>CM032058.1:74133199-75333199 GCA_018831715.1 Matsumurasca onukii | reverse complement strand
TAGTTTATTAAAACGGGAAGACGTGTTTGTGCTTTAATGACGGTTTGTGTTGCGATTGGATGGAAGATAATGCTATAGATTTGGCAGATGGGCTTTGTATCCTTTAATAACGCGTAGTTGTTTAGCACGTTTTTGCATAAGTGTGGAACTAAACCAGGTCAACTTTTTTCGTGTTTTCCTTTTAAAACCTCAATAAATGAAATCATTTGTCAACTAGTTGAAACAATCTTAACATCAAATTAACTGAGGAACCCTCTTTTAGCTAATCAACCATTGAACGGGGCTCTCAAGTCCTGTTTTAATATTATAAAATCAACTTAAAACTGCTGGAACAACACCATTTAGCGTTGTTGCCATTAACATAGTTTCTCTTGGCGTCCAACATAATTAATACTCTTTCTATACGCCCAAAGAGAGTAGTTTACATTTAGTAAATTTTAATTACAACTTAAATACGGAACCAGTTCATTAAGACTCAGATGTAGTCCGGAGTGATGAAGTTATCATGTTTAAATATTAAACTATGATTTACAACTTTGAGAAAGCACTCTCAGAGGTCCCAACGTCTTCATCAGCTGGAATGGGCAGATCAGTATTCAAATTCCAGAGGCCCTGGATGGAAGTTCGGGAATCGTTGAAGTGTAACGGGACCAAACATTAGCGGTTTCGATCTCTGAAGCCTGTTTATTATTTCACAATTGTATTTTTGGAGCGGCAATTCCCCGACTGATGATCACGCACAGCCGACACGAGCTGCGGTCAATCTGCATTTCCCCGCCAGTAGGTTTCGCGGTCACATTTCATTCTACTAGAAATCTTCGATTTTTCAATTAACAGCCTAATTTTCAAACCAGTACTCAGTTGCATGATCGTTTTAAGTAACACGAGTAGTTTTGTTACCATAAAAAGAACATATCTTACTTGTTAGTGTACAGATGAACTTGTCTTTGTAACAAAACAAATGTTTGTATCAACGAACTCATTGTCCGTTGTGGTCAGATTCAAAATTGTTAATGGGTGGTTTTTACATATTTTGCCTTACTTAGTTTAGAAACATTGTCGGTGAGGTCCTTAATAATATGACATAATAACTTTTTTTATAAGATTGAAGTACGAGTTTTTGGGACGTTTTCTATAGTTCTTTAGTTAACAAGAAGAGCAAGCAGTTTGATGATCTGGAATCTTATCACGTCTTCAGGTTGAAATTAACTTAAAACTTATGAAAATTATCATAAGGAAATGAGATAACTAAACATTCAGCGTAGTCTGACCAGTCACACCCTCTCCCAAACAATATGCATTTTCCATGGTGTAGGAAGCTCTTTCTTATTGGAAATTACATAAATTTAAGAGACATCTTTAAATAATCCAATAAAAGTTAATTTATTTAGCTGAGGCCTTTCAAACACCAAGTGTTCATCTTCCTTGGAGTGGCACATCAAACTGAAGGAAAATATTTTCCTTTCGGTTTCATTCTAAAAAAAAATAACTGTGGATGACAATATATCATAAAAATTTAAATATGCATTTTGTTTAGTTTGTTAGTTTTGCCCTTTATTTTTTATATACAGTATCACTTTTTGAATTTATTAAAAATCAAATTCCTTTAAATTTTTAGCCCACATTGCGCAAAAACGTTAAAGATTGAAGGAAAAAACACAAATACTGCTGACAGCTGTTTCTGTATTTGTTTATTAAATTTTAACACATTTCAAAACAAGTTTTCTTTTGTTTTCATTCTATAAATATATGACATGTTAACAAATATTTTAAACTTAAAACGCGATAGAATAAATGTCCATAAATACTATTACTTCAGCACAAGGTATAGTAGTGTAGTCAGCCTCCTTAAATTACTTTGGAAAAGCTATTCAACGTAAAAAAATAACTGAGATAAACAGTAAAATGAAACAGAATAGTTTTTTGCGACGGCTTGGCAGCTGACGCCAATAGCAATTACACTATCTAGACTTGAGACTAGGTCAAGTCCAAGTGCAGCAAAGTTGGCAACGTGCCAAACACATTTGGCAGTTGGTAGCACTCCACGGGTCATCTTACACCGCAGATTATTCCTCAACTCGTAAACACAACCACCAAACAGCTGATCGATGAACATAACCTCATCACACAACCGTTAAACAATTCAATTAATTAAACCGCAATCAAAATCAGTATTAGATAAGCGTGTTCTTGTTATAAAACTCATTACAAGATTCTACCCACGATAAAAGATGACAGAAGGTGGATTTCTTCATTAGTTTTTGTCTTGTGGCAATTCTCGTTATCTGATCAATGAGTTTAATTAATTGTTTGAGTTGCACTTCCCCTGGTCGTTTGCAAGTGGTTATTAGTGTTTTGCTGGGGTTTGTGTCAGCAAAACAATGAGACGATTATGTGTGTATTCTATTAAACGTTAAACATAAAACTGTTACAGAATTATTTAATTGACAGTTTCATTCATGATTTACGCTGTGGTACGATTGTTACCACATTCAGCCATACGTTAGATATTTGACGCTGCAACTCCTTTCAATAATGTCTTGAGGTTTTATTTTAGTTTCAAACGTACTAACTCGAAATAATTTTGAAGAAGTCTCCCCATAAGGACCTTAACACTTGACCAACTTTCACTATTCGCAAAACACATTTTCAATTTCAAACGCAGTTGCCTCAATGGTTTTATGCGTTGCTTTGCTTTTCTCCAGAGCATAAACTAAGTTTCCAAAGTGCTAGTTTCAAATTAAAATATATCACTATATCACTATTTGAGATGCCGACCACTCTCATGAGGGTATTGTGGTGAGGGATGAGTGTGATGAGTGCTAGTAATGAGTTATGAAATGTAGTCTTGTTACAAACTAAGACCGACTCTTCCTTAGAATGGGGCATTAATTAATAGCCCACTGACCAATGGAAATACAAGGGCCAAATAGTTATATATCGAACACAAATTTAAATGATAAAAACTGTTGATTTATCATATAGCTACAGAAGGTAAATAGAATATTTTACCTAGCTAACCAAAATCGTCGTGTGCTTAAAATAATCACTGTAATCATGGTACACATGCCCACTGACAATATCTTTGGACAGAGTTATAATAACTTTCGCTAACCAGCCTGTGGTACCATCCGGCTACGGCTAAGGACCAAGTCTCTGCCACACACCTGCAGATGCGCGCGCACTCTACCCGTGGCCTTGGCAAGCCCAGTAGGCCGGTGGCTGGTGGCCGGTGGTGATACATATTGATGGAACAATCCGGCCTGGCTGGAGGTTGTAGATAATTGGCCAACATGAAGAATGAGACCGGATCAGCAGGAGCTGGTCTAGTCCCGTTTGCGTCACCGCGTCGAGCAACGGCAGGATAGAGACATAAATATGCTCCTGACCACCACCAATGAATATTGAGACGCTCCAAACATGGCCCGCGCTCAGGCAAGTGATGACGACGTGAGAAATTCGGCAGCTTTAGAAATGTGTTCTTTGATCTTTCGCGGGTTTTTGCTGTTGCCTTTTTTTCTTGGAAACGTGGTAAGGATTACGCCTTGTTCAGTAAATTATACAACGTTTTGTTTTCTGTAAGTATTAATTATAAAACTACGAGAGTCGTACATAGAACAAGAATCAAACATTGTTTTGGTAAAACACATACTGTATCTTCACGAATAAAAATTGTGCGATTGTATGATTGTATTTTCGCTTGACTTTGTACTTTGTAGACCAACTGAGAATTCTCTTTGCTAATTTGAAAACGGATTGTTGATTTCACATGCTCACATATTCTTTTACTTAAGTCCACATTAAAAAGAACAACAATACCGTTTTTTTCTAACAGAACCCTTATCAGCAATGGTGCATTACTTCTTCGTAAACACATTGTAAGTTAGGTCTTGTACGAGTACTTATTATTCTTGTACTTACTAGTATTAGCAATGAATGGTTTTGATCAGTCGAACCTCTTGTTTCAAAAATGAGTACAAAAAGACACTGTCGAAAATTATGTGGCAATATTTCAATAACAACGTTTTCAGCAGTAGGACTACGCCTAAACCTACACGATTCCATCCTAAGACCTTCCGAAAACTCATCTGAATGCTTTTAAAAACTTTACCTGCAGTATTAATTATACGTTATTAACGTATAAAACGTAGAATTTTTCATTGTCATTTACAATGGTTCTTCCATACAACTTTTCAAATTTTAAATGTCTCACCACCTAAGCCTTCGCTTTAAAATATCTTATGTAAGCCTACTTCAATAATGATGACGATATTTTGGGGTTTAGTACTATACAGAAATTTCTCTATGGTGTAGTCATCACTAGTAAAATATTCCATTAAACAGTGCCAGTACGTATAGATTGCACGTATCACTATAATAACTCTACGATGACAGAGGCTGGAACAGGTTGGGTAACAGCACCTGTCACAGGTATAGGGAACCGGTTCCACGTGAATGTCACTGTCAGTGTCACAGTTCCACAACAAACAACGTCACAGTACTCGGAAACCTATCAATAAATCCTGACATCGCTGAGCAGTTACTAGCTATTATTTCAGATAATTGATCTGTGGCAAAACATAACTGTTGCAGTTATAATAATTCTTGGTATTGACACCAAAATATACTAAATAAACGCTATTATTATTTACTTGAATTAACGTACAGATTGTAAAACTGACAACAATAAATGTCGATCAATAAATTATTGATTGAAAACATGGCACCAGGTTTATAGGGACAATTTTTTCTGATTTCAAACTGTAAATAGTTCGTTTTTGATTGATGAATAAACAAATATCTTTTGTAATAATTTCAAAATGAATGAATCGTCGTCTCTTGTATGAGGCTAACATTTTCCATTCATTCTTACAGCATTAAGAAACTCATTCGGGCACGTCCAATTAGTTCATCATTTCGTCTAATCTAGCATAAATACCGTTAAGTCGGTCAGCCAATCACAAGTGGTCACAGACGTGTGTCATAAACTCACCAGTATCGTAGAACCCTCCTGTGGTCAACATTGCTTAGAGAAGAGTTTTAAACGCTTTTGGCATCGGGACACTTTTTATCTGATTTGGTAATCTGTTGACGAATCGAGCTCTTGCCAGGGGAGGCAAACGTTCGTGAATCGCCGTCCTGTGTCTCACAGTTCGGTAGTTTCCGGCCCCTACAGGTGCATATAGGAGTGTACGTCCATACCTATTAGGGTTCTGTATTTGAATTTGACGACAACAAAATATACACGCACGTTTCCAGAATGTATAGAACTGTAGAATGTTGCTGGTCTGTACGAACCTCCCGTGGATTGGGCAATTGTTCAAACAAATTGACTAACGGATAACGTTAATAGTATATTATTTAATTCTACCTGGTCAAAGATATATATTTCGTTACACACCGCATCTCTTAAACTAAGAATTATACTTGTAACATTAAGAACTGTAAAATAGATGTCCTTTTTAAACAGACCTTTATTGTTTTAAATTCTTAAAGTTAGGACAAAAACTCGATTTAAATGCTAAGTTTCTAGAATGTATTATCTATAAATTACAATTGAACGGGTTGTTCTGTCGACCGTGTGAAGTTTCGTTCTGTCGTAAAAACGTTTTTCCACGGGATTAACGAGATATTTACGACTTCCCAAATCCACCCTGAAAACCTATTCAAATTCAGGCTGTTAAAAGGGTAATTTAGTGCACGCGCGGTTACCCGGAACGGTACCTTTACAATGCGTGTCAGAAAATTGGACCGGCTATAAACATTATCTCCCGGCCTGACCACTTCACTTCGTTGATGGCATCGTTTCTGTTATGTCCAAAACACTAATTAGTTCACCAAAATATTTTGGGCCGGTCTACAATGTACTTTGAACGTTAAGCGTTGTTTTAATTAAAACACGCGCTCGTAAAATGTGATTACAAAGTGCCTTATTAGGAGCCTGAATTGGCGTATGATTTTTTCTTGTTGGTCATATTACGTTTTAAATTTGGAATTTTAATGATGACATGTTCTTAAGCACAAACCCAATATTAAATTAATATTTTGCAATTTTATCTTATTATTAAAACGGACGGTTTTTTGTACTGTACTGTTTTGTCTTTAAAATTCGTTTTAAGAATGCAAATTTTTAAATGCATTATTTGAGTTTAAGCGCAACTAGTTTTGAACGCAAAACGTTAACGGGATGAATAAGTAAATTCGTGATATTTAAAAGTCCTTTGCGTTTCATATAAAAAGTGTGTGAGAAAGCACTGGAGTTAAAATATCGATTGATTGAGAAGCAAACATTTATTTATTGACCTTGTATTACACTTTAAACATGCAGTTCAAACTAAGGGAAAATAGAATTCACTTTAAGTTGATCCAACTTGAATGTTCTGCATTATATTTCTGTTACAAAATTCAATTGATAAAAGGATTGATGTGTCTAATGACCATGTTTAACTAGTTTTTAAGCAGCTTACCAGAAATCAGAAACTTCAGCAACTAATGAGTACGTACTGGACTCGATTTGATTTACATACAGCATCATTTATATAATTTTCTTTTAAAGAACAGAGCTAAGCTACTTGAGCTACAGAGCCCGCTTCTTGTCCCAGTACTACAAAGTAGCTCTTCCAGAAATCTGGAGTGAGATTCCGCCAATCATGATGCGTCTCCCATTACTCGCGATGACCGGGAGATCCCAGAACAAACAGAAGTCAGTGAGTGGTTTACGAGTGTGCATAGTGCGCATAGACAGGTGGCCACCGCACTGCGCATGCGTGTACCCGGCGCGCTTGACACCTGACTTGCGCTGCGCAGTGCATTCCGGTGCCCTTTCACACTGAACATGGCGTGGTGTAGTAGAGGCTATTTTCAGTGTACATAAAAGGTTTGAAAAAATAAAATTTTTCACGAGGTGTTACTTTACACTTCATAAGATCACTCACGGGATTTTGGCCCCTGAACTGGGCCGTTGTTTTAATGTATCTCCAGTTTAATCATGAATTTTCGATCAAACAAATATACATTTTTCATAAAGATTATCAGGAGACATCAAGAGACAAGATTTTTCAAAAGAAATTGTGTCTACTCGTATTTATATTTAAGAATACTAAAACACTTGGGCTTGGCGTGATAAAAGTATCGTTCATGACACGACCCAAAAGTGTCTTTATCAAAGCATAACCTTAATATTCACGTACTCGGCTTCACCTTGCACGTAAATATTTCGAAGCTACAGTCGATCACTGTTCAGAACTACTGTTCGTTTTAAAAGATATTTTGCATCTCCGTATTTACTTTTAACTCAGACGTATATCATACGCACATCGCATTAAACATTTTAAAAATTTGTATAACAGAATAAAACAGAAAGTCTTTCTCACTGTGATCAAAAATGTAAATCAAAACATCGTACAACCGGTCGGCATTGTAAGCAATACACTAACGAAATTGAGTCTGTTGTGTCAATCATATTCCCGCTAAAGTTAATTACACATTGATGTGCTTTTGAAATTTAAATTCCACCTATCATTATAAATTAGTTTGTAATATGTGTTATTATGCCCGAAAATTAACTAATACATACTAAAATTAAGCCAAAAGTAAAATATTATAGGTCCCACCGAGATTTGAACTCGGATCGCTGGATTCAGAGTCCAGAGTGCTAACCATTACACCATGGGACCTCTTGTGTGCCGGTCAGTGCGCATCGCTCTTGAGTGCTGAGCGTTATAACAGTGGCTACTTTCATATAGTGTTGATTGTTGAAGCTAATTTTATGCAACGAAGTCATACATTGCAGTGTACACTCTACCGTGTGTTCTCAACAGCGATGCGCACTGCGGACCGGCCAAGAGGTCCCATGGTGTAATGGTTAGCACTCTGGACTCTGAATCCAGCGATCCGAGTTCAAATCTCGGTGGGACCTGTCATATTTTGCTTTTGTATTTTGCATTTTTTTTCTTCGTTACAACTTTTTATTAAATTTGTTTTAATAACTAGTTTGAATACATTTTTAAATAACTTTGATCAACAAGTTAAAAGCCACATTAAATAAAAAATGCATAGGTTAGGTATTGAGTGATACATCTACTACTCGACCTTTTTACTATACTATGAAAAACCATATCTACCGTCAGATAAATCAATTTGGCAATTCATGACTATCTTTGAATCCAACCTTATAGAATTCCGAATTTGCTAAACAGAACATTAATTGTTTTTCAAAAGCAAATTTGACACTAATCAACCAGTTTATCTTTATCTAAATACTCTATCAAATTTAATAAATAATTTATACGTTAGTTCTTGAATTATTTTATTCATATTTACGTGACTTCAAATTATTATCAGTTTAATTCCATAAAAATACCCCTGAAATTCACGCACTATCACACAAACTCTTTTCAAACTAAGGTCTCCCTTTTCCTGCTCGGTTTAGATCTTGATCGGGTAAACATCGACCAATAGCGTGTGACCCATTTTAGCCATGTAATCCAGATACCATATACCCGTATACCACAATCTACACTTTGCAATATTACACCAATCACATGTCTCAACCTAGGTCCTCCAAAAAATAAACATCACTTTCTAGTTTGTTGTTTGACGTTTCGTTTCAAGCAGTTGTTTGAAGTCACGCCTCATTTTCGAATTCGAAACCTAACATTTACGTAAAACAAACGTACGAAATTCCAGTAACCTCAGAGGCATTATAGAGACATCACGTTATTTTACTCTACCAGGGTCCTCCCTCAGTAATGATACGTCTGTAGTGAGATGAGAGGCATCTTCAGTGGTATCATCTTTATTCTGCAATGAGAATAATCTTCTCCTCCCTTGGGCTGTAGGTGACCACCGGTGCGTAGAAAGAATGACGTCTTTCGTACGCCCTGGGTGACCACTGTACTCTTTCCCAGTGTTCACCGACGCAGAAGGCAGTGCTTATGCGAGCTTTTACTGTACAAAATGCCCGGGTATCATAGACCTACTTTTCTTTTCGAATGCCTATAATAGGAGGCATAATAAGGAGACTCTTTTCAAACACTTTTTATCATGACACGTTCCTTTTTCCTTTTTTACCTTTTTGAAAAAGTTGGACGCTTGATTGTAACAGCAATTTTAAGAAACGTACCACCTTATTTCTGTACAGTGTAAAATGTATTTATTTATTTTATCTTTAATATTTTCGACATCATTTGGCCCCACCAAGTTATGAATAACTTGTCAATGGGGACCACATGCAATTGATTAATAGAATAACATAAAAACATGCATATATTAAATTTCATTCCAGTGTTATACACTAGAATGCAAGATGAGTTAAAATAGACACAGGAATGCAAATTTCTGTCTATGGAATATAGTGTTTTTCCTTTAATAGCCGGAAGGAGTTTAATGAGACAAAAGTGTACATTCTTTCTTTGGCCGTTTTTTTCAAATTCAACCTGCTTACCAATCTGCTCCTGAATTAAAGAGAAACTATTTTTCAATTATGTAAAAGCGTGCAACGTATTAAACTTAAAATAAAATAGTCAAACATTTGTTTACAGATTAAAAAATTAAATCGTAGTCTATTATCTAATAATCTAGAAGTCTTAGAAAAATATTATGATCTTAATAGACAAATTGTTTGGTTTGTGGCACTATTTACTAAAACCACCAGAACCGAGGCGAAATATTTTGAGAATAGAACAGCCCTTCGCCTCCAGCTACAAGCACAAGCAGCTACTAACTGTCAAGCAGCTGGTACAAGTTCACCAGACTGACACACTTGTACTACAAGCTCTGTACGTAATTGTAGACCACCGCTTGCTCGTCTAAGTGGCTTTAATTGCGTTATAAATTGATCTGGTTATATCTAAATTGCGAGTTTTTTCCACTCGGTTTTCCAGTTACTCGCCGCTCTTATTGTGGACATGCGAGTGAGTGAAGTGCAGATTGCGGCTTGGAGGCGGAATATCTAATGTTTGCGCACAAGTAGAGCAATGGCTAGATTATAAGTGTTCAAGTCTCGTGTGCGAAGATTGACGCCCTGGAAACTGCTGGCTTTCGTGCACAGTTTGACGGCTCCTTAACGCAAAAACTGGTAGAGATGTTGGTCGATAATTCAGAACATGATTTCATATCATGGACATTCTGTAGTTTATTCGGAAACTTTCACTGGTAAATTATTGATGAGTAGAAAATATGCGTTTGAACTATTGGCCAATAAGCAATTTTTCTTTTGCCTCGAATGGACCAGAGGCCAACTCACTGCACCCAAGAAATCAGGGCAAATCGCGCGCAGTGTGACTGTTTGAAACTGCTGTCGAGTGGACTGTTAAAACTCCCTTTCAAGCTCATAGATTTTTACTTTTGTTCATAGAGGAGGTGTTGTGATGAAAACAAAAATCAGTATTGCCAAAACACTTATTTTATGAAGAATAAATTGACACTCGTCAGTTTCAAATACCGAATACCCTCGTTTTTCATCCTTACAGACAAACTTTATGGACCGAGATACCACATTGGGTATTCAACCCTTATCTGTTATTTCAAAGAGTTGGTTTTGTCAAGGCTTTCAAGAGAAAGAATTTTCAAACAAACGTATGTGTGTAGTCAAATCTAGTCCATAATTGATTTAAATTGTCAAAACCTACACACTGGTTATGGAACGCAATGGTGCAAGCTATCGTCAGAACTCAACACTCAATTTTAATGCTAAAAGTAATTTTCTTATGAGTATTTGATGTTAACGCTGATGGGTAGCAGTTAGGTGTCTATTAGATAAATGCATTTTCGTAGAACGTAAAGTTGCCTTCGAATAAAATAATCCTGAACTGAAGCTTTTCACATATTCTTATACATAAATCAGGTCGTATTGACATAACAGATGAGGGTAAACAGAATGATGTTGTTAATTTGACTCTTAAATTTCTATAAACTCATCAAATAGCCCAACTTTATTTAAAGAAGAAGACACTATTTAAAGAGTAAACTACAATGTAAAATCAGGCTATCCACAAGTGTGACTGCCAGGGATTTAGAGTCGGTCGTGGTTGAGTGTTCGCGGCCGCACGCCTCAACAGCCAGGCTAAACTGTCACAGTGCCTCAACATCAGCTGACAAACAGCTGGTTACAAACAATGGAACACAACAGCTGGGGCGTGCCTCTTTAGTGTCAACCTCACAGCCTCTTCGAGCGTTCTTCGTCATGGACTGTCAATTTGTCATACTGCGGATATTGATTCTTTCTTGGCTCGAGGGCTTGAGGTTTATTTATTACAGTGATGTTGAGGTGGTTCCAACTTAGTTTTCATGCTCAGTTTTATTTTGAGCATCTGCGTGTTCTTAAGAAAGATCGTAGGAATCTTAGGGACTTAGATCTTAGGATCTTTAGTTCTCTTGATGATGCTGATCTCTGAAGTTGATGCGACTACCTCCTATTTTTAAAGAATACAACTTAACTTGGTTTAAATTTGCGGTTTCTTCTGAGATTTTACGAATCATTCTTTCTCAACTACTGGATTCAAGATGAACCAACCCAACGGACGTTTTCTTCCAAGAACCATCACCAACTTGATATACCCAATCAACCTTGATCAAGGATAAGGTGATCTATTGGTCCAGAGCAAGGAAGGGGTCGACAACCCACTCTTGCCTAGAACGGCACCTGGCACACTAGTCTTGCTACTCTCTGTTAGGCTTTATGTCCTGAAAGTGATCCAGTATCCTCCCTACAAGGATGTGCCACTGATTCATCTGCGTCAACGTTTTTGCGCTTATTTGGATTGCCCTACATGGGGCACCACTTCTCCTTAATGA
The DNA here is from genome assembly GCA_018831715.1 of Matsumurasca onukii. NCBI lineage: Eukaryota > Metazoa > Arthropoda > Insecta > Hemiptera > Cicadellidae > Matsumurasca > Matsumurasca onukii. Next base: position 75,321,403 of record CM032058.1, on the reverse strand, counting down.
TAGCTCACGCTGAATGTCTCATAACCACATATTCTCACGCCCGCACAGCTCTATGATGTGAGATTGCCAGTTGTGAAGTCTTATGGTCAGTTTTTAGACGTCGTGTGCGCTGATGATGAAAGCTATATTGTCTGATTGTTGTTTTGAGTTCTTCAACTTTCCTTTTGTGGCGAGTGCTGCAATCACGTAAGGACCATTACACAAAAAGGTACACTTTTAGAAGAAAGAAACTTACCCAGACGGATATTAAAGCAATTGACCATTATTTTAAAACGATGTTAGTAATGCATGACGAATACTTTACAATGGGTAGATCCACTTCTCAACTTGTCTGAGAAAGTTCAAAACAATTTCATACTCATCCAGGTCGAAACGTATTCAAATCGGCGGACCGGATTGAGGCCAGTGAACACTGTCAATTATTATGGACAACTTGTGCGCAGACGATACAACTAGAAGAGTTGACGGAGACACCTTGTTACGGGTGCGAAACTAGAAGCAGTTTGCCAACAGATCAACATATAAAGCGCCGATTGGTTCAGCGCCAACATTCTTCAAGACAAGGTGTGACTCTGTTCAGCGGTTGGTGTTGAGATGAACGTGTTTACATGTTGGGCTTTTCATTACTCATCAATTTTTTCGTAAACTATACCTCACTAATTTCATAGTTAGCAATGTGTTTAGAGTAAATTTGCAATAAACCCCAAGTTAGAACCCATCGAATGTTTAATCTTACAAAGACGTGTGTTCCACGTGTATTTTTAAATATTTAAAATAAGGATTGAACTGTGGTTTCAGATTCTTATTTTACAAAATTAGAAAGAGAAGAACCTGAATGAAGGCCTGATGAGAAGAACCTCGAGCCTAGGAGAAAAGGCATCTTTGGGGGAAGAAACACGTTCTGGATCATGCACTGGGGAGCAAACCCTGAGGCTTGTTAAAGTCATGGGTATCCCCTACCATACTATACATATTATATACTTGGAGAGCACAATAAACCACACAGGGGTTGACGTGTGACGTTTCCAACCTTCTCCAATCTAATCTAATTCCAGATGAAGACTTAAACAGACCCATCTACGATATGAATATGTCACGAACCTGTTCTACGTGTCATTCATAGAAGAACGCAAGGAGTATAAGAAGGAATATATTTCACAAATAATCCCTTAAATTCGTTTCTTTACTCCTTGGTTGAACTTTGCGACTTGAACTTAGCTCAAACATATATAGCCTGTGACTGGATATATCTCAAAGTATAATCCCAGCTGAGTGTTCATGCTTGTGTAGAGCAAGTGTATCTACATATCGCAGCCGTTGCTCAGAATCATGATGACTTGTGCTCCGTACCGTTCCGCGTTACAGAGCCTCTAACAGCCATTCGAGCGAGGAATGTGCACTGGACACAGCTCAAGGGTTTGCTCAACGTGTTTGAAAACTTCCTGCTTCAACAAACTGTATGATTCAAATGTCTTCTTGTTGAGTGATTACAGAGATCGTAGCCGATGACTGCTCTAAATCATGATAGGTGCTTTATACGTGATGTATATATCGCTTTGAATATGTCATCCATCCAGTGCACAGGAAAAATTGGAACCATCAAAGAGACACTGTCACAATCTAGCACAATGGCGTTTCTCTGGAAAAAATCGGGAACATTAACTATACTGCTTAGGCGTAGTTCAAAAGGATCTATAGTAGAAGAGACATTAGAAGGTTTTGTTGTTTAAAAGCCTTAATGCATAAATCTTATCACTTATGAAGAATGTCATTTGTTAAATTTGTGCTTACACTTGTAAAAACTAGTATACCATGTAGATTGTTATTAAAAACTAAACTGGATCTTAATTTATTGCAAACGTTTTCAGCGCTTATTATAATCAATATTTGGTATAATGGATCAATTACACTTAACAACTTATAATAATAGCTTGCAACGTATAGCTGATGGTGTGAAATTTGCGCACGCCAACATTGTTTACCATTGAACCAAATCAGCTGATTCAATGCTGACATTTTAAAAACTTCACACATATGACTAGCAGATATTAGTGTAGCTCAGTGTGACTGGTCTGTAAAACGTTCCCATCTTGATCACACTAATATGAAATTTAGCCTGTTCCAAAAGATGAATTTATTTTGTTCTAAGAACAATAATAAAATGATGTTTTTAAGTACTCGATAGCTTACTTGACCTGTTAACTACCCACCAGAAAACCCAGGTTCATGTTCAATCGTTGTTTTGCACACAGATACGATTGACTACAACCAAAACACCAATTTGCCATTACAAGTGAGGAACCATACATTAGCTGCTGCAAGAATGTCAGTAGTAAGCTAACAGCTGTGCCCCTGGGCCGTGCAGGGCTGTGCTCTTTGGGAGATCTCAAATCTGGTAGCCTCGGGGGCAGCACCTCGCCCCGCTACACTTGCTGTGGCTCGATCAGTGATACAACTGGGTACTGGGCAACTTCTGTATATTGGGTAGGAAAGAGGAACCTTTGAAAAATACCAGAGTCGCAATTACTACTACTTTACGTTCAAAACCGAACTAAACACCGAACGCGGTTCAAACCCTTCAAAACGAGATATAACTTTAGGATTATCAGTGTATCAATAATATTATACACTATGTTTCGGGTAAAATACCATTTATCAAATGAAAACAGTTTATTTTTCATTCGTTCCATTCACGCGTGTTCAATTTCAAACTACTAAAATATACCCTGCACAAACATAAAAGTCTCTCAAATCATTCAAAACAGTTGATGGATTTTGACGTTGATATCTTAAACCTTACTGATACAAATAGAGATAGAACTTTAGGAAAGTGAGATGCACCATGCCCGTTAGTATGAACAAAAGATATTATCTGCAGATTCAGATTATGATTGTGTTCTGAGACCGTAGCCTTAAATTATCTGTAAAAATGATGGCCGAATTGATCAATAGAAAGCTTAACTAAAAGAGAACAGCCACTTCTTTAAAATCAAAAACCAGCCCCGGAGCTCTACTCGAGATACAGTTTTGCACTTTTTGCACCGCGCACAGATGTACTCATTAAACCGTGCATAATCCACAGATTATGCAGATCTGTGCCAATCACCATAGAGGAAGACAGAAAGCCACTGTTTGTCTTCACTGCTCCATGGAGTAGTTCTGACTTCAGCATCAATTTTAATAGCTGTAACTCACTCAAGGTGGTCTTTATAAGTAATGTAGCTTGGACTCGTCAATACACATAGGATAACTTTACCCGTGCTTTTATAAAAGTGAGTAGGGTTTGCAAGATGCCTATAATTAATCAGCTGATTTCGAACAGTGCACTTTATACCTAAGAAACTAGTACCTATTTTAAAATATCAAATAGTTGATGTTCCAACAGGCTAATCTTCTTGCATCCCAATTTCAAAACAATATCAGCCATAGCGCTACTGTTTGCCACAAACGCTCCAATATCTGATCTCGACTTTGAGTTGCGGTTTCACTCTGACTTTATGGAGAAAACTGCCGCACGTAGACTACTGAGACAACTCTCCCCAGTAAAGTAGCACAACAGGCTGAGTCTAGACATCTCATAGACTAGACAAGACACGAGTAGCATGGCTAAATAAACATGTCTCGTGTCTTCATATGTTCATGTGCGAGGCAGTTACATTCAGTAGCACCACCGCTAGATACCGCTACTGTAGCCGCTCTCCCACTCGTGGTCAGTTTTGACTTTATGAGAATGTGTACCTTTCTAATTGGTTCATTTATGAGGTTGAGTTTTAGAAATTTATTTATCGGTGGAATAACATAAAATTTCAACAATAACTAATTAATTCTTATCTTATCTTTAAATAATTCATTACAACTTAATCACGCGAAGAAGTTTTTTGTTTGAGGTTGGTAGAATTTCTGACTCCTGAGGTTATTATTCTGGACGTTTTTGACAATCTAGTGAACAAGAAGGACACGATTTCAGAGTCCTTCTTGTTCACTAAAAACGATGGAAAACGTCCACAATCATATTTTAATCTCGGTCACGAGTAAATGTTTTAACAGGTTGTGGACGGGTTTTCCCATTTCACTAAAGTTAAATGCTTTCCTCTTCCTGCCTTAAGGTTATATGGATTATCTGTACAATTTTTGCCAATAAAATCAAGATGTCTTTAAGTTTATAAGCCAGCACACTTCAATGAGCTTAGCGTTAAGTTCTTCCCATGTTATCCAATAAAAAGATGGAGGATTTGGAATCTTCAGATGAACCTCTCTTATTTTCCTGAACACCCTTTTGCCTTTTATTTCACTTTGAGCAGGATATCCTTCGAATCATTGTGTCTACGTCCTTAGCTCTATTAACAATAAACTGCTATCGATAGAGGTAACGATAGTAAAATCTACATCGCACGAGCTATCTACTTAAAATACTCTCTAGGAGTGGTCGGTGTTTCAAATCAAATTGACAGTCCAAATTGTAGTGTCTACAACACGTCAACTACTGTATCGATACACAATGAAGACTACCAGACAGTACACTAGACAGTAGACTGTAGACAGGCAGTGAATGTTGTGTAATGACGCTTCCTACTGTTACTGTCTACGAGACCGCGCTTTGCCAAGGACGCTCGTGACCGGCAAGGCCGACCATTCACCCCGCATGCACTTGCTGCACTACTACTCGTGTAAACAAGACATCGGTGACGTCATTCAGGCAAACATTCTTTGAATGGATAGTAGTTTGTGACAGTGCACTCTTTAAAGATATATATACTACTTATATTCAAAAGTGTATACACGGTGATTGGATATAAGTTATTTTAGTTTTCATCGTTTCTTCTCTTGTCCGAGATCTTTAAAGTGAAATGGCTTTTGATAATAATACTTTTAAAACTGCCCAAAACTTTCGATTATTTTATTCGATAAGTAAAGTAAAATTTGGTTTTGGTAAGGTAGTTTGAATTTTAGTTTAATGTTACTCTCCTAGAATTTCTATTTTACCTAATCAGAGTTTAATACAAAGCCAAGATTGTAACAGTAGCGTTGACTGAAGACTTATGACTAAGGCATTTGATTAAACTCTTAATTAAAACTTGCCAAGGCACAACCGATTCTCAGCACTTGAATCCTTCACGCCCCGCCCCCATCCTCTACGCCGCTGCAGGAGAGATGATTCTATCCTTCTGTTGACAGCGTGGTTGGCTGCCTTACCGATGGCTCCTGTCCAAACGCGCAAATCTCCAAATCCGATCAAGTCGTATTTGAAATAATGAAGCTATCGATCCCTGTCTAGTTCTGGTTAGCCGAGGTTCCAAACACCTTGTGATTAGCAGATACCGACAGCGATTAGACAACGCTTTGAAATATAACATTTGCAGATTTTACGTCGTGACTTGCGGAGGTTAGAATCAAATCACCGGTTTCACTGTTTCAGCACAGTTGTTAAGGCGTAAAACAGTAGTGTGCTATGTTATTTCTTTTAGAAAGTAATGTTTAAATAAATCTACCAGGATAGTTCTCAAAAGGCGGTACACGAGGAAGGTATCAAAACACTATACATTTGATACGTTTAGTCTACCATTTTCGTAGACCTCTCAAAATATTTTCAATCAACAAGTTGAGCATACTGTGAACTATTTGTTTACGGAGTTGATGTAAATACTGAATTAGGTTCAATACCGAATAGAAGATTCAACGTAAAAGTTGAAAAGGTAAAGTTCGTCTGGTTTATAGTGGCGAAGTTAGGACTACAAAGTCCTCTCCACCAAACGATCTCGACCTTTACCTAGCTTTACCATAATGTCACTTAACAAATTGTTAGTGGTGACTGCAGGTTTCGAACCCACGCCACCGGAGTGATGAGCTCCGAAGTCGCGCGCGGTACCAATCTCCACGGACCCGCTAAGTATTCCACGAGTCCGTACGTTGATGTGTAAAACGTGTTCTTGTATTTATGTATTGGGGATTTAAGGACAGAAAATGTACAAGCTACACACTATAGTATAGTTGGTGTTTCAGTTCAACTAATGAATTTTCAAGAACGTTTTAATCAATACTGAATCTAAATTCTTCGGTTTTCCTACGTGTGTTAATGTTTTCCTCCTTTTTTGTCAGCGCGTGATATTAATAATTTTGAAGACATGAACCAATTCCGAAATGTTTTCCATGTACCATAGACTAAAGGAGTTCGTTTGTCTGTGCATGTACTATGGATTGCAATAGCTAACGATATGTGTTTGGTTGCAGGTGGCACACGCAGTAGAAGGATGCTGAGGCGATGAGGGTGGGCTTGACATGGTGGTGGGTAGCGTGGCAGCTGGTAGCACTTCAGAGCTACCTGGCGGCGGCCAAGAAAACTACCATCTCCATCAGCAGGCAACACCAGGGCGACATGTTCACCACTAGAGGTTAGTATTGTCACGGACGAAAATGCACGCAATAGTTACAGAAGGGTCGTTAACTGGCAGTCTGACTGGTGGAAGTATAGTCTGAGAGGAAATTGAAGAATACTAGCTTCAGATTTAAATTTTCTCGAAGTTATTCTTCCAGTATATAAGAGAGTTTTTTGAACAATGACGTCCGATGTACTGGTGATAGATACTATATTTTCTTTTCCAGCCTACTTGGAGATTTTTTCCTTGGAAGTTCTTTCGTGAAAGAAAGTTTTTTTTAATGTTTAGATGTTATCAGAAACCTCTTTACCATCACTGACCTTTGAAGTCGATTAAAGCCAATGTGCTTCAAAGTTTTGGAGATCTTTGGTTTATAAAACTAATCAGCACTTGTAACTAACTCAATATACCCTCTGTAATATTGTTTCAGAAATAGGCTACTGCTAATTATACGTAGACCTAAATTCACTCTGACGTACTGCACATCCTTTCAAGTATGCGTATTTTAAATTATCACCACAAATTTTGCAACACATAACGGAATTACTCTATCATTCTTTCCGCCAAAAATGTCTTCATTCCAACGTCAAATAGTTGTGATTGATGACAATGACTGGACAATCTCACAATCACCATTATCTTTTCCAGTAAATGTAATCCAAACAACATCAAGTACTTTGCAGAAGATGGGCGATGTTTAGGTGCCTGAGTGACCGGTCACAGTTAGATGAAGGATGTCGGTGCGGAATGGCACGATGACGGAGCACAGTTTTGGCGAGATGGCCCAAAGCATGACTCGCGGCATACAATTTATGTCTTGTGTCGTTTTCATGCAGTTTTCTGTTTAATTACGGCCTTGTTTGTCGCCAAGTCAATGACCTGTGGAGAGCTCTTGCGGTTCGGCTAGGAACTATCTGACTGAAGTTCTTGCAATAAAACGTGATGCTTATAGGTTTGCAATTGATGGATAGTTTGAATAAATGTTTATAGTTATTGTCTTGGTAATAGTATCAGGTATGACTGAACGCCAGTGAACTTAATATAGCTCGTGCACAAGAGCGGTCGTTGATGAGCTCCAAATAATTCTCTAATGACTATAAAAGCGAAGTCAGTTTATTGGTTTGAATATACGGTTAAACTTCAGCGAAATCCAATCGATAGCTGACGACTCCAACCTTCTAAGTACACGAGAAGAACCAATATTTTATAGCCGTTTTAAAAATGTTCAAAACCTCTCAGCAACAGCCATCTCTCGTGGCATAGGGTAAAAATATTTTTCTAACACCTAAATAGTTTTTTGTTCAATATCTATTATTATTTATTGTTTAGTGAACACAATTTCAAAGTTATCGAAATAAAACAAAAACCAATACTTAAAATAATCTTAGTGAACACACACACAAAAAGAGATCCAACTATCTTATGTCTAAACCCATCGTTCTAAAGAGACCTAAATTATTCTCTTTGTGAATAGCATATGACGAAATGTCAAATATATTGTCGTTGGTAGGAACTAAATTAGATAATCTCTACTCTTTTCCACCCTGATTTCAATATAAGTCAATTTCAATTTTATAAAACATGACTTTTGACTCTTTTGACACGTGATGGTGATTGTGTAGATGTGCCTTGCTCGAACGAGGTGTGCGTGGGACGCAGCAGTGGGACAGCCGCCCTGCTGCCTCAGTCTGCGGCCTCGGCGTGCCCCTGTCAGTGCCTCAACCACCTCCCCGTCTTCAGGGACGACATGCAGATCTGCGTCGAGGATATCCACGGTGAGTAGCTATTCCTGGGGGGATGAATTGTTGTAAGCCTTTACTGGAGATAATAAATACTAAACTGACAATATGTATGCTGTGATTTTTCTAGAAGTATAGATAGGCAAATGCCCAACATGTTTATTTTAGTTCAAAGCCGAAAGGGTTACGAAGACTATAATTTCCCATTAAATTTACAATGCTTGCAGAAACATTTCAAATAGGTAACTGTTGCCAATCAAACATACACGACTGAAACTTTGCAGTCCACTCATCCAAAGACGCTCACTACAGTCCACACGTTTCATTGACAAGTCCACACTCGCGTAGAAGGAAGCACCACGTGCAGAGTTCCAAGTGCTCTCAAGCTCCAGGTCAGGTGTTGAAGAGTCATCCAGTCAGCTGACCAAGTCATGCTCCAACATGATCAGCTAGTCATCTAGTCAACTAGTTCCGGGACAAGTGTCAGCTGACATGTCGTCAATGTTGCACCTTGCTTCGCAGTCATTCTCACATTCATCTTCGTCTCGCGAATTTAGGAGTTATTCTATTTCTCGCAAAGATAAAAGTTCTCTGTGATACATGAGCAGCTTGGTTTGGAGACTAAGTACTGGTTTAAAATATTCTACGTCGAATAAAATTAAGAATAATGGGGATTTTTGATATTCGAAAAGACATCTTCCGATTGACTAGATGGGTTCCAGATGAAGATCGCAATTAGAAAGAGAATGTGTGAAATATGTGCAGAAAGTGTAGCGGATGACGCCTCTTTAACTGTTCAATACTGGCTCTTCTACCTGTTTCACTCCTTTCTGATCAGTATAACGTCCTGAAAACCATACCGTACCTTGATTTATTTATCGGTGGTGGTAAGATCTTCCCGATTGGAGGTTAGAAAGTCTATTTCAAACACTTCAATCACCAAAAGGCCTACAGTTTACTTAGTTTCTTCTTTTACTGGGACTCGTGGCGTGGTCCTGTAATCCAGCTTCATGGAGGTCAGGTTTTGAGGATGATACAGGTCTAAAGCGGCTCAGATAGTCGCAGTGTTCATCTGATGATACCCGCATCAACTCCCACCATCGTTTAGACATATCAGACCATCACCTGCGTGGTTCGGAAGTCACGTTAAGCCGTTGGTCCTTGTATTTCCGTTGGTCATTGGGCTATGAATTAATGACCCATTCTAAGGAAGAGTCGACCTTAGTTTGTAACAAGACTACACCTCATAACTCATTACTACCACTCATCACACTCGTCCTTCACCACATATTTGCCTTAAAATACCCTCATGAGAGTGGTCGGCATCTCAAATAGTGATAGTGATACTCCTAACGTTGGAGTCGTTTATTTTCCAAGAAAGTAGCACACTACGAAATAACTTTTTTCAAAAGGCAAAACGATATTACTATTAATGATGAAAACATTACGAACAAGAACAAACCTACAACAATTCACAATACCTTGGAATTTCGACTGATCTCCACCATGGACTCTATAACACGCAGTTTTCATTACGTTCAACCAAGTATAAAAAAGTAGCCAAGTAATAGTAACCAAGTAGTAGTAAAAGTAACCAAGTATAAAATCTGAGCCCTAATCTTACTGATCTTAAAACCACAGATTATTATAATTCCAACTTCAAGCACAAACCACATCTCTGTAACGGTCACTGAACATCAATTGATAACAAGCCGAATCTAACTATCACTTGCATGTCTGTATAATCATCCAGATGATTTAATTACTCCTTAGTCTTGGCTTGTTGAGGTGTTATAATCACTGAGTCATCAATTGATGTGTTTTGGCGTCACATTAGCGTCACAAATCACAGCTGAGATCGTAATGAGTTGCATCCTTGAAGTCGTAGTCGTAGTGATCATCCTCATAGTCACACGTTCCATTCCCCTTTGACATCCTCCAGTCTGAGGAGACAAAAGAATAGCCGTGGTTGTGCTCATTGATTAGAAACGGTAATTGTATTTCAGTATGGTATTTCTTTCAATAGAGGCAAAAAAGACGCAGGTATTGAAGTTTGTTTAGTCAATTATGCTATACAAAATTCGTCATGAAGATTGTCACTCTTCTTTCAAATACAGAATGATATGTTAGAGTTGCAATCATCTAATCAGCTTTGGCATAAGTTGAAATTCTCGTCGAACAAATGGAATTGACATTAACGTAATTCCATAGGGCATCTTGAAGAAATTATCAAACAATTTTGATGTTATTTGGTAGTGTTGAAAATACTTTTGTTTTATCTAACCCAAATATAATTTAGAACCCAGCCATTTTTTCATCCTTTCCTTGTCACTCCGTCCCAGAACAATCTCACGTAGATACTCCATCTTACTCCGCGCAATTTCAGTAAAGTAACTTTCCTCTGAGGGATTCCATTGTTACGTCGATTCAACTCGATAAAGCAACCAGCCAGTAATGTGAGAAGTGCATACAACAAGTTGTGAAGATGTGCAGAATACCCTTTCCCCACACTATCCCACTTGTCTGTCGAGTGCGAGGGATTCCTGTCTGCAACTCTTGGCTTTCTTCAATTCTTGGAATAGACACTCTCGTCTGCGTCACACTGCTATATTGCGAACTGTCGCAGGGGAAACGTATCCTTGTAGAAGAAAGATGGCTTTGATGACTCGTTTACATCGGAATTGGGAAATGGTTTCAATTTTATTCTTCAAGTTTACAAGTACTAAGTTGCTAAGTCTACATAACTGAATCTTTCAAATAAAATTACACAATCACAAAAACACTAAAGCACAAAACCAACACTTAATTGAAAAATTATATACTTATCAAACTGAGCCTATTAATTTCTTTCTTGAGACCATGACATCATTTGGCTGATATCCAGTTTCCTATAAAACAGCCAAAACCAATTTACATTGTTTACTGTAAATATCCCATTGAACACAACTATCACAATGGATACTTAGCAATTCTTCATGAACAAAAGCATCCATTATACGAGTAAAACAAAGCAGTTTACATATTTTGAAATCTGGTTCAACTTGAGGGCAATTAGCTTCCGTATCCTTGTGGAAGCAAGGTCGGGCAAATAAACTACAGTTTGAGCAGGTTTCGTGCGATTACCATACAATAAAGCCCTTGAAGCGCTATTATGTAGCGGCTCGTGGCTGTCGTTGCTGGGTGCGCTGCGCTGGTAGGCTTATCAGATGATTCAGTAGACATCTTGCTTCAGCTGCTGCTAGTGGGTAGGGCGATACGCCAGCTCCGTGGAGGTCCACTGTCCGTGACCAGCACGTCTAGCCTGATGCGGATTTAAAAATGTATTTTCGAAAATCATCGTTATGACTCTTGGAATGTTCTAAGATGTTCAAATTAGTTGGGAAAGGTTCCTGGCCACTTCGACCTCGTTTTGATATTCAATGGCTTTAGCTTTAATGACTTGCATTTTCTATTTTGAAATTTCCTTATGATTCTTTTCCTAACAGGAGTCAATCGCAATTTAAGATCGCAAGGTTTCAGTACTGCTTTACTAGTGTCACCATCTTGTATCCAACGTCACTCCCTGAACAGACCTTTAGCAGTCATACGATGGACATCTTTACCAAGAAGCGCTGTGCCGTGGACATTTACTCACCCTAAGAGGAGTAACCAATACAAGTTCGTATGACTTAGAGAGAGAAAACATTCTCACAAAACAAGACTACTCATACGATATATAAAATATTACCTCTCCCTTCTTCTCACCTCCAGTAAAAAAGTCTTTGATTAGACATACAGTAATTCTCAAAGTCATATTAACTCATCCAAGTGACTCCCATGACTGGTTCTTAGGAACTAGTTCAAGTTGGGTGTGGAATCACCATAAACTTAGCAACCGGTGCACGAGCATGCAGCCTCCCATTTCTCACCAAGATAAAGCCCTCTTCTATACATCACCGAGATAGATAGTGGGAGAAAATTGCAAGCACTTGGGAAATATTAGATGAGTCGATGGAGTTGTTGTCGAACTGGTTGAGTCGGTCAGTTGGAGGAAAAAAGAGATTACCTTATAAATCTGTGGCCTGAGAAGGGATGTCAGTTTCTAGTAATCAGATATTGAAGACAGGTTGATTAGCTCTCTTTGGTGGAATCTGGGTTCGTCACCAAAATGAGGGCACATTTGCGAAATTTGACTTATTGATAATTAATTGTATGTTTATTGGACACAGATAAATGTACAAGATGCTGCAATTGGCTAGAAGAAACGTAGTAAACATACTCGTACTTCCAAACTCTTAAGACAAAACAGTAAATTATTACTTTAATCACTTAATAAGTATATAACGTAATTTCCGAATAATTTACCTGATTTGTTGTGCTTATCATCGCTTCGTTGACGTTAGAAGTCATGAATGCAAAATCAAATGAAATTACTTTTTTTTAAACCCTCGAGACTACATCATTGATGAATCTTCAATTGTTTATAGTGCGATATTAAATTATGCCAGATGTTAATCTGTGTACGATGACGTCATAGACTACAACCAGATGTATTTCACTGCAGTCAGCTGAATGAGCCGGTAAATTTTCTGTTTATGCCGATATGGAAATCATCTGGTCCTCTTCATCCTCTCAACTCCCACCGCCTGTCCTCTCCTGGCGGCGGGGACCCATAAACCAAGCACTCGTGATTGTTGTTGATTTAGCCACGAGGTGGTGAAAGAATTGGTTAATTTTTTGTCAGCTGAGTGAGTTGTATTTTAATTAAACCATGAAATATTGTTCATATTTTATTAAGCTGAATTCATTTGTGTAGGAAGTTGATCCGTTAATTACCTTGTGTTGATGGGACTGCTCGGCAGCTTTGATCTTTTATGGATTCTTTAAACTAGCTTAATATTGTCTTATTAAAACCTTTAATTAACATGCATGAATCTTGTCACTTCTTGTAATTTATAAAGGTTCGTGATGATTCCGGATACTAAGCCACTAAACTGTGTCAATATTAGCGTAATCTAAATAAAAAGTAGTAGGCAACAACGCGGATCCACGAAAAATACTGTTGTTGTTATATCTAAAAATCAACTTTTACGCTGAATTAACAGCACAAAAAATGTGTAATTAAAAGGCAACGTTAAAGTTTGTCTTGTATAATGAGGCGAAATTACAACAACGAAGTTCTCTCTACCACTCAATATCGATCTGTATGTAGTGATACCGCATAGACACTTAAAAAAATGCTTGTGGTGACTGCGGGGATGCATTTCGAGTTGCGCCCGATACCAACCCGCCAAGGGTCCACCACTAAATATTATCTGCGACAAAAGCAGAAGAAGAAAAGTAGAATAACCTGGAGCCGAACTTTCTTCTACGGTCGGACTGCATGTTTCCAGTCGGCCAGGATTGAGATGACTAGTTGTGACTGCAGATGCGCTCAATTAGAGCCGCTGTCACCGATATGGTCTGCTCCAGTAACCCGAGAAGACCCTGGAGCAGCAACAGTGGGAGGGTCTGCGGAGAGAGTATGTCATATTGAGCCATAACAGTTCAATAAAGCCTAGTGTAACAATGCATGTGAGGAAAGTGAGGAACTTTCTAGCATTTTCTGTCGTGCGGGGAAAATCACTTTTAATTGTGATGCAATCGCGGTTTGGATATGGTGATGTGTTGTTACTTGTTTTATGGAGCGTGGATGAGATCTAGACGCCCAAGGTCAGAAGAAAAGACGTCACAAACCTTTTATGGTTTTAAAATTGGGAAAGAATTTTTATTCGGGAACTAACATCGAGTTACTACGTTGTATCGAGTACTATATATTCATGATGTGACATGATGACTGATTTATGTACATTCAAATCAATGAATAAACTATTTTATTTGCAGTAGACCAATATGAGAAATTCAACTTGCTTACAGTTGTATTACATACAATGTAATCTGTTTTCACTTTAAGTTCTATTTTTCTTCACCTGATTGATCACAATCAATAGTTGTACATTGGGAACTGAACAAAGATTGTCAAACTCTGTCAAACTTCACACACCCAATTTACGAAAGTAGCTTAATACACATACACTGTACATAATACTTACGGTATAGACATGTAAAAAAGCTGCACTGATGGCTTTAGACCTGTTAGCAGATCAGCTGCAGGAAAGAAACTGACGTGAAGATCTCAGCAAAGAGGATTGGCACGACCAGCCATCAGAGGCGATGTTTACGACCACTTGTCAGACAGTTTAGTGAGAGAGTTGTTAGAGCCACGTGGTCTAGGTGCTGAAGAAGTCGAAACGGATTAATAATTATAGTGCTTTCTATCGTGAAGAAACTATAGTGATTAACTACTTATGTTAGTTTTTGAAGATGCTTTTTAGTATTTATTTAGAAGCTTGCAGATTCTTTAGCTTTAGATTATCAAACAGTGCATCATTAGTATATAAATCAAAATATGTTAGCCAAAAACAGTGACTTTGCTTCTTGGTGTTTCAATTGTGTTGTGTTTCAATCAATAATTTAATCCATATTATCAAATAAATACTCCATTTTCCAAACTCCATTTTAAAGGAAAAACTATACCAATTCATAATAAAGCTAAAAATGATGTTTAATTGTCTTAAATAAAATTCAGTGATCAAGAAAGAGACAGAAAACAGGGTGACAAAGAACTCTGTACCGGACATTGTTTTGACTCTTCATCATAAACATTCGAGTTCGACCAGTTTGCAAATACACATCCATTTTCGGACGATGCCACTCTCTACCGATGAAATATGCTCCTTGCACCTTGTATCGAGAGTAGATCAGGACACAGTGGAGAAAATTGAATTGGTCACTCCAAAAGAGGAAAAGCGAGGTTATCCGAGCCGAGGTCACCGAAGAAGACGCATTTCCTGGAAAGTGCGACGGGACAAGTCAATTTGTCATAACCATGAGCGGTGGACTGTGAAGTGTGAACGGAGAAGTACGAAGTCATGGTGAAACCTAGATCAATCAAGAGTAGTAACTTGTGTGTGCAAACACCGACCGGTTCAGTCCAGTCCGGGACATCATTCAGGCGACAAGAACGGTACTTGTCAATTACAGGCCGATAGAACTCATGCTGGCTTTCGAGAAAAGTCTGAAAATTACTGCTCCGTACTTCCAATTAGACGTGAATCAGTTTTAATAATCTTGTTTTTTGTAACCGTTCGTTCAGTTTCGTATTTATGTACATTCGTACAGGGAGAAGTCAATGCCTCGAGACTTCCAAATCAAACTAGAGAGATCAGGATCAGAAACACAAACAAGTCTGGCTCAGATGTTTATGGGCAGTTAGGTTTCAGCAAAGGTATTACGTGCCGGCGTCCTGCTCACCAATACATCTTCAATCCTGCGCCATTATATTTAAATTGCAATTCCCGAGTGGTCTCATAAATTGCTTCACAACGTCGCGCAGATTTCGGATGAGAACGCCAAAATACGGGCGCGTTAATGTGAGAAAATCCGGCAGCTACGAAATTTAATACCTTTTTAATGACGGATTTTCGTTAATAAATCAGAGAGAATAGGCTTCTAGTCCAGTTTCATAAATTCTTAGTTAGTGAATCCAGTTCCTCCAGGAGATTTACTTGCCAGCTCCTCGCACGAATGGGCTTTCTGCTCATTTTGATTAATAAATAGTCCCGCTTCTGTGCTTATGGTCCCACTGAAACAAAACAAGTTCATATAAGTTCATATTTTCTAGTACAACACTAGTTTGGTTGTTCTGTATTACTCTATTGAAAGTTAGTGTTTTATAAGCAAGCAAATTTAACAAATTTTAGGCTAATTTCTGAATCTCGCAGAAAACGCTGAGACCATTAGCATGTACCGTTTCAAAGGATAGTATCGGTTAACTAAGCTCTTCTACAAAATAAATGAAGTTTATTTAAAACTGTCTGAGCTATGTACCGTTTTGTAAGTATTAGCAAGACACATTGCGGGAAATTCGATCCACACATCTTAGACGTTAGTCTTTAACAAAATGTAATTACTAGTCTTCATACAAAACTTGTTTTAGATACTTTATGCGAGATCCTATTTCAAATAACCTGTAGAGCCACTTATCAGTTTTCTACTTTCCAGAAAGTCACTTGGGTTATCTTTCTAGATTCTAATTAATTACCTCCAACAATAATAGCTGGCAATGAGCATTTTCAGAAAGAGTAGTGGACAGTTACAAGAGAAATCTGCCTAGTTGTAAATCCACAGGAGTAAGGCTATAACTTGTGTCTTGAGCATGTCAGTAGAAGAGAGGACTAGAAGCATAGACGCTATGCACCTGACACAGCTAAGTTGTAGGGAAGGTGTAACTACATAGTTCATTGCGTTTGCAACAAGCTAAATTGGTAGCGTAATGTTTAAGCTAAAGACCTCATCCACATTTCCACCTGGGTTTTCCTACATTTTTGAACTTTAATTGTTTGTGAGATTGGTATTTTTATAGTATACCGTGCTCAAACCCTGAACTTTATACGGAAAAGCGTACAATTGAATAGATACATCAGATACATCTCTAATAATTAGTTGAAATTTACTATGGGAATCTAGATTCTGTCTTGTTGCTACTTATTGATTAACAAAGTAATTATCTTGTGTTATTTTTAAGTGAAAGTTTATCGAAAATGCATATATTTTAAATATGAAAACTCGAACAGTAATTTTAAAGCATACTTTCTTTGACTACAAGAAATTTAAGTCGAGATTTTCATTGTCAAGTTTAGTCCAATTCACTTGATTTTCCACGTCCAAAGCACTGAATCCACCGTCAAGTGGATCGTTCCCTCTTCAATATTCATTTAGATGGCTCGTGAAAACAATGTCTAACAACGTGTATCTAAAATTGCTTTTCAGGTCAAGCTAAAGCCCTTTTGTGTGCATACGAGTCCCCCATCAACCTAGAGAATAAGAATCTAGAGTAGATCGTTCTCTAAACTGAGCGTATGTAATGTGTCCCAGGGTTGGGCAGTCCCTGCGTCCACTAGTGTGACCCCTGCTCTTCTGCGCGTGCGTAGCGCTAGTTGTACTGCGCATGTCAGCTGCTACAGCTAATTGCGCAGTGGTGACCAGTTACGCGCTCCACAGCAGGTTCCACAACTAAACCGTTACACTCGGACTAGTTTATTGGCGATAAACACTCTTATATCGAGCAACGCGTCCACAAGCCTGAGGCGCAATTTCGGGAAGTTTATCCGCATCACAAACCAGTTTTGGGGTTTAATGGGACCGATACCCGTTTTATGTGGCTTTTTGGCCAGATGAGGAATGTCAGGGTGTGTACGTTTTGTGTATTTCTAGATTTTTGGTGGCTTGTACGAAGGTTATTTTGATGCTCAATCCGGCGTTTCTGAAATATTTAAGGTTTTCAAGGCATTCCGCTATAGAAATGCACTAATTGCTGTGAAATATTCAGTTTAATTTACATTTCTTAATAATTTTTCGGATTCTACAAGACCTTAAGCATTATATGCATTTTATCTTCTACAGTGAAATTTGTTGTAGCTGTTTTAACAACTGCACACACTGTTTACTGAAGTCTTTTCTCACTAAAACAAATGGTGAAAACATTATTCAATATTGAGACTTTATAGATATCCCTTTCTACCTAGCCTTGTAATAAGTAACTAGACAGCCCTACAATATACAGTCGGACTTTGGATCGGTATAATGGAATCGGGAAAACCTGTGTCATCTTAGAGACGGTTGACCGTGCTCGTCATTTGACAATGAGAGTTTTGTATAATGTAATCTTCTATATCCGGTGAAAATAGCTGAGTTCCAAGAAGACCCAAACTCACCCTAGACCTTTTATCACGTTTACATATATTTCCGTAACTAAAATAAATCTGCTGTGAAATTTGATGAAAAGACCACATTAACAAATTGAATAACTATAAGAAATAGCGGAATAAATACAAAAGTGCAAAACCAAGTTTTTGCATCTGCCACCGGTAGAATCTCCAGCTGTTATAACTACACCAAGATGGCGGCCTCTGGTGTCACATCGTATTCGGGTCTTGTCGAATCCATTCCTCAGTCAATCAAATCGGTTGGTCGCAACACACATTTGGCCGCCGCATGGGAACTAGTTCGCCTCTTCTTCTTCTTCTCTTCCCTGTCCTCTCTCTTTTTTCATCACACAATTCATTTCTCACGGCGCATTCATCTGCGTTGTTTTACTTTCGCATCTTGTCGACAAGTATCGATGACGGCGAGCTGCTGTTTTGAACCAACAATCCTGGGAAAGAAACGAACTCGGAGAACAAGTCCGTGGAATAATTACTCCACCGTTTTGTAGAAATGTGATACGTCCTGTATGTTGGCGTACCTGTTTGGTACGGTGTATTCAACCGTCAAATCTTCTAACAGTGGCCTACTTGGGAACTAACAGGCAAGATTATTATTTAATCTAATCAAATCAAGTTAAGAGTTAAGTTCAAACTAATGAAGGATGGTATAGTGCGTGCATCAAACTGGCTCGGGTTAAATTTTCGGTTCTGCAATGACAACTTTTCACAACGGGTAATCCCCGTGGTTCGGAAGTCACGTTAAGCCGTCGGCCCATTTCCATTGGTCGCTGGGGTGTTATTAATGACCCAATCTAACGAACAGTCGACACTTGCATGATTTATCACAACATTAACCACGCACTCACCATTCACCTTAAAATACTCTCTGAGAGTGATTGGTGACTCTAGTCACGTTTTAAGTATCGAATGTATGTTCTGTCGATACCTTACGAAACCTGCTTACAAGTAAATCTCTAGGTAACTAACCCATCCTTAAAAAGCCTGCGAGATTACTAGGCCTAATATCGACTGATTTAAAGTTACTAAAGAGGATATAGTGTCAATAAATAGCCACAATATGACTGTTTGAAGACGATTAATTCATAAATATAAAGTTAAAACGTTCTTCTAAGTTCATTAATCATACAATATACATTAAATATTCACTCGCATTACTTATAGCAGAAGAAGAGCGTCAAGTTTAATCCATAACTGTTCTAAGTTGGCAAGCCTGTTTCCTGTTTGATTGCAGCTGCAAACAGCTGATCTGCATAACCTATAAATCAAGGCGTGTGTTGGGGTTGTCCGATGTTATTAGAGGCGCTAGTGTAACTGTTTCAACAGACAACAACAACGGTTTGATTACGCTGCAACTACCACTGGTGCGGCGATGACTGATAAGAAAACATAGAATAACTAATAATACCTCTAAAAAGATTTTCTTTTTCCAATTGAAGGAAGTATCCTAGGGGGTTCCGTATCGCGTTCAGGGATGGCGACATTACTGGGCGTTGTGCAAAGAGGAGGAGGACTTCCAAAACCGTCAACAATTTTGATTTTCGTTAGATTTCAATTTTGAGCCAAGTTAAATTAATCTATTCTAGCTTAGAGTTTCTTCTGTAAAAATGTGCAGTATTTAATCAGGTTGTTTTGTTTCAGAATGTCCTCTTGCGTCGTTTCTGTCCGGCACCACCTACCAGAAGATCCCTTTCGTGTTTCTGCCGCTCAAGGGGCAAATCGTCTACCCCAGTGCCGAAATCAGCTTTACAGGTGAGCTTGATTTCCTGTCAAGACTTTCCTCGTTCAGTCGAGGAAAGTCCTCATTCAGTCGACCAATCTATTTCAAGCCTATCAAAATATCATTACTACATTCAAAACCCTCTTGTATCTGTATATCAGGCTGCGTGGTGTATGTTCAAATACGAAAACTTTCTCACCTTGGCTATTTTGTTTGGCTGTTTGTTGGTGTAAAATATCGCATTGTAACAATTTCAACTATATTATTCCGTCACAGTTTTCCCACATAAGAATTAAACAGTGAGGGCGAGAGCCCAAGCGAGTCCATCACGTTAGTAGTAGCAACTCAAAATCCAGCAAGAAAGTGTTAGCAACTTGGGGTTAAAGTTAATTATAATCTCTATAGCTTGACCGTAAAGGGGCGAGATTTAGAATTGTCAACATGGAATAGTGATCTACGTACAGATTTGTTAATAGACAAAGTGGCAATTGTAGATTGACGGTTGTCGTCAAAGAGCTGCAAGGGACAAAGCTCCTGGGTAAAGAATTGATAAGCCTTATTTGTGAAGTAGTTTTCTAACTAAGGTAATTGAGATTTTTACACCTCTTTAAGCAGTTTTAATGTGGCATTAACATTAAATAACGAGTGGTTGGTGGATTTTCCCACAACTTTTGGTGCGTGCAGACTGTTTTGCTTGTCAGCCTAGCTTCTACAAGTGTTTAACCAAACAAGCTGTGGAGTCAAGCCCAGAAACTCACTGACCAACTCTGAAACCAAAAATAAGCAGTATATGTCTACTTTAAGCACCCAAACCGTGTAGAGTCCACGCGTATCGTCAGCAACAAACACTTCATCATCACCTGCTGCACTACTAGTAGACATTGTGGAGGTGGATCAGATTTACTTTCACTCCCACATGTATAATGTGTGAGAACCGCTGTACTGCGTACACTTTCCATGTTTGTGAAATAATCACCATCAACTCGCCAGTTCCCAGTCAACAAGAGCACACGTGATGTAACCAACGCGTTATAAACATATTCAACCTTTTCGTGTCATATTGAAGTTCATTCAATGTAAATATGTAAATACTTCCTTTTGAGACATGCTGTGATATTTGAGTTCTACAAGGAATGTTCAACTGTCCAAGAATTGTATATTTAATCCGCTTTAAACATTCACTATGAGTGTTTAAAGCAAGCTCAAAACTACAAATCTTGTATTCGTTAGCTTTACTCCCGATTTTGAGGCCCTGAGTCTTAAATCAGTAAACCCTCTGTTTTCTGCATCTGATTTTAGCATATCCTTAAATACCACATGGATAATTCAAATTACTAATTGCAGAATTTATCCGTTTCTTGTCTTTTGTAATCAATTTTTGTTTTCAATTTCGAGTACACGAACCGAAATTGCCGATCATGAATTCTTATGCATAATATCTGACCAAAATGTGTTTAAAATAGCAAAACTAGTAAAATGGTGCTGTGTTAAACCAAACTCTAGGTGTAAATTCAACGAAAAACTCTTAACTGTTGAGAGCAGAACTTGAACTTCTTTAGTCTTTTGGTTTTTGTGTAATGATGGAACCCCAAAACAGATTTATAAGTCCTTGGGGCCCTATTTTTCGTTGTGTAGTATTGTTAAGTAGATTTAGTATTACAGGTCAGTCTGGGTTTATATTGTTGTATATGTGTTGGATTTGATTTGTAAAACAGAAAGAAAATATACGATTCTTTCTTTCTTTCTATGTTTTACACACTTTTACAACTCTCGCAGCTTTAACAGCCACATTGTCCACTATTAGTACACCCATGTTAATCATACCGTTAATACGCTTTACTGGTATGAGAACCTACCGTCAACGACACATTATAGAAGCTTGTTCACAGCAAGTAGCCTCTGGGATCAGCTGAGAGCTGAGAGGTGATGTTGGCACTACCCACACACGCCTGTGTGATGTCGCAGTTTGCATCTAAACATCACTTGACAAGACCGGTGATGTTTATAGAGCACATCACATTAACCTCAGTGCCTGGCTGACACCAGCACATTGATTCCACTATAGCATCTTCACTTCACCTTACAGCTTCCCACAGTGGAGTGTCAACTAGTAGTGGGTTATTGTAACATTGGATGGTTTACTCTATGCGTTGTTTTGATGTAGAATTTAACCATAGAATGTTTTCTTTTAATTGTTAAGAACAATCAAATATTAAATCTTTGCATATAAAACATTTTTGTTGATTCAGTTTGAAATGCATCGTCAGTTACGTAGTTATGCCCGTTGGAAGTGTACTTCATTGAATGGATAGTTTCTCTGCGACGTACGATTGGAGAACATAATCTTATTTAATTCTTAACACAAGATAGCGAGGTTGTAAGCATAGCAAATTAGAGTTACAATTAGTGAATAAGAGTAATAAATTACAAATTAAATTCGCTTAACTCAAGCCAGCGGCGCTTTAGCGCTTAGCTGAGTGTCGGCCTATTGTCAATTGCTTAAAGAGCAAATTAAAACGGTGGAATAAAATGCTAGTTTATTTTGCAACAAATCAATATTTTCTGTCACAAAAAGTTGTTTAATAATATGATATTTTCCCTTTTTTATTCTAGTAAGTTCAATTAAACTAGTTATGATGTTAATGGAGCCAAAAAACAAAGTATGTTTTAACTAAGTTCCGGGCTTTTTGTATAATGTATTTATTTGATTATTTACACAAATAAAACTATCATCCCGAGATTAGGAGATAAATACGAGTATGTAGTAAAAGTATAGCCCGGTATTAGAGAGGCGTTTGCCCAAGTTTCGCAACAGACAACGCGCTCGCTTAGGTGCCTTGCAAGTGTGCGTCTCATTAATTGAAGGAGCTCCAGTGAAACTGCAACGAGAAGGAAGAACACGTTACGAGTTAATTATTATTGAATTTGACATGCACCAATTAAATTTTTTAATTGAGAGTTATTTGCTAAGGACTACGAAAGCTAGTTCAATTATTTTGTGCAGTTTATGTCAACTTATTAATTAACTTTTACAAGTACACGGTAGAAAATATACAACTATGTTAAATAATAAACTAGAAGTTCTGCTGGCAGTTGAGCTTGCAGCCAACTCTTGTAGTTTAAATGTCATTTCGTATTGAGGTAAAGTACTTTCAAGAAAATCGGTCAACACATGCGACTGACCCTCCGTTACAAACACACATGTAGAACGTTTAAGGTGGAGTTGAATGAGAGACGTTCGCTTTGCTCGGTCAGTTAGATGGATGAATTGTTACAGGTTCACAGTCGCCGATCTGCGTGGTGTCAGGGTCTCAGTTCCTCACCGGCCACGGCTGGATGGAGCTGCGCAACAGAAACAAGACCGACTCTGAACCTCCTTTCCGCCTCTACCGAGACGAGGGCAGAACCTTCCTCCAGGTACCTTCCACACAATACAATTCAAACAACTATAGACACCTGTCACCCCACAAACCTTATGCTACAAAATATTTTGCTACCAATCCCACTCAAATCACTCCGTTCGCTGACATATCTGGTTTTAAATCTTTAACTTTACAGCTTCGACGGTAAATTTCATAATCAAATACAACAAGGTAACAATAATAGAAAAAATATAACATTAACTAAGGTTTTCTTCTTCTAAAAACGCTATAGTATGTTTTCTTCACTAATAAGCCTATTTTGTTAACTTCTTTGAAAATGTGTTTTAGTTTCCTTCTTATGAATGTTGTAGCAAATGTATAAATAGTTTGATGGAGTTAAACATACAAGGTTTTTTTTTAATTTAGTGGTGTAAAGAAGAATTTGTAATTGACTTTAGGTCGTAAAAAACTATGGCCAGATATAGATTCCAAAAGAAGGTAAGATGTATTGGTGCTAACACATTTTAGAATTTCAAATAAATGTACATGATGACAGGTCAAAAGTGTTTGATGACTTGTAAGGGGAAAAGTTGCCCTTCGTTATAGAAAATTACTAAATCTGATTAATATAAAATACCAAATTAGGAAGAGAAAAGGTCCCAAAATAGGTCCCTGAGGGACGTCCCGTTTGCAACGCACATTTAAAAGGTTATAATCAATTAGATGTACAAGGACAAA
Organism: Matsumurasca onukii; assembly: GCA_018831715.1. NCBI lineage: Eukaryota > Metazoa > Arthropoda > Insecta > Hemiptera > Cicadellidae > Matsumurasca > Matsumurasca onukii. Next base: position 75,297,667 of record CM032058.1, on the reverse strand, counting down.
GTGAGTAACAAATCATTATTTATTTGTATGATAATGTGCAAATACATTCAACTATTGTGTTTTGTGTTAGTGGCTGGGGGACTCGGAGCTGCGGCTGAGTATGGAGGGTCGACTGTTGATGGTGAATCTCATGTGTAAGGACATGGACAACAGCACCAACATCTTCATGCCTTGCGTCGCCTTCCGCGTGGCGGGATCTCCAAGTGAGTTTCTTCGACCTTTACAACATGACTTACTCAACACATTATTTAAGGCCGTTAAAATTATCCTACGAATTTGTAAATACAGATTTTAATTTCTGATTGATGACACGTGTGTAATTAGTGGTGATTCAGGAATAATTTTTATTTCCGTGTGAAGAATCAGTCAATACATGAGAACTGTATGAAAGAATATGTAGTGTCAGGACTCACTGAAGTCCCTTTCAGCATGGCACTCTTATGTTGGGATGAATCAATTCAATGATCTTATGACTTATATGATGTGTAACGACTTTAGGACAAAGACATTGTCAATTATTCTCTGCGATGAGGGGACGTATGGACACCTTGCGAGGCTGTAGCAGAACTAGCAGTGCGTAAAACACACTCAAAATAACGAAATTGAAGCCAGGAGATAAATAATGGTTGTGGACTTGTGGTTAAGTTCACAGTAAAGGCAATAAATAATTAGTCGGAAGAGAGTGGATATATATCGAGATAAAGCTTAGGACAAAAACTGGCGAAGCAAGATGGAACTCCTACCCATGGTGTAATTCCACCATGGTCCAACCTACAAAGGTACAAAGGATCAGTATAGCCATCCAAAGAAGACGTTCTCCCAGTATTTTCTCTTCCTTGCCTACAGAACAGAAGCTGGAAGATCATTTTTATTTAAAGTTTATACACCCTTTATTCTTTTCAAACAAACGCCGTCGCCAAACTGACACTACTGGTAATGTTACAGTGACTGTAGGAGCTGGTGTGAAGGAGGTGTCATTCTCAGCTGATGCCCAAGCTGCCAACTCCGCCGCAGGTTCAGGCTTGTCCTCCACAGAGTACGCTGCCATCGCGGCGTGTTCTGTCCTGCTGGGACTCATCTACGTCTCCTCAGTGCTGCTCTACCTGCATCTGCGCAGGCGCAAAGCCAAGGACGAGAAACTGGTCGAGGTGCGTGTTATCATGTTATCAGTTGTTAATGTTTAGCTCAGTGTTCAAAACTGAGGTGGTCTGTCCAGAATCTTTGTTCTGTCATTAGAAAGCATAAGATTGATAGGTTAAAGAAAATACAACTTACTCAACTAAAAAAAACTAAAATTTTGTGATTGCTGCAAACATTATTCGACATAAAAAACATAACTTAATAATTATTTTCTTATTATTTTTACCCTTCTTATCGTTCTTATTTGCTAAATTCTAAAAAGTACTGTTCTTGTGTTGTTATGCGAGTCTTTTTGACAATTTTGATGGAATACCAATTTTTGTTGTATTTACATGATATTTATTTGCTTTCTAGGAAAATACTTTTAGTGGACTAGGAATTTTTTATGGATGACATGTAGCGCTCAGAATTATTCTTTGTTGTTGACTGATCGAGGAATCACCTATAATTGGTTTTCCCAGGTGGAGACAGGGGGTGGCAATCACCTGGGAGAGCAGGAGGGCGTGGTGAAGAACAACCCTCTGCTCCGACACTGTCACGAGAACAGTGGTTACGTCTCTGACAACAGCTGCTGCTCCGAGGAGGATGATGAAGAGATAGCTGCTCTACCTGAAGAGGAACCTACTGTACCTCAGCACAGTGTAAGTTTAAGGGCTAGCAAAAAGCAACTATTAAAAACTTTGGGAATGTAAAATTTATAAAAGCGTTTTTTTTTCAACAAATGTATTTCTTGTACAAATGAAGAAAATAACTCACTACCTTCTTATATTTACTTGCTGGCTCATCAATGTAATTTAAGGTAAAGCGTGAAGAAACCCTTTTACCTAAGTTGTAATTGAAATACACAATGCACGTAAACAATTTGGTTAAGCCCACAATTACACTGTTTCTAACACATCCTACCAATGACCAACAGTGTGTTATTCTCATCTATGTTACAGGTTCAAGTGACGTGTGCAATGATACACCCTCGCAACCAGTTCCACGAAGGGTTCAGCTACGAGAACATGAACATGGTGGATGAACGACATGACTCGAGCACGATAGAGCGTCTGCCCGAGGAGAACGTGTCTATCGTAGAGACGCCGGAGGGAAGAGAGGATCGCCCAGAGACTGTGCGAGCCATCACTGCTTACCACCAGGAGGAAACTGTACTTCAATCCAGCCTACTTCGATCTGGAACTTCTGCTGGTACGTGTTTGGTTTTAATTTATTTTAAAACACTAATTTCACACTACAAATATTTTAAAATGACAAAAAAGGCCAATTTATAGTGTTTTTTAATACACAAGCGCTTTTGACTGCAAACGCTGTTATCTTCAGGCAAAATTAAAATTACTAAAATCTAATGTTTATATACAATAAGATACAAAATTACATAGTTATTGAAATGGTGTATTCAAAAGTCATATTAGACCATTGAAAACTGAATGTTAACAAAGTTTGCTTATTTCTAGGCACCTCCCCCTGCAGCTTTGGAATTTCTGACAAAAATCCGAGAGGTGATTGCAATCGCCAAGCAGAAGATGGCTACCAAGAGATTCCTGCCAAGTCTTCTGGGTATACCAGAAGAAGTAGATTACATCCCAATTCAACACCGAGCCCGGTCAGGAAGCATAGCCTCCGGCAGTGTCGTGACCGTGAGACAAGGTGGAGGTAGGCGACGCAGCTGTGAGGGCTGTCCAGGTTGCATGAGACCAGCGACCTCTGGGTGTCAGTCCTGCTACATCGACCAGGTCACTCCGGAGCACAAACACCGCAGTATCCGCAAGTGGCTTGAAGATGTGCCTCTGGTCCGGCCTCCATCACTGCCTGAACCTCCTCCACCTCCTGCACCTGCTCCTCCACCTGCACCTCCACTAGCTCTCCCTCCTGCACTACCAGTAGCACCACCACCAGTGGTCTCCAAGCCAACCAGACCTTCACACAAGGGAAAAGCACCAGACATTCCTAAACAAGCCCAGAAGAAGCCGTCAGACAAACCAGAACCTATCAACAAAGCCATGAAAGATTCAATAAACAAGTCACAGTCCATGTGCAGCATAGTTGAGGAAATCAACAAAATCAATAGTGACCTTAGTAAAGTTATACAGAACGGCAAAAAGGCAAGTGAAATTGAAAAGGGAGATTCAAGTAAAGAGACTATGAAAGAAGCGAACGAAAACCTTCAGAATGGCTTTTCTAATATTCCTCTTTCCTCCCCCAAGAAAGAAGCCTGGAATGACATAATGTTCAAAGAATCACTGAATGATTACAGTTATCCAGATGATAATATCAAAGTTCCTTCCCCTTCCCCTCCTTCAGTTTGTAGTAGTATGGCAAGAGGCAGGGAGAAATTCAGTTACCTAGAAGAACCAGAAGAACCTAAAATTCCAAGAGTTGCTAAGAAACTAATGGATGCTGTTATAAAAGAATTTGTAGAACACAGATCCCTCGAACCTAAACCAAGCCCTCCAGTCAGAACTGACTCCCTACCTTCTAACAAGGAGGACCCAACTTCAATAGAGTATGAAACTGACAGTCTTGATCGAACACTAACAAGACAAACTGATGAGAAAGAAGGAATGAGAACGCCGTCAGACTATGGTGGAATAGAAATAAAGTCGATAAAAAATACTAACTCCAACACAAACAGTAGTAACAACGGCTCAAACCTTCCTCTGGACGAAGAACTTACTATGAGGAACTCTGTATTCAACATCAAGACTGGGAACACAACTATATCAAAATTGAAAAATGATGAAGATATTAAAAAAGAAAATGAAGACGATCATGATTATGAAATAATTCTCTTAAATCCAGATAACAATAAAAATCATAAACTCAACCTTCCTGACATCCTGTCCAGAGTAGAGGGGTACAGTTTGGTTAGTGAAGTTTATGTTAATGATGGGTACAGCTTTGGAAGCTCTTCTAGTATTCAAAGTAATGAATCATCAACACCATCATTAACAAATGAGCCTAAGATCAAATACAATGAACCAGGACACCTTACAATTGAGGTTGAAGATTCCCCAAGAAACTATGAAAGAACATATGATTCAGACTGTTTTGAGCCAGATACATTGGATAGAAAACCAAGTAAGTTTAAAATTAACAGTGAAGGACAGTTTGAGTATCAGCTTCACAGAGGAGACTTTTATGCTGATTCTCTCGAAAGGCCACAAATAGCTTTGAAAACAACAGGCAGTTTCAGAAGTGATTCATCTATTTGTTGGTATGACGTATCAAACCTTTCTCATATGGTTGGATCACCATTAAATAGAACTTTTGGAAGCCTCCGGGAAATATTTGAAGCAAAGAATAAGTATCATCGCAGTGGCAATACCAGGTCAGAAACACTTAGTCCTGTCGGTTCAACTCGCTCACTGGACACAGACTGTTACAGTACAATGTCTTTGAAGCGAGGTAAACCTAAGATTCTACGTCCAGACTCTAAACAAGCCAGGCGGCAGAGACCTCCTTCTCCTCCAGAATATGTTCCACCTAGACCTCCGAAGGCGATCTACACAAATGAGTTCATATCAAGAAATGAGAATAGTCCACCTCTACCTCCACGAAACAACAAACCTCCTTTGCCGCCAAAAAACGGACAAGTCAGAAGCATTAGTCAGCGAGTCGCAGGATTAAAACTAGACCAACACTTTTCTGTTTCCCCCTCCGTCACTCAGCTTTCCCCTGCGACCCGTGGCGTTCGGGCTTCTGCTTCTGGACACAGCCCCACCTCCTCAGACTACGAAGCCGTAGAAACTCAAATAGGACGCCGATTAGAAATGTCTCTCCAAAAAGAATTCCAGAGGAAACTAGACGCTCACGATCACATAATGAAAAATGGACTACCGCTTGTTAAAAACCTACGAGATAAAAGAAACGTAAATTTCATCAGAAAACCTCAAAGGCTATCGAAAGTTCCTCATCGGACGGAAGATTCCGGTTACCTGAGCAGCGATTCGAACGGATCAGACTGTCGCAAACGAGACGAGAGTCTGAGCGAAACTGACGACTCACTTTGTGACGGAGCGAGTGAGTCAGGCGCAGAGAGTATCGCAACTGACTCCTTCTTCTTTGGCAAATCCAACAAGTTGTCACTGGCGAACTCTGTGGACAGTGGAGTCGGGAACAGTGTGAGTGCTGCGTCAGTTCATAGTGACACAGACAGCAACATCAGCTTCGTAACTGTACTCCCCATGGAGATCACAAGGACAGGCCATGTTCTAGTGAAACCGTAGCTCAATTTAGTTAAGTAAATAGTTGCCAAACTGTACAAAGTGTTGATATGTTGTATGTATAGACTTAAGATAGGCCGGGTTGTGCAATAAATATACCCATTAAGGTGCTTGGATTTGGGAGTTATTTTCGGGAATCGCTTCAATCTGAGTTAGATTTGTACTGAAAGCGATTGTATCTCTTGGTTCTTATTGGTGGCTAAAGGCAAGATTTAAACATTTAATTTGTGATAAAAATACTGTAATTGTTTAATTCAACAAAGCAGTACAAACTACTGTCAAATTATTCATCTTTTTACACTTCATAAAAGAATCTTGGTAAAACACAAGAATTACTTAATCTTGACAGCTATCTTGACCTTCTCTCTTTTTCTTCATCTATTCTTATAAATCTGCAAATTTTATATTTAAGTAATTGTAAATTTGTATGTTTTGTGAATATGTACATTTTCAACTTAAAAAGGCAAATTTGCAGTACAGCAACACCAATGATTGTAAGTATCAAAGTATGCCAGCATCTAAGGTTAGTTAATTGTATCCATTTTATTATTTTTATACTGTTTAATTTATTATAGTTTAGCAGTGTTGATTGTTTATTATTTATTTGTTAAGTCGTGAGATTGATATATTTTGTTGATTGTTCTTGTTGTTATTGTTAAGTTTAGACACAGAGTCGGCAGCAGCTTCTAAGTACCTGTCTTGTGTACAGAGTTTTCAACTTTAAAGTAGTGTAATTTCTAAGCAAATTGTAGAATGGATTCCTAGGTCAATCTTATTTAAACCATGAGAAAAGTTATTTAAAAGAGCTTGTGACTTTAGATTTTAAACATTATTGGCACAAAACCTCTCAGTGCATAATTTTTTACTACAGCGATATGAGCACAAATAGCTTAAAACAGTATTGTTGTTTTCAAACTATTTCCTTTTGTTCATTATTAAGATTTATGATAACAAACTAATTGACAAAGGGTTATCTTCCTGTTCCTTCATAAAATATAAAGCTACCTTTTGTAGCTAAAAGTACACCTCATTATCCATCCAAACCTTCTAATACCCTCTTAGAGTGGTCGGTGTCTCAAAGCAAAAAACTATCTTAAATTCTTATCAATCTTTCCTATGGAACAACTCTGAGTAAAAGCTTTATTATCGACAATGGAATCTATTTTTGTTACTTTTGTTTTTCATGTACAGCTATCTCTTTTGGTTGTTCATTCAAATTGTGTGTAATTTTCTATCTTATATTTAAATCAATTTAAAACTGGCATACAACATTTCAGTTTGGTTTACTTAATTTGACTACTATTAAATTTCATTAAAAACAAATGAATAGTATGAAGAACTTTTAAGTTTAAAGTAAGTATTTGGAATTGATTAGTCTTTAATAAGAGTAACATTCTGAAATAACTTGTTAGAGTATGTGCTTGATACAATTTTCAAGAAAGGGTACTTTAAACTAAGAATAGTTAAATACCCTATAATTAACATTATCTCAAAGCGCTTGATTTTAGTATTACAGTATATATATTTTTATTTAAAAACATGCATTTATGTAAAATGAAGTATTTACAAAAAAGTGTAGTGCCTCTTCATATTTCATGTATGAAAAGGTAAATCCATTCTAACTTCTTTAAATAGATGGAACTTGTTTGTATCGTGAAGTATTAAATTTATATATTTTTAATATGAAGAGTTTTACTTTGATACCTACATCCAAACTAATATTTCAACATGTATCTCTTTGTTTTGCATGAATAAGCAAGCAGGTGGAGCACTGTTGTGGCGAATTTCTGAACTAAAAGAACAAGAGACACGTTGTCTAAATACAGTACAACCCTTCACGATAAACTATCGATTGTGTAACAATAAGGATTTACGTCCCACAAAAAAATTATATTGAAAAAGTAAACATTACAAAGACGAGTGTGTTAGTGATTCAGTTTATGGTTCAACCTTTTTCTCACTACTGGATTTCATGTATAAGAATATTTTGATAACTATTTAATCATTTACAGTGAATAAAGAACAGACGGAACAGAACTATTTGAGAACCTTTAATTCTATGTATTTATAGTTGACGATTATGATACCCTGAAATCCGTTTAACTGGAATTTTAATACCTTCAGAAATTTTAAAATACACAGATCCATATTAAATATCCATATTTTTTAACCGATTAAATTAAATTTTTTGTTAATAAACTAGAAGTATGATTTATTAACATTGTTCTCGCCTCTCTTGAGAGGAAGATGGTTTAAAACAATTTATAGAGACGTTTTCCTGCAATTTACGGCACCGCGTATTCAAGATTAGGACTGACTCAGAGTTTCAATTGCTCAGCAGTTTCAAAGCTTAAAGCTTGTACGATCGCTAATCTTTCCAAACTATTTCGCTAGTAAAAAGCCTGGTGAAAAATTAAACTTTTTTTTATAAAATATATTTTATATGCCTTACAACTATGTTAAAGTTTACAGAACACCCTGTTTATACGACTGGAAGGTAGAGTCAGTGGTGAGTTCTAGCTTGTTGAGTTGAGACCTCACTTCCTCCCACTGCTGAGGGCTGAAGCTAGCCTCAGGCTGCAGAGTGGTGAGTAGATACCGCAACTCTGCAGCAAGACTCTTAACACAGTCACCTGCAGACGCTGCAGAGTCACTGCGTAATTGCACTCTCCACTGACTGCTCAGACTGTGTATCAGGAGGAGAGCCTGCTTCAAGTCTCTGTGGACAGAGTTAGAAATGAATATCAGTTGTTAAACACAAAACAATTTAAAAGTTCAGAACTAACACTAGTTTTTAACATTTCTTTTACTCTAGTATCAATACTTAGTACTCACCTTTCTATCAAATTATACTGTCTCTCTCTCTCTTGTTTACTCTAAATCGTGGTAACTTAATCCATTGATCAGTATATTAGCATTGTTATGAATCAGTAGTCTAAAAATATATTTTCAGTTCAGCTACAGCAAACGCAAAATGTTATTCTATAACAGTGGTTCCCAACCTTTTACATCCCCCATAGAAAATGTTTGTTTAAAAGAATTATACTAGTATCTCTTTTTAAGTTTTTTGGTGGATGAAGATTATTTTGCAACATATTCTTACTATTCAAAGAATTTGAAAATTGAAGGGATGTTAAGGTATAAAATAAAAGTATATACGTAACCATTAACACCCTTTGTTTAAGCTTTTTTAAGTAGAAATGTCATTGAAAGAACTGAAATGTTTCATGACAAAAGTGTTTAACCAAGGATTTTTATTGTTATGTATCTATTTATTCATGCTAACCCCTTGGCATTTCTAGCCAGAATTTTAGAATACCCATAAGTATGAATAACTTCAGTTGATTCTGAAATGATGAAGACATATTAAACTTCTAACAAACTTTAAATAGTTGGCAAATGGCAATGTCTTCTACAAAACTATTACAACAATAGTTTAACTTTAAACTTATTATATTTCGCCTAGTAACATTAGGCTTCATCAGATCAATAAAAATGAAAGAATGAAAAATGAATACAAATTATTGATCTTGCCAACTATTTAAAGTGTATTTTATGAATAACTTGTTTAAGTGTTGAAAATAAAAAGGGTTTCAAACCAATTTTTCCACAGATGAAGTAGAAGCAAGAGGACTGCTGGGCAAACCTATGCATCCTTTGATAAAATATCAATACTGTCAAAGAAAACCGAATTCATTAATATTTCTGTAGAAGCAATACACTTTAGTATTGATTACCTGGAGTACACATCCAGCTGATGGTGGGAGCCACTGATCTGTCTGTGGATGAGAACCAGACCTGCCAGACTGCCCAGAGTGTCTCCCACCCAGCAGTTGCCGGAGATGGATGGTTCATGCCTCAGGTTCAGCTCCTGGAGGTCTAGACGTACCGCGAGGCCGTGGCGGGAGTGGATGTCAAGGAAGTGCTTCTCACTGGCAGCCACACAGGCTAGGAGGTCGCTTACTACACACACACAGAACATAAACTTGTGGCCCTTACTCATTTTGTTAATTTTTGAGTTTGAAATATTATTGCAAAATATTTTGTGTTATGTTGTTGGTTACTTTTCACCTGAAGACGGCATCAGATTGCAGATTGCAAAACGTTGTCTTCTTCTTGCTCACTAACAATAGAAAATGTTTGTAATAATATTTCAAACTCAGAAATTCTACCATCGTCAACAACAAACTTCGAACAAAGAACATTCTGTGAAGTTCTACAAGTCTAAATTTCTACAATTTAAAAATAATAATGTATACATTTCAGATTGTTCCACTCAATCCTCTATTAGAACTTTAGAAATGGTAAACAATTTATGATTACTGGATAGGATCTAGTCCATACATACGAGCGATAGTAGCATTATAATAGGCAATACCTTTACTATAACTTGTTACAACAAATGGTAATATACTGTATTTGCTTACAACCAAATGCAATCATCAGGTCAATTAAAACTGTTCATACGTTTCTGTCAGGAATTGTATTTATTTACTTAGTAAATGTTTACACTATGGTTATTTTTTCCAGTTTCCGGTCCTCAGTTGTTCATTTAAATCATGCATCAAGACTCGTCAGTCATAACAACCAACTACTTACTTCACTATTTTATTGTCTCTGTTTACCATTAAAAATAAGTAATTTAATGCAAATTTTCAGAATGCTTCTTCTTTAGTATAATTAAACACAACAAAACATCAAAATCAAAACTCCTCATAACGATTCAACAATGTTTTAAGTTCACGCAAAACCAAGATAATTTATTCAACTAACATAAACTCACCATTTGAGGTTGTCGAAGAAAATGGCCGAAGTTTTCCCTTGATCAAATCCTCAACCTTAAAATTAACCGAACTTGGCAACTCCTGAAAACTTTGATCTGAAACAACACATACAAATATAAATTACTAATAACTACACCTCTACAGAACTGCTGTTCTGTTTAATTCAAATGAACTCGTCTCTCAAACAATATCGTATAGCAACTCGCAACAAACAATGTTTCTGTCACGGAATCAGTCTGGTTTATGATAGTAATAACCTGAGTGTTGCAATAAGCATATTATTGAGATTGAGGCAATAAAAACTAGTTTTGTCTAGGAACAAAATAATAAGGAAAACTTCTTTGTGTTTGATAGCAACAAAGACTAGAGTTCAAAATTACCTGGAGGTAAAGTGCTATGTTTGTAAAGAAGAACGGCCGATATCACAACTTCTGCCTTGTTCTTGAATTGAGGTTCCTCCATAACACCTAAACAGATAATATGTGACATTTTGGTTTATTAATGATTTAAAAATACATTTTTATAACATGAATTAATTCATACACAATAGGCACATTAAAAGTAAAAAGTTTAAGACTGTTCATATGTTTTTCGTTATTAAAGTGTGCATAACTAGGGCTACACTTGACATATTCGCGTAACTGGATGAGACAATACCTAACAGTTTAGTCCAAATTTTACAAATCAAAATACAACCTTGAAAAATTGAAATTTTTTGTCTGATGATTGGGACATTACCAAAATTTACAAGTGACATTGTTACCAAATTCAAAATTCCCAAGTCTACAATCGAAGAAATTATTATCACTTCATTGGAATACTCAGTGTTCATTCTAAGGAATCATTATATAACAAGAACTAACTCTAAATTTATATTATGTAATCTTCTATTATTATTGGTTTTATATTACTTTGTTTTTATAGCAGACCCAAGTTGGGGAAGTAGTTATTCAGTTTTTTGAATAAAATTATATCTATAATGTGAAATAAGTCTCTCTGTGAAACTGGAAACTGAAATGTACTGCATTATACAAACGTTGTTTTTTATGTAGTAAATGTTCAATATCACGTGAAACTTTGGCCTGGCTGGCATTTATACAACTTGTGGATCCTCTTTTGTATTTACTTGGCGGGGGTGATGCTTTCTTTTGTGTTCTAACTTCAATCGTTAAGGCGAGCTCCACCGATATTTAAATTATATTCTTACAATAACATAATCTACAAAGGGGATATTCTAAACTCTACAGTGATAAATTGGAATTGTTCAGTTAAAAAAATAAAACAGATCAACTGTAAAAGCAGTGATCAGATTTCAACAATAATTTAATCGGTTTCTCTAAAGCAATCATATATGTGTTACGTTCTCTTGCACAATTTGATTATTAGAGCGGAATAACACTAGCCATGACGATGTGTTTTGTAGTTGGTCATACGAATCATATGAAATTAATAATTTTTGTCTAAATATGATCTTAAAGTTGGTTTTTAATGAATAATGTTACCGTAAATCTTATTTCGGGTGAACAATTTAAAATACATTCTCTTAGGAAACATTGCTAGAACTTTGTAACAAAATGATGAGATCCAGGAGGTTAGGTTACAAAGTACCACGTGTGATTAGTGATTACTGACCTAAGACAACAGCTGATGTGTGAGCCGGTATCGACGCCTGGGCTCTGAACAGAGTCTTGTGTTCTGTAGGTTGTGTCCAGGATGCCTGGTCTCCGGATGTCACGTGACGAGGGAACACAAACACACGAGTCTGGTACTCTAGATCCTCCCCCGAGTCCGAGACCAGGAGAAGCTTCACACTGTCCACATCCCTGCAACACACACAATTTAATTTGTGTTCAGTTTTTCTTTGATTTTTATCGGTTTTATGAATAAAATACTTTTTCGTTACAAGCCAAAATTCCTTCTAGTCTATTGGTCAACGGCTGCTAACTTAAAGAACACATAATAATCGCGTCAGATCTCCCACGACATTAGTTTGTTAATTTTTAACATTTCTAATTCAGCCTCCCCGTTTCGTGTTCTATTAGTACAGGCGTTACCGGACTGTCGCTCCACTCACAGCCTCGCTTCGGGTTTCGGCATCAGCCGTGCTCCGTTATCCCAGCTGTTTTTCCTATTCTGACACGGGGCGATATGAGGGTGTTCACTAAGTCACAGCCAAGTTTCAGCCGTTGCCATCAGATTTACGTTGTCTTTTCTGCAGATTTTAATACACTTCATGAAAGGAAAATGTATTTCAATTTTCATTTAAACCGGACTACTTATTCCGCTGTTATAGAGAATCGCTTTTACCTGCCATTTTGAAACGACTGAACGGAGTTGCATAGTGTGTGGTAAATTTATGAAAACCTCAAAATATATATTTATTTCAAAGTTCCTTTTAAAAGTCTCTATACGTTAAATTTGATAACAAACAAAATCGGTCCACAGGAAGTGGCCCAAATGAGTTTTATGTATTTGGTATAAACATGTATCCTAAATAAGTGTATCAAAACCGAAAAAATCCGATCAACCAGACAAAGATGGTGACAAAAAGTTCTGTTACTACCGGTGGTTACGGTTACTTAAATGTTGATTCCAAGTTTCATGGAAATCGGATTATAAATGCAGTATTCTGAGTTATAGAATGTCCAGCCTAAACCCCTATTTTTAGTAAACTATCACTCCCCCTCCTTCTCGTTAGTATTAAATTCAGGATTCACTGTAGCACTTGTTCTAGTTTTATCGTATTTCTTAACCATTACAATATAATATTTTGTACAAGTGTACAGTTATTTAAATTCTGTACAGAAAACTGTGTATGTTTAATTAAGGTTGTTGGCTCGTAACTGGTTCAATCTTATTACAAGTTGCCATGCATGTTTTCACGCCACATCGATACAAACCTCTGATTCCGGATATGTAATTTCCTCGCAGTAACTTTCTGCTCCTCACTTCCACCGCTCTAACACAACATGTCACTGCAATGCTGCAATACTGCAGTGCATAGTCAAACAACGTTATACAAGTCAACAGGGTATAACACGTTTACGATAAATGCATCTGCGTGCCTTAAATGTGATCACCTAGACACCTTTGTTATGATAAAATATTCATTTCCAGGATTTTGGCGTGGTGAACGACAATACAAACTCAATAAACCTGGGTACAAAAATGTATTTTATATGAGCATAGATTGTGTCACTGTCTTTGGTCAAGTGTCGAGTTCAACTCGAAGTTTGTTTTCAAAAGCTTTCATATGGAAGTGATGCCAATTAGAACTGTCACATGTTCAACCACAATTAGAGACAAGGTATATTTTAAAATTATTTGTGTGCAAAACCAACGATAGGTTAGAGACTTTCCTCAAAGGTAAAAGTCTTCAAACTCTCCCGTGATGAAACCATTTTACCCGTTTTAGGACAGATCAAAAGCCCTTTATTCGTTGGGAATTTCAAAACCAGCAAAATATTTCGTTGACAAAAGAATTGGGCTGTCAATTAAAAACTGTTATAAATTATTCCCAGATGGTTAGGGGTCAATGGCCTCTCCTGGAGGCGCCCATGGACACGTCACTTCGTCTTGCCATCAGGTGTGCATAAAAAAAGCTCCGTTTCAAAATTAATTAAAATTTTTAGCGACTTTTGCATGTCCATTTTTTTATTTGTAAACCCGTTATATCGTTAGTTAAGTTCGAATATGAAAAAAAAACTGTTATTTCAATTTGTTTGACGTTTGTTAACTATAGGATTTTTACAACACACAGGCAGAGTTAGCAGTTAGTAGTTTCAGCCATTGTTTTTTCAAGCAATACTTCAAAAAGAAATTGTATTTAAAAAATGTGCAGTGTCTCAAGATAGTGCATGTTTTATATTGCTCTCATAGGACAAAACACAATAATAGTATTTGCATGGTACTAAGCACGCTTAGTAAGATATCACAAATCCTTAGAAAGAATATTTCAACGATAGTACACTGATAATGAGTAAAAAACTTGAAAACGTTTCTTTTTGACTTAGGCTTAAGGGTTAGCATTTGTATAAACTGCAATATTACGATCTAACCCCCAAGATTAGAGTTACAAACACATATTATAATTTCAAGCAATGAACTACCACTTTTAAGCTACATTAAGCACTGATTACGTCACGATGACACTCAGTATATTAGGTCTGATACATGAATATTAGAGCAAACACAGTAGTTGGTGAATGAGTGTATGTACAAAGAGAATACGTTAACTTAAGGGTTGAGGCTACATTGAAGTGGTCAGTATGCAAACCACAGGCTATGATTTATTCACATAACCACTGCTGTAGCCGCTGCTGCCCTCTGTGAGTCTAGTCCCCACTTAACATGCCACATTCCGCGTAAATATAAGTGTGAAATGTGTCTTGTGAATGGTAGTGTTGCTTTATTGCTGTGTTTTTACGTACTTTAAATATATAAACATATAAGCTATTTATAGGCCTCTTAAATCATGTTGGGACAATGGACCAATATAATTACTAACTGCTATCTGATTCTGATAAATATGTTGGTATATTTTAGTACAATTCTCCCTTTAAATAAATAGATATGTAGCATAACACATCCTTGGTTAAAAACTTTGTTATTAAGAAATTTTAGTAACATGTTTTGGTTCCTACGTGGATCACAACTATTGATTTAAGGCCTTAGGAGCCGAAAAGCTCTTTAGTAACTGATCTCTTCAAAAGTTTTTAACCAAGGGTGTTTTTTACGTTACTATTCATAAATCCCTAAACATCCCTTTAATTTTCAAATATCTTTAACATTATGGCTAACAACTATCAATTGACAATAAAAATATTTTAGTTTAAAATTGTTGGCAAACACTTTTTTATTTAATTAAAGAAAACACACTTTATTTCAATTAAATAGCCCCAAGACTTCTTTAAGTAGTAAAAGTTCAAAATCAAGACATGGTCAAAATGTTAACAAATATTAAAGAATTAGCTTACAAAAATGTGTTATATCTCAGGAGCCATTGTTAACACATTTCAGCTTAACATATCACAATCAAATAGTGAAACGGTTGGTCAATTCGATCAACGGCCTAATGCTTGAGGCATTTAAAACTCGGCTGAAAATTGTTGGTCGCTGAAGCATTACAGTCGGATTATGGCACACTAAACTTCATCTCTTAGGCCAGACAATTGGTTGACAGACTGGAGACTACAGTGGAAAAAGTCGAAATGAGTTGAACTTTTATCTATATTTAATTGTTTGGTTATTGCTATAATTGTTTCTTGTATTACCCTCCTTTGATATAAACCCCAAGATTAGAGTTACAAACACATTATTATAATTTCAAGCAATGAACTACCACTTTAAGCTACATTAAGCACTGATTACGTCACGATGACACTCAGTATATTAGGTCTGATACATGAATATTAGAGCAAACACAGTAGTTGGTGAATGAGTGTATGTACAAAGAGAATACGTTAACTTAAGGGTTGAGGCTACATTGAAGTGGTCAGTATGCAAACCACAGGCTATGATTTATTCACATAACCACTGCTGTAGCCGCTGCTGCCCTCTGTGAGTCTAGTCCCCACTTAACATGCCATTCCGCGTAAATATAAGTGTGAAATGTGTCTTGTGAATGGTAGTGTTGCTTTATTGCTGTGTTTTACGTACTTTAAATATATAAACATATAAGCTATTTATAGGCCTCTTAAATCATCTTGGGACAATGGACCAATATAATTACTAACTGCTATCTGATTCTGATAAATATGTTGGTATATTTTAGTACAATTCTCCTTTAAATAAATAGATATGTAGCATAACACATCCTTGGTTAAAAATTTATCATTAAGAAATTTTAGTACATGTTTTGGTTCCTAAGGCTATGGATCACAACTATTGATTTAAGGCCTTAGGAGCCAAAAAAGCCTTAGTAACTGATCTTCAAAAAGGTTTTAACCAAGGGTGTTTTTACGTTACTATTCATAAATCCTAAAAATTCCTTTAATTTTCAAATATCTTTAACATTATGGCTAACAACTATCAATTGACAATAAAAATATTTTAGTTTAAAATTGTTGGCAAACATCTTTTATTTAATTAAAGAAAACACACTTTATTTCAATTAAATAGCCCCAAGACTTCTTTAAGTAGTAAAAGTTCAAAATCAAGACATTTATGAAAAGAATGTTCAAAAATTAAAGACAGCTTACAAAGTGCAGTATATCATAAAGTTTACAGTAACTTTCACTTCAGCAACATATCACAATCAAATAGTGAAACGGTTGGTCAATTCGATCAAAGGCCTAATGCTTGAGGCATTTAAAACTCGGCTGAAAAATGTTGGTCGCTGAAGCATTACAGTCGGATTATGGCACAGAGTATAAACTCTCATCTCTTAGGCCAGACAATTGGTTGACAGACTGGAGACTACAGTGGAAAAAGTCGAATGAATGGAAGATAGCCGATGTAAGAATGAGTTGAAAATTTTTATCTATATTTAATTGTTTGGTTATTGCTATAATTGTTTCTTGTATTACCCTCCTTTGATATAAACCCCAATAATCCCACAATTATTAACTTATAAAATATACGAATGATTCAAACTCGCGTGTGAAGCGGTGTCGGACAGGGTTGCGGTTAGGGTTAGGGGTTAGGGTGTGGGGTACAGAAAGTAGTTTGTCGTGAAGGTGTAGTTAGTTGGCAGTTTGCCCACACGCTGCGCCACTGTCGCCACCTCGCTGTCCCTAGCGCCTTATATTACCCCTGTAACATTACTGTTGGACCCGACTGCCTCTGCCAATTCGTTTTATCTCTTCTTCTCCAGTCCACTTTACCTGGCCGATTCTACGTTCACTTTTCCACCAGAAAAGAAAATACATGTACTAGTCTTTATGCAGAGTTTAACCGGAAATGTTTAATTACATTGTCAAAAATTTACGTAAAGTATATACAACGTATTTACATCTAAACAGTGTGCTTACGTTGAACAAAATAGACAGTTTCAATTGTGGGTAATAAAAATTAATAATGTATAGTTCGATACAAGGGGGATGTATATAATGACAAACACAAAAATATTGGTGGGAAACACTGCAATCTCAGATGACTAGGGCCAACAGGTCTTCATCAAAGGTATAGAGAAAACAAGGAGTATAATAAAAAGGAAACATCCTTTTCACCAGCTTAGAAGAAGTTCCGATCAAAAGACACTCTTCATATCAAACAAGTTTATGGGTTTACTGGTCAATTGGCCGACTTGACGGAATTTCGGGTTGAACGATGCGAAACGACAAAATAGAAATTGTGTACAGTTGTATGTATGACAGATATTTCCACGTTAGAGAGCGTGAGAACATTTTAGCTGCGATAATCAAGCGATTGATCGATTATATGTTATTGATATGACATGAAAGCATTTCGCATAGTTGGTATCTTTAACTAAGTTAGCTTTAATTAAGCTTATAGCTTGTATCTGGCAACCCACAGTTTAATTCATCGCGTTAACCTAAATATTTCTAAATAATAGTAGATGAAGGCCTTTGTGCCATTGAAGTGAAATACGAATTTTCGTTCTATACAAAAATAGCCTTTTAGTCAACTCATGTTGCCTTGTATAGCTATTTTCTTAGTACAGTAATAGTAAACACAAATACTTTAAAACTTTGAACTTTACCGTTAAATCAAAACAAAGTTACTTACATCAAAGTGTAAAACATTTTTATGTACAGTATATTATACTGTAATACTAAGTTACACTTTGAGCGTCCATCATCCCAAATACAGTAGGTCTAATGAAGACCCTCATTTCAGATACAACTTTGTCACCAACCAATGCAATTCCGTGCAATTCGTCAGTATCAAGAATGCTGGTTCGAGATAAACTTCAATATTAACTAGGTAAACTAACAAACTAAAATCAAATAAATATATTTCAAACTACAGTACTCCTTAAACTGCCTAACGAAATTTTATATTGACATCTACAGGCAAGTCTTAAGTACTAACTTAATAATTAAACTAAAATCATTTCATGTTTATTTAGGTTTCTTTTTATTTCTGAATATGGGTTTAACCGTAAGGTTTAATTTATTTTCATTTAAAACTAAATAAATCTTTTTATTTAAACATTATAAAAGTGTGAGCGCCTGCAATATTTTTGCTGCAAGACCCGCAGTACAGGCGTGTAGCTGGTTTGCTGACCGACTCCTGCGTCCCGTCTAAACTGTTGTCTTTTAATTATTTACTGCCGCTAAAAACTAAGAAAGACTTAAACAAACTTAGCGCAATAACGACGTTTTTTTTAAAATTATTGTATTTTTATACAAAAAGTGTAACAAACTACTACAAACTAGCTGGCAGGGCTAATAAATGTTGTTGCAACCACAATATCTCTTCGCGGCTATAAACCTCTCGCCCAAAGTTGGTACAGCCTCTGTATTCTGTAAACACCTCAGCGACAATGTGCTGCTTATGACTAAAGTTTCATACTCGCCTCTTCCTTTCATTTTACACAACGGCTGCGGTGAAACACATATTCACGACAAGAAAACCTTTTCCTCGGAAACATGTTAATTAGAAATATTTCCTAAAACAGTTTTAAACATACAATAGTAATAGGGATAATCATATTCAGTTCTCATTTAAGTATACTTCAGAGTTTGGTACAGTACTACGGACTTCTGCCGTATTGGTAATAAAACCAAAACAAGAAAATACTCATTGGAAAGACGTGTATTATACATGAGATGGCAAAACTTAGGAACTAACCAAGAAATAATACCTTCCGTTATACCGAGGTTATCTTGTTTTAAGAAATAACAGATAATTTTAGGATGAAAATAACAGAAACAGAGTATGTTTTAACAAGACTTTATTCTTTAGTTATTTGAATTTGTACGAGCGCTGATACGGTCATGTGTTGAATAAAGTTATGTTAAAGGGTATTCTGTTTCTGTTATTCCCATCCGAACTTATTTACTAGCCCTTGTAAGCGAACAAAATATTATAAAACATTGTCTATAGCCCCTTGAACTGGTATTTAAGACTTAATATAAGGTTAACTCTTAGGCTTTCGCGGCCGGTGTCACAACTATAATCTATTTCTTCCGGTTCACACCGCGTCCAAACTTCATAATTAGGTTGAATATATATTATGGAATATTTCAGCCGATTGGCTGAAACTGAAGGAGCTTGTTATCCTATTGGTGGGTTGCCGTAAACCGTCCATTGGCGCAGGGATGCCAATGAGAACATCGACAGCTGGCATCCCTGCGCCATTGGAAGGTTGGCAGCCCTATCACCAATAGGATAGCAGACAGCATTAAGTAGCTCAGTTTCAGCCAATCAGTGACTGAAGATGTTACTCCACAGCAAGACAGAAATATTTCAACCTAATTATAAAAATTCGGACGCGGTGTGAGCCGGAAGAACTAGATTATAGTTAACATAAGGTAAGGTGTTTACCTCCGTCAACACTTCAAAACCTTTGTCCTTTGTCGAAGGAAAACTACCTCTGATGAAGTAGAAAATATGCTGCTTGAAAATGCCATTTTAATGGCGAAACATATGTCGCTGACAGAAAGCTTTTGAACTGTTGACGGAGGTAAACACCTCATATCAAGTTTTAACAAAATAGTATATTTCATCACTAGGTCCTAAAGTGACACTTTTTGACACGAGGCCAAGTTAACGTCCGAGGCGCAGCCGAGTCAAACACTTTCGAGCCGGTGATGAACGATACTTTTGTCATGATGGAAATAATAATGAGAAATAAATGTCAATAAGCTTAATATTATAAAAAATTAATTAAGTAAACATTGTTTTGAACTCGTCAGTCTGAATTATATTGTTTTGAGTTACAGCAGCTGTTACTGACTTACCATAAGTCAGTGTTAAAAAGCAAAAAAGTCGTTGAACCAGCTGATGCCCATACCACAAAAAACATTAAAATGATCTTTTTCTTCCTAGGGAGTAAAATGTCATCAAAACTATACTTTATTTACCTGGATGAATAAGTGACACTTTAGCACTGTCAGTACATGTGTCTAAAGCAGCTGTTTTCAGAACAGAATGACAAAAATGTTCTTTTGATAATAAAAAGTGATATGCTATCTTTAAGCTAGTTTTCATATTGAATAATGTTTATTTTCCTAACCTTGGACAGATCTAGATCGTAAAACAGCTGTTGAAGAATGAGCGCAGTCTGTCCAGTAACGATTTCTCAGTGTTCAGTAATGGATTCCTCCACGCCAACCTCTGCTTCAGGCACATGCGACCGCTTACTTTACCTTTGTTTATTATTCACCCACGCAAGCCATTCTTAACAACAGCCGCAATACGATAGTGTCAATCATCGCTTCTCATTAGTTGATAGCGCTAGAGGGTTGATTGTTCATTAAACTCACTTGAATTTGCTAGAGTAAAACGAACATATTTTGATTAAAACATTTGACACTGGTTAAGTTAACGCTTAGGCATACACGGCCGGTATCGCAGCTGTAATCTAGTTCTTCCGGCTCACACCGCGTCAAAACATCATAGTAATTGGTTTGGGATATTTCGATCTCGCTGTGGAGTACCATCTTTAGTAACTGATTGGCTGAAACTGAGCTACTTGCAGTGTGCTATCCTATTGGTGACAGGAGTGCCAACCGTCCATTGAAACAGGGATGCCAACTGTCACTGTTATCATTGGCTGTGACACTATCGAAAGACTCCTTCAGGACTGGTTGCCAGTTTCTGGAAAGTGTAATGCTGTCTTCTTTGTTGAAGGTATTATCATTTTAATGATTTCAATGGTTTTTCGGATGACTCTCGGGTAATAATTTTGCAATGTTTGCAAATTTTTGTTTTGTGTTGTAGCTACGTTTTGCTATGGCCAACTTTACAACAACATCGTAATTTGTGTGTCTGATGATGTGTTCCTGAACTCTCAAAACGCAAAGCCAATGGCATTTCACATTATTACTCGAGTCGAGAAACCGTTGAGATCATTAATAATTATAACAACTTCAACAAAGAAGACAACATTAAACATTCCAGATGCTGGCAACCAGTACTGAAGAAGTCTTTTCGATAGTGTCACAGCCAATGAGAATATCGACAGTTGGCATCCCTGCTTCAATGCACAGTTGGCAGCCCTACCACCTTTAGGATAGCAGACATCAAGTAGCTCAATTTAAGCCAATCAGTGACTGACGTTGGTACTCAACAGCGAGACCGAAATATTTCAAGCCAATTATTATGATATTTTGACAGAGTGAACCGGAAGAACTAGATTATATTTTACACTGATAGTAATCCTTGAGGAACTCCATTATCAAGATTTAGGGAACCAGCGGTTAAGTAGTGGCTGGTAGTTGCACTAAATTAAACCATCAGTTACACAAATACAATAAGACACATTTAAACAGGCCGGCCATCCCATATAATATGTTTATATTCAATTTAATTGATGTTGTGTCAAAACAGCATTGATGACAACGTCTTTATTTCATTTCGCGTAAACCTCTGCAACGACGCTTTTCAAGCTTGTAGCTTAAAGAGGCACTATCCAACACGATTAGCACGTTTATTAATTAAATACAGAACATTATTGCTTCTTTTAAAACGTTAGCTATAGTCTGTTTTGACCGGAAGCTTGCTAAACAAAATTCTATTCACTTGTATTTTGATTAACCAGCTGAATGTCGGCCACTGACTTGAGACAGCTGATTCGGAATTGTAGAGTCAGCTGTTGCAATGTAGCTCACGTCTGACACGCGCCTTGTCTAATCATGTGAACAGTCTAACTGTCTGTGACAACGCAGTGAATACTTAATTCACAGAGCACAATGTAGCCTCGAGATAATCAAATATCTGAACTCCTTCTCAATCCAATCCTGCTGTTTAAGTAGTATTAGATATTCATGCCGCCAACATGCCCAGACCCAGGACCATACATGTGTACATTTATATACATGTCTACATGTGTGTTTTCTCTTCAATTCGCATGATTCTTTTATGAATATTTCGGTCATGTTCGGTGGCCAGCAAAATCGTACTACCGGATTACCCTTTTAGGGAAATT
The DNA here is from genome assembly GCA_018831715.1 of Matsumurasca onukii. Taxonomy (NCBI): domain Eukaryota; kingdom Metazoa; phylum Arthropoda; class Insecta; order Hemiptera; family Cicadellidae; genus Matsumurasca; species Matsumurasca onukii. The sequence continues at coordinate 75,275,459 of CM032058.1, read as the reverse complement.
TTTTATGAAAAATGGTGTTTTAATTATCTAAAAACAATAACTTACAGCAGATTTTAATGACATATGACATAAATATGCATTTTAATGTTTTCTATCAATATAACAACAATTATAAAATCCATTGAGTTTTTAAAAATGGTGGCCAAAAGTTTTATTGTTTGCTATATTAGAGGAATTAGTAGTCCGATTTCAATAGAATGTACGTCTTCCCTTTATGTTATAACTTGCCACAAAAGACCACTTAAGTCTGAGGGGGGCGATGGGGTGCGCCACGCTTGGGGCTGGTAGAAGGAATTTTGCAGATTTTTTGCGATATGCAATCTTTGCTATAGGACATGCATATCGTTGAAAAGGTATTTTTTCGACATAATGCCGTAAACCGTACTTCTGAAAAAATTGTCCAATCAAAAGTTTATTGCCGTTTTAAGTTTCAAAAATTAAACGTTTTAACGGAAACAATTTTTGATGGAATAGTTTATTAAAAGTTCAATTTGCTCAATGTCTTGGTGAAAATACATTTTTAACGATATGTAATTTGCAGTTTAAAGTTTCAAAATTGTAAAAACAAACTGCCCTAAACAGACACTGGAAGTACAGGTTTTTCCGAATGCAAAAGCTACTGCAAGTTGCATATCGTTAAAAAGGTCTTTTTTCACCAAAAACAAAGACGCAAACTGAATTTTTAATACATTATTACATCAAAAGTTATTGCCGTTAAAACTTTCAATTTTTGGAACCCTAAACGGCAATAGCTTTTGATAGAACAATTTCCAGAAGTGCGGTTTACGGCATTGTTTCTGTTGAAAAATACATTTTTACGAAATTCAATGTCCTGCAAAATCCGTTCTACTAATCCTTAGCGTAGAACCACGTAAATCCAAACCATGAAAGATTCAGAGTTATTAAACTAAAATGTCATCTGAAAAGGACTATAAATTTGTCTTTTAGTCAATGCAGCTTAAGTCAATCGTTGTAAAAAAAACAGCATTATATCTTAGTTTAAATAAATATAGCCTATATCAATATTTTTCCAGAACATGCAACTACGCCACAGCCATGACTAAGAGATATTCACTTATGCATATACTTTCAGGATGTAATCAGTTTAAGAAGGTCCCTTGTGATAGTGAATATGCTTAGCTCATCTTACCTCCTAGCTTCAGATTGTATAATTAATAAGAATACATTGGCCTTTTTATGGAAATAAGTCTCAAGCTCGTAGTTTTGTATGAATATCATTTAACATGTCCAGTGATACTCAAATGGCTCCGTACTCAAACATTTTTTGTGCTCAAAATGGCTTGTTTATTTACAGGGACGGGATGTTAACAAGTAGCAATGCAATTCAAAGAAGAACGATACATTAATTAGTAAAAAACAGGATTTATGTAAAGCCAAATATTAGTGTACCATTCTGCCACCATGAAACTACGTGTAGAGCCCACGCTTATTTCTACTCAGCTTTAGCCAAAAAATAATTGTGATAATTAAATGAAGCTTTTCTTATTAGATGTTATATAATTTAGAAATTACTTTACGTTACTCAAAATGTATAATATAGATAAACTTATTAGATAAAGGGAAGTAATTTCTAAACTATATTATGACTAACTGTGACAGTAGACAAAGTGAGTGTGACTAATGTTTGCTAACTGAGCTAGTGAAATGCGGACTCAGCTAGTTTGAATTGCACAAATGAATGAACACATCACTTCACTTCACACATACAGTACTCGTGAGTGGACAAAGGAGGTGTTACATTACCAAGCATCAGTTCACCCACTCATTCCCTCTACTCACTGCCACTCATTACGCGCTAACGTGAATCCTAGCGAATTTCCTATAACGGGTTATTTATTACATCGGCAGTGTCTTTTTCAGGGGCATTTTATTTTTCCCCCATAAACGTTTACACTGATTACACTCGGCATAAACGTTTATGACACACAACACAACGAAATCAACGAAGTCCTATTTGCCAGACCAAGATGGCGGCAAAAACTATTTCGTTGATTTTTTGTACACATGTCAGGTACCGTACTGTAAGTGTTTATTCTAAGCTGAATCAAAATCTGATCATAAACACAGTATTTATGAGCATAAAGCTCTATTTTTGGAAGGAAACTCCTTAAATGGTCACTTCCGGTGATTTTGCTGATTAACGATCTTAGATATTTACAAAATAAACATCCCAAATTTTGTAAAAATCGGACGAAAAGTGACGAAACGCAATCGCAAACGGGTTTGTTCTGCGGCGTTTCCTTTTCTTTGGTATTTCATTGACAACTACGATTCGGTGTTGTTTTGAAAATAATACCAATTGGTAAAAATAAAATGACGTACGGGCAATAGTTTTTTAAACGTAGACGTTTCGCGAAGATAATAAACTCTCAGTGTTGTATACAAAATACTTTTTGTTGTGAAAAATTCCAACCACTGCATTTTCCGTGGCATTTCTGAATAGTTCACATTCCACTTAGGGATGTGGATAAAAAGTAACTATTCTCCTATCTCAACACATTGATTTCTGTGTGAGGCTTGATTTTATTTGTATCTAATGTTAAAAAAGAACCACTTGCAAATTTGTCAACATAGAACATCTAAATTTGAACAACTACCCATGCAAGTAGGTATAAATCTCTTCAACCACCTTCCTAAAAATTTAAAAGAAATTGAAAGTACCAAATTTTAAATCTTGAATAAAACGGTTGCTGTTAAGCAAAGCTTATTACTCGGTGAATGAGTTCATAGATGATCTTACGGACAACTAATTTCTTTAAATCGTATTTTAATTCCTCCCCCTAAAGCCAGGTCTGATGTTAAGTGTGAATGTGGAATGAGAGTGAAATCATGTAAATGTGAGTGAGTGTGAATTTTTAATTTCATTGTATTGTATATTGTTTTTGTGTTTTTCTAGGCAATATTTTGTATTGTCTTTAGCAAATATATTATTGTTGTTGTTGTTATGTTCAAGTTCCATAGTTTTCAAAGGTACACAGAACACAGTTGTGTTTAGAAACAAAACAAAAAGACTTAATGATCTTAAGAGAACTGGTAGCGGTTAAACATCTACTGACCCTTGACGACGCCACGCTAATGGTGAAATAATCTTAGGGAATTTTCAACTTAAACAGTTCAGTAGTTGTTAACTACTGAAAAGATTAATTAAATCTAGATTCGAAAAAACTATAAAATTTTACGTTTTCAACAAGTAAAACATTGTAAGTGATTTTTCCTTGTCACGAGGAGAGCTCGGAAGGATTAAAGCACGCAATCACGCATCTACACAGACCAGGATTGGCAAAATAAAGCTTCAGCACGAGCATTGGGCTTTCAGTGAACGTCCGTCAATGCTGAAGGAAATATTTTTCCAGTGTCGATAAATTATTATATGTGATTTACACGTCTACTAAAAATGTCCGTTACTTTGAAGACCCTCTTTTATTTGTGTCTTAATTCGACTGTTTGTGGCTAGCTAAATTTTCTCTAAAATATAATATAAAATGAAATCCACTGCAATTTTGTTTTAACCTTTGAAGTTAAGTAACACGTCCAGTATTGACCGACATTGCTATAACATTGAAAGATAGGAAAGAACTAACACGCTTCAAGCCATAAATGCTAGTAACAACTCTGTCACAAGTTCTGGTTACTTATTCGTTCTATGTAAGTTTTAGTGATCGTTACTCCAAGGTTTATTTGTCCAGTATTCGAGGACGTGGTCGTTAATCTTTAGTATGAAAGAACTAATGATTTCACTTCTATTAACTTCACTCTCTTTCTAAAGCCAATTCATCTCGTTCATTGAATCAGCCTGCTGCGCAGGAGACACAAACTATTAAAAACTAACACATGAATATAAACTGTGCATAACCAAGAGGACTACTGGATCTTTTCAGAATTTAGACACTATTTTGAATCTGTGTCAAAGCCTAATTAGGACATTTAGGAGCTAAGTCTAATTTAGAGCAGAATACTGCTCTGTGGTGTGGGAATCTATACCTAGCTCTGAGAGTGATAAGCTGGATATTTTTCAAAACAAGCTAATGAGAAATTTATATTTTTAACAATTGCATCATAACTGTCCTTTTGATTTTCCATCTTCAAACCTAAGAACCCATATGTTTGCTTCCAAACGTTCCCTAAGAAGAAAACTGTCGTTAGTGTCCTTTACATATAAAATAATTAATAACTTAATTGAATATGAGTTTTTGTTAAGGAATATTATTTTACATATCGTAAAAATATCTCAAATTTATTTTTATTACCTAGATGTAGAACAGTGGCTCATTATAATTTTCCTTTGTTTAGATCACTAAGCACTCATTAAATATGCCATTGGCGAAGTCAGTAAAAATTATTTAATATACTTATGAATCCGATCTTGATACTTTTAGTGATGGTTTAAGTTATTTTTGAACAAATGTAGCAACCTTTTTGTCTAGTACGAGTATAAGTATTACGGTATTAGTTGTTGGTCACGTTTATGTTGAGTTGAGATTTATGTTTGATTGGGTGTATTTAAATTCTTTGTCCTAAGGTGATAGCTGCCAGCATGTTTTGTGATAGTCTATATGTTTAGTCTACCATTATGTAAATTCTTATTTAAGTTTGTTAAGATAGCTGTATTTTTGCAGCTGTCATATAAATCAATAAATAAATAAACTCTCATATCGTGCGCAATATCAAATCACTCAGTCCTCTGTTAGCAGCGGTTGAATGTGAGAGTGTCGACCTTGTATCTATTCAGTGTCAGCTGTTTCCGGTATGATTGTACCGGTACTTGTACATCACCATGCACTTCCTATCCGGCAAGTGAATGCTTTGAATTAACTGACCCATTACTCGTGACGTCATACAGGTGGGCCTAACTGCTCACCGCCAACTGTAAATCTTTGCCTCTCATCTCACCTCGTATACGTCTAACTAAACACAGAACTAACCGACGCGTAGCAACAAGCGCTACCGTGAATCCCAACGAATTCCCTGTCACCGGGGACAAAGTACACCAGAAGTGCCCCAAAATTGGGTTTGTGCTATATTCATAATCCGAATTCGTTTAAACTTCTATTCCTACGGAAATTTGCTAATCATTCCTATTTGGACAGGAACACCGTTTGAACTGCATGACTGTGATAAACAAGTTGAGACCTTTTGTAAAATTAAATTATATCAGGTAACGTGTACACATTTTTAGCAAAAAGAAATCCTTAAATTAATCTAATAATGAATGGAAGGAATTTCTTTGTGCACTCAATTTTCATACCTGTGGATGTATTTTCCAATAAGGGTTATATAAGTCAAGAAGAGGGGATGAAACGACAACTTTTTTCGAGCCTTTTGTTTGTGTAAACTAAAAAATGCAAGATACAATATGTATTTGCCATCAATGTACGAAACAGAAAATGTAAGGACAACTTTAACACTTTCTGGACATACTCATGCTTTGGGACATATACACTGCATCAAGCAACCCTAGAGATAATGTTTTGTTCCTAACAGTTCTTGATGAATAATTATATATCTCGGTCTATGTATATATCTTAGACACACATCAGCCTACTGAAGTACGTAGATTTGGACATTATTAAGCCTCGAAGGGACTGACATAACGGCACCTCCCGTATCATCTAGCCGGAAGCCACGTTCTGATGCCACTGTTCAGATTGACGCCTGATTATACACGATACTAAGTATAGCTCCATTATCATAGGTAATTTATAGTATAGTTATGTGATAATAGGTAATTTCGAACGCGCGCGGCACGTCGAAACACACATATTACGTCTCACCTAACGTAATTTGAATATTTTATACCATAGTTTGTGGCGAAAATCTGTGTCAATTAATGCTAAACAACTTCTAAATAACGCATTTTTGGTCTAGGAAACAACGACTTTAAGATTGTCTATCATTAAATTTCTTTCAGAGATTTATTCAAAGGTTTTTTGGGATAAGTAAGGCGAAACTCTCTTTACACAGACGCAGTCTTGAGTTACGCGTCGGCTATGTTTTATATCATTATTATTGACTACTTTGTGTTCATACTAGGAAAATAACATTTTGTTTTGTTCTACTCTCCGAGATAATGGCTACATATTCGAAACGGTCATACAAAAGTCAACTAGTACGAATACAGCCATACAGCTGAAATTGGGCTCGTACAAGAGTATATATTTAAGATGCCATTGTATCAAAGGTCTCTTTATAAGATGCGAAAAATATCAAGTTATTTAGACATAAAACACAGACATATTTTGAAAGACGAAAATTCGGTTTGACAGTTAAGACGCATCAGTTGAAAGAAGGTCCGTTGTTTAGTAAGTTTGTACGTATGCGGCGTCATGTGTTCCTTTTCCGGACGAATAATTTAGCCTTTTCTTACGGTGACCATCGAAGCGGGCCCTTAATATTACTTGCCCGGCCTTAGTGCTTGCCTACATACGAGTATTTCCCCAATCGGCCCTATCACAATATTGTTTGAACTGTGTGGGTTTTCTTAAATCTTAAGCTTTCGCGGCCGGTGTCATCATTACGATCTAAGGCTTCCGGTTTACACCGCGACACAGTTGAAATATAAATACTGCTAGCTTAGTGTGTGGGTTTTAATTTTTTTAAAGTGAAAATTATAATTTAATAAATGCGTTTAAAAACGCCGTCATCAAACGTATTACTCGAATACGTTTTCCGAAAAAAATCCTGACGATACCTTTAAACTCCCCTCCCCCTGCTCGAGCGTGGTGTGCGTGGGTGGTGGGTGGTGGATCGATGGTGGGTGGCAGGCGGGCGGCAGTGTCGTGTACAGCAGTGTACTCAGTCAGCACTGTACTGGCGGTCAGGTGGTGGAGGCCATGGGTCAGGAGCATGGCTGCTGTCACAGTGCGCTGGCTACGACGTTGTGTCACCTCTCTACTGCTCGCACTCTTCTGTCTACCCCTGGCTGTGCTCATATTCGACACGCTGCCACCGCGCGCGCACCACCATCAGGTCAGTCACTCACACCATCACATGTGTCACACGGCATTTGTGTAGGTTAAGCTATCGTGTAGGTTAGTTTGCGTGTAGGTGTTGGGTCAGTGCCGCGCCGGAGCTAATGTAAGATACGTACGTTCAAAATGCAGAAAACTTGGTCATGTTATGGGTTAGGATTGAATATTTTGTACATGGCCTCTATTATTTATTTTTAAAATTACATTCTATTAATAACTAAATATGCATATAAATTGGCTTAAATTGAAGAGAATTAAATGTATTGAAATATTTGTCATTAAAAATTATGGTATATAATAATTAATAGGATTTACAAGCACATCAGCTGGTTTTTCAAAATTGTTTTAAAATAGCTTATGTATTATTTTAGATGATAGATCTTAACTTAATAACTAACGTATAAACGCTAATTAGCTAATTTATTACTAATGAAATTTGAAGACAAAAGATTTGGACCGAACTGAGGCTTGAACCCGGGTCTCTCGCTTGCCTGGCGATTATACTGACCACTACATCATCCAGCCCAACCGTATAATAAATACTCTGTGGGCCCAACTATTTATGCCTTCAAATTTAGAAAAGTACTTAAATCTAAATGTTAAATATACTTAAATACATATTTATGAGTACTTTTCTAAATTTATTTTTTGCTTATACTTAAATCTGAATGTTTATCCAAAACATGTAACTGTCAAATTATTTCATATTTATTTTTACTAACATTTTGTTTCTACTCCTTCTTGTAAAAGTTAAAAACTAAAAAAGTGCTGAATTTATTGTATGTTTTTACTAGTTTTATACATATTTATTTAGTCATATGGCTTCCCCAACAGTCATCTTCTCTAAATAGTTATATTACGTACAATAATTAAAACTCATACGGTATAATTTAACAAATGAAACTTCTGTATCTAATGTAATCTGAGATCATGCTCTGTTATTCAAATGTATAAAAGTAAAACATCAAGTTTGTTAGTTTAAAATTAATCAAAAGGTGAATAACGTCCCTGCGTAAGTCTTTTCCAGCGCTCGTTGTAATGCAAACAGTTAAACGACGCCAGTCAAAACAAAGAGAATAGAGTAGAGAGTTTTATATTCCGTGCTTAATATTGTAAAATCAATTCTTTAGCAAGCCGTGCGCTCTTAACTTGTTCTGTACTGTTTTTACTTTACTGTTTTTCTTTTTTGCTTTACTGCGTTTGCATTACTGTGTAAACCTATAACACACATTTTCTAAACTAGACTTTCAAAGAGCTTTTATATTACAAAAAACATAATTGACTATCAAAAATGCCAATTATAACTCAATTAGATGGATAGCCTAGAGAAAGAGAGACCTTCAGAGATCTATGTAATTATATAGATTAGCCTATGTGTACTACCCATTCCTAAAATTAGTTAGCAGTTGATTTTTAGCTACAGTTTTACAATCGTAAATAAATAATAGCATTACAACTTTATCGCTAGACAATAGAACTACATCAGTAACAATACACGCAATTAACAACGTTCAATTTCAAAATTCCAATCGCGTTTCATTAACCCACATGGAAGTTGCCCATCAAAAGGTTTCAGGGCTAAATTGCCTGATGGCATTAACCTAAGATTTGGCTAGCTTACCTTTCAATTTTTAATGTTCTTTCTAAATTTCTTTTCCAAATTATAGTAAGTATCACAAATTTGTATTATTTCTTTGTTATGTTTTTAACTTGTTACAAAATTAGATATACACATGTTTTGTAATGTTTACATTTGTTTTTGTTTTGTAAATAAGTTCATTTCCTTTTATACCTCTCTTGAAAACGTTTGTTAAAACGAAATATAGAGTTTTTGTATTATATCCCTTATTTTATTTTCCATCCTTCCCTTTTTAGTCAAGTAACAATACACAAACACAGAATAAAAATAATCAAACCTTGAAATGACTGAGTGTAACGTTTTTAGATTCTTTGGTTAATCAAATAAATAAATAATAAATAGCTTTATTTGAATTTTATATAAACTTTTCTGTTGCAAAAATCAAACAAAAATTACAAATTAAATTATTATATTTCATTCACACTTCAAGTGTTTAACTGCTTTATAGGTACTTAAAAAGGCATGTTTTAGAACATTTAAGCAGATAAAAATTCATAAATTATTTAGTCAAATATATAAAGCATATAATTTAGCAGGTTTCTAAATAACAACGACAACAAAACACCATCTCAAAAAATCTACTCAAGCAAAGTTTAAAACCCTTTAATACAACTAATATAAAACATAAACACAACTGACAAAACACACGCGATTAAACTAACTGTGCTCTCAAAGAGTTTACAAGAGGTCGGCTAAGTTTAAAGAGAAGTTTAAATAAAAACATCAAAGACGAGAGAGAGCCTCTCGCCTCCCCCATACAAGAATGTGACGCTCTGGGGAACTTTAAAACTGCTCATATTTTCTTTGCAACGCGGAACAAAAATGTCACTTTCACATTCTTATATTCTTAGTTTCAGCGACTTGATAATAAAACGCGTTACCTTGCTACTAGCGAAGTATGAAGTTAGAGCCACATTAAAGACATAACACATTTCATAGACTAAGACTAGTCTAATCTAATGGTTAAGTTTGGTTGGGTAAGTTATCTCGCTCCCCGACAACTTCGCAAGTGGGTTTAAATCCACACGTTTTACTTTCTTAAATTCTTTTATGGATAAAGGTTTCTTAATTTTCGTTCTTAGTTACTAATATTATTGAGAAATAAAACCTTGTATGGATTGTATGGATAAATAACGGAATGATATCATAATTCGAGTTGGCAATTAATTTTCTTTTAGCTCAAATTAAACAATAGTAACTGAAGAATATTATAAAATTATATCACCAGACAATATAATTGCATGAGGCATTAACAATACACGAACAAAATAAAACTAATCAAACAATGAAATGGCCATCCCAGTATAAGGGACATATAGCTACATATAGCTTCCTCGTGGTCATTTAGATATAGAACGACATAATCGCTGTCTGAATTACTAAATATATCATAAAATGCAATAGACGTTGAATCATTACAAATGTAACTGAAACGGAATATGCATTGACTTAAAGACCCCTCAATTTATCGGCTATCTACTGAAAGCAACATTCATAGTACAGTAACATCTTCTCTAAGAAGTTAAGATAATCTTCCAAACATTTGACTCTAAATATGAATTTCAAGAAATGCATCAAATTTGTCGATTGTTTATTCGTTTTAGTTTCGCAAAATTACGTTCTTGGTCGAAGTACAGTAATTCAATCAAATTATTCTGCTAGGTTAAACGTTGAGTGGCTTAGAGTACAATATGTTAAACAAGCCGACACGCAGCGTAGCAATAAGCCACCGCTGGCATGAGTGAAGCGAATTTGCTTTTTTACTCTAATTCTCTCCGCTCACAGCCTCGCGTCGGAGTTCGGCCTCAGCTTTTCTGCTCTATTATCTTTACATGGGGTTTTATCGTTTTTGGTAAATTGATAAATAGCATTTAAATATATGTATTTCAAATTCATTAAAACGTGTTAAAACACATTCAACAATTTTAATTTCGCTGGCTAACGAAATTAATTAAAATATTTACAAACGGAACACTTTGTGCCAACTTTTATGAAAATTGTGCAAAAAATACGAGTTGTAGAAAGGTGACACAAATATACATATTTACGTGTATATGCAGTTTTAAAATTACCGAAACGTGTTCTGATAGTCAGAGTTATGTTCATTTCATTATCCCGTGCCTAGGTCAACCAGTACCCGATGTATTTGATGAAAATGTATCTTGTTTCACTTTGTTATACTTTTACCTACTGCGAAACCCGTTTGTATATATGTCCGTACTTTTATGTATGCGTACATAGGGTCAACCGAGGACGGGAGTGCTTTAGAGACTACAGTACACTGTCTCGTCACGTGTGAAGAAGGAAGCTGTGGTAGTACGTGTTTATACTCGAGTATCGCACACCCAGAATATAAACCTTGCGGAAGTTCTTATAAATAGAACGCTTGTGCAGTTTAAACAGGAAAACGGAACAATTTCAATGCAGTATCTTTTAATCCATTAGCTAACTTAGGTGTTAAAATAAAAAAGTTATTGGGCAAAGTTTAATTTTTAAAATAATCAATCATATGTAAAAACTTTACATTTAGAAAATATTCGCTAAAATATATGGTTATATACACTGTATATGCAAGTACGAGTACATTTGTTTGGCTAAAGTAAAATGAAACTTATTTGGCTTGATACATGTCAACGGTCAAGACCACGGAACCTATCAGGCCAATGGTATAAGAAATAGTTTTATACTTCCCCACGATCACTGTGAGTTTTTAATTATCATTGCGAACATTTTCCACCGTTACCGAACTAAAAGAACACTACGTTTAGAGATCCGCAATCTGATCTTGTCTTCAGGTGAAAAGTAGTATAAAAATTAAAACGAAATATTATTAAACGAGCTAGTCTAAAGTAATCAGCGTAAAGTGCAGGTTACTTTAGGTTAGTTCGTTTAATAATGTTGCAGATCTTGAAACGGCGTGTTCTTCTTGTTGTTAATGGTAGAAAACTTTCGCAGTAATATTTTAAACTCAAAATTGTCCATCGTCGAAAACAAACTTCGAACAAAGAATTCACCAGGATATTACGCGAATTTTAATAGTTTCGCCAAGTTAATTTTTATAATTTACCAACAACAACCGAATAACTGTAAAGCTCATTCTGTAAAGTTTATTTACACGAGAATGTGAGGTGTTGAATATTCCACATTGCGCCACTGACAGTGACACAGAGCATGTGTGCGTGTGTGTGTGTTGTTGGCTACGTGCGCTGCTGCGCGTACGTGCAGTTCACGTGCTGTGCTGTCACTGAGGCGCATATATTGTGGCTGGCAGCACAATATTGCACATATATTACCTCTCACTCATCACTTCACAGGTTTAATTAGATCACCACAGTGTCGTGTGGGTTGTTAGTCACTTGATCTTCCTCTTGTATATGTGTTTTATGCTTTGCGAAGAGAAGATTCTTTTAAACTGATTCGCTTACTGAAACTCTAATTCCCTGCGATCACATCTTTGCTTCGGCCTACGGCCTCAGCTTTGCGTCTTATATGATCACGGGCGTTACGGAGCTGTCGATCGCTGACAGTGTCAGCTTTCGTGCTATCTTATCACATGCCGCTGGCACAAGTGAAGCGAATTTCGTTTGCAATTTGTTACTTAGGCTTCAGATTTATGTGTTCTTTATCTGCAAGTGTCAGTACTTACACCATGAAGGGAATACTCATTTCAAATTTAATTAAAATCGGACTACTCATCTCGCTGTTACAGCGAAAAATTAGTTTTTGCTCGCCATCTAATAAAACTGTTCGTACATTGGTTTTGTACATAGTTGTTGTACACTGGTTAGTAACATTAAAATGCGCATTTAATTTCAGTACGTTTTAATGTACCCTACTTTTTTATTGAAAGCTCTGTATTTGTGAAAATTGCCCCCACCCTTTTCCCAAAAGGACTTCCGGTATTGCGAAGGAATCCTTTTTCTGCATAAATAATATGATTTAGAAGAGGAACGTCTTATGACAGACAAAGATGCAGCCTTTAGACAGCTCACACATATATTTACATAAAGCTTTAACAAAACTCTCAAATTGTTTTGGGGTCAGGGTCGGTGGTCATTTTAAGTTGCCGGGTCTGGGTCTTACCACGCTGACGGCTTGAATATCTAATTTATCCTAAGGAAATTCGCTAATAAATAAATAAACATTTGAAAACAGTATTTATTAACGAATTTGAACATCCTCTTTACTGTTGACTGACCTGAGAATTACAAAACCCAACTTTGATCAACCAAACGTACAATATATTGACATGCTGGCGGTGAACATGACGGACACTACGTGAGTCCTGGTCTCCGTTACTCCTCAGTTCCTCAGTGTGTGTTTACACGGTGCAGATAACCATGTTGGACACGGCTGTGGCGAACCAACAGAGCGTGTAAACGTGGCCTGAGTGACGGAACATGTTCACACAGACCCATCAGCCTGTTGTTCCATTCCACACCATCCACCTGATCACCATTTCACACACTGTGCTTGAATCTAAGTCTTTGTCCTTATTCGTTAATCCAAATAAATCCAATTAAATGGGAGTAAATGACGCGATTGTGGGAAGATATACTCAGGCGATTTATTTTCAAGCGAGCTTCAACAAATGGAAAACAATAATTATGAATTTGTCCAAGCTCTACTTTTCAAGTGTAAACGTCAGCGAGAAATTTACAGCTCAATGAACAAGGTTTTGTCTTGTTCAATATACAGGGTGTCCAGTAATTACTGGATCAAATTTCACCAGGTGATTTGGTAGGTCATAATGAACAAAAAATGTCCTATAACACATAACCCTATCTCGCTTAGTTTTCCGTCTGTCTGTGTTTTTACTAAATAATTTTTATCTCCGAGGACAATTAAGTTACAAACTTCAAACTTTGCACATTTGTTAATATAATTAATACCAATATTTAAAAATAAATTTGACTAATTTTCTCTTCCGGTTTAAAAATGGCGGCCATATTAAATTTTCTAAGCTCAATAACTCAAAACCCTTAAACTTTATGGTAATACACAAGACTTACAATACGTGGCAAATGTTTTAATAAACATTTTATGACCAAGTTTGTTGTGCTGCGATAAGTAACAACGGAGTAATTAAAGATTTCCTGAGCACAAACCTTTACTTACATATGTTTCTCAACTGTAAATAGAGGAGTTTGATAAACCACCTGGTGAAGTTTGATCCTGTAATTACTGGACACCGTGTATATTTTGAAAATAACACATGTTTATCGGTTCAGATGATTTACGGAACTGCTCAACTAATATTCAGAGATATTTCCATAGCCAATGTATGAAATATAACTCATACCAATAAAAAAATGAAATTAAATGAAAATATTTATTCTAATCTTTGTTGCATTTACATTACATAAAATATTTGGAATGTTACTGCCATCTTATCCAGTAGTGATGGCAGGATAACACTTAAAATACAAAACAATCACTTTACTATAAATACGGTAATTAAATCCTTTCAAATTGTAACGTGATGTTTCCTTGTCTTAAATTTAACTAAATTGTAGCTTTGTAGCTTACGGTATTTAAAACAATATACAGATAAACTTAACTAATTAAATACTATGCGTTGGTCAAAACCTTATCGATAAAAGAATATCACATTCTTGGAAACTAAGGCGAGATAAAAATTATAATCTACTTTTTTGATAGTTTTTTCTAATTCCTGGCGAATTTCTTTAAACGCCAATACCCATTTTTCAATGCTCTGCTAAAACTGAAGTATGTCTAGATTGTTTTATATGTTCAGGTAAGTTATTAAAATACTTCAGACCTATAAAACAAAAGCATTTTGCAACAACGTTTTCCTCAATTTAGGCCTACGAAAAATTTGTTGTTTGCACTTCTTGTCTCATACGCGTGTGAGTACATCAATCTTGTTTCTATATTGCCAGACATTTTGTAAAACAGCTGCAGGACTTTATAGACTACGAATAAACATGATAAGTCAGATGACAAAACCCGTTTCAAAATTATCCTTTTATATAATTTTTAATCTTTGATAACATCATCCCAATAAACATCCTCCTTGCCAGCATATGCAAGCAAATCTAATGTTACCTAAAGGACGCTGGAAATACCATTCCGCCCTACAGATTTTCCATTAGATTGAGGATGCAATCATCCGTAGAGTCGCTAGATTCCAATAAGCTCAATCATGTATCAGATCAGCTGATCTGTGTTATTAACTGGAATATTGATACAGAACTCATTAAACAGTTCACGAGTTCTGTTGCGTCATCTGTCATGTGATGTTTTTGGTGTTTCGTATTTAAACTATTATTATGTAAAAACCGGATCGAAGAAGGATTTGCCGTATCTATTTAAATAGAATAAGAGTTCCTTCGATGCGTGGTTCGGAAGTCACGTTAAGCCGTTGGTCCTTGTATTTCCATTGGTCATTGGGCTATTAATTAATGACCCATTCTAAGGAAGAGTCGGCCTTAGTTTGTAACAAGACTACACCTCATAACTCATTACTATCACTCATCACATTCATCCTTCACTAGATATTTGCCTTAAAATACCCTCATGAGAGTGGTCGGCATCTTAAATAGTGATTTAGTGATACGTTAATCATAAATAAATGAACAATTTTCATGTTAACCGCATTCGTATGAAAAGTTAACTAGTGGGTCGTTAGAGAGGGGTTTAACAAATTTCCATAGAAAATACAGCTATTATATTTGTCCAAAAAGAAGGAAACACCACAGAACAGAACTGTTTGAAGTCTTAAGCTTCAACACCCCTGAGTCAAATAGCAAAACTTGTTATGTATATATTATGTGTGTGTGTGAGAGTAACCTTTCTACAAGACGCATTTTCGTCAAAATTCCATGAAATTTGGTACAAATCTTCCTTTTATAAATCTCTAGGCCAAGTTTGTTAACCAGCAAAATTAGTCCAACCAAGTGACCTTTTGGGGTAAGTTCATATTAAGTTTCATCAAAATCGGGTCATAAATGTATCTTTATAGTATAAAGCCCTCTTTTAAAGGTATACATCAAACACGGATTTCAAAAGGGAACATTTGGTGTATATTACCCCGTTACAGAAAATGAACTAGGACTTTTTTTACGTGAGATGTGGAAAACGTGCGCTTTATGTGCCCAACTACTAAAAACCACACTCTTCCGGGGGCCCTTTAACATTAATGGACAGATAATTAATTACAATATAGGTCTTGTGTATGATTGTAATCAAATATGTCCTTGACCTCTTTATACATAATATCAGTGTATTCATCCAACACTAACGACACACCTGTACATGATCACCCTCTCCCCTAGCTGCAAGTTACGTCATGTTCTTATCTGCCAGCTGATGGAGTAAGGGTTGTTGTGGTGACGTGTGCCCTGTCATCACCCCCGGCCCCCTCCCTTTGCTAACTACTCATCTGTGATAAACCCCCCGTGTAATCAGCATTATACACATCACCGCCATCTCTCTACTAATCATCTATCTTCTGTATACTTTGTCAACCGTGCAATTTACCAAGGAGCACTACACTGAGGTCTGAACGAGTGGTATATGCGAGGGAGTGGTATACTTTGCTGATGGTAACGTAATGCTCATATGACAGCCTTCTCAGTTATTTATAGTATACCAGCACCAGTCTTCAGTTCTTAATTTTAGGTTTAGTCTACAATCATTTCTGTTTTCGCAAATCGTGTGTGTTTATCCGCATCTAAAACAAAAATAAGTCGGATATTTGTTTTAGAGAAATATGTCGTCCTAATCTTAGACAAACTTGCTTAATCTAAGAGATTCGTTTAAACGACTAGACATTCTTACCTTTGCATCAATTTGCATTTATGAAACTATCATGTTCTTTCTCAATAAATGCCGTCTTGTACAAGGCAATGAAATTCATAATCATGGTACGCGATCAGTAGACAACTACAGAGTTGAATATCATAGACTGGAATTATTTAAAAGGCTAGCATAGCAAGTAGGGATATCATTGTTTTAAAACTACCCTTACATATAAAAATTCTTCAACATTCAAAATGATTTAAAACCAAATTAAAAGAATTCTTGTATCCAACACTTTTTATAGGATAGAAGAGTTCTTAGGCACTCGCTTGATACTTAAAAGCCTTGACAATTTTAATAGTTACTCGTATATTATAGAATAAATTAAGTTTTAAGGTTATTAGAATTATAAGGCTAGTGGCTTATATAATTATACTTTCTTACTTGTTATTGTATTTGTAATGTACCAATGCAATTTAATATTGTTTCGGTAATAAAGATTGTTATTAAGTAAAAAGAAAGAAACGGACTTTTCCTGCCACTTCCGGAGAAAAACTACTCCTAACGTTTCGGGTAGTTAAATTATAACGAACTTTCAAACTAGCAAAGATTGTTAAATCTTGTTAAACAAAAATAATACCCGATGATTGTTACGTGTGTTTTTAGTGATACGTCGTTGTTAGCAGCTTATAAATAAAAAAAGAATCCTCAGGTTGTAGCTTATGATAATATAAAATTTTCAGACTCAATTCGGAGAAGAGATTTTCTTCGCAAATAGCTCTAATACGAGTAACAGCTGTTGGAAGACAACTTTCAAATATCATTCTACTGTTGAGGATATAAGTTACAAGTCTTAACGAGTTGTAATCGATAGGGAAAATGTAAAGCGCCGTTTTACCATGCGATAGTGATTTCTTCTACGATAAATTGTTCAACTTGGCAATATTTTTCTTGTAGTTTATTAATTTATATCATTATAAAAACGAATATTCAGTCTAACAAGTATCAGCTTTAAGATATAACTCAACAACGATGGCAAAATCACTAAATCACTATTTGAGATGCCGACCACTCTCACGATGGTATTTTAAGGCAAATATGTGGTGAAGGATGAGTGTGATGAGTGGTAGTAATGATTTATGACTACAGTCTTGTTACAAACTAAGGCCGACTCTTCCTTGGAATGGGGCATTAACTAATAGCCCAATTACCAATGGAAATACAAGGCCTAACGGCTTAACGTGACTACCGAACCACGCAGGTGATGGTCTGATATGTCTAAACGATGGTGGGAGTTGACGCGGGTACCATCAGATGATCACTGAGACTATCTGAGCCGCTTTAGACCTATATCATCCTCAAAATAGTCCATTGCATGATGCATAACTTCACATCTATGCATAATTGTTTAAGTAAAAACCTGCTGAGCTCTTCAGGCAGACAGAGACGCTACAGAGATAACGCCAGGTGGATCCGGACTCAGCCCGGGCAGATAAACAGATTCACACAAAGGAAGGGTTTCAGAGCTGTGGCGGGATTTATGCAGGTTTCTAAAGCCGGATTATGATCTCATTTCAGCAAAGAAAAGCGGCGTAAAGGAGCCACATAATTGGCTTTAATCCCGGCACAGCGTTTATCTCCTTCAAGAGGATTTCACTGGCCGCAAGCCTCCCTCACAACTCTTGTTTTCGTTAATACTTGTATCCATCGGTAAGCTAAATTATTATTCATCTTAATTAGCAATAACTAGCTACAGCTGACTTCGGCTGGTATGGTAACCGAAAGGAAAATACACAACCTAACAAGTAATCAAAACAACACTGTCATCTAATCGTCAATTAATTATTGTCGAAAACCAATGCAAAATCTACACTTCTGTGACATTTATTAAGTTTTTGAAACCTGCGAATGTTGCGTTTCTAAACAACGCAAGATGCTAACTTTACTGCTTTATTAGTTAGAGAGATGGATCTTAACCGGTACTTCAAAAATATTAGAAAATTTGCAGGGTGATTGCCGACTACTACACCATCCGGCCCACTTATTTCGTGCCTTCAAATTTTGAGAAGATCTGAATGTTAATCCCAAACAATGTGATTGTCAATAGCGACTTTAAATCAACAAGCTGGAAATATTAAACACAGAATTTAAATACTTTGTTAAATAACTTATTGCAGATCTTAGTTTGAATAAACGCAAAATAGCTAATTTACTACTAAAGACAATTGAAGACAAAATGTGTGGATCGAACCGGGACTCTTACTGGTTAGTAATTTATTGAGCAGTATTGGCTTTGTCATTAAAGTTAAATATTCTACCCTAGCAGTTAATAGTGCATAAGTTCTAGAAGGCCAACTCAATTGGGAATCTTCTTAGCTGTGTTCTGTCCGCATATTACAAGAGATAACCTACAATGGTATTACGATGGAACAGGCTGAACTACGTGAAACAGATACAGTTGGTTTAACAGAGTTCAGCATTGCGTTGAGACGATGTTCTACAGAGTGTCCAGTAATCACGGGATCAAACTTCACCAGGTGATTTGTCAGGTCAAAATAAACATATATTTACATAATCATAGGCCTTATCTCGCTTAGTTTTCGTCTGTCTGTCTATCTATGTTTTCACTGAATATTTTTTATCTCCGAGGTCATTAAGTTATAAACTTAAAACACTGCACACTTGTTAATATGATTAAAATCAATATTCAAAAATAAATTTAAATAACTTTCACTTCCGGTTTTGAAATGACGGCCATATTAAGTTTTCTAAGTTTAATAAATCAAACTTAAACTTTAGTAAAATAATAAGAATAATATGTGTAAAACATTTAAGACCAAGTTTGTTGTGCTGCAATAAGTGCGTAACAATGGAGTATTAAGCTTTCTTGAGCACAAACCTTAATTACCATATGTTTCTCAAATGTAAATAGAGGAGTGTGTTCAGGAACTTTAATATCTCCGTTATTATTTGTTGCAGCACAACAAATTTATTCTTAAATGTCCATATCAACATTTGCTACGTTTTGTTATTCTTGTGTGTTTACTATAAAGTTTAAGGATTTTGAGTTATTACGGTTGAAAATTTAATATGGCTGCCCTTTTTAAATTACAAGTAAAAATTAATCATACTTATTTTTTTAACTATTGGTTTTAATTATACTAAGAAACGTGCAAAGTTTTTTTATTATATACCCTATTTTAACTTGGAGAACTATTTAGTAAAAACACATAACAACATAGGGAAAGCGAGATAGGCCTATGTGTTATTTGAAATTTTTCTTTATTTTGACTTGTTAAACCACTTGGTGAAGTTTGATCCCCTAATTACGGGACACCCTGTATAACGTGTTGTAAGTACAAACCGTATATATTTTTCTTAGTACAGTAGTTTGAGAAATCCAGTTTCACTTATTCGCGCCGTCGCAAAGTTTGTTAAATGTAATGTATGCGAGATTTAGCACGTATCTGAGGAAACTCCATACAGTATTCAGTCAAAGAGTTGCATCAGACATTCTCAAACAGAATTCCTTTTTGTTTACTTAAATAAATTGGATCGATGCAGCAAAGTAAGACTCTCTTTACTACCAATCCTCTTTTGATCCTCTTCTCTCGTTCTCGTTCTATTCAGCACACTTTAAATACGAGACTTATACGTGCAACTACTTTGCATTCCAAATGTAGTTTAATTTATTAGACAACGTTGTGAAATGAAATGTTAATGTAATACACATTTATAGTTTATATCTTCAGTTAGTTGGCATTGTTTCACAAAACCATAAAAAATAATAGTTGAAATTTGGTGAAAATGATATTTATAACATATTTAGCTTCTTCCATCAATACATAAATTAACAATATTTACTTTAAAACAAAATAAAACCATATGATGTAAACTAAACTATTTAAAATTTGGTATAGTAATCGTTCAAATATTGTTTATACTATAATTATGTTGACTAAAATGATAGTTAAGTTGTATTTCATAAAGGATTCCAAAATGTCTTTAAATTTGTTAGGTTCAAAACGTATAGTTTCAGTATTTTCAAAATTTATTCTGTGGTTGGTGTTACTTTGGTGCTGTACAAGATTACTCTCTTTGGAATTAAAAATTACTTTTGTGTTGTTTTATTCTGTTTTCAATAAAAGAGACAGTTTGTCCTATATAAACTTGATTGCAGTCTACACAGGAATTTTGTAAATTAGGTTTTGTTGTATTTATAATTATAGTTGAGAGAATTATTCAAGAGAAGAGAGTAATCTTGTACAGCACCACCAACCACGAATACATTTTGAAAATATTGAAATTATAACAAATTTAAAAGAACATTTTTGAATCAGCCTTTATGAAATACAAATTAAAGATTATTTTAGTCAACATAAAATAGTATAAACAATCTTTGGGACGAATTACTTATACCAAATTTTAAATAGTTTTAGTTTACATCATATGGTTTTAAGTTTTGTTTTTCAAGTAAAAAATTGTTAATTTATTGTATTGATCTGAAGAAGCCAATAATGTTATTAGGTGAAATATGATCACTTTTTAAATTTCAACTATTGTTTTAATGGTTTTGCACAATGCCAACTAACTGAAGATTATAAGAAGTTAATATGCCTTCATCTTTTAGAAATCAACTGAACATTTATAGTTGTAGTGATTTCTTTGAAGTTGAAAGAAGGAATATTGGAATATAACTATACTTGGAATAACTGTAAACGCTGTTTAACAGAGGTAGCACGATCTCACCTCTTTAAAACAAATGGAAGAATGCATTGTTTTGCATAGAAGTCCTTAACGAGGAACTTCTGTGAAACCTCAAGGAGTATAACGCCACCGAATTAAACTTACCTAGCGGTAATTCATGAATTCTTTCTCAACTCGTTCGTACAAGGAGTTTCAATAGCAAACATGATTATGGTCCGAAGTAGTTTTGAACGACACTAAACACAGTGTGACCTCTGAATATTCCTTTGGTACAATGCAATGTAAGGATCTTGTGCTGTGCGTCGGACTATCCAAACATCCAAATTCTTTGAACTGTGTAAAGTTACAGTTGCTTTAACATAATGCAGCTTTAAAAGGACAATTCAACGTGACTTTATAACTAGGGTCGTTGAATATATATCACACAGCTGGACGGTCTTTAGTTTTTGGTTGAGTTGGAACGAGTGATTAGTTTGCTGTGAACCCGAACTTTTAGTTGCACTCAAACACTCGAGTGTTAAGACCGAGACAGATACGACGAGAAGTGAAGATAAGTTTGGCGGGGAACTGATGCGCGACATCAGTATCCAGTGAGATCCCATTGATTGAAATCGCAAACAAGTAGAAATATTAGCCATATAAGTGGTTATTAAGCCAATGAAAGTTCACAACTCAGTCGCTTAAACAATCAATCTTTCAACTTAACAACAAAGTGAGTTACGCCCTAAAAACTTGCGCAAAACCCAGTAGACAAAAGACGAAAAACAAGATCAACTCTATTGGATTTTCCATCTTTCATATTTAGAGTGTATCAGCCTAAGGGTTGCTTGAAAGTGTGAAAATGGAAGCACGGCTTTGAGCTAAAAGCGGGCTTAACTCCGCTCCGTCCTTCCATTGCAAATCCTGCAGGATCTCACTTTGTCCTGCGAGACACATCTCTTCCTTCCTACCTCCTAATGGACTTTTCTTCAGCACACACACCTAAAGCACGCGCACGCTGTATTTTACTCGGGGTTTCCTATTTTTCGCTGCTTAAAACTCTCAATTTTGTTAACCAGCAAAATATGGTTTCGAATCGCTGAATAAAGCGAATAATAATTAATATTAAATTAAGACCTTATATTTTTTGTAACTTCGTCGCTCTTTTACATCAAATTAGATATTTTACAAACAGCCAATCAGTGACTGAACATGGTACTCCACAGCGAAACCGAAATATTTCAACCTAATTATGAAGTTTGGACGCGGTGTGAACCGGAAGAACTAGATTATACATGTGACACCGCGGCCGCGAAAGTCTAAGAGTAAATTTTACAAACAATATGGAGGACTAAATTACACTAAACCTAACTCTAGGCTTTCGCGGACGATGTCACAACTATAATCTAGTTCTTCCGGTTCACACCGCGTCTAAACCATCATAGTAATTAGCTTGAAACATTTCGGTCTCGCTATGGAATACCATCTTTAGTCACTGAACTGTCCGCTATGTTATTGGTGACAGGGCTGCCAACCGTCCATTGGAGCAGGGTTGCCAACTATTGATGGTCTCATTGGCTGTGGCACTATCGAAAAACCTCTTCAGGACTGGTTACCAGCAACTTCTCAGGACCTGGTTGCCAGGACTTAATGGACGGTTAGCAGCCCTGCCACCAGCTAGCGGACAGCAAGTAGCTCAGTTTCAGCCAATTAGTGACTGAAGATGGTACTTTATAGCAAGACCGAAATGTTTCAAGCTAATTACTATGATGTATGACGCAGTGTGGACCAAATCCACTAGATTATAGTTGTAAACTACACTACCTTTTAACTTCAATTCACACTTTTATAATAATCAGACGTCTGTCTAAAGTTACAGGTTTTGCTTAAACATTATAAATTCTAATTTGAAATGAAAACTTTCAAAATTAAACAAATGATTTGAAGTTTTCATTACAAATTAGTATTTATTATTCTTGCAAACTGTGGTCATCATGAATAACATTTAACATTATAGATTAGACAATGACAATATTAAACGTTACGAATGTTATCATGAGTCTGAAAGCAGGACAACTGTAGATCCATGGCAGTTCTGATAGCTGTTGAGTTACAGTCAGTATTGTTTGTATGACTCTCTGCGGGGTTGTTTATCTAAATGTTACAACAGTTGTCTACATACTTAGTTCAACTATGTGGCACTGGTATCCCACTAGATTCCAACACAAATCCGTTTATTTATTTCAGTTATAATGCTGTTCATAATTGTTAGTTTGTGTGTATTAGACCTATGCACTTTCCTTTAAAAGTAACTTTTACTGCTGCCTACAAGACAGGATCGCTTTTATACCGACATACTACGAGCAAACATAACAAAGTGCACACAAGCTAATGACCTTCAAAGCAACACACACAAGGGAAGTTCAGAAGTCGTAAACCCTACAAGTCATCTCAACTAAGCAAGCAACCTAACATACCTCTCTGAGTTCAGTATACCTTGACATAATCAGCAGTAAAGGGGGGAAAGATGAAGTAGGCAGACTGGTAAGTAAACATGAACACTGAACAGGGCCCAGTATTGAACGCAGCAAAGTTTGAAGACACGTCAACACAACTGAGCAAGCAAGCCTGCATATCTCCTGCATTGCAGCCTGGCTCACTATACATTCACATACCTGAGGTATTACGCACGTTTTCCATCGTTTCTGTGTGAGCGAAAAGAACACGTTGTTTCGGGATTCAAGTAACCAAAACCATAACACAAAACATTAGGAAATGAACTAGCCTAAAAGTAATTAGCGCAAGCTGACCAGTCACCTAACAACTAGCCTAGATAACATTACAACATCTACAAACACTTTTGAAAATTAAAAGGACCAATAGAGAAATCCACGGTCAGTGCCAACAGCCCACTGACTGACTGCCTGGCCAGTCGCCAGACAGCCACATTGGCTGGCTTGGAGCAGCGAACGACCAATCACAGCCATATGTGAATCAAACTAAACAACAAATTACAAAATATCCGTTCATGCACTGCCAATCAAACCCTTTAGAGTTTATCGAAAATTACTCAGGTTATCGAAAGGTCTTTAGAAAGATCCCTACACGGTGAATCATACCAATATATTCAAAACAATTGGAGAGAAATTCTTTAGAGATTTAATTAAAAGCATACAAATAATCACCAGTATAGGGAGTAGGCAGACTGGTAAGTAAACATAAACACTGAGTTTGAAGACACGTAATCTTAATTGTACAAATGACCGAGTACGCAAAGCAAATTTCACGTATTTTGTGAAGCTTGTGATTACCTACGGTGACCAAGAATCAAACCACTATATTCCTTTACAGACCAGAAATATCCACTAATGAATAGAATAGAATATTACTTATTGCTCACGTGACCTTAAACTAAGACAAATGACATTGTCAGATTAACTTAGTATTATCAATAGTGTATATTTTCTACACTACTAGCATTATAATATACAGGTATGAGAGACATACACACATTCAAAAATCATAATGAATCTTTGAAAATTTTCACTTGTTTTGTAGTAGTTTTTCTTAGCGAGAGATTAGTGAGGCTGCGTTTGAAATTATTTGTAAGAATTAACGAGTTACTACTGAGAGGCAACTTAGTAAAGAATTTTTCCCCATGTACGATGGTGTTCTCCCGACTAACTTAAGACGGTGTTTAGGATATTGAAAATTGGCTTTGCACTTTGTATTATATTCATATTTTGAAATTGTATAATTTTCTCATAATTAGCTTGTACAAATAACAAGGTTTTGAAAATTACTAAACATAACACAGTCATATAACCTTAAGTTCCGTATACATTTTTGTTTACAAGAGGAATTTCACTGTGAAAACGTCATTATTCTTAAAATCCATTTTTGAATTACTAAAATCTTCTCTATGTCGGATGAAAATCCCCATACTCAATGCCATATTGAAGAATCGAATGAAAATATGCATAACATATCATCATGCGGGGTTATAAATCAACTGTACCTCTTAAAATTAACATTTGAAAACGGGCTGAGTTTAATCTTTTTGAAATAGTTTCAATACATTTATTCCAGTTTAAATTCATATCAAGTTCTAGTCACAAGAATCTTGCATTTTGATTATTGGTAATTTTACGTCTTCAAACTCTATCTCTTTAATAGAAACATTTCTTAGATGTATGGTGTGCCAAACTGGTATTACCGGCATAAGGGATAAGGTGATTAGGTTCCTTTAATGGTAAAGCAATAATATAGATAAGAAAAAGAAGGGGCCCCAAATTGGAGCCTTGAGGAACTCCCAAACTCCCATTTTAATTTCTCCTCCCTTTCATTTTGATTGTTTATGGTCTCTACCTACAGATGAGGGTTCTTTGATAGCCATTTAAAAGATATGATTTAATCCAACACACCGAGTTTAGGGGCAGGTTATATATGCTCAGTTTTTTAAGAAGTATATTATGATGCACACAGTCAAATGCCTTAGATAAATCACAGAACACCAATCGTGCTCCGAGACTAGTCCAAGGCCTGAGACATCTCGTCAACAAGCGCGGAGAGTGCCGTAGTAGTATTATTTCCTTTTCTAAAGCCAAATTTTTCAGAACCAAAAGCTAATCTAAAAAACCCTTCATGATACATTGAATAACAATTTCTGCCAGGTGTGATGCAAGTAGTTATGTGAGATAGGGCTGCTGTGCAAGGATTAACCAGCTTTACGTGCACAAGCATATCTGACAGTGGAGCAGGTGAGTCAGATTGATCTGACATACGTGCCTGATGATGCAGTATATACTGCTGGCTGTACGTGTATCACGTGCTTTGTATACCAACTCCGACATGAGTCACTGATGAAATCACTATTTGAGATGCCGACCACTCTCATGAGGGTATTTTAAGGCAAATATGTGGTGAAGGATGAGTGTGATGAGTGGTAGTAATGAGTTATGAGGTGTATCTTGTTACAAACTAAGGCCGACTCTTCCTTAGAATGGGTTATTAATTAATAGCCCAATGACTAAGTAATGGAAATACAAGGACCAACGGCTTAACGTGACTTCCGAACCACGCAGGTGATGGTCTGATATGTCTAAACGATGGTGGGAGTTGATGCGGGTATCATCAGATGATCACTGATACTATCTGAGCCGCTTTAGATCTATATCATCCTCAAAACCTGACCTCCATGAAGCTGGATTACAGGACCACGCCACGAGTCAATCTACAAGGCCGACATTAACCCAACATTACCATTATTGTAAACTTGATTACGAAAAACTTCGTTACTTTCTGATGTCTTGTTCTTCAGTTCAAAACACTATTTAAATTTTCTTTATTGATAACTGGAAAAGGGCTATTCAAACAAAAGTACATGAAAGAAGCATCCTTTTTTGGGCGAGAGATACAAGCGTGTTTACAAGTAATCTACACAAAACGTATTTAACTGAGGTTCTATCAAAAGGTTTACGAAAACAAAAGTTGAGAGGGAGGCCTGCGGCCAGTGAAATCCTCTTGAAGGAGATAAACGCTGTGCCGGGATTAAAGCCAATTATGTGGCTCCTTTACGCCGCTTTTCTTTGCTGAAATGAGATCATAATCCGGCTTTAGAAACCTGCATAAATCCCGCCACAGCTCTGAAACCCTTCCTTTGTGTGAATCTGTTTATCTGCCCGGGCTGAGTCCGGATCCACCTAACGTTATCTCAGTAGCGGCTGTGAGTTTTTGGTTGTATGGCGAAAAGAACTGCTGGTTTTTACTTAGATTTAACTTATTCTTATTATTATCTCTAAGCTTAAGACCAGGCTCTACCGCGCCATCTTATTTTTTGTTTTTTTTTTTCATTTAAGCCCGATATAAACTAATAACACTAATTTTCATTATTAGTTAACCGAAAACGTACACGTTACACTTTGGCGTATTTAGAAAGATAATCCCATGTGGAATGTGTGTTTTGTTGAACAATTATGTAAATTATTGTTTGTATGATTTTTGTATCATTTTCGAAAGTTAAAGTGTTTGATGAATTCTTGACTCTTTTGGTAAAAACAGAATGTATTATTTTATTATTTTGATCTGAAAATGACATTACTGGGTTCATTAGACATTGTTATAACCTAACTACAATAAAATCTGATCAAAATAAAGAAAAACTATGGGTGTAAAACAGCTCAATGCACGCCATCCCCGTGGTTCGGAAGTCACGTTAAGCCGTTGGTCCTTTCCATTGGTCGTTGGGCTATTAATCAATGATCAAATCTGGGGAACAGTCGGCCCTAGTTTGTAACAAGACTACAGTTCATCATCCATAAAAACACTCAACACACTCACACCCTTCATCCCATATTCACCTTAAAATACCTCTAATAGTAGTCAGAGTCTCAAATCAAAGTATCATATAACTACATGGGTAAACCCTCAAGGCATAGCCGACTTTTAAGAAACGTCCAATTAAAATATTGAGCTTAACACGCGCTTATTGCATAGCATGTGAAGCAAAATTGGTCCAAAATATCTATGTACGATGAAATTATTACTTTAACTTCATTCGTGTGTGGATGTGAGTTTATTTAACACTCGTTTAGGCCGAGGTCATTTATCTAAACTGTGCGTTGGAAACGCTCGTTTAAATGCGGTATAACACAAACAGCCTCGTTTAATTAGAGGGCAGGGCACATAGAACTGAACGACTATCATTACGATTGCTCATGGGGCCATGTATTTTGATGACATCATATCGCCATATCAGCTGTACAGGTGAGGGGTGTGGGGGAAGGGTTCTCCCCAGGCTGTTGTTCAAGATAACAGCGCACCCTGACATGTAGCTAATTTTGTATTCAACGGCTTGTCGATAAAATAGAGTTCCGGAACTCCACAGTTACCATTGTCAAAACAAATGAATATACTCTAGTGTTAAAAGTTATTGTGTTAAATACTCTGCAGCTTTGGAAAAGTATCTGTTATGTTAAAATCGTTAAAACTGTATTTCTCTTTGGCAATTGTTTCGAGGACTCGAAAGACTAATGAAAATGTCTATCCAAAACTAATATGATGCAACAAAATACACACCATTAAACTAATAAATTGAAAAACAGTCGATTGCTTTTTGCAAATGTATGACAATTATACAACCAAATACATTATTGCACTGTTACAACTCCTCTAGATTTGGCTGAGGTTCAAAATATACAAGATAAAGGATACCACAAAACATTTGCTGGTACCCCTTGTGATTTCACGCGTCGTGAACCAGGTACAATAATTCAGCGAGAAAACAATAATAACAGAAGCCGAGCCAAGGGGCAGCAGCAGTTGGCAACAAATCAGCTGTTTGTTTTGTTCCCTTGTTCCGCTTCATTCTCAGTTTCCGTTTCTATTTCATCTTGGTGTTGTGAGTACACAACAAGCCAAGGGGCAGAAAGCAGTTGGCAACAAATCAGCTGTTTGTTTTGTTCCCTTGTTCCGCTTCATTCTCAGTTTCCGTTTCTATTTCATCTTGGTGTTGTGAGTACACAACAAGCCAAGGGGCAGCAGCAGTTGGCAACAAATCAGCTGTTTGTTTTGTTCCCTTGTTCCGCTTCATTCTCAGTTTCCGTTTCTATTTCATCTTGGTGTTGTGAGTACACAACCAGCAAGGCAATCAAAAGGCATTTTTTTGTTGTCCGCAATCAGCTGTTCGTTGTGAGTCAGCAGAAGCAGTTGGCAACAAATCAGCTGTTTTGTTCATTTGTTCCGTTTCAATTTCATCTTTGTGAGTACCATTACCTGTTTTAAAAAACTATTTGTTTTTTATTTCTGCACAATTTGACAACGCCAAAGACATTTAACAGCAACAATCCAACAGGACAATTTATTTTGTACTAAACCATATTTATTCAATTTAAAAGTGGTTTAAATTCACAAAACCCCAAAACTCTGTTTAGCGAAGATATTTTAAATGCAGAATTAACGGTTATTCTGTAAAGTTATAACTCAAAATTAAAGAAATGACAGCGTAGTAAGGGGCTACATAATTACTAATAATTTTAGGTGCAAGCAATAATTTTGAAGAATGCGGGTTTAAAACATGATTATTAATTTAAAAACATCATGTGCACGGATTTTATATTCCAACTGTATGAAACAAACTTAATTTCAACTCAATGTAAATATTTAGAGGATTACACATTCGAATGATGAATAAATTATAACTTTAAACCACAGATTAAACTTTGTTTGAAATCACTATTCATCAAGTTTTATGAAGCACTGATCGATTCAATGAATGTTATAGCTATACTCCAGATACTGCACTTGTCTTAAGCTAAAGGATAAATGAGAATAACGGTTTCAATGGAGGTTATTGGATTGAAAGATATCGAGGTGAACATTTTTAATTATTACATTTATCGAATCTGAGCCACATCAACCTCATAGAAACTAGTAGTCAGTGGAAACTACTTCAGTATAGATGAATCGCCTAATTTCACTCTTCACCCTTGAAATGTGTCTATGCTTGAAAGGGTTTAATTTACATAGATCGAATTTCAACAAACAATGAAATTACACACGAGCAACTCCACTACCTAATAAGCATCAAGACGATTTACCTAGTTATCGACGCGTAGCGATAAGTGCCACCGCGTGAATCTTAGCGAATTTCCATAAAGGCATCTACCACAAAAAAAGTTCCGTTTTGGAGAAGAGGTGTTTCCTCAAAAAATTGAATTTGATGCTGTAAAGTTTTGTTTTGTTAACGAAGTTGGACTACAAAGCCCTCTCTACCACTCAATCTCGACCTTTACCTAGCGTTAAATGCTGTAAAAATAACATTGAGGATCCGAATTTAATGAAACTTGATATGAACATTTATGTCACTAAAACCAGCATGCGTACGAATAATCCTGAAAATCCAATCAGCCAAACCACTACTTACCACAACGAAAACTACTTATCACCACCATCTTGGATAAGCGGAACTGATTTTGTCGCTGATTAATAAACATGTTGGTAACAACAGTAACATGAGTTCTTTCTTACAAGTTTCGTCAAAATCATATTATAAATACAGTTTGTAGAAATTCGCTAAAATTGACTTAACCTCATCGGACCCCACGTCACCTACACAATACATTACTTATTGCTTATCTAGCATATATAGATCCTGGATTGAGGAGGTTAAAACTGTGCACAAAAGTGTTGGCCATCTCAGTAAGTTGTTGGCTGTAATATCGGGAGATATAGGACTGGTTTACACAGTCATGTCGGAAGGGGGAGGTTAGGCACGTGATTTGTGAGGCCAGCTTTTGTCCTTTCTCCAGCTCAGGCTTTTCATCCACACGCGGTTGTATCAAACTTCACCTAACTGAATAGACTGTCCTTTTCACATCCGTCCTGCATTTCATATTTCACACTGATTTATCTCAGGAAAATCCAACTAACCACTGAAATACGAAGTATACTCGTATTGTACGAAGTTTGGAAACAGGGAGCGATCGCGGGATTTTTCTCAAGAGGTGAGAGAATTACTGTTGAACAGGTTAACGGGTACGCAGGGCGTCAAAAATGACGTTGTAGTCCGTCGACTGTGGTCATAAATTCTGTGGTCATACAGCATTTTACGTTTTAATGCTTATAGAATACTAAAACTTAAAAATCTCGCCTCAACTTCGTACAAGCGCATTTTAGTGGCTTTACAAAGGTTTGCAATTTAATAAATCCTGTTCTCATTGCGATGACGATCTGTATCTGTATTGTTTTTAAAGTATTTCAAAAATATTATTTTAAGGAGATCAGAGCTGCAGGTTTTGATTAAAGGGTTTCAGAGCTGCAAATTTAATGTATTTTCACCTTTTTTAAAGTCGAGTTTTCTCAAAATAATTATAAAATTCGGTAAATCTGCTTTGAATCTACCCTTAAGAATATACTGATTTTTCATTTAAAAGTTTTAAACCCACATTAACACTACCAAGTATAATAACTATGGTATTTTGTACTTCAACCTTCTGAATAGTCCTTTTTCGGCCCGTTCTAAAAAATATATTAATATGCCTTGGGCAATTGGTCCGAATGCAATTTTGGATTCAAAATTTGTTTTTGTTTTGTCAACCAGCGCAGTAACTTTGAATTGCAACATGGTCGAATAGGAATACAATTGTAAAGCGTGACGATTGCCTTTTTCTCTGTATTAACAATTTACTACTGCTATCCGCCATTCAATAACTCTGCATTGCTTACGAACGATATAATTTTACATTTCTGCCATCACAACGGCATATATAAGTACAATAACGAAGTTCATACAGCACTTTTCAAACAGCCGCAGTGCAAACGGAACGGAATTGAGTTTTCCTTGGCAAAACACACAGCACACAGCCCGTCTGCAAAGCAATTGTGCAGTGTACACACTACGGGACTGAGTTGTCTTGTCTAGTGTGCAAATGTTTGCAACAAGTGCTCACAAAGGCAGGAAGTAGAGTAACATTCGGTCACGTGACTCTAGTGTGGGATCCCGGGCGCGGGAAATCAGCTGTTTACTTGAATCAGCTGTTTCCGTGGAAACAACACAAAGCCACATTGTGTACAGCTCAGGGTCTTATCAGTCATGTGGCTGTCAACCCGGCGAGAGGAGATATGAATGACGGTGTACAGTAGCCGTAGTATGAAACACCCCATAATTGAGACTAATAAAATTCTGTTATCTGTAGAGAAGTTATCAACATGGTTTTAATAGCTATGATTTCGTTTACTAGGGTGATTCAACATGATTTCAGCATTCCAGTATGTAGAAATAGTTGTGTTAATAGTGATAAGAGGGTTTCAAAGTGCTGCATACCACTCACTTTAAAAATAAAGATTCTACTATGGTAAACACGACCTCAGTCTTCAAGGGGACAAGTCTGAGCTAAAGAACCTTTTACTGTCAAATTCATACTATACAAGGGAAAACTCATGACAAATAGTGTTTAAATTTAACTTCCTTTACTTACTTTCTATATTTACTACAGTTGATGATTTATTTGCACTTTTTCTTACCAGTAATAAATGGTTTGTTTTTTTTTTTTAATTTCACTGTCGACACAATAAATGTATTTTATATTGGTAAATAAATCATTACTCATATTATTAAGTTATCGAAAATCCGATTAAATTAGGCTGCAACTTCGCAATCTCTCGTAAGTTCAAAACCAACAGTTTCAAAACAAGAGCTTGACAACTACATGATCGGGTTTAGCTATCCCACTCATTGTAAGAATAAACCGCAGCGGCAAAAAATGTATCGAATCAGATTGCTTGTCTTGTCGAGTCAGCCAAAAGTTAACCCTTATGGTTTCAACTGCTTTACTGACAATATCAGCTCTTATCTAACAATAGTACAGAACAACTCTGTTCTATTGGTTTACTTGATGGTGAGATCGAAGCAACGTCTGACTTGGTTAGTGCAGTCATATAACCGCTCAGTATTCGTTGTTAACTTCATGACGAATCAGCTTAAGCTTGTCCTTGTCGAGCTTCAGCCACTCAATTCAACCTATACGCTCAATGCTAAGCTTCACTGATACACAAACCCTATCATACAATAGTACAGAGAACAATCTTCTGGTTTATTGTCTTACTTGATGGGGAGATCAGCAATGTCTTAGACTTGTTGCTAGTGCAGTCATATAACCGCTCAGTATCTCGTTAAGTTAATCTCTCATGACGGAATCAGCTTAAGCTTGCCTTGTCGAGCTTCAGCCACTCATTCAACCCATACGTGCTTCAACTAAGCTTCACTGACACAAACTCTATCAAACAATAGTACAGAACAACTCTGTTTATTGTCTACTTTGATGGTGAGATCAGAAGCAACGTCTAGGACTTGTTGTGCCCGCTCAAAGTATCTCAAACAAGGGACAAATCGTACGGCACTACTTAATTAAATCATCCATTACAGAGCAACTCTGTTTTAATGTCTTACTTGATGGTGAGATCAGAAGCAATGTCTAGGCTTGGTTAGTGCAGTCATATAACCGCTCAGTATCTCGTTGTTAACTCTCTCATGACGGAATCAGCTTATTGCCTTGTCGAGCTTCAGCCACTCAGTTCAACCTTACGTGCTTCAACTGCTTCACTGATACACAAACTCTATCATACAATAGTACAGAGCAACTCTGGTTTATTGTCTTACTTGATGGTGAGATCAGAAGCAACGTCTTAGACTTGGTTAGTGCAGTCATATAACCGCTCAGTATCTCGTTAAGTTAACTCTCTCATGACGGAATCAGCTTAGCTTGCCTTGTCGAGCTTCAGCCACTCAGTTCAACCCTACGTACTTAACTGCTTCACTGATACACAAACTCTATCATACAATAGTACAGAGCAACTCTGTTCTATTGGTTTACTTGATGGTGAGATCAGAAGCAACGTCTTAGACTGGTTAGTGCAGTCATATAACCGCTCAGTATCTCGTTAAGTTAACTCTCATGACGGAATCAGCTTAAGCTTGCCTTGTCGAGCTTCAGCCACTCAGTTCAACCATATACGCTTCAACTAAGCTTCACTGATACACAAACTCTATCATACAATAGTACAGAGCTCTGGTTTATTGTCTTACTTGATGGTGAGATCAGAAGCAACGTCTTAGACTTGGTTAGTGCAGTCATATAACCGCTCAGTATCTCGTTAAGTTAACTCTCTCATGACGGAATCAGCTTAAGCTTGCCTTGTCGAGCTTCAGCCACTCAGTTCAACCATACGTGCTTCAACTAAGCTTCACTGATACACAAACTCTATCAAACAATAGTACAGAGCAACTCTGGTTTATTGTCTTACTTGATGGTGAGATCAGAAGCAATGTCTTAGGCTTGGTTAGTGCAGTCATATAACCGCTCAGTATCTCGTTAAGTTAACTCTCTCATGACGGAATCAGCTTAAGCTTGCCTTGTCGAGCTTCAGCCACTCAGTTCAACCATACGTGCTTCAACTAAGCTTCACTGATACACAAACTCTATCAAACAATAGTACAGAACAACTCTGTTCTATTGGTTTACTTGATGGTGAGATCAGAAGCAACGTCTTAGACTTGGTTAGTGCAGTCATATAACCGCTCAGTATCTCGTTAAGTTAACTCTCTCATGACGGAATCAGCTTAAGCTTGCCTTGTCGAGCTTCAGCCACTCAGTTCAACCATACGTGCTTCAACTAAGCTTCACTGATACACAAACTCTATCAAACAATAGTACAGAACAACTCTGTTCTATTGGTTTACTTGATGGGGAGATCAGAAGCAATGTCTTAGACTTGGTTAGTGCAGTCATATAACCGCTCAGTATCTCGTTAAGTTAACTCTCTCATGACGGAATCAGCTGCTTGCCTTGTCGAGCTTCAGCCACTCAGTTCAACCATACGTGCTTCAAGCTTCACTGATACACAAACTCTATACAATAGTACAGAGCAACTCTGGTTTATTGTCTTACTTGATGGTGAGATCAGAAGCAACGTCTTAGACTTGGTTTGCAGTCATATAACCGCTCAGTATCTCGTTAAGTTAACTCTCATGGAATCAGCTAAGCTTGCCTTGTCGAGCTTCAGCCACTCAGTTCAACCTATACGTGCTTCAACTAAGCTTCACTGATACACAAACTCTATCATACAATAGTACAGACAACTCTGGTTTATTGTCTTACTTGATGGGGAGATCAGAAGCAATGTCTTAGACTTGGTTAGTGCAGTCATATAACCGCTCAGTATCTCGTTAAGTTAACTCTCTCATGACGGAATCAGCTTAAGCTTGCCTTGTCGAGCTTCAGCCACTCAGTTCAACCTTACGTGCTTCAACTAAGCTTCACTGATACACAAACTCTATCATACAATAGTACAGAGCAACTCTGGTTTATTGGTTTACTTGATGGGGAGATCAGAAGCAATGTCTTAGACTTGGTTAGTGCAGTCATATAACCGCTCAGTATCTCGTTAAGTTAACTCTCTCATGACGGAATCAGCTTAAGCTTGCCTTGTCGAGCTTCAGCCACTCAGTTCAACCTATACGTGCTTCAACTAAGCTTCACTGATACACAAACTCTATCATACAATAGTACAGAACAACTCTGTTCTATTGGTTTACTTGATGGGGAGATCAGAAGCAATGTCTTAGACTTGGTTAGTGCAGTCATATAACCGCTCAGTATCTCGTTAAGTTAACTCTCTCATGACGGAATCAGCTTAAGCTTGCCTTGTCGAGCTTCAGCCACTCAGTTCAACCCATACTTGCTTCAACCAAGCTTTACTGATGAAGCTAACTCCTCATCATACAGTCGTACAGTGACAGTTTCAACTAGTTTCCAAATAATACCTTTATATTTTTAGTATAAGTGGAACTGAAACAGTTTAGTGGAGAATCTACCGTAAAACCTATTCAAAAATTTGTAAACTGTAAAACTAGTTGTATTAGTTTCTAAAGTTTATTTAATGTTGTAATTTCTTTTCCAGGTAATCTTGATATCCACTATTATATGGTTGGACACGGAAGTAACTTAGTAAGTATAATCATAATATATGAACAAAATACTTTTAAGCTATTACTAAGTGGTTTGGTGTGATGTAAGATCTTGCTGTAGAACATGTATTGTATTGGCCCAACCCATTGATATTTCGTACACGTTCATCGTAAAAAAAAACTGAATCCAACTTAAACTAATTTTTAAATATTCGATCAGTTAAAAAATTGGTTAATTGCGATAAAATTGTCTTAGGGTTTTAGTTATCAAATTACTTTGCACTGCCAGATTGTAAAGTAACCAAAGCTAAGCAGATTAAATTATTTGAGTAACAATAACAAAATCAAACTATAAACCAGCTTGTAATTTGGAAATTCTGAATGAAGCTCGTAGTTTTATCCAGCCGGGAATCACTAAAACACAAATATTTTAGGTAAACTGGCTCCGAATAAACTACATTTCAAACCAAATTGAATATCTACGATAAATTTAACACATTTGGTGTAGTTTTACCAAGCATTCACAAAGTAAAGATGAACATTAAGATCACAAGTAAGCAAGTTTGTGTTTAGCCAGCAATAGCGGTAATTAGATAGACACAACTTACAGTTAGGGGTCTAGGGGTGTAAGGGGGTCTTATCAGCCCGCATGGGGACGCTTCGTCACGCCGTTCCTTGCCGTTCGGTACACAGTACTTCCTACCAAGAGCAGTTCCAGTTCCATGTTCAATAAACTTGTAACTAACTAGATACTAAGCAGGGCTGTTTTCTGCAAATTTAAAATACACAATAGAATGAAACGCCGTAGCAGCAGTCTAGGAGTGATATATGATATAAATAAAATTAATGGTTTTCTCGATAAGCTTTGCTGGCGAAAGCCATTTTGTATCAATAGGGAATCCATCATCGAGTGTCACGTGATTCAATCAACACCTCCCCTCCGCCTCGCTACATATGGGCTAGAGTGAAATATTTCATCTGACCGAACACTCTTATAACCCTGATTTAAACCAAAGTTTTCCTCCTCTGACTTTCGCAATTGTTTGCACATTGTCTATGTTACCCCATTTATTTTTGTTTTCGTCCAAAGCAGAGCCACCCTTGGTGTTCGCGGCCCTAAGTTTATCAGTTGTTCGTAGTTCGTTACTCTAACTAACATTGTGAACATTTGCCGAGCACTGTACTCTTTGAATGTTCACATATTCAAAATTATTGTTCCCACCTGTTAACTCTTTATATTTCCATCCATAAACAAAGTAATACATTTCCACCATGTTTGGTTAATTTTTCCACAGTAGCGGTTTCAAATGAAACTTTTATATACCTATACTTCTATAAGTCTACGGACATGGACATATTTTGTGTTAAGTCATAATTATCGTTGAATCGAAGAAAAAGAAAACAGAGACTTTCTATTGGTAATTGAAAAATGATAATTTTAAAAAGTTTAGGATGTATGATTGTGTGAGCTTAGAGTCCATGATAGGTGGCTCAATCCATAGGTCAATCCATTAGAGGGCTGAAAGTGCGACAGACAAAACTCCACTCAAGAGGTTTTCAACTCTAGAGTTGAAGAGCATGAGTGAGTCACAGTTGGCTTGGCGTTCACTTAGGCCTGCCCCTAGAGGTAATAGGAGATCCAGAAGGCAGGCCTGCCCGTGGACGCCAAGTCTGGAAGCCCGTACAAGATACGTCCGCAGGTTGTACAATGTAGGTAAGAGTACAAGAAACTGAAACAACTTCGTCTATGCACTTACAGAAAGGCAGGTAAGAAAGGTCTAGAAAAGCTCGTGGAGGGAGTTCTGTCGGAGTATTGATAAGGTACCTGACTGTGCAAAGCTCAACAAGATCTTGGCCCGGAACCCAAGCAGGTTGTGGCCATCTGTAGGAAGATGGCTCATATACAAATGGTCCTGAGCAACTCTGGTTTATTGGTTTACTTGATGGAGATCAGAAGCAATGTCTTAGACTTGGTTAGTGCAGTCATATAACCGCTCAGTATCTCGTTAAGTTAACTCTCATGACGGAATCAGCTTAAGCTTGCCTTGTCGAGCTTCAGCCACTCAGTTCAACCTATACGTGCTTCAACTAAGCTTCACTGATACACAAACTCTATCATACAATAGTACAGAGCAACTCTGTTTATTGGTTTACTTGATGGTGAGATCAGAAGCAATGTCTTAGACTTGGTTAGTGCAGTCATATAACCGCTCAGTATCTCGTTAAGTTAACTCTCATGACGGAATCAGCTTAAGCTTGCCTTGTCGAGCTTCAGCCACTCAGTTCAACCATACGTGCTTCAACTAAGCTTCACTGATACACAAACTCTATCATACAATAGTACAGAGCAACTCTGTTTTATTGGTTTACTTGATGGTGAGATCAGAAGCAATGTCTTAGACTTGGTTAGTGCAGTCATATAACCGCTCAGTATCTCGTTAAGTTAACTCTCATGACGGAATCAGCTTAAGCTTGCCTTGTCGAGCTTCAGCCACTCAATTCAACCTATACGTGCTTCAACTAAGCTTCACTGATACACAAACTCTATCATACAATAGTACAGAGCAACTCTGGTTTATTGTTTACTTGATGGGAGATCAGAAGCAATGTCTTAGGCTTGGTTAGTGCAGTCATATAACCGCTCAGTATCTCGTTAAGTTAACTCTCATGACGGAATCAGCTTAAGCTTGCCTTGTCGAGCTTCAGCCACTCAATTCAACCTATACGTGCTTCAACTAAGCTTCACTGATACACAAACTCTATCATACAATAGTACAGAGCAACTCTGGTTTATTGTTTACTTGATGGGAGATCAGAAGCAACGTCTTAGACTTGGTTAGTGCAGTCATATAACCGCTCAGTATCTCGTTAAGTTAACTCTCATGACGGAATCAGCTTAAGCTTGCCTTGTCGAGCTTCAGCCACTCAATTCAACCTATACGTGCTTCAACTAAGCTTCACTGATACACAAACTCTATCATACAATAGTACAGAGCAACTCTGGTTTATTGTTTACTTGATGGGAGATCAGAAGCAATGTCTTAGACTTGGTTAGTGCAGTCATATAACCGCTCAGTATCTCGTTAAGTTAACTCTCATGACGGAATCAGCTTAAGCTTGCCTTGTCGAGCTTCAGCCACTCAGTTCAACCATACGTGCTTCAACTAAGCTTCACTGATACACAAACTCTATCATACAATAGTACAGAGCAACTCTGTTTATTGGTTTACTTGATGGAGATCAGAAGCAACGTCTTAGACTTGGTTAGTGCAGTCATATAACCGCTCAGTATCTCGTTAAGTTAACTCTCTCATGACGGAATCAGCTTAAGCTTGCCTTGTCGAGCTTCAGCCACTCAGTTCAACCATACGTGCTTCAACTAAGCTTCACTGATACACAAACTCTATCATACAATAGTACAGAGCAACTCTGGTTTATTGGTTTACTTGATGGGAGATCAGAAGCAATGTCTTAGACTTGGTTAGTGCAGTCATATAACCGCTCAGTATCTCGTTAAGTTAACTCTCTCATGACGGAATCAGCTTAAGCTTGCCTTGTCGAGCTTCAGCCACTCAGTTCAACCATACGTGCTTCAACTAAGCTTCACTGATACACAAACTCTATCATACAATAGTACAGAGCAACTCTGGTTTATTGTCTTACTTGATGGTGAGATCAGAAGCAACGTCTTAGACTTGGTTAGTGCAGTCATATAACCGCTCAGTATCTCGTTAAGTTAACTCTCATGACGGAATCAGCTTAAGCTTGCCTTGTCGAGCTTCAGCCACTCAGTTCAACCATACGTGCTTCAACTAAGCTTCACTGATACACAAACTCTATCATACAATAGTACAGAGCAACTCTGGTTTATTGGTTTACTTGATGGTGAGATCAGAAGCAATGTCTTAGACTTGGTTAGTGCAGTCATATAACCGCTCAGTATCTCGTTAAGTTAACTGGCTCCGAATAAACTACATTTCAAACCAAATTGAATATCTACGATAAATTTAACACATTTGTAGTAGTTTTACCAAGCATTCACAAAGTAAAGATGAACATTAAGATCACAAGTAAGCAAGTTTGTGTTTAGCCAGCAATAGCGGTAATTAGATAGACACAACTTACAGTTAGGGGGGTCTAGGGGGTGTAAGGGGGGGTCTTATCAGCCCGCATGGGGACGCTTCGTCACGCCGTTCCTTGCCGTTCGGTACACAGTACTTCCTACCCAAGAGCAGTTCCAGTTCCATGTTCAATAAACTTGTAACTAACTAGATACTACGTCAGCAGGGCTGTTTTCTGCAAATTTAAAATACACAATAGAATGAAACGCCGTAGCAGCAGTCTAGGAGTGATATATGATATAAATAAAATTAATGGTTTTCTCGATAAGCTTTGCTGGCGAAAGCCATTTTTGTATCAATAGGGAATCCATCATCGAGTGTCACGTGATTCAATCAACACCCTCCCCCCTCCGCCTCGGGGGCTACATATGGGCTAGAGTGAAATATTTCATCTGACCGAACACTCTTATAACCCTGATTTAAACCAAAGTTTTCCTCCTCTGACTTTCGCAATTGTTTGCACATTGTCTATGTTACCCCATTTATTTTTGTTTTCGTCCAGGGATTTAATGGTTATTACATGAAATTAAACATAATTATTGTGTTGTTAAACACGTCAAAGGGGAGCCACCCTTGGTGTTCGCGGCCCTAAGTTTATCTTAGTTGTTCGTAGTTCGTTACTCTAACTACACATTGCGAACATTTGCCGAGCACTGTACTCTTTGAATGTTCACATACTCAAAACTGATTGTTCCCACCTGTTAACTAGGCTTTATATTTCCATCCATAAACAAAGTAATACATTTCCACCATGTTTGGTTAATTTTTCCACAGTAGCGGTTTCAAATGAAACTTTTTATATACCTATACTTCTATAAGTCTACGGACATGGACATATTTTGTGTTAAGTCATAATTATCGTTGAATCGAAGAAAAAGAAAACAGAGACTTTCTATTGCTGGTAATTGAAAAATGATAATTTTTAAAAGTTTAGGATGTATGATTGTGTGAGCTTAGAGTCCATGATAGGTGGCTCAATCCATAGGTCAATCCATTAGAGGGCTGAAAGTGCGACAGACAAAACTCCAAACTCAAGAGGTTTTCAACTCTAGAGTTGAAGAGCATGAGTGAGTCATCAGTTAGCTTGGCGTTCACTAACAGGCCTGCCTCCTAGAGGTGAATAGGAGCTCCAGAAGGCAGGCCTGCCCGTGGACGCCAAGTCTGGAAGCCCGTACAAGATACGTCCGCAGGTTGTACAATGTAGGTAAGAGTACAAGAAACTGAAACAACTTCGTCTATGCACTTACAGAAAGGCAGGTAAGAAAGGTCTAGAAAAGCTCGTGGAGGGAGTTCTGTCGGAGTATTGATAAGGTACCTGACTGTGCAAAGCTCAACAAGATCTTGGCCCGGAACCCAAGCAGTGTTGTGGCCATCTGTAGGAAGATGGCTCATATACAAATGGTCCCGAGAAACGATTCAGGTTTGACTTAACACGCACTTTCCGGGATCTGTCTAACCCCTGGAAACATTTGAAGTAGATACCAGAGATGAATCACTAAATCACTATTTGAACCGAAAGGCAAAAGGTCTAAGGAAGACTGGGACTGTGCCAGAGCCAACTCTAGAGTTGAAGAGCATGGCATCAGTCGAGTCATCAGTTAATTACGTCTAATTGGCACTTGTCTTTCACCTTATAAAATGAAAGATGACTTTTACAATGAAAACAAATTTGTAAACAATGTTACAGATGTTTGAATACGAAACATAGATACAACAGAGTATTTATGATAGATACCATCCAGCAGTACAATAATAAAGGAAATTGAGTTGTGGTATAAATCCCGATTTTTCAAAAATCCCCGTAAGCTAAATGGATTTTTGGTTCTTAACCTAAAATTCTAACCTTCAAATATTACCATAAGTTTATTATTCTATTTTTTGTAAATTTTTCTACAGGCTACCTTGAAGTTAACACAATCTCAACCAAGAGCGCAAGTGGTGATTTAATGAAGTGACACACATAGTAGTAAGATTAAGTGGCATCACTTTCTAGATTGCTGAAATAATGCGTAATTTGAAACTTCGTTTTTTTCTATGTTTTCTCTACTTAGAAACCCTCCTTACGTGATATTCAGGAAAAGCAGTTTAGATAGTATGTAAATTATGCCCCAGTATAGTTAGCACTGTTTGGAACTTAAAATCGAACCACAATACGAGTACGTGAAGACAATTTAATAGAATAATGTATACCATTAGTATTACATCGTCTTTGTAATTTACCTATTTTACAGTGTGGCAATTTCATTAAATACACACAACCTAACTAAATATTGGCTCGGCAAGGAGATAATTATTTCAAAATAAAGTAAATGTAACAAATCCCTTCCGATGTTTGAGAGCTATGACCGTACTCACACGCTGACTTTGTTAAAAACAAAGAATTTTGAAGATAGTGGAATAAAATGTACGAGCGCTCTTCAAGATCGAGTTACGATATAATTACCAAGGACAGGAGAGATTTGAGTCCGAAGGGTAGGTTGGAGTGGGGGTGTTGACGGAAGTAAGACTCAGCTGATGTCACTATTGATGGACGACACTTCAGCCTTTCTTACTTAGCCCCATCGTGTCCGTCCTCTCCTCTCTGTCAATATTTGACACAAGTCTCTGATCCTCTTTAGAAGCCGTCTTTCATTCCACATGTCCACTATATTGCTCGTTTTGAAAACAACGACGAGGTTCAAACGATGTTTTTTTTAGATCAACGAAATTTTTCAACGAGGCACTCTTATTTAACCTTAAACTTTAAAATTCAAATTTTTCATTTAAATATTTGGCTTTAATATTACGTTACTTCTCTTCCCTTTGAGTAAGTCCCCCAAAACAATTTTTTTTTAACGAACGGTAAATAACACAAAACGTACGGGGTTGTGTTCAGAAACGATAAGCACTTATTATTGGAATTTCAAAATAATGTAGATGTAAAACAAATAATCCAATGAAAAGGTACATTTTGGTTAGGCCCTTCAAAAACAAGGTTTTGATCCTGTTGGTGTTTAACAAGGATAAAAACCTTGTTTCTGAAAAGCCTCGCCAAAAATATAAATTTGTAGTGGATTATTATTTTGATTTACACCTTAATTCTTTTTACTCAGTTACTTCTTCAATCGACTATTTTCAACCAAGAATACATGAAAATTTCATATTGAAAACTGAAAATCAAACACAATTGTATAAATCCGCACGCAAACAGAAACCACGTTAACGAATGTTTGATTTATCTACAAACCGCGACCGCGATAACACCTGGGGGATGTAAACCAACAACAACATTGGCTGACAGCTGACAGAGCGGCCTGATTGTGTTATCTTGACATATTGACAATCTGAAGTGAAAAATATTCACTAGGCTCATCCCAGCTGACCAAACCCTTCGTAAATCCACAAATGTTTCTTCAGTGGGCATTCGCATAAGTTGTGCACTCAAAATATTATTCAACAATGACAAATATAGATGAGAACTCAACCGTTTGTTCCTATTTAGGCTGTTTGTTGAGTATTTTGACTTTGAATTTCATGATCAAAATGTTGATCAGGCCAACCACAAGGGCGAAAAGTTGGAATCCCACTAAAAACTTTCCTGTAAACTCGTACTTTTGAATGAACTTATTTATAAGATATTTTAATTTTAAATCTGCAAAGATCCTAACTAGATCACGTTAAATAAAATAAACTGTGCTTTAACCTGTAGTATATGACATAACATTTTCACGGAAAACTTCAAGTAAAAATTAAGAAGTCGACTGATTCAGATTTTACAAAGAACGACTTTATGCCTTGGCAGGAATATGTCAAATGAGTGGAAGGGAGCAGTAATCGAAAATCATAGCCGTGTTGGCTTTACCTTTAATTAAAGTTTCATAAAT
This sequence comes from Matsumurasca onukii, assembly GCA_018831715.1. Lineage (NCBI taxonomy): Eukaryota > Metazoa > Arthropoda > Insecta > Hemiptera > Cicadellidae > Matsumurasca > Matsumurasca onukii. The sequence goes on along the minus strand of CM032058.1, from coordinate 75,231,933 downwards.
GTTGCTGACAGTTTAGGGACAAGCAATCAACGCCAGACCAATCTAACTCAACACAACCAGGCAAGCTTCTCAACACTAGGGGTAACTAAGCCTATCTCCTTCCTCTCACTCGCATATACGAGTCACATTTCTGTGTATTCTTTCTCTGCCGTTCAAGTAAATTTTAGGGTTTAAATGTGCTAAAAGTTTTACTCTCAGTGAAGGAATTCGTAAATGTGGTAGAACTTTAAATTAAAATTGGGCGCTTTCCTTTTCTCAGCACACGTAAACGTGAGTTTCCTACATTCTAAACATTAAAATAAAAACCAAATCGAGTTTTTCTCATTTTTAATAAACATATGATGTCGATTTGTCACTAGTTATAATATAGTACTGGGGTTTGCACAGGAATTGACATAGTTATTAAGAATTACCAACTTCCATCGAGTGACCTGACAACTTCTATTGACTTAATCTCCACCTAGATTGGACTTATTTCTACTGAAATTCCTACTATCAACGAAGGGTTCAACCTCACCTGGAGCAACCCATTTCCCGCCAAAACTAACCTCCATTGAACCCGAGATTGGACCTCATTAAGGACCTGTCGGCCATTTTTTTCCGTAAGAACACTACTGCGCACTCTTAAACTGTACTCATTCATATAAAAATGTTGACCAATAAATTAACGTCAGATCCTTAAAAAAAAGGGAAACCAACCATTCGAAGGAGAAGATGGGTGTTTCTACTTGTCGAGTAAAACTTGCAATTAAAACGTTGAGTTGTAAACCCTTTTTCAGTTGTAAATATTAGAGTATCGGTAATAATATACATATCACATTTCAACTTTGAACACTCTAAATATGAAAGAGTGAAAATATCTCCCAAAACAGTGAAAATTAAGCCACTCTTTAATGAGAGTGGTTGGTTTTAACACCTAAAAGAGCAAAATTTCACACTTTCTGAGTGGCCTTCACTCCTTCATTTTTGGAGTGAACTGTGTAAGAATGTCATCTTTCAAATTAATTTTAGTGTGTATCTGTGACTTTTAGCTGCAACACGTTACAGTTGTTTGATTTTAAGATGCTCGATCTGTTAAGTCAAGAGATATTGCTGGAGTATTCCCGGTTCATAAACGACCAAGTTAGATTCAATTTCAGAGTTTGGACTGGAAATATTTATCTCTCGAGCTCTTGTGTCTTCCCGCCAACAAACTTGCGAATTCCATCAAGCTTTAATTGCACCTCTGACTCCTCCACTGGTGAATTTACAACGCTTACGTTTTATCTCACCTTCAATTAAATAACCTTGCTGTTTTTCAAAAGCTGTGTAATCACAAATCATTTCTTCACAGCTCGTGTTCTCAATTCCTTTATTATTCTAAGGACAGTATAATAAAGACTGGTACAATATATACCTAAGTTGTAATTCTTAGTTCATTTAACACAAGCTGGAGATGCAGGACGATACTGTAACTGTAAGACAAAGTTAAAAACAAATTTGTCTAATTGAATGCAAAATATTTTATTTCCTGTGAAAATCAGGTCAAAATGCTTTAGTGACTATGTGTACCGAGATTATATACTTAAGTTTAGCTGAAAACCCGAATAGCCAACGCTGTAGTGTGATCCTAGTGATAAAACAGGATTCCAAAGAAACGGAGTGGAATGCGACATAAGAAGCATTGATTAGATCTTTCCGTAAACCTCACTGTATTAGTGACGTAAATGACAAATTAACAACTTTGAGCCAACTTACAAGTGTTTTCTATAAGAATATCCCAGACATCTTATTATTTTCAATCAAGAATCCCATGACACCACTCTTACTTAAAGACCAGGGCGACAAGCCCCTAAGCGCCAAAGCGCCAATTGCATGAGTGAATCAATTTCTTTGCAATTTGTCTGCTCCGTTCACAGCCTCCTTTTGGCGTTCAGCCGTTCTATTGCACGGAGTTACGAAACTGTTCGCTCGCTCAGACCGCTTTGGCCTTCAGCCGTTCTATTGCCACGGGTTTTACTGAAATCAATAATTGGCTAAAAGCCTCCATTTTACGTTCAGCCGTTATATTGCCACGGAGTTACAACTGTTCGTCTGTTCACAGCGTCCTTTTGGCGCTCAGCCGTTCTATTGAACGGAGTTACGAAAACTGTTCGCTTCTGCTCACAGCCTCCTTTTGGCGTTCAGCCGTTCATATTGCCACGTGGATAACTCAAACCTGTTCAGTTTCCTTGGCTCACAGCCACCTTTGGCGTTCAGTCAAGTTCCCATTGCCACGGAGTTATGAACTGTGTTCGCCTGGCTCACAGCCCCCCTTTGGCGTTCAGCCTTCTCTATTGCAACGGGAGTTATGAAAATATTCACTCTGCCTCACAGCTTCCCCTTTTGAAATTTCAGCCGTTCCCATTGCCAAGGAGCCACGCCGAAACTGTTCAACCTCCTTTTGGCGTTCAGCCGTTCTCATTGCCACGGGACATGAAACCAGGTGCCTGGTTTGCCCACAGCCTCCTTTTGGCGTTCAGCCGTTCTATTGCCACGGAGGCATGAAACTGTTGGTTTGCCTCACAGCCTTCTGGGCGTTCAGCTGTTCTATTGCTAATGGAGTTACGAAACTGTTCGCTTCTGCTCACAGCCTCCTTTCAAGGTTCAGCCAGTTCTATTGCCATCTTGAGTTACTGAAACCCAGCCTGCCCTGTTCACAGCCTTTCCTTGGCGTCACCGTTCTATTGCCATTCAAGGAGGAAACTGTTCACACGCTCAAGCCTAAATTTTACGTTCAGCCGTTCCTATTGCATACGGGAGTTATGAAAATGTTCGCTTCGCTCACAGCCCCTTTACGTTCAGCCGTTCTATTGCCACGGATATGAAAGTGTTAGCTTCACAACAGCCTCCTTTCTTTGCGTTCAGCCGTTCTATTAACTTGTAACTAACTAGATACGTCAGCAGGGCTGTTTTCTGCAAATTTAAAATACACAATAGAATGAAACGCCGTAGCAGCAGTCTAGGAGTGATATATGATATAAATAAAATTAATGGTTTTTCGATAAGCTTTGCTGGCGAAAGCCATTTTGTATCTAGGGAATCCATCATCGAGTGTCACGTGATTCAATCAACACCTCCGCCTCGGGGCATATGGGCTAGAGGAAATATTTCATCTGACCGAACACTCTTATAACCCTGATTTAAACCAAAGTTTTCCTCTGACTTTCGCAATTGTTTGCACATTGTCTATGTTACCCCTATTTTTGTTTTCGTCCAGGGTTGGTTATTACATGAAATTAAACATAATTATTGTGTTGTTAAACACGTCAAAGCGGAGCCACCCTTGGTGTTCGCGCCCTAAGTTTTCTCAGTTGTTCGTAGTTCGTTACTTCCACATTGTGAACATTTGCCGAGCACTGTACTCTTTGAATGTTCACATATTCAAAATTATTGTTCCCACCTGTTAACTCGGTTTTATATTTCCATCCATAAACAAAGTAATACATTTCCACCATGTTTGGTTAATTTTTCCACAGTAGCGGTTTCAAATGAAACTTTTATATACCTATACTTCTATAAGTCTACGGACATGGACATATTTTGTGTTAAGTCATAATTATCGTTGAATCGAAGAAAAAAAAACAGAGACTTTCTATTGCTGGTAATTGAAAAATGATAATTTTTAAAAGTTTAGGATGTATGATTGTGTGAGCTTAGAGTCCATGATAGGTGGCTCAATCCATAGGTCAATCCATTAGAGGGCTGAAAGTGCGACAGACAAAACTCAAACTCAAGAGGTTTTCAACTCTAGAGAAGAGCACATGAGTCATCAAAGCTTGGCGTTCACTAACAGGCCTGCCTCCCTAGAGGTAAAATAGCCCAGAAGGCAGGCCTGCCCGTGGACGCCAAGTCTGGAAGCGCCGGACAATACGTCCGCAGGTTGTACAATGTAGGTAAGAGTACAAGAAACTGAAACAACTTCGTCTATGCACTTACAGAAAGGCAGGTAAGAAAGGTCTGAAAAGCTCGTGGAGGGGAGTATTGATAAGGTACCTGACTGTGCAAGCTCAACAAGATCTTGGCCCGGAACCCAAGTATGTTGTGGCCATCTGTAGAAGATGGCTCATATACAAATGGTCCCGAGAAACGATTCAGGTTTGACTTAACACGCACGGGATCTGTCTAACCCTGGAAACATTTGAAGTAGATACCAGAGATGAATCACTAAATCACTATTTGAACCGAAAGGCAAAAGATCTAAGGAAGACTGGGACTGTGCCAGAGCCAACTCTAGAGTTGAAGAGCATGGCATCAGTCGAGTCATCAGTAAGTTAGGATGGGCGAGGCGTCACGATCCCAATGAAGCAGCCGAAAGTGTGATGATTAAAAACCAGCAAACTCCGAGGAGAACCCAACCCAGTGAGCCGGAACGTAAGAGCAAATTGTTGAGAGGTGATGATGAGAGATGATCAGAGATGTATGAAACTCCAAAATCCATAGGTTAGTTTGTTAATTACAAACTCTAGATTTGAAGAGTTTGGAATCCCTTGAATCACCAGTAATTTAACTAGGGATCGTACGAGAGGTGATTCAATCCATTAGAGGGCTGGAAGTGTGACAGACGAAACTCCAAACTCCAGAGATTGTTCGGCGGGGTGCCAACTCTAGCGCTGAAGAGTTTGGCATCAGTTGAGTCATCAGTTAATTACGTCTAATTGGCACTTGTCTTTCACGTTATAAAATGAAAGATGACTTTTACAATGAAAACAAATTTGTAAACAATGTTACAGATGTTTGAATACGAAACATAGATACAACAGAGTATTTATGATAGATACCATCCAGCAGTACAATAATAAAGGAAATTGAGTTGTGGTATAAATCCCGATTTTTCAAAAATCCCCGTAAGCTAAATGGATTTTTGGTTCTTAACCTAAAATTCTAACCTTCAAATATTACCATAAGTTTATTATTCTATTTTTGTAAATTTTTCTACAGGCTACCTTGAAGTTAACACAATCTCAAACAAGAGCGCAAGTGGTGATTTAATGAAGTGACACACATAGTAGTAAGATTAAGTGGCATCACTTTCTAGATTGCTGAAATAATGCGTAATTTGAAACTTCTTTTTTCTATGTTTCTCTACTTAGAAACCCTCCTTACGTGATATTCAGGAAAAGCAGTTTAGATAGTATGTAAATTATGCCCCAGTATAGTTAGCACTGTTTGGAACTTAAAATCGAACCACAATACGAGTACGTGAAGACAATTTAATAGAATAATGTATACCATTAGTATTACATCGTCTTTGTAATTTACCTATTTTACAGTGTGGCAATTTCATTAAATACACACAACCTAACTAAATATTGGCTCGGCAAGGAGATAATTATTTCAAAATAAAGTAAATGTAACAAATCCCTTCCGATGTTTGAGAGCTATGACCGTACTCACACGCTGACTTTGTTAAAAACAAAGAATTTTGAAGATAGTGGAATAAAATGTACGAGCGCTCTTCAAGATCGAGTTACGATATAATTACCAAGGACAGGTGAGAGATTTGAGTCCGAAGGGTAGGTTGGAGTGGGGGTGTTGACGGAAGTAAGACTCAGCTGATGTCACTATTGATGGACGACACTTCAGCCTTTCTTACTTAGCCCCATCGTGTCCGTCCTCTCCTCTCTGTCAATATTTGACACAAGTCTCTGATCCTCTTTAGAAGCCGTCTTTCATTCCACATGTCCACTATATTGCTCGTTTTGAAAACAACGACGAGGTTCAAACGATTTTTTAGATCAACGAAATTTTTCAACGAGGCACTCTTATTTAACCTTAAACTTTAAAAATTCAAATTTTTCATTTAAATATTTGGCTTTAATATTACGTTACTTCTCTTTCCTTTGAGTAAGTCCCCAAAACAATTTATTTTTTAACGAACGGTAAATAACACAAAACGTACGGGGTTGTGTTCAGAAACGATAAGCACTTAGTTACTTCAGGAAACAGCTTATTATTGGAATTTCAAAATAATGAAGATGTAAAACAAATAATCCAATGAAAAAGTACATTTTGGTTAGGCCCTTCAAAACAAGGTTTTGATCCTGTTGGTGTTTAACAAGGATAAAACCTTGTTTCTGAAAAACCTCGCCAAAAATATAAATTTGTAGTGGATTATTTGATTTACACCTTAATTCTTTTACTCAGTTACTTCTTCAATCGACTATTTTCAACCAAGAATACTTGAAAATTTCATATTGAAAACTGAAAATCAAACACAATTGTATAAATCCGCACGCAAACAGAAACCACGTTAACGAATGTTTGATTTATCTACAAACCGCGACCGCGATAACACCTGGGGGATGTAAACCAACAACAACATTGGCTGACAGCTGACAGAGCGGCCTGATTGTGTTATCTTGACATATTGACAATCTGAAGTGAAAAATATTCACTAGGCTCATCCCAGCTGACCAAACCCTTCGTAAATCCACAAATGTTTCTTCAGTGGACATTCGCATAAGTTGTGCACTCAAAAATATTATTCAACAATGACAAATATAGATGAGAACTCAACCGTTTGTTCCTATTTAGGCTGTTTGTTGAGTATTTTGACTTTGAATTTCATGATCAAAATGTTGATCAGGCCAACCACAAGGGCGAAAAGTTGGAATCCCACTAAAAACTTTCCTGTAAACTCGTACTTTTGAATGAACTTATTTATACGATATTTTAATTTTAAATCTGCAAAGATCCTAACTAGATCACGTTAAATAAAATAAACTGTGCTTTAACCTGTAGTATATGACATAACATTTTCACGGAAAACTTCAAGTAAAAATTAAGAAGTCGACTGATTCAGATTTTACAAAGAACGACTTTATGCCTTGGCAGGAATATGTCAAATGAGTGGAAGGGAGCAGTAATCGAAAATCATAGCCGTGTTGGCTTTACCTTTAATTAAAGTTTCATAAATGTTGCTGACAGTTTAGGGACAAGCAATCAACGCCAGACCAATCTAACTCAACACAACCAGGCAAGCTTCTCAACACTAGGGGTAACTAAGCCTATCTCCTTCCTCTCACTCGCATATACGAGTCACATTTCTGTGTATTCTCTGCCGTTCAAGTAAATTTTAGGGTTTAAATGTGCTAAAAGTTTTACTCTCAGTGAAGGAATTCGTAAATGTGGTAGAACTTTAAATTAAAATTGGGCGCTTTCCTTTTTCAGCACACGTAAACGTGAGTTTCCTACATTCTAAACATTAAAATAAAACCAAATCGAGTTTTTCTCATTTTAATAAACATATGATGTCGATTTGTCACTAGTTATAATATAGTACTGGGTTTGCACAGGAATTGACATAGTTATTAAGAATTACCAACTTCCATCGAGTGACCTGACAACTTCTATTGACTTAATCTCCACCTAGATTGACTTATTTCTACTGAAATTCCTACTATCAACGAAGGGGTCAACCTCACCTGAGCAACCCATTTCCCGCCAAAACTAACCTCCATTGAACCCGAGATTGGACTCATTAAGGACCTGTCGGCCATTTTTTTCTGTAAGAACACTACTGCGCACTCTTAAACTGTACTCATTCATATAAAATGTTGACCAATAAATTAATGTCAGATCCTTAGAAAAAAGGGAAACCAACCATTCGAAGGAGAAGATGGGTGTTTCTACTTGTCGAGTAAAACTTGCAATAAAAACGTTGAGTTGTAAACCTTTCAGTTGTAAATATTAGAGTATCGGTAATAATATACATATCAATTTCAACTTTGAACACTCTAAATATGAAAGAGTGAAAATATCTCCCAAAACAGTGAAAATTAAGCCACTCTTTAATGAGAGTGGTTGGTTTAACACCTAAAAGAGCAAAATTTCACACTTTCTGAGTGGCCTTCACTCCTTCATTTTGGAGTGAACTGTGTAAGAATGTCATCTTTCAAATTAATTTTAGTGTGTATCTGTGACTTTTAGCTGCAACACGTTACAGTACTACACGTTACAGTTGTTTGATTTTAAGATGCTCGATCTGTTAAGTCAAGAGATATTGCTGGAGTATTCCCGGTTCATAAACGACCAAGTTAGATTCAATTTCAGAGTTTGGACTGGAAATATTTATCTCTCGAGCTCTTGTGTCTTCCCGCCAACAAACTTGCGAATTCCATCAAGCTTTAATTGCACCTCTGACTCCTCCACTGGTGAATTTACAACGCTTACGTTTTATCTCACCTTCAATTAAATAACCTTTGCTGTTTTTCAAAAGCTGTGTAATCACAAATCACTTTTCACAGCTCGTGTTCTCAATTCCTTTATTATTCTAAGGACAGTATAATAAAGACTGGTACAATATAGACCTAAGTTGTAATTCTTTAGTTCATTTAACACAAGCTGGAGATATGCAGGACGATACTGTAACTGTAAGAAGTATATATAAAACAAAATTGTCTAATTGAATGCAAAATAATTTATTTACTGTGAAAATCAGGTCAAAATGCTTTAGTGACTATGTGTGAGATTGTATACTTAAGTTTAGCTGAAAACCCGAAATAGCCAACGCTGTACAGTGTTCCTAGTGATAAAACAGAATTTGCCAAAGAAAACTGAGTGAAATACGACATAAGAAGCCATTGATTAGATCTTTCCGTAAAACCTCACTGTATTAGTCGTAAATGACAAATTGACAAATTCAATCTTTGAGCCAACTTACAAGGTTTCCTATAAGAATATCCTGCATTAACTTATTGATTTTCAATCAAGAATCCCATGACACCACTCTTACTTAAAGACCAGGTCGACAAGCACCTAAGCGCTAAAGCGCCGCTTGCATGAGTGAATCGAATTTCCTTTGCAATTTGTTACTCTTATTCGCTCCGTTCACAGCCTCCTTTTTGGCGTTCAGCCGTTCTATTGCCACGGGAGTTACGAGGCTGTTCGCTCCGCTCACAGACTCGCTTCGGCCTGCAGCCTCAGACTTACGTGTTCTTTTACTGAAATATTTATTACATATCGTGAAGGTAAAACAAATTTCAAATTTTATTGAAATCGGACTCATCTTAACGCTGTTACAGCAAAATCACCATTTTGGCCGCCATTTTGAAACGACTAAAAGGATTTTCATAATTTTTAGTACATTGATGGATATATCAAATTACATATTTATTTCAAATTTCATCAAATCGATGAAATTTACTGTCACAGACCATTAACTTTTGACCAAAACAGCCACCTCCCAATACTTCCGGTAGCTGATTTTGCTGGCTAACGAACTTGACCGAGATATTTACAAAGGAAAATTTGTACCAAGTTATAAATACACAAAATGTGATTTATAAGAGAATTTCATACATGACAAATTTATCGACAACATTAACATACTTATTTTTTATACATAGTACACATTAATGTATCTTTATCGACTAGTATGTACAATTAAGACTTCTAAAATTTAGTAAGTAATTTAAGTTTTGGAGTATACGATTCAAAATGAATCTTATTTTGAAAGTAACATTTGATTCTTTCAGATATTATCGTAGATATTCTACAAAATGACATAATATATTTATACAGATATGTAAATTTATTTAGACATTCAAAAGTATAAATAAATCTGAAATTATTACTGATTTACAGAACTATTATACCATAATGACTGACATTTGTATTTGTTCACAAGATGAAGAATCGTTTACAATTGTATGTATATCGAAGATAACAGAATCGGCATTTAATTGCATAGTACACATGTTGCAATAAGCTGAGATGACCATATAGCATACACTATGAGACATACAGAGCAAGATCATGTTGATCTATGTGTATTGTCTGAATTGTATGAAATTCATTTGTAAACACTGGTCTCGATTGAATATGCGTTTCATATCAATACAAATGTGATTACATAGACATTGTACAGTATACAAGTACAGTCTAGAATGATCAAAGTTCTGGGGTACGATCGCTTATTTCACGGTGGATGGGTCTACCACATACTAGAGAAGCTAGAGTCCGTTAGTCTATGGTCTTGCCATTCTGACGGTATGAATATCTCATTTTCCAAAGGAAATTCGATAATAGGGACACGATATAGAATTCAAGCAACTGTTTAGTATACAAGCAGTGAATCCACAAGTTTGGAGCGCAAAGTCGGAAAGCTTTTATTGAGTGAATTGACAAATCGACAGACAGCCAGAGCGAGTCCCAGGTGTTTGAGCTCGGTTTGTTTTTCCTATATGTGACCGGTAATTTGATTTCCATTCATATAGTGTACAGTCTTCACTGAACAAATATAAATTTTATATTAGAGGAATTGGCTAAAACAAGTACGGTGTGATTATTGGAATGACAGAACAATCAGGATAGGTTAAATTTAGTAATGAACTAAATTTTAGTGATATCAGAGGCTATTCAAAAATGTTGTATTTTCTACACATTAATAAAACTGTTTACCTTGAAGACTTTTTTAAAGTGGTAGTTCACAACTCCCCTTCCCTTAATCTTTATTTCTGTGCGTTTTTTTACTTACCATGTTTTTGTTTGTCGTCTCCTGAGGCGTCTTGTCTGTTAGATCTTTTGGAATAAAATTGTCGTTTGTTCTATCTATTGTGTGTGTTTTGGCAATAAATTTCAGTGTTCTTGGGTTTCTTTTATCTTTTGTGTATTTATTTTGTCATGTGATAGGTTCCTGTGTCATGAATTTGTATCTTATGTATCTTGTGTGTGAACCATTTGGCTAATCTTTCCTTTCCCTTTGTGGAGTGTTAATTTTGTTTTGAATACCTTTGAAAGTGCAGTATGATTAACATATTCTTTCGTGGTTTTAGAGAACACATTGTTACATTGCAATGTTGAAAACGAAAGCGTCCTATACTCCAACACGGACGCTTATAAAAGAAACCTACGTACACAGATTTTAATATGTTGTTACAAACGCTTTACAATTTCGTTCCTGAATTTAGAACCCTCTCAATACGCAGTTCATACAATATTACATAATCAATTACTAAAATATCAACAATGTTTTTAGACGATTGATTTACAACTCAGTGGCAAAGAGTGCAGTTTCCAATATAAGCCGGCATAAAACACAAGCCTGGGGTAGGTACAGTATATCACAGGCATGACAGTGTACGCGCGTCCTGCAATAACCTGTCCAGCCTGCTACAGGCAATGTACAGCAGTGTACCCGTGCTGTGTAGTTCGACAGCAAACTCCACTACAAAGCCAAACTTGGTAAACTCCAGCCACTACAAAGCCGACCACGTGATTTATTCACTGCTGCCTTTGACAACTCCTTTCACAAACTGTAAGCTTACCGTCTACTGAAATAAGTGCCTACAGTTCGCGGTAAATACAGGCGTTCAGCAACTTGAACTTGAAGAGGTTTTGAGGGAGATAAGTGGAGAATTGTGGTTTCCTAAAGTAATTGTTTCTATAAAACATCAACCAAGGTAGCTAACCTTTGTATAACTTGTGTAAATCTTGAACCAACTTTTTATGTAGTATTATAAATAACACTTCAAACTTCAAAAGCAACTGAGTGTCACGTTTGGAGATTTAGTAATTAGAAATGGATATAGTTAAATATTTGCAGTACCTGGTATTATCGTCTTAAAATTCTGCAAAAGGATATGCAAATGCAACGTTTAAACCACTAGAAGTTGAACATATGAAATTAAACTAACATAGCAAGAACGTACAGGTTTCTCATTACAAAATTAGGGCCATTTAGGAACCACAAAAACAAACCAGGGCAGCTTTAGGGAATTTGGGATTCAACTTGACTTCATTTACACATTGCCTGGAAAGATTTACACATATTGTCTGTCTGCTTTATCTTTGATTTTTCCTAGAATATTACCTAGATTTAATGAAACTAAATAACTTGGAAACCATAACAAGACAAATTTATCCAGTGGTCGTCGATTTTAAAGGTCTTCATTTCTAACATTTGCAGAGAGTGCAAACCAATATTGTGTAACATTGAGGGAATTTATATTTATAAACTAGCTTTTAAGAGATAAATGTTCCAGATTTCTGTTGAAACCTATCGAAACGTAAGCATATGGGGTTTTTATGTACTTGCTACCTTACAACGATAACAATTTCTCAAGAAACAGAGTGTGCAAGGTGATTCATTAATAATTGGCCACCAAGGACTTAATATTGCTGACATTTCTTGATTTAATCCTGTACTCCTCCAACTTAGTGAAAACACGTTTGGGTCGTTAGTTTTTGCTGTCGACAAAGTACGAGAGCAAACAGCGAACAGAATTCACAAGTCGGGGATGACACACATAGTCGACAATAAATATCGCCGGTCGTGGCACAAACTCTGGAATTGAATTCAACTTCTTACCCGGCAGAGAGCGCTAGTTTGAACTTATCATTGGCTCGCAAATAGTGTGATAAATCTCGCCAACCTGAATATAGAACCTGGGCTTGACAAGGATTTCCCGTTCAGAGAGAATGCATTCTGAAAGTGAAAGACAGGATTTTCCATAATTCAACGATGGAATCCAATATGTTGTCTTTGTATTCTGAAGTCTACAGCTAACAAAACCTTGTTGAATTTCGATTAGCATCTCTAACTATTAAAATTAGGACTTTAGTAGGAAACAAATATTTTATATCAACCTTTTTGTCTAAGGTTGTACAAGATGTGTACGTGATGCGTATGGCCTGAGACATCCTGTTTGACATATTGTAGGAAAGCCAGATTTGTAAATATTATTTTCTAATCGCGGTAGTTACTTTTTAAATTCAAACAAACATGTTATTTCCGGTATATTTTTCATGCAAACACCGTTTTTTATTAATTACAAAATCAATTTTCAGGTTTTCCTACGTTACCAGATATCAAACAGGATGTCCCAGACCATATGCATCACGAGTACATCTTGTGAAAATATGAATTTAAAAAACTACACACGTACCAACTATTATTCACATCGAAATCATTTCAAAAGCATATGTGTAAACACATTTAACACACACGCATATACTTGAATTAACTATTGAACATAATATTTTAACCAGAAAGAAGAAAGAGTCAATATCCGGAGGAACAAATATTGGAGTTGAATCAAGAAATATAAGCTGTATTCGAGTGCATTGTATTGTGTGGTTTCTGAGGGCGGAGTTGATTGAAAAACTGAACAACAATGCAAACCATTAGACCAGCTGATCGGCCGAGTGGCTTTACCCATCGACTGGTTATGTATCGAACCTCGCGAGCAATGAACAATGCAAACCATTAGACCAGCTGATCGGCCGAGTGGCTTTACCCATCGACTGGTTATGTATCGAACTCGCGAGCAATTGAACAATGCAAACCATTAGACCAGCGTGATCGGCCGAGTGGCTTACCCATCGACTGGTTATGTATCGAACCTCGCGAGCAATGAACAATGCAAACCATTAGACCAGCGTGATCGGCCGAGTGGCTTTACCCATCGACTGGTTATGTATCGAACCTCGCGAGCAATGAACAATGCAAACCATTAGACCAGCGTGATGGGCCGAGTACTTTTTACCCATCGACTGGTTATGTATCGAACCTCGCGAGCAAAACATTGCAAACCATTAGACCAGCGTGATCGGCCGAGTGGCTTTACCATCGACTGGTTATGTATCGAACCTCGCGAGCAATGAACAATGCAAACCATTAGACCAGCGATCGGCCGAGTGGCTTTACCCATCGACTGGTTATGTATCGAACCTCGTGAGCAATGAACAATGCAAACCATTTGACCAGCGTGACGGCCGAGTGGCTTTACCCATCGACTGGTTATGTATCGAACCTCGCGAGCAATGAACAATGTCCATTAGACCAGCGTGATCGGCCGAGTGGTTACCCATCGACTGGTTATGTATCGAACTCGCGAGCAATGAACAATGCAAACCATTAGACCAGCGTGATCGGCCGAGTGGTTTTACCCATCGACTGGTTATGTATCGAACCTCGCGAGCAATGAACAATGCAAACCATTAGACCAGCGTGATCGGCCGAGTGGTTTTACCCATCGACTGGTTAGGTATCGAACCTCGCGAGCAATGAACAATGCAAACCATTAGACCAGCGTGATCGGCCAAAGAGTGGCTTTACCCATCGACTGGTTATGTATCGAACCTCGCGAGCAATGAACAGCAAACCATTATGTAAATAGAAAGGATCAAAGCCGAGTAGGCTTGCCACGTTCGACGAGGTTTATGGACGAGGCACGAGATTTTACACATTGCTAAAGTACATTCAGACCTGCCAGGGGTCGCCGAGGTGGCGTGTAATTCTGCTAACGTGGTTTGGTACCGTGATTGTGCTATTGACATGGGAGGAGCCTTGATTAGAATGCAGCAGCTGCATTTGTTGACGTTGCTTATTTAAGTAATGCGTATACTTTGAAGACAAAAGTCAAAACTGAGACTAGGAGATGGTGGACAGAACAACATTGCGTGATAAGCTTGAGAAATTGAACTGGTTTCGTTTGTAATCTAGACATTACCTCAGACAAAATCACATTAAATTACGCTAAAACAACTTAATTACAACAACAAGTGGAGAACTACTGCGTAGAACTAACGAGGCATAGATGTACAGGGTTTGACTGGCTAAAGATGTTCGTGGTCGTTTGGTTTTGACTCGTGAAAACCCTCAGACCAGTACAGGCGAATCCGAGACATTGGCGAGCAAGCAGACATGACGAGCAAGTGTACACTTGCCCTCGCTGTTCTCTTGATTGCTCTGGCGAGAAAGTGTACTGCTACATTAGACCAGCGTGATCGGCCGAGTGGCTTTACCTCGACAATGTATCGAACCTCGCGAGCAATGAACAATGAAACATTAGACCAGCGTGATCGGCCGAGTGGCTTTACCCATCGACTGGTTATGTATCGAACGCGAGCAATGAACAATGCAAACCATTAGACAGCTGATCGGCTTTGAGTGGCTTTACCCTCGACAGTTATGTATCGAACCTGCGAGCAATGAATATTGCAAACATTAGACCAGCGTGATCGGCCGAGTGGCTTTACCCATCGACTGGTTATGTATCGAACCTCGCGAGCAATCCACATTGCTATCCTTAGGCATCAACACGTGTAAGGGTTATTAATAGGCAACTTGGCGGATAAATGTTGCTACCCTTATTATACGTCTGAGTTACTTGTTGAAGTTAATCGAACGTTTTGTTTCAGAATGACGGGCATTGTCAATGTTTTGTCCAAATGATGTGTACAGTTGACTTGTATCAAAAGTTAGGGATTTATGTATATGGCCAAGACACAACATGTATATGAGTTGTAGCAATGGTAGAACTGGATGACGGTCAAGTAAACAGCGACGTTCAAAGGTTTCTTTATCAAACTATGGCTGATTTCACAAATTTTAAATCCTTTTTATAACAAATGCATCATAAATTACTGAAGAACAAAGTTATGGTTTAAAGTTAAATCGCCGAATCAAGTTTTATTACATTGAACGTTTAATAGAATTTTGTATAACAACATACCACCGATAACTTGACTTGAGACAACAACCACTCTTTTAGAATGAATATGAGACGAAAGTGTGATGAGTTTTTGATGGATGATGAGGTACTGTATACTACATGCATGCTAAGAACTGAGTAAACTGATTAGCTAAACTTTTAACAATCAAGCATCCTGATACGCGACACGATAGATTACCTCTAGTGAAAGCTAAAATTTTGGCAACAATTGACTAGTTATAACGCCCTTAACGCAAGTATAGATAGATACAATGTAAAACACATATTTTATTCGATTTTTTTAATAGATTAAATTTACTGTTTTAAAACATTTAAACAACATGTTTGAACTCCCTCCCTCCAATTGATACTTGTTCGTAGTACAATTTTTGCTTACGAACCATATTTACGTTTAAGATATTTACAATGGAATATTTGTAACAAATTTCATGAAAATAACATTTGGAAAAAATGCTCAAAATGTGTTCAATGGGTCAGGATTAGTGCTCTTACCACGCTGACGACATGAATATATCTAATTTTTCCTAAGGAAATTCGCTAATAAAATATTATATGTTGTAACTTACCACACTGTAAAAATGAATATAACAATTTTAAAAATCAATTTCAACTCTGTGTGTGTTGTGTTGGAAGATAAACATGAGTACAAAAGTCAGCAAGGTCGCACGATCGCCGTCGAAGTACCGGCTATTTTACTCGTAATAACGGAAATGGTAACAGATTACTTATAATTTATAGTACTCATACATTAAAATTTTTTTAAACGTTAAGCGCAAACCCTTTGAAAACAAATTATACTTGCTCTGCTCCTAAAAGTAAACTGAAGGTTGAGAAGATAAAGGGGCCTTATCCAAGCGAATCGGGCCACCTAAATGAGGCCATATTTCTCTCACGGATTTTCTCTCCACAAAATGTGTGATTCCAGATTGGAAGAGGAAGAACTAGTATATTTTATAATCTGAGTCTATCGAAACTTTACTCAATACAGAGATAAACTCCTTTAGTGGCTAGGGTCTCTAAACCGCAATAAAAGAAATGATTGATAAATATGTTGATTCAGCTTTAAGCTACAATTAATTATTAAACTTGTACGCATTACGAGAATCGGCTCCATACAAACTAAAAGCTAGTAAAATATTGATGTAAAGTATGTCCTTGATTTTAAATGTGCATGGTTTATCATAATATAAAGTAAAACTTGTAGGTGAACCACCAAAATGTTGTTTTAATATAACACATTATAAATAATAAAACATTTTTTCGTGGTTCACCCAACAGTTTTATGTTATATTTCATTGATTTTTTATTACATTTATAGAGAGAAAAAATGTATACTACCATTTAATTTTTCGCAGCGACATTCAAAAGTTAAACAGATGTGACTAATTTTGATACATTTGAGAAATAAGCACTCTAATAAGGTTTGGTTGTAACGATATTACGAAAACAGAGATCGTTTCTGGATGAATTGTGAAAAAGAAAACTCTGTCATTTGAATCACCATACATAAGAATCGCAAAACAATTGATTCTGAAACCCATTCAATGCAAAGTATGCAGAGTATTTCTCGATGTAAAAACAAGAGTATAATGAAATGGAATTCTCAAGTTGCAGGCGTCTAAGGTCTAGTCTCTGGAAACAAACTCTGAAATTGAATGAAACTTCTTATCGTTTAAACTTATAATTGGTTGAACAACAGTGCAATAAATCGTCGCGAACAGCAGCTCGTCTGTTTCAGGCCAACTAAACTCAAGCAATTCCGTACATTAACCGAGTTCCGTCAATGACAAACAAGCAGTACTGTAGTCGTAGTTCTGTTCCGTTCTAGTTAACTACTATCCTGGATTCAACGTGGACTTCTTGTAGAGTTAAGCCGTTGATCCTTGTATTTCCATTGGTCATTGGGCTATTAATAATGACCCATTCTAAGGAAGAGTCGGCCTTAGTTTGTAACAAGACTACACCTCATAACTCATTACTACCACTCATCACACTCATCTTCACCACATATTTGCCTTAAAATACCCTCATGAGAGTGGTCGGTATCTCAAATATACCGTAGTGATATAGTGAGACTTCAAACCTGGATACCCTATATCTATAGAAGGCAAAGAACAAAGAAACGCATATTTTCTTGTTATGCTTTCTTAGATTATAATTTGTATTGTATAAGTTGTACTCAAATAACAAAACGTAGCCACACTACCGTGATTCCTAGCGAATTTCGTGTAACGAATTAAAAATTACACCGAAAGTGCCCTGTTTGATTCAGTTGCTACAATAAAGCAGTTTAATCCTTTCAACTAACAACCGCCTTCAAAAAAATTCGAAGGAAAATGTTCCGAACGTATATTTTGAGAGATAAAAGTACTTTGTTTCCAATGACAGCTGTTTTTCAACCAACATTTTAAACAAGAGTGATCAGAAATGTAAAATTTAAGGTCGAATTGTAAAGTTCTGTGAATAAACTCTATATTATAATCGCGTCCAGCGGAGGATATTTATGTCCTTTGTTCAAACTATACATTGAGCAGCACTAAGGTTAGAATTCATGACCACCACTTTAACCTCCCTTACTTAAAAGCTTAAAGAAGACTCTTCAAGCTTTTTCACACAGTCGTTCCTTGTGTGAATTAAAATACACACACAGATGCGTCGACACCAGTAGTCGATTTACGTCTAAATCTAAAAGGCAATGCAAGAGTTTTTACATGTTACCTTACTTGAATACCGCGCTAAGATGGGTATTACATTTCATCAGTCTGTATTTTGTATGTACATTAACACCAACTATTGTTTATATATTTACGAGTATAACAATGAAATGAAAAACTACTTTATTATTGGTGAAATTGGAACTTTTAAAGTCCTCTCTCCCACAGTACACCAAAATAGTGTTTTTCCAATGACAAGATTTAACTTTTTTCAATTAGGCTACTTGTTTGAAATATTATTGCCATAAAAATAAGAGGAAAAAAACTCAAAACTATGGATCAGTTATTAAACGCAACAGCTAAATCACTTAAAATAATGTACTTAATTTCACATAATCATTCGTCGTTACGCACAAATTGAAAGTGTTAACGCTAGTACTATAACTAAGATAATTATACACTAAACTCCACGTGTTATGAACATTTAAAGAACTTAATAAAAGCTATAATTTAGATTTTATTTGGTCGATTAGACGGGAGGATAAACTACGCAATTTCCTGAGATAAACCGAGTCATTAGGATCAGCTGATTGCCATTGGGACTTCGAGGTCTTATTTATTTGTTCTTCCAAGCCCACGATACAGATTGATTGTAGTGGCCGGGTAAACATTCGAAATGTAATACTTAGTTTCATGAAAACCACTAACATAGACATTACTCAAATGTAAGGTAAATGTCCAAAACTATACTGCAGTAGAACTCCAATCATCCGAATCGCCAAGTATCCTAATTGCTTTTATTAGGAAAACAATTAAGGTTTATACCGAGTTTCACAAAAATATCTCAAACTGTTTTTGAATTATTAATTATTTTCGAAAATTTACAAAATGGCGGATTACGGCTAAATTGAGCAGAAATTAAAAAAATGTTACTAGACATTTTCGACTTCCTTTTGTATGTAGAATCCGGTTCTGCATAGCGCGCTATATGACACCCTGTATATGACCAGGTGACTGAATCTGTCGTATTCAGGTTTGAGCATAATCATGAATACCCTCAGTTTAGACAATCAGGTGTTCACTTACACTGACTATGAGCACTTGCAGGCTTATCTTGACTCTAAGCCGACACGTTACACCATCGTCTGTTCCACGTCACTTGAACACAAGTGATACATCACTCACTTCACTTCACTCACGTCACTTAAGTGACAGCAGCACCACAGTCTCATTCTCATCAGCATCTAGTTACTAGTTACTGTACGTGACTCTCTATTCACGTGTCACAACGTGTGGCAAGTCAATTAATTGATTTACTATTAGTTTATTTAGTCTAATAACTTCAGTTTAAAAGTAATTTGCTCATTGAGTCTTTACATGAGTACAAAGATAACGTTGGGGTATGTTGATACTTCTGACTTTATTATTAAAATATAAATAGATGGACTTCTCTACCGGTTCTAATTTTTAACCAACTTTCTTATAGTCCAAGATCCCACAGAGGAATTTCTACCCTCGAAGTTACTGTTACCTTCCAGGAAACCCCATTTGTGACTTGGCATGAGAAAAGACAGAGTTTTTGAATGTCCAGTCCTAAATAAATCATAAAAATAACGAACGAAACAGTAAACAATTTAGAGAAAACTACATCAATTAAAATCCCGATGGAAAAAATATTTGTGAGATTATTAAAACCAAGAGAGGCAAAAGTCTCTAAAGTGTGACAAAAATTCAAAGTTTAACAATAATATAATTTTTATCAAAATCTAACTGAATTACGCAGGAATTTTGATAAAAGTAAACTAAAACCTTTGGACTCATTCCCAAGCTCTTGTTTTAATAAGTGGTCCTTTCGAGTAAAAATACAACTAAATCTCCCGTTTGAACAAGTAAATAAATAATCGTTTTATTGCATTAAACATTTGAACATGTGTAACAATAATTGTCAATGTAAGTAACAAATTTTTCCAAACATGCACTTCTAAATGTATTCCAGACATAGGCCACATCAACATTCTGAACATAACACTCTACAAACATTTGCGTTAGAGACTCCTCTGTAGAAAAGATGTGGGTAAATCACTTTATAATATGCCGTCATCAGTACCTGAATTGAGAAAGGAATTAACATTTCTGTCAACTACGTGGATCGTAGGTTTAATCACAGTTAATGTCAGTGCTCGGTTGAGAGTTAAACGCCAAGACAGAGCGAAGCACCCTTCCCTTCCAGTCAACAATGAAATCAATTTTCCGCATCAACTCTTCTGAGCTTTCCTCTTCGCAGACGAATACACCATTACCTTCCCTTCCACGATATTGCGTGGCTTAAACTAATCATACACTACCTGCCTTTCTGATTTATTGCGTAAATAGACTACGTACTATACGGTCTGAAGTAGAACAGGAGAATCAACGATAACATTGTTTTGGTACTAAAGTATTTTCGGAAAATGTCACATCACAGATTTTTTTCTGTGGTCACATCAAGATGGAGAACTTATAAAACTAATATGTTGTATACAAAATACATTCAGCTTTATAGGAAACATGAGAAAACGTATGGAAATGGGGGTGGTTGAAATTAACAAACACCTTCCTGTTTTTAAAATGCGCCTTTTTCAACTATAGGGCTATTTTTTTGGACATAATAGTCATAGTACCAACCATGAATTGACGCTAAATAATACGTGTTATCAGCTGTTTTAAGTTTAAAAACCATACCCCAATTCCGAAATTTTGGAAAACTTGACTCTTTTTTAAGTGTTAGGTAGCTTTATGCCATTTTCAATGTAGAAGATTAGTACTAGATACTTGCCTTTAGGTATCAAGGTTGTAAAACCTTCTGTTTGGCAGAACTAGTTTCGGTTGAATACAACCCATCAATAAAACACAAATCAATATGAAGAAAGATTATGGGTTGTAAGTTAACCTAAAACTACTTCTGCCAATCAGGAGGTTTTCAACGTTGACACCTAAAACAAGTACCTAGTACTAATCTTCTACTTTTTAAGACTTTAAACTCCCATAGCCTGATCTAGTTCAAATGTCGTCTGATTGTCAATAATAGGGGACACACCTCAGCCCCTTCTTCCCAAAAAATTATATAAGTCACATCGTCTAAAATATTTGGTTACGCATGTACAGCTCTCGTTCCTCACTAGTTTGAAAAACAGTAACATAACTTTCAAACTAGGTGATATACAGTCACCTGACAAACACGGTCCGCGTTTGTACAGCAAGTCACTACTTAAGTCAAGCCAATCAATAAATTCTTGTTCAGAAACCATCGCCTCGCATTTGCTTACAAAGACACGAACTCAGGAATAAAGCTGAACCGGTAGGGTTTGTCAGTAACGCACATTTCTCGAGATGGACGCAACAATAGCAAACACAGAACACTTCAGGCCTATTTGTAACCTGAGCCTATTGTACACAATCGCTGACACTGCGAGAGCATTTACAAATACTTCTTCACTTTTCTGTCCTCTCAGCACTGGGAATAAACCTTCTATAAAAGACTCTTTGTCCATCTTTAGCTACGATTAACGAACCAGTTTTGTTTAGCCTCAAAGGGTTTTATTTTATTAGTGTTCGTGTAGCATTGATGCCAAACTTCCAAAAGAGGAGCTTCGCCAGTGTTTTATTTTTACTGGAGACTGTGTTATAAATTTTATCTTAAGAGTGCGCAGTAGTGGCCGGGACTTTGAGTTCCGTCCCTTAAGAACAATGTAAAACCAAGAAAACACCTCATTCCTACAATTTTTCATCATATGTGTATAAAAAACTGTGCTTCAAAGCGCATTAAATATTTTAGTGATTCCTCTGAGCCGAATTTCTGTTTAACGTTTTTAAGATCGTGACATAAATTATATACAGACGGTAGTAAATGTTAAATTAGTCATCTATAAAGGGTATATTTCTAGCTGTTATTTTTAGAATGGAAAGCTTGTCTTTTTTATTTTTAATGTAAAATGTACCAGTATAATTTATGGAACGAATCTTAAATGTTACCGTATAATATGAGTTTTAAGATCATACTTTCTTGACGTTAAAATAATAGTGTTTTCTTTCATTAAGATTTAATACCTTTTGTCTAAAATAAATTTAAAGTCTAATCAGTTTTAATAGTGAGCATAAAAGCAAAATAAGCCTATAATTTAAGAAGAGTTGTATCTTCATATCTTTTACATATAAATTATGAGTAAATAAATGTCAAGACCATTGGTAAGCCATTGGTCGTCGAGAAATCAATGTACGACCTAACCTGAGGAACAGCCGACCCTATAGTTTCTAACAAGACTACAGCTCATCAGCTATCGTAACACTTACCCACTCCATTTAACCCATATTCGCCTTAAAATATTCTCAAAGACTGGTTAGCGTCTCAAGTCAAAATAGCAAAGTAAAGCTAATTTTGCGATTAAAGAGATATATGCTTTGATTGAGTTTAATAACCGAACAGTAATTCAATTTCCACTAAACATTGCATGCACAAAATCCGCAAGACCACAACAACTGTGTTGGTTAAAGAACAGCTAATGCTGAGGAAACTCCTCATTAAGCTAATTCTAAGTGTGTTTGTGTCGGAACTGTACTGAAGAGTGCTGCCTCTTGTGAGAGGAGGAAGCTACAAAGATGTCAACTCAAGTGTGGTGGAGTTGCCTCTTGAGTCAAAGACAATAACTACAGTCAACCACCAGTCCCCGTCTTCTTTAGTTACTTTCAAATATTATTCTCTAAATTCTTTCTAGAGTTGCTACAGCTTTTGTTCAAGAACGAACTGTTAAAATCTTTTGGGATTCTGATGATTTTCAAAACCTGTTCGGATAATTTTAGAGTTGTTTACGGCTGTCTTTTTCATTCTTAACGAGAAGAAAAAGAAGGAACATTGATTGTTGATTGGTTTAGAACCTTTCAGACGAAATGGTATTAGGCCAAACCACCGTAAACGTTAAGAATTCCTGCAGTGCAACAAACAATATCTATAATCACTCAGACAGAACTGAGAACACTAAAAACTAAAGGGCGAAAAGAAGTTAAATTTAAAACTGAACAAGTAACTGGTCGAGCATCCCTGGGAGAAACCTAAAATTCCTTCAAAGAATAAATTTAAAAACTCTTGACTCCTCCCCCAATTTTCAAGGACTGCAGAGGAAACGATCTTCAGTAAGCAGTAAAATGTATGAGGTGTTACTTACTATCAAGACATGACAAAGTCGGTAGTTACGTTATGAAGAGTTAAGTAAGCACCAAACATTTGAGCTGTCACTCTATTTCTGGAGGGTTTACTTAGTTTTCAAAAGCAGCGTTTATTCAATCAATGCGAATCAATAGTCGGTAAATGAGCGTGTTGGCTGACTAACAAACCCAGTTCTTCCTTAGCATTTAAAACGTCTTCACTGTTTATTTTCACAAACAAATTATAGTAAGCTTAAATGTACTCAGGAGTAATATTTAAACCAGGAAACACGCAGCTAAGCGCTGAAGCGCCGCTTGCTATTCGCTCCGCCTTCGGCCTCAGACTTAGTGGTCCATTATCACGGGCGCTACGAGGACACGTGTTCTTTGACTGCAAGTTTTATTATATATCGTGAAGGTAAAAAGTATTTTAACTTATATTGAAATCGGACTATTAATAACGCTGTTATAGCGAAAAATCACTTTTTGGCCGTATTTCGAAACGGCTCAATGAATATTCATAGTTTTTCGTAGATTGGTGGATACCTTAAAAATACATATTGATTTCAAATGTCATCAAAACCGAATGAAATTTACTGTTTTAGATTATTAAAACCACTTTTTAAGTAAACCCCACCCCAAAGAAAGGTTCCACCGTTCCGGTATCCCGATTTTGCTGGTTAACGAACTTGACCAAGATATTTTCAATAGGACCATTTGTATCAAAATTTCATGAAAATCGGACCTGTGAGAGAGTACACACATATATACATAATTATATTCTTGTAAATGTTCAAAATGTGTTCTAGGGATCTAGGTCTTAAATGCTGAGCATGAATATCTCTTTTTAAGGAAATTCGCTAACAAGTAAATCTTATTTTACGTAGTAGTGGTCAACTATCAGGATGTTCGCTGTGTACCTTTCAGTAATTAAATTCAGGTTCAAAGAATTTTACACTATGAAATAACTGAAAACGTTTCCATTAGTTCTAACATAGACTAACGAACTCCGTTAGTCTATGGTTCTAATAACCGCTAGCTGACAGTACCCATGCTACGCTACGGGATTTAAAAATTGAATGTTTGTGACATTTATCTAAATATTTTTAAACAAATTCAATGTTTCGTGTTGTTTATTAAATTACACTGTTTGCCTGTCAGTTTACCATTATATGGTTTTAGTACATAAAAATTGTTATCCATTCTGGCCCGTGCATGCCGGCAAACGTAGAGGACATGTAAAAAAGGTAAAGTTTGTCTTGTTTAACGAGGCAAAGTTTGTAGTACAAAGTCCTCTCTACCACTCAACCTCGACCTTTACCTAGCGTCACCGTTTAGTCACATTACAAATTGCAAGTGGTGACTGCGGGGATCAAACCCACGCCATCGGAGTGATGAGCTCCGGAGTCGCGCGCGATACCAATCCGCCACGGATCCGCATGTAGTTCGGCTCTGCGATGATGAGTGAGTGAGTCAGTCAGTCAGGACAAAGCCTTTTATAAATATAAATAGTTGAAATACGTCCTTCCACTATTTTCCTTATTCTAAAAATTCAACACAGCCTCACAGGGCAGGTGTTTTAAAGTCTTTCATCCGTCAAACCAAAAACAACTCAAAGAAAATGAAACACATTTGAGGAAATATCAAATATTATATCGTGTAATGACAGAACGGTAGAAGACAAGTTGTGTCGGGAACTGGGTCAATAGATTGTCAATTAGAGGTGTTAGATTAATTGCTATTGCAACGGGTCGGAGTCAGAGTAGCTTCAACTGCCAATGAAGTTAACTGCTTCAACATTGCCAGTGCATTCGACATTATAGCAAATGTGTACGTCAAATCCAATCACGTTTATCCGTAGCGATTAAGCTATAAACTTTTAATTAATGTTAAATTGGATGTTTTGTAGTTATTTAATTTAAAGCATAACTTAAATTATTAGATTGAAAGATTCACTACTTGTAATTTTAAGTTGCTTAAATTTTATTTTTCTAATTGCTGTTATACCCGTGCTTCGCCACTGATAAAATATTATATTATAGTATCTTGACTGAAAAGTCTTTTTGTAAAAAGGCAGACTGTTGCTCCGGTACTGGCGTGTTCAGTGCCCACGTTGGTCCCTCGCCATTTATTTAGTGGATGTTGTATAAATATTAAATATAGCTAAAGACACACTGGGTAATGGGCTAAACCCTTAAACAAAGTTTCACCGCCATAGCTTCAGCCGATTTCGAGTTATAAGCGGTTCAAAATGCCGTAAAACCGTGCTATTGTATATTACGGCCATATAAAGAAATCACTGACTTATTCTAAAATAGCTCTGGCAATTTAACTCCTAGCTATTTAGCGTATATTAGTTTACAAATGATAGACAAATAATTAAATAATAATACTTTATTTCTTTATTCTTGATATTGTCTCCATTAACTTTGCGGTATTCATTACTATAGCATGAAAGCATGTAGTAATTTTTACCACATTGATTTTAATTTTTAAATTGACATGTTTCACCTCAGCATAATAAGTATAGACAAAATCTAATGATGCTGAGGCGAAACATGTCTATTTAAAATTTAAAAGTGGTAAAAAGTACAACATGCTTTTATTTTATACTTTATTACTCCTTTTTTGTACAATTGTACATGAAATACTAGTTTTTTACAATCGAAATTCCCGGAATGCCAGTTTGACCTTACAATATAAAACTTTGATTTTGATGTAAGATGATAAAATGGAAGAAGTGGACTATACTACAATCAAAAGATGGATTTGGTTACTTTACTTATCTACACACAAAACTTTGTTTGCGATGAATTCAGCCTCGAAACCTTGATAAAAGAGCACGAAAGCTAACGCTGAAGGCCTGAAATTAAAGGGTAGCAAATTAGAGATACAACCAGCGATTTAAAGTGTCAAATTGCAAAGTAAGAAAATTCTCTTCACACACAGCAGCGGCACTTAAACACGTGTCAGCCTGATTTTTAATTTAAATTATACTTAATATTGATTTTAACATACACATTCTAACTGTAATATTTTACCGAAACTACCTAAAACACACAAATTTGTCATACGTATGAAATGTATTATGTAACACATCACATAGTATGAAACTGAAGCAAGCTTGAATGTGACAAATGCAGACAAGGTTAGGTTAGGTGGTTTAGTTGAGAACTTTGCCTCGGCGGCTTGGTTTGCCAGGTAACCACCGGTAACAAGTTGTCTGAGTTTCTATTGGTTTAAGGGCCAAAGCCAAAGCCTGGCGTTGGTCAACAGCAAAGTTGGTGACGGCTCGTCTTTCCCGCCTGATTTTGTGATAACGAATCAATCAGCTGTGAGTGGTTTGGATTATAAACATAGCCGACGCGTAGCCACAAGCACTACCGTGAATCCTAGCGGATTTTCTATTTTACACCGAAAGTATTCTTTACGACCCCTGTGATCATTCTAGAAGTCGCATTTGAGTCCAATTTACACGAAATTCGGTACAAATGTTCTTTTTTGTAAATGTCAAGGTTAGGTTCGTTAACCATCAAAATCAGTTAACCAGAAGCGACCTGTGTGGTAGATGATGGTGTCTTTGTAAACGCAACTTCGACATAAAGAATAAAAATAAGAATTAGGGAGGTCATTTTTAATACTCATATTGTAAAGTACGCCATAACTTATTAATTCCCACCAATACTTAGACAAATTAGTAAATTTAACTTTGAATACTTAAGAGGATTTATCACACCAAAAAGTTGCTCAAAACATGATCTCGTAGTCCCCCGTTTAGGACGCTATTTTTGTGTAGAGATTAGAAAAGTTGTTTCCATGTTCTCAAAGGTTGTCTCTAGGTTTGTATAGCCTGGTTTGTTAAAAATTCTTACGCCAATATTAGCAAAAAATAGTAAAGTTGGCCGAAAATAGGCTATTTAAAAAGTGCATTATATTTTTTCACAAGCAGTTTTTTTCTTTTTGTGTAATAGGAACATAGAACCACTTCTACCCTATCATATGAACCCGCGTTTGTACGTTTCGGTTCATAAACGGTGTCGGAAACAAGGGACCACGAAACCCTGGTTTGCCACTTTTTGAGTGAGCGGAGTTGGAATATCGCTACTACCACTTCTCTTGACTGACAAGGTCGGCGCCGCGCGCGACTCTTCAAAGAACTGAGCTAGACAAGACAACCCTACTAGAGCCAAATTTTTTGAAACAGAAGATAAATTTGTATTCCCACCTACCCCTCGTTCACCGGAGAGAAATAATCAATACTCCGTTATTTCAGTGGTAAACATGGGTTCTTGCTTGGCTAATCCTCTTAAGCTACATTTATTTTCTATACAATTTCAAACCAAAAAATTTGAACATTCCAGCTAAAACAATTCTAAGAGGGTATTCTCACTATTCTGTGATGGCAATGAGAGCCATTGGCCTTAAACTGAAGGGCTCGGGGAGGTTAGGACAATTAGGGACATGTCACTTAATTACCTCTACCCTCCCTCCCCACAACACTTCAGCACCACGACCAACATTTCCATAACACTTAGTATTTACTGAGTTCCGTGCTCACATATACTGCCTACCCTGAACATCATTACTACTGACTGTTAAGTATTGCTACTTTGGAAGAACCTGTGTGCTTTGTTAAATGTTCTAGATAAAATGTAAACCGTGTATTCATATGGCAAAACCCTGTTTACTTTATAACCCCTGAGGAGTTCATTTTTCTGTGATTTGAGATACAATATCTTCAGTCCTTGGCACATCAATATACTATTACACTCGGTGATCGGCACACGACAAAGACCCTTAGAGCTTTATTTACTGTTCAGTCTAAAATTAAAATGATCATACAAACCTGTTCAATGCGTTACATGCTATATAATAAGAGCCAAAATCCATTATCATCAAAATTGAGCTCTGTTCAAAAAAATCCTCAATAAATACCAAAATCCTTTAGACCATTATAAAGCATAAAGAACGCGCTTTTAATAAACCTGAAATTTAATAATTATCGTCTTGATAAACCGCTGATTGGGGCTGATGATATCTCGTATTTCAAAACATAAGGGTTTTTTTTAAATATGTGAGGACTAGCGTTGTATTCCTTGGTCTATTGGTTGTTTATTTATTTGATATGTTCTTTTTTCTGTGTTTTTATAAATATTCTTATGCACCTTGTATACCATGGATTAAATATTTCCTTCTTTTTTTTTTTCAACACTTACCCGTTCAACTCAGTGAATGAGTTCCTCAACAACCCTCAGTGACCTTCGAATAGAGAGGCACTCTAAACTGCCATCTTGCGCCAGTTAACAGTTATACGAGTTTCGAGTTTCAATTTTATTTTTATGACACAGTCAATTCCTTGAGGGGTCAACGGCTCAGAGAGTGGTAATTGTAATTAACACTTCTCCGAAATTTTGGGGAAACAGAAGGGTTAACAAAACCTAAAGACCAATTTAATTGAAAACGAATGTTAAAACTGAAAGTGTTATACAAACTTGTAATGTCGTTGTAACAATGCGTTGCCAACCGCTATCGTGATTCCTAGCGAATTTCCTAAAACGAGATATAAATTACGGAAGAGCCCTTTTTGGGGGGAGGTGTTTCCCCCAAAAATTGGTTTGTATGCCGTTTTTTTTTGTTTTACGTAGTTTCGTTCTCTCTAGCGATAGAAACAAATATATCTATTTCCTATCTAATTCGCTAAAAAAGCTAATTCCTCTTGCATTAAAATAAAGCAACACTTTCAGCAGTGTTTTACGCCAAAGTCTCAAGAAGCAAGCACCTCAGATTGTACAGGACTATATACAGGTATTATTGAGGTTCTGAATAGCGCTATTCTACTGTAAGCTTATGATGTATGGAATCTGTGGGGGATCAGTCGATATGAAAAAGATGTCCAGTAGGATCAGCTGTCACATCCCCCCCTCCACCACTTCTACTCCTGCCAACATTCGATACCACACTACACGTCACCCGTCCTACTCAATCTCTATCATTTTACCATCATACTCCACGCTGTTAAAAGAGTAAGTGAGCTGATTGTTATGATGATTAATAAAAACACGTGTAGTCATTTTAAAGTCATCAAGAATTTTGAAGTCATTTTTGTAAGGCTTTGACTGTTAAAATTGTACTGTGTTAAAAATAATGATAAAGTATATACGTAGAGGATTTTGTTTTTCTATACATGTTTTAAAATTTCATTATGAATTTCAACCTCTAAAAATATTTAATGGATGAATATTGGTGTCCGTCAGAATATTTTTGTTTCCATCAGAAATATTTTGTGGCAATGAACAAAAATGCCTGCAGTTTTGACTCAAATTGCATGTGTTATCGAATAAGAGATTTTATCATTTCCAAATGCTCTGTACTCTTACCCAATAAATACTCTGTGCTCTTACCTTAAGTTAATAATGTCAAAACAATATTATTGTACAGTGGCATATAAATAAATAATATGTTACTATCAATATTTATAAATTTCCACAGATTAATTTTTATGGTATATAATAAATTAAATGTCTAAATGGGTTGTAAATTTTGAGAATTTGTATTATAGACTCTCTTTTTTTATAAAAGCAGTGTTTACGAAACAAATTACTTCTCACCCACTCAAACTTTTCTCTCTGATATTGCACTGTATTTTGTTATCTCTGCTGTTGTAGGTTATTCACATAATCAAATTGCATATTCCAAAATACCATGAAACACTGGGAACTCTTTGTGCTCACGGTAGAAAATATCCATTATAATCTTTCAAGCTCTTGAGATCCTTACAGGACTATCAGAAACCAAAATATCGGATATTCAAGACATAGGATCATTCTCTAAAACAAACTTGAGTGCAAGCCACACATTTCTGAGCAAGATTACATGTTAACGACACTGTTCCATAGAATGTTGAGTTAACATCCGTGCAGAAAGAATCTGTCCGCTTGAGGGGTAAAGAATGTTCGTGTTGTCGGAGCAACAGATTCCAACCGACACGCCAGTCATACTCCACATTTCTCCACCCTCGGTCCCTGCCTTGGTTGATATGTCAATAGACAAGAATATGTGGCATAACCGGCTCTTGGACCTCAGCTGGCCAACATTCTGGGATTCTCAGCGATGTTTCTAATGTACTAGAAATTCCTAAGTTTCCTGTTCTAATCTTAGTATAGGTACCATAGCATACAGTTGATCCTATAAACTTTGCCTGGTTCTTGAAAAATTAAGGAATTTCCTAACTGTTGTTTTCATAATTTCTAAAGGGGAGCTTTGATACGTCACTGATTGTAATAAATCATGGTGATTGAATTTTTACAGCTACAGTTAAAACCAAGGTTTTAAAATATTAACAGAAATACTTTCAACAAGTTTTGGGAGAGACGAGAGAGAAAGACATGAAATACAGAGGAAACCAGAAAAGAAATACAGAGTAATAAAATCAAACAATTTTATCACCACAATACATTATCTTAATCAAGCTCACAAGCTTCAAAAGACTAACTATAACATTTGTGCAGAAACTCTCTTGCTCAGTTTAGTTTCAACAGACAAAATCTGTTTCAACGATACTCATTACACATAAAACTGATTGAGTAAAAGTACAATGATCATAAACAATGGAATTGTTAACAAAAACAGAGACTTCGCTGATTCAGCAGATTCTCGTTTTGTCAGATGGTAGCAATTATTTACTCTCTGAAAGAGAAGAGTTCAGCTGTTGAGATCATCAACATTGAACGGATTGACAACTTGACAAATGTTCTTTTTTTCTCACTCAGATTGCTTTACACTGTTAAGTGGAAAGTTTCCTAAGTAAGTTTCAAGATAGTGTTTACTTTGTCGATTGATACAGGCAATTTGATTGTTTTGAAGGATAAGCTCTAATATTGGACATATTAATATCAAATAAACCAATATTAGAAGACCATATTTTAAATTTGTCATATATTTTTTTTCTTGTTATACTTTTTTTTCTCTGAAGATAACCACAGTTTTGCTAGTTAAAAACTTTATGAATTGTATTGTATTTAAATTTAAAACACAGAATTATTATGATATTATTTTTTGTGTAAAATGACACATTTTATGACACGAGAGTTTCAGCCAACTTCTTTAGGACAATTAACTTTAAACCTAAGTTATTTCCAAATAGTGTAATAATTATTTTATTATAAAAATTTAAATTTATGTAAAACTTAAAGTCAAAATATAATATATATGTTGTTCTTTGTCATTTGTATTTACAGGCTATTGGTATATAAATTGTTATTTATTTTGAGAGAAAGTAGAATATTACACCACACTAGTTTTAAGTATATTCTAGTATATATTTAGTATATTATTTTTAGTACACTAGTTTTTTTTAGTGTATTCAAACTAAAATGTCATAATTAAAATCCTACTCTCTGTACACACAATCAGATTTGTTTCAAAATAATAAAAAATGCATATAATTATATAACTTCTTATGGTCCTAACTTCGCCTCGTTAAACTAAACAAACTTTACTTTTTCTTTTTTTCATCCAATCTTGTATTATTTTTAGGCTTAAACAGGGACTTACATTTTCTCCTATAATATTCTACTTGGAATCTCTTTTAAACCAGAGAAAATACAATGAAGAACTAAAAAATAAAACCGGATCTGTTCTTCTCTGGAGTACACAAGCTAAATTCACAGATTTCTCAGATGGCGGAGGACTACAGTTATTGAACAAACTTCTGTTGCCAAGGATCCCAAACTTAAGTTATGACTTTACCTTGCTGTCTTTGCAGTATTAAAAGTAATGTTTACTATGTTCTACTTCTTACTTTGGAAGCAAAAATAAGAACTATTCTATGAATAAGAATTGTTTTAATAGTAAAAAAAAAACTTAAGAGAGTAAAATGGCAAACGTATTCTGGTTGGTGATATTATTTACGCTTTCTTAAAATGCAACAGAACATTAAGAACCAACATATTTCCTAACAGCACAGAAGCTAGCTGTTTAAATATAGGCTTCGATTGTTAAAATTGTACTGTGTTAAAAAAATAATGATAAAGTATATACGTAGAGGATTTTGTTTTTCTATACATGTTTTAAAATTTCATTATGAATTTCAACCTCTAAAAATATTTAATGGATGAATATTGGTGTCCGTCAGAATATTTTTTGTTTCCATCAGAAATATTTTTGTGGCAATGAACAAAAAATGCCTGCAGTTTTGACTCAAATTGCATGTGTTATCGAATAAGAGATTTTATCATTTCCAAATGCTCTGTACTCTTACCCAATAAATACTCTGTGCTCTTACCTTAAGTTAATAATGTCAAAACAATATTATTGTACAGTGGCATATAAATAAATAATATGTTACTATCAATATTTATAAATTTCCACAGATTAATTTTTATGGTATATAATAAATTAAATGTCTAAATGGGTTGTAAATTTTTGAGAATTTGTATTATAGACTCTCTTTTTTTTATAAAAGCAGTGTTTACGAAACAAATTACTTCTCACCCACTCAAACTTCTTTTCTCTCTGATATTGCACTGTATTTTTGTTATCTCTCTGCTGTTGTAGGTTATTCACATAATCAAATTGCATATTCCAAAATACCATGAAACACTGGAACTCTTTGTGCTCACGGTAGAAAATATCCATTATAATCTTTCAAGCTCTTGAGATCCTTACAGGACTATCAGAAAACAAAATATCGGATATTCAAGACATAGGATCACTCTCTAAAAACAAACTTGAGTGCAAGCCACACATTTCTGAGCAAGATTACATGTTAACGACACTGTTCCATAGAATGTTGAGTTAACATCCGTGCAGAAAGAATCTGTCCGCTTGAGGGGTAAAGAATGTTCGTGTTGTCGGAGCAACAGATTCCAACCGACACGCCAGTCATACTCCACATTTCTCCACCCTCGGTCCCTGCCTTGGTTGATATGTCAATAGACAAGAATATGTGGCATAACCGGCTCTTGGACCTCAGCTGGCCAACATTCTGGGATTCTCAGCGATGTTTCTAATGTACTAGAAATTCCTAAGTTTCCTGTTCTAATCTTAGTATAGGTACCATAGCATACAGTTGATCCTATAAACTTTGCCTGGTTCTTGGAAAAATTAAGGAATTTCCTAACTGTTGTTTTCATAATTTCTAAAGGGGGGAGCTTTGATACGTCACTGATTGTAATAAATCATGGTGATTGAATTTTTACCAGCTACAGTTAAAACCAAGGTTTTAAAATATTAACAGAAATACTTTCAACAAGTTTTGGGAGAGACAGAGAGAGAAAGACATGAAATACAGAGGAAACCAGAAAAGAAATACAGAGTAATAAAATTTCAAACAATTTTATCACCACAATACATTATCTTAATCAAGCTCACAAGCTTCAAAAAGACTAACTATAACATTTGTGCAGAAACTCTCTTGCTCAGTTTAGTTTCAACAGACAAAATCTGTTTCAACGATACTCATTACACATAAAACTGATTGAGTAAAAGTACAATGATCATAAACAATGGAATTGTTAACAAAAACAGAGACTTCGCGTTGATTCAGCAGATTCTCGTTTTGTCAGATGGTAGCAATTATTTACTCTCTGAAAGAGAAGAGTTCAGCTGTTGAGATCATCAACATTGAACGGATTGATTACACAACTTCGAGACAAATGTTCATTTCTTTTCTCACTCAGATTGCTTTACACTGTTAAGTGGAAAGTTTCCCTAAGTAAGTTTCAAGATAGTGTTTACTTTGTCGATTGATACGAGGCAATTTGATTGTTTTTGAAGGATAAGCTCTAATATTGGACATATTAATATCAAATAAACCAATATTAGAAGACCATATTTTAAATTTGTCATATATTTTTTCTTGTTATACTTTTTTGAGGTTTTCTGAAGATAACCACAGTTTTGCTAGTTAAAAAACTTTATGAATTGTATTGTATTTAAATTTGGGAAAAACACAGAATTATTATGATATTATTTTTGTGTAAAAATGACATCAAACATTTTATGACACGAGAGTTTCAGCCAACTTCTTTAGGACAATTAACTTTAATCCTAAGTTATTTCCAAATAGTGTAATAATTATTTTATTATAAAATTTAAATGTATAAAACTTAAAGTCAAAATATAACATAAATGTTGTTCTTTGTCATTTGTATTTACAGGCTATTGGTATATAAATTGTTATTTATTTTGAGAGAAAGTAGAATATTACACCACACTAGTTTTAAGTATATTCTAGTATATATTTAGTATATTATTTTTAGTACACTAGTTTTTTAGTGTATTCAAACTAAAATGTTATAATTAAAATCCTACTCTCTGTACACACAATCAGATTTGTTTCAAAATAATAAAAATGCATATAATTATATAACTCTTATGGTCCTAACTTCGCCTTGTTAAACTAAACAAACTTTACTTTTCTTTTTTCATCAATCTTGTATTATTTTAGGTTTAAACAGGGACTTACATTTTCTCCTATAATATTCTACTTGGAATCTTTTAAACCAGAGAAAATACAATGAAGAACTAAAAATAAAACCGGATCTGTTCTTCTCTGGAGTACAAAAGCTAAATTCACAGATTTCTCAGATGGCGGAGGACTACAGTTATTGAACAAACTTCTGTTGCCAAGGATCCCAAACTTAAGTTATGACTTTACCTTGCTGTCTTTGCAGTATTAAAAGTAATGTTTACTATGTTCTACTTCCTTACTTTGGAAGCAAAAATAAGAACTATTCTATGAATAAGAATTGTTTTAATAGTAAAAAACAATACTTAAGAGAGTAAAATGGCAAACGTATTCTTTTTGGTGATATTATTTACGCTTTCTTAAATTGCAACAGAACATTAAGAACCAACATATTTCCCTAACAGCACAGAAGCTAGCTGTTTAAATATAGTGAGAAATAGTTTTTAAATACTGTATCTTTTTAAAGAAACTCTCGACTAAAATCTGTACATAACACGGTTAACAATTTCTAATTAATCAGTAGAATAAAAAATTAAGAATTAAAACCCCTCTACAAAAAAGGTTTCAATTAATCCCTGTGGTGGGAGGGAAAACTGCTGACTCTAATTGGTAATCAAAAATAAGGCGTAAAAAGTTGTTCCGGGCGTTGACAATTAGTTGTGCGCTTTTTAGAGCGGCTGAATGAGCAATTTGGCCGGCTGGCAATTAGTCCCATGTCAGGCTTGATTGTAGCCTCCCCGTATACCCCTTTATAATCCCCTCCACCACAACTCTAGCCCATCTCCTCAGTAGCCTATTTCTCTAGTAGTTTACTTTAAGAAAAGCGCTGACAAAAATGACACGACTTTGAAAACTAGAATGGTTGCAAAACATAATATCAAACAATTATTTTATATGAAAACCATAACTTCAACAGTTGTTGTGGTTTATTTAAATATTGACAAGATTCAAACGTTACAATTGTGTAAAATTACCAGTTTCAGAAGCATAGGTTATGGTTGTGTAGTTTGCATTAAAAGTGACAATGCAATATCATAAGGTAAGAGAGAGAGTGAGAAGAATTTAATAAGTCCTTTGAATCTAGCTGCTTCCCTGAAAAGCATAAAACTTATTCAAGAAGAATTATGATTGCTTAGACTTATAGCTCAATATTAGTACAGTATTGTTGGAATAATGTTCAAAGATGTCTTTGTGAAGCATTTTCTTGTCTGTATAGCATCTAATAAAATCCTAACTGTTAGCCAGGTTGAATGCTAAAACCATTTATCCTTGCTTTCAATTTGTCATGATGTTTTTTGTTAAAGAACAATACATTCTTTTGGATTATGATGTGTTCTAGAAGCATAATCTACCAAAGATACTCTTAATTAATATACGCTCAATTTCATATATTATTTGAAGGAGAGTTGTTTCATACTGAAGCTTAAAGTTTGATCGAAATCCCCTAAAATGGCTAGTTAAATTCATGCAAGTAAGTACCTAAGTAATATTACAGGTACTTTGAGATTAAAACCTATGGTCTCCAGGGAAATTATGTTCTTGGCCACTTCTTCAGCCTATTTATGTGAAAAGTACTATCCTAATTTTATTTAAACACACTGAACTTCATAAAAACTTGACTATTAAATTTGACTGTCTCATATAATGAGGAAAAGTGTTGTGTTTTTAATACAAATAAAGTCTCTTGAACCAAACACAGCAGTGAGCTGAAGCTCACAAAAATGTCGGAATGATAAATTGTGTGGTAATTCATTAACACCACTACATTACCCTTCTGCAACCTCCCCTTCCCACAACTCTCACTAACCCCACCTCTCATCCACTACACCTCAATGTTTTCTGCGGAATTAAGTTTCTTTTCACTATTTTCCCGATATTATTAGAACGTTCTTAAAATATCCCAGACTAAAAGGTTTTTAGTTAAACTTAAGTTGTTACCCCTGCCTAAATATTGGACGGGTCACAGGGGGCAGATAGGGGACATTTCAACAGATATGATGGAGAACTCTAAATAATCAATAAGCAGCCTAGGCAATTAATGAAAACCCCATTGAGTCTGTTCTTTTATCAAGTGGCAAATTGGTCAGTGTCTGTTCACAAGTAGTGTGGCTGAAACTTACATTCTGGAATTACACATCCAACCTGAACACTTCCAAGTTCTTGAACTCAACGAACTCAATTCAAAGTACGATGATGCATTTTGATCATTCAAAAATTACCTCATGCGGTAACCAGTCCTCCAGTGTTACTGGCACAACAGGCTTTCACATTCTGGGGCAGCTGAATTAAAATGAAATCATCAGAGAAAGTCGTGGTTCTCTGGCCAACCCAAGACTGAAATCCAAATATTTGTTGGGACATTTAACATACCAGGTAAACTTTTGTGACAAGGTAAACTTTTCAAACCAGGAAATGCAAAAAAATCTCATCTGGTCTCTGTGTTCAGTTACAGGTGCAGACAGAAGCTAAGAACGTGACATGGTAATGCGAGCCAGTGATGGAGGCGCGCGCATGGCGTATGGCGCGACCCTCAGAGGCGTGTTCGCTATGGTCTGGACGTACCTGGCAACGATACTCTGCACCGCCCCAACGCCTGGGAGTTCCTCATCAACAAACAACATCATCTCATTTGGTGCAACGTTTTCAAGGCTGCTTCGTCCTCGTGGATGTATAACTTCAATATATTGGCAGGTATGCACCAGTCGGAAACCTTTAATCTTGTGTGCTTGAACCCACTTCCACATCCCTTAGTAGAGTTTCACTTCAAAACTGCGAGGAAATTTCAAATTTGCAGGAAGGATTACGAGATTAAGAAAATTAGCAAATGGCAATGTCGCAAAAATTAGAAAACCTTGAGAAAACCTGAGCATTCTCAACCATCTTAAACTACAAGTTTAGCAATGATATAGGTCCAAAGTTTTTTGAGGATGATACAGGCCTAAAGCGGCTCAGATAGTCTCAGTGATCATCTGATGATACCCGCATCAACTCCCACCATCGTTTAGACATATCAGACCATCACCTGAGTGGTTCGGAAGTCACGTTAAGACGTTGGTCCTTGTATTTCCATTGGGCTATTAATTAATGACCCATTCTAAGGAAGAGTCGGCCTTAGTTTGTGACAAGACTACACCTCATAACTCATTACTACCACTCATCACACTTATCTTTCACCTCATATTTGCCTTAAAATACCCTCATGAGAGTGGTCAGCATCTCAAATAGTGATTTAGCTGCTCTAATAATGAAAAGTTAACTATCAGATGCTAAAGACAGAACATTTTAACTCAAAAGTACTGTTACAAAGTAATATAGCACTGGTTGAGAAAAGGTATAAAGGGCTATTACTAACATTAAAGTTGTCAAATTGTAATATTCATAGGCACTAAATATACTGGAAATTCTCACTGTTAATTGTTTCAACTGTTTAAATATATGAAGAAAGTTCTACTTTCCAAATATTTTTTGTGTATTTCAATTAACATACACCACTTTATATTTTCTTAAGCTTTAAAACCATACTGGATGGTCATGTGTACAGTTATGGCAAAATGATTTAAGTGTTTAAATAAATCAAACTCGTAACATTTTTATTGGA
Source organism: Matsumurasca onukii (assembly GCA_018831715.1). NCBI lineage: Eukaryota > Metazoa > Arthropoda > Insecta > Hemiptera > Cicadellidae > Matsumurasca > Matsumurasca onukii. The sequence continues at coordinate 75,193,554 of CM032058.1, read as the reverse complement.
CAGTTTAATTTATTTTTAAATTTAATGTTTTAAAATTATTTTTAGCCATAAACCTAAGGTTACTAGTTGCTTTCTTTCCCTCCTCCTCTCAAGAAACGCCAAAACTACCACACTATTAAATGAAAAGTACAAGGAGAATAGAAATAAATTTAAAATAAAATATAACCAATATTTAAAATTTTAATTCATGAGGCCTTTTGATCAGCGAAGCTGTAATCTGAAGGAGACAGCTTTGTTGATCAAAAGACCTCATGAATTAAAATTTTAACTATTGGTTTTATTTGATTTTAAATTTATTTCTATAACAATCCAATATTCGAACTTATACCACAATATTACAAGAAGAATAGCTTCAAATAATAAATGAAAAGTCATTCTGTACACAATATGCAAACGGATTGTACATCACTAGCTTATCATGTTCATCGGAATGGGAACTACATAGCAAACCGAGGGACATGTCAACTCACCAAACACATGAGATTAATTAAACAAAGGATATTGCACAGCGCTATTCACTGCTGCATTGATTATGTTCATATGCACTGCACTTGACAGGCTTGTTAGCATAATAATTAACCGAGGGCAGCGCATACTAATTCCTTTGTTCAAAAACAAACCAACTACTTAGTTTGATTTGCTTTTAATACATGCGTTTTTATATATGTTAATTAAAAGTTAGGAAACATCCTGAGTACTTTTGAACTTGTGGAAATAAGCATATTTTTTTACGTGTATACAAGACTTCTGCCCTTCTGCGAGTTCATAGGAAATTTAGATTGCTTAAATAAAAATTCTGAAAATCCTATGTGCATGTAGCCATGCCAATAGTTCTATTTTCAGACGTTCAAAAGTATTCAGCTCAAGGAGTTTCATAAGTATATACAAAGTAACATATGAAGAACTGGACATAGGGTTCTTATTTATTTTGCATTTTAAGTTTTAACTGCACCTAAATGAACTACTTAGGATTGATATAGAAACTTGGAACAAATTCAATCCGTCTGATTCTTGTCTAAAACAACCCTTTTGACCACAAATAATGCAACTATTGAGTTTCTAGTGTACCTTCAATAGTTTTTGAATAACTTACGATCAAAGACAACAGTATGATTAGGTATGATAATTTTAATATTTGAACTAAAATGGCAGTGTTTGACAAATCAGGCATTACACTTGCTATTTAGAAGGTTTGAAAATGTACTATATATTTTAGTTATAATGGCAACTTTACGAGTAAATATAGAAAAAAGCTAAAATACAAAAGATATGTCTGCTACTTTGTTTCTAAAACTTTGTTCCACTTGTACAGTTGTTCCGACTGTAAAAGACAATTTGCTTCAAAATATCTCGGTTTTCATTCAAGTTCAATTCAATCAGTTGTTTCAATCCTGCACATTGCTGTTCTAAATTTCATTAACCAGACGGTAGTAGAGAACTATACCCTCGACTTCTCGCCTAGCTACAATGTGAAATTGTGTGAATATTCAAGAAGACGGACTAATCTAGCCCACTCGAGGCAGAAAGCAGAAAATGCAGAGCTAAAGTGGGTAATTTGAGAACAGCGAGCGATGCCTTAATAATATGCTGGAAGCAAGCCTTGGGGAAATCTCAGAGTGCAAGTTAAAATACAGTCATTCAACAAACCAATTCCACTGCTTACTTGACAAATCTCCTTCACACAGGTTTCTACCATTTAATTTGTAGGAAATACAGATCTAGCTTAGGTTTTTTTATACATATCATAATGTAGCACTGTCTAAGTACACGACAAATTTATAGCAACAAATCATTGTTTGGCAAGTCTTTACGATACCACTTTTCAGAAAAAACTAGTGGAAATGATATCTATTGGGGTTTTATAAAAACGTCCCAAGTGAAATGTTTACTAATAAGTCACTAGCACTACTTTATGCTGAAATTGAGGAAACCATCTTGTCCACAAATTATTTAACCTCCATAGAATATTAAATTAAATTGAATTGGCATTTTGTGCATGTTCACTGTATCTTTTAGTGTACATTATTTTAACGGATTTCAAAACTAAACAAATGCAATTTTTTAGTAAGATCAGGGTTTTTTTTATTTTTTGAAAATTTTGGTTTGAATTTAGTTAAAAGGAGACAGAAACCTTTAGTTTGTCAAGTTATAAAATCAATATGTGTCCTTATATTAAACATATGTTGCCGAACTATGACAATTTGTACAAACTTTGCTTTTAAAAACAAGGAGGTAGTGGTAATTAATAAATTAATAGTAATAAAAATACTTAAGAATGTTACTGTGATTTTAAAAACATTCAGATAAAGTCCAAAAACACTGACAGTACTATGACTGTATAGAATAGCCTACTATATTTTTTATTATAGAACACTATTTGGCCTCACACCTTCTTTCACCTTCAGCAACATATGGACAAAAATAGTTTTAAAATTGGCAAAGAAATTGTACAAACTTGTTGTCCTCATGTTAATCAAAAGTCATGAAATGTTTCCATTTACAGATTCGACTTTGAGCTGTTTGGTTACACGCTGGACCGATACTTGGAGCTGGCAGCTAACGAAAACTCTGCGAAAGCTGTGCTGGTCTGACCAGACTGCCGGGCAGTTCATGTGTTCAACCCGGGTCCCGACCCGTCCATGGATCTGAGGATCCGTGCGGAGTCACGAGTACAGGAGCAGATCACCTTACCCGCGAGGTTTCAGCAAACATGCATCGGAGAAGCTTTCTTTGCACTCATTGGTGGAATCAGAAGCTAATCGTTGGAATCAAAGGGTTTGCGGAGATAACTTTGGGTTATTGTGTTGTCGCCACGATAATTTTCCATCAAAGAAAAAGTTAGTATGGTATAAAGAACCTGAGTAACTTGCGCCAAAAATTTAGTTGTTAGGACTTTGACTTTGCTGTAGTACCTAACTTTTCCTTTACCGATTCCTTTAACTCTTCCTGCAACTTTTCATCTTCCCGCTAAATGGAAAGATACCGTATCTCTACCAATTTTTGACTTCCACAGCTCTAATGTTATATTGATGTACTTAAAGTTTTTTAGTAGGCTACCTATTTTGTAGTAATGCAGGACTAAGTATAGGTTGTTGTATAACAAATTAAACCCCTTTTTATTAAACATTGGTAAGAAACCGGATCATTGATTATTTCCAATAACAGATAAAACAGCAGTGGATCGTTTTAAGCATTATCAAAAATATCTAAAAATTCAGCCTACTTTATGTTGAAGTTCTGAATAGAAGTGTGAATACAAGTTTAGCTAACAAAGTTAATTGTCACACATTATTATTTCTAAATTCTACATAACAAAGAAAGTACGTATTACCTTGATCATTTTCCCTCTAATCACATAATTTTTCACATTTTTCCCATTTGGTTGTTCTTTTCTTTCATGTATTTATTTATTCTTGTTAAAGATCCACCACACATAACCAACAATCTGTACAGAAAGATTTCTTGCCTACCAACCAATAACATCCCAAGAGACATAGATTTTGATGGTTTTCTACACTGGAAAGTTGTCAAACTTTATAAAGTTTTCGATACAACATAGTTTTACTTAAGCTTTAGACAAACATAGGGTTTGTTTCTAGAAGTCAGTTTCCATGAAACGTTGCAAATATATTAAGGTTTTCTGATTATTGATGTTACCAAAAAATTGCTTTGTCTAGGTCTGAAATAATGATACCCCAACGGTTAAGAAGGCCAATAATTTGTGCAAACCAATAAACTGATAAAATCCGTCTAAGACCTCTTTGGTCAAGTAAGTTTCTAAATCAAATTTTATACAGACAGAAACATAAATATTTTTAAAATGTACCTTTCGAAATGACTAAGGAAGTTGCAAAATTTATTTTGCTTGTTAACATAATGTCATACGTTTTAAGTCACCTACAATTTTTTTTATAAATCTGTTGGACTGTTTCTATTTATTAGTTAATTTGTCTACAGTAATAACACCATAAGAAAACTAATGAGCCCTTGTATTAGATTTTCAATTAAAACAATCTAAATTTCAAGGTTAATACTATGTTTTTTTTATTTGTAAAAATAACAGAAAAGCAGAATTAGTAACATCCTTTATTTTTAAGGATTTAGTAGTAAGTATATTTAAGTAACACAGTATTTCAAAATTTACAACATTTCATATAATTATGTTATTATTTCAAGAACCATAACACATATTGTAGCTTATGATTATGGTACAGCAATAAAATGTAGTACTAGCTTGAATGTTATTTAATATCACTACTACTTGGCACTTATTTAAAGCAAAGCCGATTATTCTTTTGTCTGAATGCCAAAAAACAACCGTTCAACAATTAAAATGGGGGAATAGGTTTTGAGAGGATTTCAAAGGCAGAGGCAGAATCAGCCAGAGGTTTATTCACTTTGAGAGTATCTGACGCATAGACAACTTTGATACATTTTCTTTAAGACAAGTATTAACGACAAAATGTACAATCAATTATAAACGATTCTTCAAGTGTGTAGACTGTGTTGTCCATCAGCCAGTCCTGAAGTTTCCTCATCAAAGTGTTTCGTAAGTGAAATAAATAATGAAATCAAAGACATAAAAAATTAAAATCAAGTCTAAGTATTTTTGAGGTTAAAAGCATTGAAGCATTGAGGTTTCATCCCAATTCAGACAGTGAATAGGAGGTGTGCAGGCGACCTTTACCCGGTAGTATACACCACCTAGATTTGTGAATGTCATAGCTCAGCCAATTTTTGAAAAAAACAACCCATAAAGCATGCTATTTTCAACTGTTTATTTGTTCAAAAACATTTTAAATCCTTGATTTTTAGTTTTTTACAAATTACATTTCTTTCTGTTTCTCTGTTTGGAATCCTCTCAAAAAATAGGGGTTTGGTTAAAAACTAGACTAAAATAATAGTGTACAACTTGTTAGCACAACAATATTGTTCAACATTATAATTAAGTTCATAAAAAACATATCAATTTAAATTTACAAAATTCTAGTTCAGATTTGAACTTTTAATAAAGTTACCCTGTAATAATTGGAACTTCACAGCAATAATATAAGTATTTGTCTAGATTGTTAAGTTTGTAATATTGGTTGTGCATATTTACTATCGTTGATTTGTTTGTTATGTCATATAGTTTATATTAAACAGCAAATAATTTAACTTGTCCATGAAAAGTTTTATAAGCTATTTGAAATAGTTTATAATACAAGTAAGCAGTTTAAAACTGTAATCCAAAAGAATTTTTCAACATCTATAAGCATATAAATTTTAACACATCTTTAATAATGACCGGCAACAAAAGCTTTATAAAACTAATTAGTGAATTAGGAGATACAAACATGTAAGAAAGACAGAAAAATATATATTTATCCCGTGGCATACAAGATGCATAGGGAAAAGATGGCATACATGTTTGACTTGTTCAATGTAAACCTGCCAGTTTTCAAGATTATAGGTTAGGTTTGATGCTTCCATCCTACGTAAGCTTTGCATCTTAGGTTAAGTACATGCAAATGCACGCAACGATATCTTCTAGTGATAACCTAGTCTAAGATAGGCCTAGCTAGACTCAAGTCTATCTTGTTACTTAGCATACACTTTGTTACAATTCACTTATTCTATAGAAATGTAAATATGTACCATATTCTTGTATTGAATTTAATAAATTTGTTAATTTCTTTCAACACTGTGTGGTTTGTATACGCCCTCACTGTAAGATCTCCCAGAAAGAACCTGTTGTATCCTTCTATTTTGTTCAGAAAATTCTAAGAAACCTTAATACGTTCAGTGCGACCCGCGGTACCGCGGAGTAGATGGCGCGTTCCACGCGGGCTCTGCAGCAGACTGTACAGCTCTTCAGTGCGAGCCCAGCTCTTGACGTGGGCGCTTGATTTTTGGTGAGCGTGTAGCGTAGTTCTGACGGAACATTTTTGTGCAAACCGTTTTTGGATCGGACGTTTGTGACTACCACATTGTGTTTTCGTATTTTATTATTGTTTGTGCTTGTTTACAGATGTACTTTTTTGTTTTATAAGTGTTTTTAGTAGTTTTAATCATGGCTGACAATCGTGACGTTGTGGACAGTGCCAGTGAAGATGAACATGCATCGAGTGAAAGTGAATACACTGACATTTCGGACAGTGATGACACTGATGATGTCGTATCTAATCCTACTTGGGCAACACACACCCCAATACATGTTCTTATGATGATTGTGATAAATTCAATGCAGCTCTACAATATGCACACTCTTGGAAAACGAATGTCGCTGTATGACTTTAGACTGAGCTTGATAGCCTAGAACATCTCTTCTACCTGCTAAGATCGCTCCTGTCCCTACTTCACCTCGACCTCGCAACGCTGTACATTTGCTTGTAAAGAATGAAGGGCGTGACAAGAAAGGTGACCGAAAGAGGAAAGACTGTAGGGTATGCTACAAAAATGATAAAAAGAGGAAGATGACAATATTTACATGTTCTGTTTGCCCAGGCAAACCAGGTCTTTGTGCTGTCAAGTGCTTTGACGACCTACAGTAAACCAAAGGCCTGAAGACAATGTACAGTAGGCCCTTGAGCAGGGAACGGACTAATGTGGCGGAAGTGTGTTCGGATTTCAAAAACTGACGATCGGGGATACCGATAAGCATATCCTGGTGCATTAGATCGATAAAAATAGACTCAAGATGACGTAATTTGAGGTCCAGATCGGTTACTGACGTGTTTAGCTGAGCCACACACCTTAAAACCACTCACTCGTAGGCAGTACTCACACTGAAGGTCTTACAAAATAAAACACATTTAACGTTCAACAATGTATTTATTTTGTTCAAAATACTGTATTCTCACAATTTATGTACAATTCATATTTACAGTAAAAGGTTTCTAATTTTAATAAAATTCCTCCATACTAATGAACACTCTCTTGGCTCTTGTCCGCCATCAATCACACAGTTTAATCACCGACACACTAACACAAGTTATCACAATACAGATATCACATCACGAATCAGCTGCAGGTGACTCACTGTTGTTTACATTTGTGACAGCGCAGGGGAGGGGTGATCCCGCCAGTGCGCAGTAGATAGCCTGACATTATCGATCCACTAACTCCAGTCTGCGTGGTGTATCCTGACAACCCCAGCATCGATTCGCAAACTCAGAACTCAGTTGCGCTTTCATGTAGCCCGGTATTGTAACGTGACGCACTATATTGTCATTAAATATTGTTTAAATTACTAGCGTTTAACGTTGATGTTAAAAAATACTGTATGTAACACAAAAATATGTTTTTGTTTATTTAATTTTAAATTTTTTTTACCGAGGGTGGTGACCATCGAACCGTCGAAGGAGGTCCGTTATGAGCCGCCTACTGTATACATATGTGTATAGCCATTTTATTTTGTCCCTTACTAGCTAACTAAGTGTTTATAGTATTTTTAATGATTTTGTGTGTTTTCCTGCTAGCTACTATGTAAACTGCAAACATTCGGCAACTTCCCCGAGTCAAAGAACTTGCCCCAAGTGCTCACCACGCGGATCCACGGGGCAAACTGATGACGTCACCTACTCCGCCATTTTGGGTCACAAATGCTTTTTCATATCACATACTACCTTCTTACAACATAATGTAAGATTTTTAAGATTAATTATATTTTAGGTTTTAGAGATGGTACAATGTTTTTCCAATAGCAGTGAATGTGTTAAGCCATCAAAACTTTGAAGCAAGGAATGCACTTGTTCTTTAGCATTTCCCTGATATAACCACTGAACTGTGCACAGTGTTGAGGTGGACGTCCCAATGGTGCAGCGGCTAAGAGGTCACTTAAGATATAGGTCGCTCACCAAGCCCGTTAAAACCATTGGAAAAATCACGTGCGCTCACTTGTTATATCTCGTTCTGACAAGCAGAACTGTCAGAATAAAACACCCTTGCTTTCTATGGTTTACGAACACACTGATCAGTGGCGTGCGGTAGATAAAAAGTTTGAGGAAGCAACTATGAGTTAAGGGCGAACACCAGGTGGGGGCCTGGGGCTATGGAATATCCCCCAGACAGAGCAGGTCCGGGGATAAAGTCTGTTCTGAAAAGTCAAACTGTCGCAACAAGACCACTTGAAAACACGTAGTACAAATTTTAAACGTATATCAATAGTGAAAACCAATAACTCAAAGGCAAAACCATGATATTTTTTACTAAAGTGGCTAAGGAAGCTGAGTTCTTTTAGCTTCATCGGACGGCACGCCACTGACATTGATGAATATATTTCTTTAGTTGACTGGATTATGTGTCTGCTAATATTTAAAGAAGTTCTTAAACACTGCTACGAGGGCCTTCCACAAAGTAATAGATGTTTGTGTATCACAGCCTGATCTGACCCCTACCATTATAATTGCATATTCACCTGTTAGCTAGATATCTTGGCATAAGTTCTATTACAACCATTCAGAGTTCTATTACAACCAGAGTGCTATTACTAAATCCAGTTCTATTACAACTATTACGGAATATTAGTAGCGAAACCGGTAGAAGATATCTCCAATTAGGATTACTCGACGAGGTATTATATTACAAATTTAGTCAAGTTGTATTAACGTACAAACAAGCGTCATAGTGCTATAGCACTTTAAGTTTGAGGCGCTACTACAGAACATAGCTCGTTGTTCTGGTTTAAGAAGTACAAATTTGCTCAACATGTCAATTTTTCAAACAATAAATTAAGTATGCTTACAAAATACTTAAACTGGTACTTACAAGTGACTGGTGTTAAAAACTGGGAAGCCAAGGATCCAGCGCCCGTTGTGTACTTTACACCAATGTTGGTCAAACTTCAGCGGGGGTGCAACTGCCTTGTCTCTTGCAGGAAATGGAGGACCCCAAGCTACAACTTTCTTCTCAACCTATGATCATTTTTTATTCAGTAGAAGTCACATCGAGTTGACAGCCTAGCAAGAAAACTACAAGTCAAATGTTCATTTAAAAGGCTAGAAAAGCCTACTTTGTTATAAAAATATGTCTTCATTACAAAATAAAACTGTGTAAAAACAACATGCTATGTAATGTCAGAGGAGGTTTCACGTAGAAGGGATATCTAATATAAAATAAATCAAAACTAAATACTTCTTTGTTTGAAGTTTGTTGTTGATGATGGGAGGATTTCAGAAGTTGAACTATTATTGCAGACATTTTTCATCGCTGGTGATCTTTTTTGTTCACTAACGATGGAAAATGTCTGCAATAATAGTTCAACTTCTGAAAACTAAATACCTTGATCATGGAATGATTTCCGAAACCGGTTGGTGAAATGAAAATGTTAAAAGAATAATTAGTTTTTATTTATTTTATATACCACTCTATGTATTTTGTAAAATGGTGGTAAAATATTTAAATTTGAATTTAAAGAACAAAACCGTTAAAGTGTAAAGAACAGTGTATAAAAACACGAGGAATGGTGGCTTCAAAAGCTTAAATTCATCCTTCCTCCAACGATTTAAATAGTCATCAATCATATTCACCATCCTATTAAATCGGTAAGGAATAAAAATCTTAAAACAAACCTCTAGATCGGTCTGAGGTGCAGGAAGCTGTGGGATCAAGTTGTACAAGGCCTTAACTCGAGCTGTTCGCTTTTCTTGCAGCAGCTTTGAAGCTTTGACAAGCCGCTCATTCAACTCCTAAACATACACGGATGAATGTCAACTGCTTTGCTTTTCCTGAAGAAATATTCTCTTGTCAAATACATACATCATTCCTAAATTTCCCAGAGTTCCTGGTAAGAGGCTACTTAGCACTGAAGACACTCCATGTCTTGTAAAAATTCCGTTCCTATCGAAGTGGTTTCTCCAGTGTACCCTAAACTTAGTAGGGGAGCCACTACCCCAATTTTGTGATTCAGATGTTAAATCAAGTACTCAAGTTAATTTTATTTTTTGTGGCAGCGGGTGACTTGGGACATAAGAAACATGAAATTTCAACTCAATTTGGGACTTCCACCATAAATGTTTCTGACTTCAGTAATGTCTTGTCATCTACTTAACTCACATGGGCAGGATAGCTATGAACTGTGAAGTTGTACTGCTCACAGCAAAACGTCGGTCCTTACATATTTTACTAATTATAAATGAAAACTCCAAAAATTCCAAAGTTAGTCTCTTTCTACTCGACAATGGCATTAATTTTATCAAAACATGTTGTGGCTAATACACAATATTTGTTTGCAATTTTTGAAGTTTTCATTTAAAATTAGTATGATTATTTTTTCAAACTGTGGTCATCATGAATAACTTACATATTTTGTTGGTTTGTCCTTGAACTTTATGTTATTTATTAGTTGTGATTAGATTAATAATAATAACAAATTTTCTTGTCTTACCTGCAGTTTACCGTTGAGGCCAAGGGTGAGAGGAGGTACTGGCTGGGGGTTGGAAGGGAGAAGTTGACCGACAAAGTCAGTGATAAGAGGTTCATCGCTATCCTGAGTCCAAATCACTGCTTGAGGCCAACCAAGAAGCAACCTATCTTGGATTTGAACCTGAACCACATCTCTATACGTCTTTATCACCTACAAATAAACAATTGGACTATTTGATAACAATTATTTACCTACTATGTTTAAAAAATACTTATAGTTTCAATTTGTTTGGTTAGGTATCATAAGTGTTATACCAAGTTTAATCGGAATTGAAAGTGTTTATAGCGTACAAACCCATTTTTGGGGGAAAGGCAGCTCGTAAGTAAAATGACAGAGGAGGCCTGATTAGGGCAGGCGACTACCAGGAGGTCCAGGAGCATGGAATAGTATGGAGTATATATTACCGGTTCATCACGCTGAGCTTGCTTAGCAAATCACAGCCTATCTCATCGTTGAAGGTACATAAAATGGAGTGCAGCTAGTACGAGGGTGTAAGGTTTTTTACCGCATATTCAGGTGAAATTTATGGGTGCATCTTAGATTAGCATGTGGCTTGCTTTCGAGTATATAAATCAAGATTTTTAATACAATAGTCATTACTTTCGGTTTTGTTCTTCTTTCTATGTCATACATTCTGTGAGAAAAAATTATTATAGGCTAGAATAGTGTATAAATAGCTCGCTAACAAACATCTAATATGACTGATACATTTTTCAAATAATTGAACCCTGCAGTGTTCTATTTTTGGTAGAAAGACCATACAGTGTTTTTGGTTCTAAGTCTTAAACAGAGCTAATTGATTATAATTTTGAATTTTCACACAAACACGTAGCCATTTATGTTGGTTGTACACTCATACCACTAGGATAGAAAATATCTACATTGATCTTTGTAGTTTTTAATAATATGAATAGTTTTGGCGTGGGTCAACCAAGCTCCAATACTACTGTCCTTGTTTATTGTAACTTTGTTTGGCAAATGACACATTAAGTCATTTAAATAATTAATTTTTAATATATTTAATATTTAATTTGAAAATGAGTAATTATTTAAATCTATTCAAGTTTTATCAAGCATTTAACAAATAATATTAAGCAATGCCAAAAGATTGTTAAGTCTACTCATATGTTGAAATAGAGATACATCCATAATCCATAGTAAACAGTATACAACACACTGGTCAAAATTGAACTTGCACAACACAGACTCGAAGCACATACACATGGACAACGGACACAACAAACATAACCTCTGTACTAGGTCATTGCTCCTTCTAGCAGCGGACAACAGGCAGAAGCCTAGCAACTATGGGTTCCCCTTGGGGCTTGTAACCTCCTCCATGAGGTTCCACATCCCTCACGCCTGCATTATAAGTACACAGGCCTGTTCTATTGCGACCTTACGCCACGTTGACAAGTGGGCGCTAAGGTGCAGGCCTTACACGTGACTTTTTATGGTGTTCCTCACTAAACATTGATATTATCGTACTTAAATTAAAGTGTTCTTTTCCATATACTAAAAAAATACTACTGTATCTATATTTATAAAAGGCTTTGTCCTGACTGACTGACTGACTCTCATCATCGCTGAGCTAAATACAAGGCGTAGAAACATAAAACTTTGTATGAACACTCCTTTTATATTCAAGTAATCTAGCGGATCCGTGGCGGATTGGTATCGCGCGCGACTCCGGAGCTCACCACTCCGGTGGCGCGGGTTCGATCCCCGTAGTCACCACTTACACGTAATGTGACTAAACGGTGACGCTAGGTAAAGGTCGAGGTTGAGTGGTAGAGAGGACTTTGTAGTCCTAACTTCGCCTCGTTAAACAAGACAAACCTATTTTACCTTTTACCTTTAATAATTCATTTTTTTAAAGTTTCATATAATTTTAAAAATGAATAGTTATTTGTATCCTAACAAGATTTATCAAGAATTTAACAAAGAAAAGTATAGGCCTAGTACAAGCACCCACTAAATTTTGATTTCCGGGCGTAATGATAACTTTTCACGATGGCCACTCTCAGTGCTTCGTAAGTCACTTAAAGCTGTTGGTTCATTCCATTGGTCTATTAATGACCTAACCTGGGGAACAGTCAAATGTGCCAAATTTGGTGAAAATCAAACCCAAAATGTGACCTTTGGTGAGGTCTCAAAGATACAAAAGGGCATTGCCAGTGTAATTCTTACCCGTTATAGGAAGTTAACTAGGATTCACTGTAGCGCTTGAGCTACGTGTCGGCTATGTTTCTAACTTGCAAAGTTACACACACAGATCAATAAATGTATACTTACACAAAGGGGGATGCTTTTCTTTACAACAAACATATCTTGTTGGCAACGAACTAAGTAATATTTTTGAAGCGGATTGAAAGAAGTAAAAACAAAGATTTCATCAGCATCTTGGCTAAGGTCAATTGAACCTATAACCATTTTCTCCCTGAGCTGAAGAAGTTGTCTGCTTGTGGTGCATAATACAACTAGAGAGGTCCCATCTAAAAAACAATTCATTACAATATTAACTAAATATTAATAGCTTAAGTGTTTGATAAATTGTCTACATAGGAAAAAGTCATACGATTAAACCAGGAACTTGTATTACATTTTTCTGGTATGTTGTTTTGCATAATATTTGAACGTGGGTATTGTTTTGAACACAATAAAACCTAGGGCCTATTTCTTAAGTGGTCCCATATAATTTTTTTTTATAAAAATGTATCCTAGTTAGGTAGTGATTTGAGTCAACATTAAAGCCATCGTACCTGTTTAGTTTAGGTGTTTTTAAATGTTGTTAGTAAGTTATCTAACCAAAACAAAAGTGAGAGGAATAGAGGGCATATTTTCCTCTACTCTCCGGAGGTTGGTGGTCACACAATTAGCTGAATCTGGTGAACTACTTTGGATCAGGCAACAGTTGACTGCACTCCTGAAAAGGCCAATTGCAGTTATAACCTTTAACTGCACCTAGTAGCAGGTGAAAGGCTTCTTATACATTTAAGGACTTCATTCAACAGGGTTCATCATGGACAGTATCACAGTATGTTTTTCATTCAATGTCAAAACATGCAGACATGAGACAACAATTATTAAGGGATCTGATTATTATTTTATACTTAGACATTCATTACCTTCTAAATATTCAATAGCATAACACGTAGTAACGCCATTGAAAGCTGGAGGAACATGAAGATCCATGGAATTAGTTTTCTAGCTCAATCCACTGACTAAGATCCTTTGCAGACATGCAGTAACACTAAAAGTCCCCCTAAAGCCCTGAACTATCCAAACTTCCTCAATTAATTTAAAAATAATACGTAGTTGTTAATAAATAGGGAATGAGCTAACAACGTGTAATAAACCACAAGCTATACATACGAATTACATAAAATTGCAAGTTATTGAACGGAATATTAGCTTATCATGATAGCGACTAGCAAGAAACTCCTAAATAAACTTTCATTACAAAATTTTAGGGTACCATGGAGGGAAGCAGACGACAAAAATAACGCAGAGTATACTTGAAGATACAATAATATTTTTACGGAACGAGGCGTATTGACCACAGAACAAACCATTTACTTAAAAACATTTAAAATCAATGTAACAAACTATAGGAATTGAATCAATAATTTATTGTTGTATGACTCATATTAATTTTAAAGCCAATGGATTGTTCACTGTCTTAAATATACAATACAATATTTAAAGACAATGGTGTGTTCCAATTGTAGGTAATCAGTGGGTACTGGGTGGCGTCTTTTACTTCAAAATACTTCAACTTAATAATCGCGCTCTCATAGCGCGAATCGAAATTTCCGCATTTTTGTTCAAATAAAATGCAGAACATCTGTACTGTTATTCGTCGTATACAATTTTGCATAAAACTACTAACAGGTATTTGTAACCAGTAATCTAACCAACAAAATCAATCCATTGACTATAAATGTTTAAAATTGCCTGCGTCCGTGGCTCAGTGTGAAGAGTCACGGCTTGCAAAGCGCAAGGTCGTGGGTTCGATTCCCGGCGCAGGCTCAAGGGTTTGGACCGCTTTCCCTAAAAGCGTTTTGTGATCCCACAAACCCTAGGTTAAGTAACACATTAAAAATGCCATTGGCGTAGACAGTAAAATAAGGTTGAATTACCATTTTTTTAAATCTTGCGTATCATGTAGAAACTATTTTAAAAGTTCGAAGATTCTGACATTGCCCGCATCATACATTTATAAAAAAATTGTATTTTGCGTTTCAAATTTATTACAGGTCAAGATTATTTTGTATTCATACAATACAAGACAATGCATGCTATTTCCCAGCATTTAATGACAGTGATTGACTGATTTCCAGTCTCTGTGCTCTTCGCAGTTCGCACATGGGTTCACGATAAGCGCTCTTCGTCCACGCGCTGTAGGGACACGAAATCGTGTTGTTTTCTACCTCTAATAACCACCTCTACCTCTAGTAGCCACCTCTAATAACCACGTCTGTTATTTTGGATGGCTAAGGTCTGTTTATTCATTAGTTGGGCGCTTGAAATAGAGCTCCAAGGTGTTTCCACAATATTGCTGGTTTATGTGATCATTTAAGTAAAAAAGTTGTCGACTGCAAAATAATTTAATGTGTGTTAATTATTTATATATACAAAAATTAAACATTGGGGGCCAACTGCTCAACGAGCGCCCTTGTTTACGCCGTGTTTGTGGGTTCTTAAACATTTATATGCCTTCGCAAGATAGTACAATTTCTTACGTCAAAGAAAGAATGTTATATCTTATTTTTTACTCTATGGATGCGCGTCACAAAAACCAAACGTCACTAACTGACCCCCACCCTGCTGCTTTCACCAAGTCCACAACTTTCAATTCTCACAACTCAACAAATTCCAAAATGGTGATTATGTCAACTTAAAGTGACTCATTTCAGCTTCTCAATAATGATATTGTAACAACACTATCTTCGTTACAGTTGCACGTTGTTTGGAACTCTTATATGAAATTTTTTGTCGACCTTAATGTAATGGAAGCTGTTAAATATTGAACCCTTCCCTGATTGTTATGAAGCTTGCAGCCTATTGGTAAGTGAGTCAATTTCTCTAGGCTAAACATTTTACGTAAGTAATTTTTGTGTTAAAGTCTCGTTGGAATTCATATCACGCCTAAAATTTAATGTCAAGTTATTTTGTGTATGAATACCATGGTGGAATAGGCCTTGGACACAGTGCTCGTTTATTTTCGTGGGGGCTGGTCCCTTCATAGAGTGTTAACCTTTCTTTATGGTTGCAGGCATATCCTGGTCTAGGATTAAATGCGAACTGCATTCTATCGTATGCGAATTATCAAGCCATTGTCTTTTCCACTTAAGTGACTCAACTTTAAGCTGATAAGAATACTCTTAACAATTATATTATGCAGTCCACTATACAATTGCATTTTTAGTAACACATAAATGTTAGTTTTACAAAATAATTTACCTTTTCACTCTGATGCAAGAAAAACCTTTATTTCGGAACAACAATAGTAATTAAAATGGGACTTATGGATAAAATCCAGCAAAGCTCTGCAAGCTCTATTACACCCATGTTTACAATTGTTTCATCATTTCAGATACTGTATTTAATAATGTATAACGTCCATAACTTTGGACATGGTCGACCTTTTACAATCAAATTTGCAGCATTCAATTCCACTGAAATAGAGCTTTATTTTGATACCAAACTCGTCATATGGGCTTACATTTAAGATTTCATACCAACCCCTGGACGGGACGTCCTCCATGCGCTGAAAAAATGTTATGAAGTCGTCAGAAAATTTTATTTTGAACGAGATTCAAGGTTTCATTGGTCTATAGGTCTTCCTGTTCAGAAAATATCAAAGCGTTTCCAGACTTTTTTCCACACTGTACATACATACATAGATATTATATACATATTTATATCAAGTGTGAAAATAATGCTCAAAACGTGTTCTTGAGGTTATGATTGGTGCTCATTTCATGGTCCCGGGTCTGGGTCTTACCATGTTGGCGGCATGAATATCTCATTTTTGCAAAGGAAATTTGATAAAATAGATAAAACTGCTAAACTTGGTAAGTGGGTTATGTGGGATTAAGAATAACCAGCAGTATATAAAAGTTTCATTGTGTTGCAGTGAATATTAAAGTCTTCAAAAGTTAAAATTTGGTCCGAATACTGAAAAAATCTTTTTTAGTCTCTTCATACCTGTAAACAAACTTGGCTTAAAAAATAATTGATTTAAATAGTTTGTTACATTGAATTAAACCGAGAAAACAATTGCTATAATTCAGTGTTTACTGAATGCATTTAATTGTGACATTTGGTTAACTCAAATTTATTGTTTTTTTAATTCTGATAGTAAACAAAACAGCACCTGAACAGGTTATGGATGTATTTTTTGAAAGTGCATACAATTCTGAATGCATAATCTGCAACTGAATTAAATAAATTAATTGTTTCAAGTTTTGTTTTCATTCATGGGAGAAAACTTTTGAATATTGGTCAAATTTGGTTCAGTGTTTAATTGAATATCTTTTTCTGTATACAACAGTATTATGTCTTTTACTTATTTCATCACTCTCTATAATTATATAGTTAACACTCAGAATGTTTGCTGTATTAGTCAGTGATGCTCTGATTTTTTTGGTGAAATAGAGGTTGTTTGTAAAGTTTACCAAATATTTAGTTTAAGGCAGGTTTTGTACAATACCCTGAGTTTTAACAATTACGGACAGTTTGATCAAAATCAGTACACCTTTGACAACAAATCAATGTCTGAAGACAAACAATTTAACTCAAACAATTTACCATATTGACAACTATCAACATTCTTTTCTTTGTTGAAGTTTATTGTTGACAGTAATAGAATTTCTGAGGTTGAAATATTATTCTAGACTTTTTCAAGGTTTTATTGTTTTTTAGTGAGCAAAAAGAAAACACTAAAAAAACAAGCTCTTCCTTACCTCTTCCTTAAAATCTACATATCCTTAATGTAGCAATAGACTTTGTGCATGGTTGGTGCTATTTTGTGGTTTTTTAAGGACATTTTTTCTCGAGGACATAAGTAGGATGCATACACAGATACAGTAATATAATCCGGTCAATTAGCAAAAGTAAGCTACATAATGATGACATTTTGTCATGATAAGTGCCAAATGGCAGCGAGTCATCCGCAACTTAGTATTGAGTCAAATCAATGACCAATCAAATGAGTCATCCGCACTTATTTCAAAATGTAACAGAAACCATGGATAGGCAGCCAACGTACTCCAACATAAATTTCCCTCCGCTACGTAACGTATTGAAGATATTTCAACTTTGATAGTTAAAAAACTCTTTTAACAATTATCAGATTTATCTCTGAAGAATTTTTGAATTGATTAAATAAGTTTGAGATCATTATATATATCTTTTTCTGTATACAACAGTATTATGTCTTTTACTTATTTCATCACTCTCTATAAATTTTAAAAATACCGAAAGGTTATAGTTATATAAATAGAAAAATAACTCACAGTTGCAATCTAATTTTGGTAATATTTCGGCTTCGCCATTATCAAACCAATATTTGAAATGAAATGAAATGAAAAATGAAATGAAAAACGTCTTTATTAGTGGCTAAGTTAGGACTTTAAAGTCCTCTCTTCCACTTAACCACAGTACAAAATATAACAAAATAATATATACAAACAATTAAAATATATAAATACAAATAAATGTTGACACTAAAATATATACAATGAGAACTCAAATTGAACTACAATACATTACGTACAATAGAAAAATAAACAAATTGGGTAGTGTTACAACAAATGCAGCTTAGCATAAGAAAAGCAATTATTACTAAAAACGTTAAAGTTAAGAAACAAAATTTGAATATTATATATTTTAAACTCGCATTCACTCGCTCATTCAGACTAGGTTAGCCCCGCAGCGCCGCCACACCAGCCATCACCGCCCTGAGACTCCAAGAGGCAAGCCCTGACCTCCGCCCAAGCGCTCCCTCCTCAATGTTCTTAATACTGTCGGAAGATCGTTCCATAATCTGCAAGCTGTAACAATGAATGAATTTCCGAAAGTGGTACTTCTATGCAAAGGAATGGACAACAATAGATCACCTCGTCTAGTGTTATAAGAATTGTACTGGGACATAAAAGAAAAATGTTCTGACAGATAGGAAGGGGAATGCAGTTTGATAAGATTATGTAACAGGTACAGAATGTGTAATTTGCTAAGTTCCTTAAGTTTTAAAAGTGAAAGTTGGTTGAAAAAAATTGTTACATGATCACCCCGTCTTAAATTGAAGATGAAACGGATGCAATAATTTTGGGCACGCTGAAGTCTCTCACAGAGCTCAACAGTCATGTCATTAGTAACAATGTCACAGTAGTTGAAGTGAGGTAACACCAGAGTCTTGACTAACATTAAAAGGGAGGAAAGAAGCAAAACGCTTCAAGCTATAAATACTTGCAAAGACTCTGTTGCAAGTTGTCGTTACTGATTCGTTCCATGTTAGAGTTTTGTTGATGGTTAGTCAAGGTTTTTACCTTGTCATAGTATCAGTGCGTGGTCGTTAAGTTTCAGTTTGGGAACAGTTAAGGAGTTAATTTGTGAAAGTAGCGAACTACCTACAATCATGGCTTGGGTCTTAGTTTCGTTTAGTTTTAGTCCATGTCGATGAGCCCAGGACGTGATAGACTCAATATCTTTATTAATCAAAGATACCGAGTTGGCTATGTCAAACCAATATATAGGCCTATATATGTTACAAAAAAGTGACCAAAAAAGCTGTGAGCATAGACAACATTTCAAAAACTGCTAGTTGATGAATTTTGTTAGAATTTAAATTTAATTATTAAAAACTTGTTTTTATTTTGTTATTTTATTACTTTTTTATTATTATTATTGTTGTAGGTATCTTTTTTGTTTGCTTACTGTTTTAACTAATTTATTTATTTAATTTTACAGTTTGTAATATTATTTATTTTTTGTTTGTTTTATCCATATTATTTTTATACATTTATTAAGTGTTTCTGTACTTGCCTACACGATAAGTTTTTTGGTTTTGGCAATAAAGTTACTGATACTGAGTATCTTAATTCAATGTTGTTAATAACAGGCCTATATATTCAAAGGCAGACATCAATTTTGTGCTCTCCTAAAAATTAAAAGCACCAGTGTAATATCTACACTTAATTACAAATTTAAGTGACTGGGACTCGTGGCGTGGTCCTGTAATCCAGCTTCATGGAGGTCAGGTTTTGAGGATGATATAGGTCTAAAGCGGCTCAGATAGTCTCAGTGATCATCTGATGATACCATCAACTCCCACCATCGTTTAGACATATCAGACCATCACCTGCGGTTCGGAAGTCCGTTAAGCCGTTGGTCCTTGTATTTCCATTGGTAATTGGGCTAGTAATTAATGACCCATTCTAAGGAAGAGTCGGCCTTAGTTTGTAACAAGACTACACCTCATAACTCATTACTACCACTCATCACACTTATCCCTCACCACATATTTGCCTTAAAATACCCTCATGAGAGTGGTCGGCATCTCAAATAGTGATATAGTGATATAAACTATATTGTTAACAAATTTTCGTCTCTGTTTTAATTAGATAAAACCACCCCGTAACCTCTTAGAGGACTTTCTTTATTGTTATTATTATTAAAAAAATTGTTTCTGTTGGAAGAAAAAATAAATTATCTGTAGATGAGGCCTTTCGAAAACACAGTTAAAGTCTTCATTCAGCCACCAACAACATTATAATTTTATTTGTTTCAAGATGGCCTGGAATTGCTCGTTATCACGGAAGAGTGGGAAACGGAGAGGTGTTTTCTCACTATCTGTCGTATAATTTATTAGTTTGATTTCTTATCAAGACCTCTACAGAACGTTCGTTTCAATCTACATGGTCGGTGTGAACAACTCAGTTGTACGGAATAGGTCGTTTTATTTAAACCTGTGATTTGTACAGTGAGCACAATGCATCTAGATTTGTCATCACTTGTCGTAAGTCACCAACAATACGTAAATAACTTGTCAATTTTAATATTAGGTTTTAATTATTTTGAAACTCTTTAAACAATGAATATAATTTATAAATCACTTGCTGTCCCGAAAGACTTTGCCCTGTTTACTAAAGTTATTTATCATTTGTCAGCGGTTCGCTTCGTTTGCTTAATAGGCCTAAGTTTCGCTTTTATAGTAAAATTTTCAAAATTAAATCATCAACGTTTTCTATAATTTTTCTATTTTCTGCTTGATTTTCTTAATTTGTTTTTCTGTAAGATTAATTAAATCTGCAAAACTGGATTCATATTCATAATTATAGACTCAATTAAGATAGTAGACTTGATATGCACATCAACTAGGACACGCACAATGAATAAGTATAATATTATCAATCAGCTGATTCATTGACAAACGAGGCTTTACGCAGCTAATTTGTGATGTGAGTGAAGCTAATTTCCTTTGCAATTTGTTACTCCTGCTATAAGAGGTCCTTGCTTTGGTTTTCGGCCTCAGCTATTCATGATGCACTATCATGGGTGTAGGTCTGTTCTCTATGCTCACAGCCTTGCTTCATTAGAGCCTCATGTTTTTGTTCTCTATTATCATGGACGATACTCTCCTCAACTTTTCCTGTTTATTGCTGTGATTTAGAAACAGTAGATTTTCTACATTTTTGCTACAATGATAATAAACATGATATATTATTTTAATGTGTATTAAAACCGGATACAATTTACTATTAATAGATAGTCCTCTTAGTTAAACTTTTTTTAGACAGAATTCCCCCATTCCTATTTGATATTTAGATTTTGCTGGCTAACAAACTTAACAGAGATATTTACAAAAGGAACATTGCCAAATTTCATGAAAATCACACCAAAAGTGTAACTTGTAGAGAGACTACACATGTTGTGTATATTCAACTATGTATGTATATTAAGGTTAAAAAACATACTCATATCATGTTCTGGGGTGAGAATTTGGGTCCCACCTCGCTGAGGGCATGAATAACTCATTTTTTGTACAAAAATTCTCTAACTATACAATCAAGGCAATCCAATATTGACGATTGATTACCAACAATAAAGTAATATTTTGCTATGAGTTGTTTATTGTTAATTGAGATTACTATTATACAATCAGTATGTATTGTGTAGTTATTTTAAGGTATAATCTGTGTTTTATTTCAATCCTGTTAAATTGATAATTTGGTTAATAAACTTACAGAAATGGTTTAAGAAGCTTACGGAGAAGGGTACCTAAGCTTGCCGGAGGGAACAAAGTTTCTTTATTAGATTACAAACATTTTAGTTTGTTTCTAGTTTTGAAGGTTAAAGAGGAATAAAAAATAAACCCACCCTTATTATCAATGATTGCAATCAAATTGTAATTGAGTAATAGGCTTATTTAATCCAACTAGTAGTTGAAACATTTTGAAGTTGAGTTCTTAAAGCTGTTTACCTTTCAAATATTATCAACCACAAGTGTGGTTAAAATTTCTCTCATTATCAGAGTTAGTCTTATCAGTGGCTGCCGGTGATATTATATCTCCGTTCTATTCTTGAAGGTCTACTTGTGGTGCTGGTCTACTTGCCTACTGTTTTACTTTCCCAGAAATGTGTAGCGGATTTGATAGACCCAAACATAGTGGTTTTTGGAATAGGGTTTTTTAGGAAGAACTTGTATCTCTTCTGAAGAACAGTATTGTTGTCGTTTGTACATTGGCTTGAGTTCAGTACTAACATCAACTTAGAAAATTGTCTCTGACTTTTGATAAAACTTGATTCATTCATTAAATAAGCTACCTCAGGTTTTTGAATCACAACCTTTGATTTATGTTGTCATATATAACTCTTTGATCAAGCTACTGTCAACTGCCTTTGTTATCTTTGTGGGATGTCTGCATTTACAATTTTTCTATAAATTATACTTCATTGGTGTATAAGGCGTCTACTTCATTGTTGTAGAAAGCATTTACTATTGGAACTTACAGATTTCAGGCGATCTTCTTAAAAGGAAGTGGAACAAACTAAAAGGTTCCTTTCAAAAGGAACTTAAAAGGAAGTTCAAACGTAAAAAAACCATCGTTAGAACTAGTGCTTGGAAATATGATCCTTTGCTCTGCCAAAATCAACATAATTTGAGAGTAGACGAATCAGATCTTTCAGAAAGTTCTACTGACAGCCAACTTCTCCTTTCACATTATAATGTAAGTAGTTAACAACAATTTGGATTAGGCAGACACAAATTCTATCAGTAACCAGTTTTTTTCAAATGCTTTATATATCTATTTAAGTTGGATGTCAAGAGATTTGGCAGTGAAGATATGATGTTACTGTGAATGTAGGTTCTAAAGAATAAACTTCAATAAAATGTGTCATTTTTGTAGTCAGTTCAAATATTCTGAAAACTAGGTTTGATTCTAGGTGAATATCTCTCAATGGTTCAGATTTTTTTGATAAGTTTAGCTTCTTCTATGAATGCGATCATACTCTAGCTAAAACGAAAAACTCCTCTAGTATCAACCGTTGAATCAACTCAACTGGCAGGCAACACTATAAATGAAAACTTGGCAACTTAATTTATGGACGACAAAGGTTCCCGTGATTTAACTGATGAGCTCACGCAAATGTTCTCTTGATGGACATCAGCAGAGTCTCTTTTGATTGTTTCCAATAGTCCTACAGCAGCATACGGTATGCTTGAAAAGAACTGTAATAGGCCACTTTAGGTTTTTTCCTTTTTAAGCGAATATCCAAAAAAACACTTCCCGAGTAAATAATACCCGTTATAGGACATTTGTCTGTCTTTGGAGTAACTCCAGTTCAGCTGAAAGGGTCTTTCTTTGGAAAAGAGGGTATTAGTAATCTAGGCTTTATGGAATCTTGTAAAAAAATATTTTCATTGACTTGAGCTAGTTGAAATACTTGAAATCATGACTTTAGCTAGTTTATTTATCTAAATTTAATTTATGTAAAAGAAAATTACTCAATTGTTTGTAACTCACTAGAACATACATGATTATGATACCAGACATAGCCATGATTTGGTTACACCTAGAATTCAATTTAGTAAATCCCTTAATAGTTGTATTTAACGTTTGCTGGTAACAAAAGTTTGTAGACCCAAGATAATGACAAAGCCTATTGTATTTCCTTGTAAATAATCTTGCATTCCTTGCTGAGACTCATGGTAGTGCTTGTGGTTACGCGTCAGCTATGTTTTAGGTTTTTATTATGCCATGTTGATCCAACCAAGTAGGCCGTAAACAATCATAAAACATCTGGTCAAATTTTGCAACCAATTTGAGCTAATCAAACATTATGTTTCCAGAGTAGCGACCAACTGACAGAAGAGAAAGAACACAAGGTGAGCGCGATGTCGTACTTGATGCAGAAATGGCAGGTGCTGATGTGGAAGAACTTGATCGTGCGCAAGAGACACTGGTTCCTGACGCTGTTCGAACTGTTGATACCGATCCTGCTGTTCTATCTCGGCGCATACGCAGATTGACCTGTTCAACCAGAAAGCGGTAGAAGAGAAGGTGAAGATCAACCCGCTCTGGCCTGAAGCCAAGTTGATCAAGTACAGCTTTGTCAACCGCGACAAAGTCAGCATGGCTTACGCTCCGGACAACTCTTTCACCCGCAGAATTATTGCGGAGTTCAACGAAACCTTTGTCAAACACCAGCAGAACGTAGGTAAGTTGCGGTCGTATGGTATTTCAGACATTTAATTCATTATAATCATTTATTAAAATTGAGTGTTTAACATAAATTTCATGTAAAATGTACAAGAGAGATCTCAGTATTGACTTTTGTTTTCAGAATCCTTTGAAGCTTTTGATTCTGAGGTAAAACTAGCTGATTATTTCCATAAACAGTTTGAAAACACAACTACCTATCACGGGTTTGGGGTTGGCTGTGGAATAGTCTTTGAAACTGGTGAACTAGAAGATGGTGATGTACCTAAGAATTTCAAGTATAAAATCAGAAGCACAGTACCAATGTGGAACACTAAAAATTTATTTCCCCAGTTTCTACCTGCCGGCCCGACTGATGAAGGAGGTAAGAGATTCATGTTTATTATTTTAAGTAATTATTCAAAAAATATACATCAATTTGTTAACAATCTTTACAACAACAAAATTGTTTATGTTATTATATCTGTAGTAAAATGTTGAAAATTGAAATGTTAACTTCAGTTTTTTGCACAGTAGCATACTAGTTATTGACTGATGTTTAACAATATACGACTTAAAATGTTTTCCAATCAATGCTGATTTACTTACGTAAACCTAATCTCACTTAGTAAATGGCTTTGATCTGTTTCCAGACAACTACTTGATCGAAGGATTCGTAGCAGTTCAGATTGCAATTGACAATGCTTATATAAAAATTGTTGGAGACAACAAGACACCACCAGTTTTTGATGTGAGTTTTAGTGAATGACTCTTTTACTCAAATATACAGGTTATATTTACCCTACTTGTTCCAGTTTTGGCCAGTATAAGTGATTTATAAATAAGGTAAGGTATCTGCTTTATTTTGGTAGTTTGTCTTGGATAAAATGCTGGAGCTGTAAACATTCTTTTCTTTTTATTGTTATAAGTCCAGTTTTAATGTTATAACAAAAAGGTTGCAATACAATTAATGCAATAGACCTAATAATGTGTTGAAAAATCCA
Organism: Matsumurasca onukii; assembly: GCA_018831715.1. NCBI lineage: Eukaryota > Metazoa > Arthropoda > Insecta > Hemiptera > Cicadellidae > Matsumurasca > Matsumurasca onukii. The sequence goes on along the minus strand of CM032058.1, from coordinate 75,168,436 downwards.
TTGATAATCTCTTACCAGGAACATCTAATAACAATGAAAATAATAGTTAACATTTTCAAAATATTTAGATATTTACATGCTACATTACAAGATGACACAACATTCAACATAATCATACATAAATAATTACAATAATGTATTACATACAAACATTACATATACAATTATCATCATACATACATTACATGTAATTACTATCACAACATATAGCACAACATAACATGTACATTATATAAAATCAAAATGTGATTAAGAAGCAGTGTTTGATGGATCTGTTACATTTATTTGTAAACGTTTTGTATTTAAACAAAGTATGTTGTTTTAAAAGGACACTAGCTAGTTTATTTGTTTGTAAAGGTGCAATGTAAACTAATTAAGCTAAATACAGGTTTATTATAAATATTTTAAAAAAATTTTAAGAGTAAAGATAAACTAATTAGTTTGTGTAATAGGTGATGTTTAAGATATACTATTAAATACTAGAGTTTTATTTCAAATTTAATTTTAAAAAGTATTAAGATAAAGACAAAGATAACTTAGTTTGTGTTGTATGTGGTTTAAGTTAATTGAATACAACTAATATTATAGCTCCTTGCTTGAAATTTTCAGTATTGTACATAACCAAGCTCTATAGCTTCACCGAGCCAATAAATTGGCTTAAAAGTTAACCGATGAATATGTTTGTTGCTCTTGTTTTCTACTCATTGTGGTGATCAGTTAATGAAGGCAGAGTTGTTCAAACTTGCGTTAGTCACACGGCCGCTGTCACACTGTCATATGTTGACCTTGATTTTCAATTTACAAGCAGTTGTTCACCGCACAAATGATTCTAGCGGAATAGTGTTTACCGAAATAATTAACTGACGTAAAACTGTTATCAGCTCGCTTTCTCTTGTTATCAGAGTTGTTCAACACCTCTGATAGTTTTAAACGTTTGAAGTTTTTAAACATTAACAAAACTCATTTCAAAAAGTTAAGATAGTTTTTGACCTGGAGGTCATTACAATCATTGGAGGTTTAGCAATGATCCAAGTTAGAATGTGACTAAGACCAACCTTATGAGAACACAGTACGGTTTTCATAATAAAAATTAGGCAGGCTAACTTGTCAATTTAAGTGTCGAGGTTTTATCTTTGAGTAATTTAAAACTATGTTTCATCAGATACATGTTGATGAATGATACAAAATGATTATTTTTCTACCTAGAGATTAAAAGGTTATCAATACAAAACTGTATATTGCTCTGGGAATAAATGCGCAACTTTAAAATGCCATTATAATTTTGTGTTAAAAAGCTGTTTCTAGAACAACCTAACAACAACAAAAGTTAGTTAAAGTTTTAATTTGAAATAGCTTGTAGTCTTATGTTTTATTTGGACTCACCAATACAACAACAAAACAATAACACTAATTAGTAATTATCCATTGTACATACAACCCTCTGTGTAACTCACTCACTCACTCACTGATATATAAAAATGTTTACCCACTTCTAGATAAGCTAGAAACTTGAAATTTGGTATGTAGGTACCTCACCGAGGGAAAAATTTCCAAAAGACAAAATTTTAAATGTTAGCCACCCTAAAAAAAATAAACACCAAAATGGTGGAAAACATGTTTTTCTAAAAACATCTAGAGGTTGAACGGTAAGTCCTAGCTAAAAACAGATTAAATTTTCATGGTCAGGATTTAGACGCTCTAACTTATTGGTCCTATGACTTTTTTTGTATCTGGCCTCATTCATCCTTATACAGAGCAAAAGTTTCACACTTGCTACTTTTTTCCTGATTTTGGAACAGTTTTTAATTATATTATATGCCAATTGACTGTTTCACTAGCATTGGATGTTATGTTAAACATTGTCGTTATGTGAAATAAAGATTTGTCTTGGCTTGTCGTATGTTTCCACTGATGAATGTGCTTGTCTGTTACAGAGATCAGTGCAGAAGTTCCCATTCCCTGCTTACAAGCATGACTTGTTCAGTGATCTGTTCAAGTCCATGATGCCTCTGATCACAATGATCAGTTTCATCACTATCAGCATCTCCGTTCTCAAGAAAGTAGTGGAAGAGAAAGCTTCAGGAGTTGTGGTAATCTTTTCTCAATAATACTTGGTTCTAATTATTTGAAGTTGTTTCAAAATCAAGATTAATTTCACATGGTTACCTGTACTTTATTTCAATTATCTTTTAAATGTGCAAGAATTATAGATACTTTCTCGCTCTTAGTGTCTAAGTGCGTCTATTAATACTGTAGAGTTTTGCAAACACAATATGCTACAGTATTTAAATTTATTAACTAGGTTATTCCTCAAGGAAAGTTGCCAAATAAATCAACTGTCATAGTTGTTAGCATCTTAGTAGTAATTACACAAATTGTCTTCACTTTCCCTACATTCAATTAAATTTTTACAGCCAATTGACTCATACATGTCTTGTTTAAACCAGGAAAGTGCCTATGCCATTTGCAAGGATGGATAATAGACAAAGTTTCGATAGTAAACAAAATAGATATTTGAATTTTGGGCCGGAAAATTTAAAATCTCCTGAAAGTTTTGTTATGGGATGGGCAAGACATAATTTAAATAAAAATTTATAACTTATTTAGTTGACAATGGACCTGTGATGGGCTAGTCTCACGCGTGACTCCAGAGCTCTACACTCTGGTGGCGCAGTTTCGATCTCCGTCATCGCTAACAATTTGTTAAGTGACTATGGGGTAACGCTAGGTAATGGTCGAGGTGTGGAACTGCCTTTTGGCATCCACAATCATTAAGAGCAGGGGGCTCAATGGGACCGGCAAGTGCTCCCACGACGTTAAGGTAAATATGGACAAATTTGCAAACAACATTAAAGTTTTAATTTGGTTTCTACTGTTTAGAAACAACCTTGTGATTTTGTCGCAGAAGCTAACAGAACTCCGGACATCATCCCAAATTTGTCAGATAAGCTTATGCCAGTCCAGAAGTCAAGAGTAAAGATCCTTGCAAATAATAACCAAAGTTGTGATTTCATCGTGGATGCTAACGTTAGTCTAGAAATCACTGGCACTTTCTTGCGTAAAGTGTTGTGGGGAAGTAACGTTTCTTGTCTTTCAAAAGATTTCATAAAATTAAATGTAAGTTGAAGCCTATTAGTTTTGCACCTGACAACCAAACCAATCCTGAAAAGTCAACAAAAAAAAGACAATTTAACAATTTTGTTTTCCCCAAACCCTAGTCACACTGAGCTGGTATTCAGCTTTGACTGATGTGTTCCAGGAACTGATGAAGATGATGGGGCTGAAGACGTGGATGGTGTGGGCCGGCTGGACTCTGAATGGTCTGATGGTTTACATCATCGTCTGTATTGTCATCACGTTCCTCTTCTGCACCGACTTCGACCACGGACCTCTCATAGCCTACGTTCACTTCAGTGTCATATTCTGCCTCTACATATTCTTCTGCTTGGCTAGCATCTTCTTCTGTTTTGCAATTAGTTCTCTCTTTTTGAAACGTAAGTTATCAACTCTGATTTTTTCAAGAAGAAGTATATGAGTTTGATTATATATTCCCAGCTCATCGTAGTATTATCCTATTGCTTTATACATTGATTTGTTAAATCCATTTATGTTGAAAACAGCCAAATCATCAGGATATACACAGTTCACTTCTAACACATAATCAGTTCTTATATAATCACACAATTGTCATCAGTTTACAATCAAGTAATGAAATAATAACACTGCTCCGTTATTTGACAAAAGAGCGATGGTAGGGTGACTATCAGAAAATATATTATGTATTTGACTTTTGCAGCAAATATTGCCGTGACTGTGGGAATGGCGATATGGTTTGCTTCTCACACAGTGCTACAGAAGTATGTAGGCAATGCGTCAATTCCTCTCCCGCTACAACTGCTCCTGTCTCTGATCCCACTGTACAACATCGATACTGCATACGTCATCATTGCAGGCTTCGAGAGCAGAGGTAACCTTTATTGTCAGCTGTCAGTAACTGTAGGTATTTTCCAGTGAGAGAAATATGGAATGGATCACTGTTGTTCTCTATGAAAATAAACTCATGGAATTACATAAAAAATTAAAGTTCAATGTAATTAAATAAGTTGTTTTTAAATACAGCTTCCTATGAAACCGTAGATTTAGAGTAACTACAAGAGGATCACATGAGTTGATACACTTGAAGTTACTTGTTTAAATTAGGTTACATCAATTAATTTGTTTTGGTATCCTTAAATAATATACCTATTGTTGAGCAGTTATTACTAGAAATCATCATGATTTTGGTACTTTTGTATTTATGTTATTAAAAGAAAAACATGATACAATCAATTTATGTTTGATGGGGAAATAATTGGGAAGTGAATATCCAAAAGTACATAAACATTGATACTGAGCTTTAGTGACTAACGTTGATAATACTACTACTATTGTACACATTTTATTACACATAAAAGTGATGTTGAACTTTAAATACATTAATTTAATTTAATGGGATACAGTGACTATCAATATTGCAATCAGATGCGAACATAAACTGGGTATATAAAAGTATAATAATATTTGGAGAAATATGAAACAATGATTTATTCTACAATGAATATATTATTATGCTAATAACTTTTGGCTCTGCTGAAATCCATTCGCTAAATTATTTACACCTAAAATAAATCTACCTAAAAGATATTATAACCAGTCAAACTACCCATTTGTTATTATTATCTCTGTGACTAAAGTGAATATTGAAATTTAAACACTAAGGTTGCTAGTGTTAACAAAACTTTCTCCCAAGAGAGACATAATAAAAGTTATGACTTTAAAAATGAACAAGATTTTCCAGAAAAAACAGTGGAAAATGTGTGGTGGATGTAAACAGTAATGTACTTCTTTTTTCATTAGCTGAGGAGAAAGCCAAACTCAAAATGTATCGGGTCATGCACATGCAGAAAAACCCAACATTTAAATAGAAATCTAGGAGAGGGGAGGTTTTTAATTTAAACCAAGGTTTCAATGTATATAAAATTAAAACCATTAACTATCTGATACAAAGTACACTATTAAATGAGGCAGGAAAAATAGAAACCGTGACTGGATTATGCATAACCAGGAAGTCTCAGGGCATTGATTAGGCACTGGCTGTGACTGTACAAACTCTGAAATGTAACGCTTGTGTTGCACAGAGGTGAAGATCTCGTGGCTGAACCTGTTCTCGGACCCGGCCGGTGGCAACGGTCAGTCTCTGGGCTTGGTGTTCACCATGTTCATCGCACAGATGATAGTCTACATGTTCATCACTTGGTACGTCACATCCATCCATCCCGGACCCTACGGCAGAGCGGAGCCCTGGTACTTTATATTCTCGGTAAGAATCAATAATCTCACAATAATGTTCACAGTTTTGTTACTTTGTGAAGATTACCTGATGAGAAAGAAAAGTAGATTGTGCACTCTTTAAGGTGGTGTTGTATCCGTACAAGTTGTAACTTAAAATAGTTTAACTAGTCTAAGAGAGTTATTTCTTTCTCAAGGTAAAGTAGTAAGAAAGTGCTAAGAATAGTCTGAATAAATTCCAAGTTGTAGCACTAATAAAAAGGTTCCTGAAGAAACTCTGTTCTCCCAAGCCACCAATTCAATCAGAGTGCAATTTCAAATATCACAGAGCCTTGTAAGAACCTGGTGGCCTTTGCAGCATGGTCAATTCACATACTGCAATTCTGAGGAGTCTTGACGCCATTACCATGTTCTATGTTTGTGTGAATAAAGAAACTTTGTCTTGTCTTTAAATTGCAGTACCAATTCTCTTACTTAGTATTTCAGATACTTCAAAGCTGTGACTAAGCTAAGAGTTGTGGAATTTAAATAAAACTGCTTACTGCTACTTAATCATAGTGTTCTAACTGAACACATTATTTACATGTCTAATCTGCTTTTCAATTGAGTAATCAGAGGGCTGATTTCATATTTAAAATTTTATAATTGATACCTAGATTTTTAAATTGGAACTATTTTAGTCTTGAAAAAACTGGACTTATCTCATTAAAAGTGGAGACAAATTACATTAACGAGTTAAAACAATAGTCTCGAATGTATTTTACAGCTTTGGTCCAAGCCTGAAAGTATGCGACAGTCCCTTATCCGCGAGGATGAGGACGAATACGATCGATACGAAGCGCCGCCTAAAGACCTGAGGGTAGGACTCAAGATACAAGATCTGCGTAAGGTGTTCAACAACAATATGGTGGCCGTTGACAGAGTGAATTTGGATATCTACGAGGGACAGATTGCCGCTCTCCTCGGACACAATGGAGCTGGCAAAACAACCACCATGTCCATCATTACTGGTCAGTGCATACCAATTATAGGTTGTAGAGGGTTTTTAACCATATTTTCAGGTGACTTTTATGGGTGTGTCTTGTCTTACATTCGCTTACATTTTGTATGATATATGTTATGGATTCAATCCAAGCTGTGGTTTTAAATTTTAGTCATACAATTCAGAATACAGTTTAACCTTGTTACCATATTATACTTTGTTTGATTTATTCGAACACTTTACACAATCTACAAAGTGTACATGGTTAAGTTAATATTTTCATTAGAGTTAGTTTCAATAGATCTCAACTGACTGCATTCAAATTTTTTTAATGCAGTGAGCTTTTAAAAACCATACTTCTTTCTTACTCTTGATATGCGATTCCTAACTTTGTGACCATCTGTTCCAGGCATGTACTCTCCAACGGCTGGCAATATTTACGCTAAGGGATACAATATTTTTGAGAACATGGATCGTTTCCGTACCAGTTTAGGCCTTTGTCCACAACATGATCTTCTATTCCCTTACTTGACGGCTATTGAGCACCTGGTTTTCTTTGGAATGGTAAGCCAGTAATATTTTGTACTTCTTGACTGTTGATCCTTTGCAGGAAAATAGGCCTTTTCTTTGCATTTGTATATTTATTGATGCAATAAAATTTTTTTAGAGCTAAAAGGAAGTTACTGGGTCCGGCCTACGGGCGTGGCAATCCCATTCAAGCTATCACAGGTGGGCAGGAGATCTTGTCGCTGGCCCGGTAAAATGGACCGACCAGGATAAGTTTTGGTAGATATTTAAAAAGAGGCAACCCTTTCCCTGTTTGTGATATTAATGCGTTTTGGAGTCATATGGTTCAAACTCTAATCAAATTACCATGTACCAAAATACTGGGAATGTTGAAATTTTTGGCTGGAATACAGGAAAGCGTTGTCTAATCGGTTTAGATAGTCTGAGCTAACTGGATAAACATATCTATAGCCAGTCGTAACAATTAACAATTAATAAAGAAAGTCTCAGCCAACGAATCAACTTGATGGTGGTCACCGTTTTAATTGTTGAAATGTTTTTAGTTGAAAGGAATGTCGATGAAGCTTGCTCGAAGTGAAGGATTGAAGCTGCTCCAGATGCTTCATGTGAGCGAAAAGAAGAACGTTCTTGCAGATAAATTGTCTGGAGGAATGAAAAGGAAACTGTCACTTGCCATTGCTCTGATCGGAAGCCCTCAGGTACAGCTTCGGATTAATGTTTTTAGGCAGTGTTAAGTGGTCTTCCTTTTATTTGAATTTCAGTTTAAGCATCTGCAAGCAAATTGGCTATCATTTCATTTCTGACATACATTTTCAGGTGTTGATTTTGGACGAACCTACCTCTGGGATGGATCCAGAATCAAGAAGAGAAATGTGGGACTTACTTTTGGTAAGTATTTTTGTTTGTAACCACAGTATGTTTGGTTTTAAATCACAAATTCTGGTTTTACTTTCAATAATGATTTGTTAGACCCGTTCAATTGTACAGTTTAGTTTCAATTGGGTTTTATCATGTTTTATAGAGTCTGAGAGGAGAGAGAACTATTATCATCACAACTCATTTCATGGAAGAAGCTGATGTACTTGGAGACAGAATTGCAATCATGGATCATGGAAAAGTCAAATGCTACGGAACAACATTGTTTTTGAAGAAAATTTATGGTGTGTATAAAAATCAAAGGTGGAAATATGATTTTATTTTTGGTTAGCAATCTTTCAGAGCAATAATTTTGAGACCATACATGGCCAGAGAAGTTTTACCGTTATGGGCTTTGAATATTTTACCTAATATTGACTAAAAACTATATCACGATGTAACTTTAACTTGCTTGAGTGTCTACTTTATAAAAAGCGCAGACTTAGTTGCAACAGTGTTTGTTAATATTCTCCTGGCAGAATATAATAATAAAAAAGTGTTGAGCTCTACCACACGTAAACTTGAAAGTTGCTAAAGTTTAGATTGTTTTCAGGCACAGGGTATCAGCTAACTGTGATGAAAGCACCTGAGAAAGCCCGTAGAGCCGATCACCCAAGTTATCAAGTCGTCCGTAGAGGGAGCTGAAGTAAAGACCACTCACTCGGGTCAGGTGACATATACGGTGCCGCAAGAGCAAGCCGCGAGCCTGCCTCCCATGTTTGCAGCCATCGAGGCGAGGAAGGAAGGCTGGGCATCAAGGGAGTGGGCATCGCATGCACTACTATGGAAGAGGTGTTCCTCAAGTGAGTGTTTTTCAGAATGGTTCTCATTCTTGGGGGTTTTAATCTTTTAAAAAGTTTTGCTCAGTTGATTTGTTACATTAAATGTTGTTTAAACAGGATAGGTTGCTAAAGTCAAGGAAAAAGAAGAAAATAGGGAATTTCAAGTGTTTGGATATGTGTAGGAGTTTTGGAAAGAAAATCAATTTAAAAAGAAAAATGTAAAAAAGTGTTTGAAAGAATTAAGTTTTATTTTGAAGTGTAGAAAAATTTGATACAAGTTCCACTTGAAAAGTCCTTATGATAATGCTTTAATCGGCTTGAATTTTTTCTTAATCTCTGTAGGATGGCCTTTGTTTTTCTTGCTGCCAAAAATGCAATCAAAACATAAAACACAGTTCAGGTATACTATAGAATGACAACATAAAACTGAAAATGTTGTTTTAAAAATAGCCTGGAAACCAGAAAAATCTGGTTTTATTTCTGAAAAATGTGCAACTCTAAAAATACACCAATGAAAGTGTTGTGATTTATACTGAGGGGTTCAGTGATTTAAAGTAAATTAAGTTTGTTCAATGTCCCAATTACTTTTAAACTCTAAACTGTACCTCTGTCTTACATTAAATTCTCTTTATAGTTATTTTTTATCTTCTATTCCTTAAAATCAAAGCCACAACGCAACAACATACAGCACTAAAATATGAAACCTTTTTTAATAATTTTACATTGTTTTTCAGAGTGGGACAGCTGGAGAGAAATATGAATTTGATAAAACCAGCGCACATTCGAGGGAGCCCAACATGCTGCGTAACACTAGTAATGAAGGTGACATTGAGATTCACTGCTGTGAATTCTTAAAATAAAGCTGTTAAAATCTCTCCTGCTATTTACTCCAAATAAAAACACTTAGTGAACACTTCCTTTAAGAAAAGCTATGTGTTTTGCTAAAAGCCTAGTCTTAATCATACTTTATTATTGAAAGTTCGTAATTTACTGATAGTATCAGTCATGGTCCTGTTCTATAAGCCCTGCTTAAGTGGATACAGTTTTAAGTAGTTATGTGATTTCCGATATATCATTCTAGTTCAAATGAATCTTTCAAACTGATTATTTGTCATTATTTTGCAGCGTTGACGTACAAGAAGTGCAAAGGATTCCCTCTGATCATTCAACAGTTCAAAAGTCTTGTGCACAAGCGCAGTTTGTTCACCATTCGACGACCGGTTGCATCAATAGTTTACGTAAGTTATCTTTAGTAGACGTTTATAACCACTGGTAGTATTGCAGTAAACTTCAAAGAAAACTTATATTACATTAATTGGTGAAAATAAGATTCGGTTTCTTCTATGAATAAAAGTTATTTGAGTCTTTAATGTCAAAAACAAGATGAGAGCTGGAGCTAATGCTCCCTCTATTGGGCTGAATTAATGTGATTCTAGTCTCGAGGGTCAAAGTGAGTGAAAAGCTGTTTGCTTCCTGTGATATTAGGTCACGGTTTTCATCTAATGCTTAATGTGATCTGACACTTCTCAACAGCCAACTCTTGAAGGGCAAGATAATGTATGATGACATCTCGAAAGTCAAAATAATTTAAACCTGTGCCCATTTGCTTTTACAATCCATTATTAAGCTTTGGCTTGGCCATGACCTCTTGCTTCGGTCTTCTACACCCAGGCTAAGCATGAATTTCTTGCAGCCACTGGCAAGAAGGTTGACTTTACATAATATACAAATTTGAGTTTGAGCATTCATGGTAATAATTCTCCAACTGTTAGGTTTGATAACTGATAATGTTGGGAGGACTATCCACAACCATCAATACTAATAGTTTTAACAATTTAAACAAAATAATTACTAAAAATATATTATGCTTGCAGCTTGTCTTGCCTCTGCTACTCATGTGGGTGACTGTGAAGACAGGACTGGTCGACGTCTTGTCAGGACTGAAAGAACCGGCACTTACGTTTCAACTGTCCGACTACGGTCAAACTGACGCTTACGTTAGCGGTTCAGCAGCTAATCAAGCGGTTTACAAGAGAATTGTAGAGGAACAAAAGAGCAAAGTGTCTTCTGTACCTGACGGAGATATGATTGACGGTAAGTAGTAAATGTGAAACTTTGATTAAATGAAGAATATGATTCAATTCAATTAGTTCATGGTTATTTACATCATAGTTTATGGCCAGTTAAAACTTGTCGGTGAGGTCCACTTTTACCAATATACATGCAGTTGTTGCATTTTATTTTTTTATTATTATTGTATTTTTGTTATTTTCATACAAAATTAATGTTTAATAATCTTTTGTTTACATTTGGCGGTTTACTTACTTTTATCAAATAAAATTAGCAACTCTAAGATAGTAAATAAATACAAACTATAATAAATTACTAGGTTTGTAACTCACAAACCACGCACTGTACTAGACCATCAGGTGGCTCTGAGGCCCCGGATTACCTGAGGTTGCCTCTCAAGACCCCCGTCAAAGCTCACAACAAATATTTACATTTGCCTCTTGTCCCTGAAAGGCCACAGCCCTTAATATTATATTTATCACTTTGTTACTTAATGTTAAAATTAAAACCATAATTATATAGGATGTGGAGAGATAAGAAGGTATGTGCGGTAATAGAGAGGTAATTTTTGGGAATTTCTTTCCGTGGATGTCTATGGTGGAGTTGTTATTTTGTTTAAGAAGTTAATGCAGGAATTTTTAGCAAACAATTAAACACCCAGTTTCCGATGGTATTACCTTGACAAAAAGGGGTTTAAAAGTATTTGCTCTTTACCAAGTGGTCCTGAATAGTTTCAACCTTTAAAATAGTTTAAGTGACTACTCAATTTTCCTAGTTGTTCAGCATAAGTCCCATTTTGAAAGTTAGATTTGTTAAGAGTATGTACAATTGATACTTTGCTCTAACTTAAATCAATGATTGACAGCACTGCTACACATGGGAGAAGAGAACGTCGTTCGATACAAGACCCAGGTGATTGTAGCGGCTGACTTTGACGTAGTCAATGGCACAGCAAATGCTGTACAGACATAGCGTTATACCATCTCTGTGAACCTGGTGTCCAACACTGCTGCTTGGCGTCAAGACCAGCGAGCATACTATAACCACAATCAATGATCCACTGGATGTCAGCAACTTCGTGGTAAGTTATCAGTTGATTGTCAAACACAGTACTTACAAGTCATGTCATTATTTTAGCACATTTTGTTATTCAGGCCTTTGTAGCGTGGCTGGTGCTTCTATATTCGTTTGAAACGTTTTCATAACTAAATCAAGCTTCTAGTGTACTGAAAGTGACGCAGTTGCTGACCATACTGATGGTTACAGGGAGCGTGCAGTACACTGAACGACATCTCCCTGTGGCTGGGCGCTGTGATGTGGCTGTTCCTAGTGCCGATGGGAGTCAAGGGGTTCCTCACGGACTTCATCGTGTTCCACAACGAGCGCACCTCAACGCCAAGCAGTTGCAGCTCATGACGGGTGTCTCCCCGCCTCTGTACTGGCTTGCCTGTCTCACCTGGGACTATCTGGTGTACCTTGTCTGCAGCATAGGCGTGTTTCTCATCATCTACCTGGCGGATTGAGCATGCTGTTCACTGACGCTATCGACTACGGTAATTCATTCACATCTAGCATCTTAACAACGTCCAAAAAGAATACAAGGGCTGATGATTTGTACCGTACTTAAGAGTTGTTAGGACAAGACGAGAAATACTAGTACATATTGGCTGAATGAAGTTGTTGGTTGGTATGATTAGTTTGTTTAGAACTGCTTGGGATTCTGAGTTTTTTTGGTATGGGGATGGGATTCATGTCATTTTTGAATTGAAGCTTTTGGGTTTAAAGGAACTTTTGGCAAAAGCATAAAGGATATTTTGGGTTTAAAAGTATTTATTTTATTTGAATAAAAAGTATCTTTTGTGTATGATTTAAGTCAAGTGTTTATTTTATTTTAAAGATATATGTATTTAAATTTGAAAAAACATTATGTTTTTGTAACGATTTCCATTATTTGTAATTTGTATAGAGGTCAAGTGTAAGAGAGAATAAAGAAATAAAGAAGTTTGCTAGTCTAACGAGAACTAACCTAATCCTAACCTGAATTAAGCTATGTTTTATTTCCTCATTTCATTTTTGGCTGAGTTTACACAATAATTGTTTCTACAGGTGTGTTGGCCTTGATCTTCCTACTGTACGGAATCAGCGGCATTCTCTGTACCTACTGCTACAGTTTCCTTGCCAAGTCCAGTGCAATGGCCGGTTCAGTCTTCACGTTTGTTACCCTTATTACAGGTAAGCACTCAGCAAATGGAGTTATACTGTGATTGAACTAAAACAAACAGCAATTCTTGATTTCAATGAAATGAATAAAGGTAAACATCTCTTTTTTGTTTTGTTTAAAACTTAAGGTCAACAGTAAGTTATTACATAATAAGAGAGCCTTTCAAGCTAAAAGAGGGTACTGACTGAGTAAAATCACTCCTAATCTAAAGTGGAAACCACTTTTTTATCCCCCTCACCTTGAACTTGTAAGAAACTATGTTTGTTTCTTGTTCTTGAAACAGCGTAATGCTCATGTTGTACAGGATGCATTGCACGCTGGCTCTCCACTTTGCCATGGTTATTGCCGATGTGTCCGACGGCTTTGTTAACCCTGCGGTGGTCAAGCCCCTGCACTACCTACTCTGCCTGGAGCCACACTACGCGTTTGGTGGCGCGATACTCAACTACGCATACCTACTCACCGAGCACAGTGCCTGCAAGCAGTGTGACAACGCCGAGACGCGAGCCACCTCTTGCGCTACAGGTATGAGGCGTTCACATTCTACCGTTTGGTTGTAACTAAGAGTGGTTTGTAAGTAGGGCTTTCAATCCTGCGGTTCAATTTAGAGATCTCGGATTAATTTCAGGTAGATTTGAATTTAGCTTTCAATCTCTCCAGTTAAGGATAAAGCCAAACGAACACTTCCCAGGCGCAAGATCATGGCAACAGTTTTCTGGGACAGGGGTGGCATTTAGGCCTTGAGGATATACGATAAAAATAACAGCTTATTTTGCTACTCTGACCAACCTTAGAAGAGCACTCCAGAATAAACATCGTGGCATGCTGACCAAAGGAATCCTTCTAATCCGATAACACACCTCCACATGCTGGAAAGTCAGGACGATAGATTCTTTTGAGTGGGATGCTATTAGTCATCCTCCTAACAGTCAGATATGGCACTCATTCTTCGTCTGTTCTGTCAATTAAAGTTGGTAAGCTTTGACATTCAGGAAGAGTCAAAGCAGCCAAACAAACATGGCTGTCAACAATTGTATTCTGTACTGCTAAACATTAATTTATGTTGATTCTGAATCTGTGCTCATTCCTTCAACCTTTTCTTTATATGTTGTGGTAGGCTCATACAGAGCTGTTTGGAACAAACTTAATTTGTCTAATGCAAACTGAATTTGCTGACTTTGCCAATCCAAGTCAAATAGGCTTAACCACTGCATGAAACAAGGAGCAGGGACAACTTGTATGTACTGCAAAAGCAAAACTGCAATAAATACAAAGCTGTCAACACAAGCTAGTTTATAAGCATCCGGTTGTAGAAAGAAGAAATTTAAAATCAAATAAACCAATATAGAAATGTTTAATTCACGAGGCCTTTTGATCAGCAAAGCTGTCATCATTGCTTATCTAAAGGCCTCATGAATTAAAATTTCAATATTAGTTATTTGATTTAAGTTTTCTTTTACCATTCCAATATTAGACTCATCCTTCAAGATCTGGTTGGTGAATAAACTTCCCAAATACCACCATCAAATATTAACATCTTAACAATTTCAAATAAATTTCAAAAAATAGCAAACCTACAAAGGAAGGTTTCACAACACTTTATGTTCATGAAATCAACCAAAGTGGACAGGATAGAGGGTAGTTAATAAATTGATTGAAATCTGGTTGCATTTGATGAATTGTATTCAGAGGCAATCTCAAATCTAACTTTTAGCTTAAATATTATCCTTTGTTGACCTATTTTGCAAAGTAGATTTTAAGATATAAATGTTGCACGTTGAATTTACATTAAGTTCGTTGTAATTTAAACATAACTTACCTCATCTACTGTAGCAACACTTAGCAAGGTGTCTAGATTTGGTAGTGTAGTGTTTAAAAGCTTCCAGCATTCTGTCGGCCATGAGCGCACACAGTGGAGACAGTGGCGGGGCTTCACGTGAGCTGACGGAAGCACTCAAGACCTGCAGCAAGGCTGAAACTCACTCTGTTCATGTACCGCAAGTGCACCGTGGGTGAGACTCAAGTGCTGCTGCCTGGTGGTGTTGCTTGTGTGAAGTGCTGTGTTTTCGGTTCAGTGGTGGGGGTCGGTTGATGTGAGTTTTAGTGCAGTGTTTGATTCTACGTAAAAACATTCCGCTGTATATCAAGTGCTGGAAGGATTTCTGGAGATGAGTTCACGACATTTTTACACCAGGATTATACACTACTTATATACTTCCTATGTTGGCACAAAGAACATTGCAAATATCTACAGAATTTAAAAGCACATTTGGACTCAACCTTTACATAAGAAATTTCACGACACTATTTAAGGAACTCTTTTGGGAAATACCATTCCTGGATTGCAATGTAGATATAATTAAGTGGTAACATGAAAAATCATGTTTTTTGTTTGAAGTAAATGTAGATTTTTGTAAATGTAAGGCCACAAACAGATACAATTTGATCTACTGTAATAGTTATTGTTTTCAATCCATTTATTTATTTCTACATTAATTCACCATTTTATATATAAATGACATTTATATTACAAAATACTTACACAGAACTGGAAAATACTTTTCCATTTTTAGTTTCCTTATTTTTCTATTTGTATTGTTAATGTATAACAGACTACAATGAATATGACTACACATTGTAATTATCAAATAAATAACTTATGTCAAATCATTTTGGTTTGTTTTTACTAAATCTAAAGTGATGTTATGTTTTGTATTAGTTGTAATATGGTAAATTGTACATTTAATTATATTAGTAGTCTAACTTGTGTTAGCTACAGCCTACAAGTATATGTGAACATAAAATAGAGTTAGCATTCTTAGCAAAATTGTCTTGTTATCTTGAGAGACACAGTTAGCATTATTTTATCAAAACCATACAACAAGACCATTCATTAATCAAACAAAACCATACACCAAGACTATTTCTTTAACCTTTTCCTCTTCAATGTTTTCTGGATCAAACTATTTTAACATTTACGTTTTGTTAAAACAATTTGGGAATGATAATTATTATTTTTAGGTACAAGTGCAAAAACGACGATAGCGCAATATCCGGGTGGAAAGGACTAATGTGTTCAAATGATCACACTTAATCTTTGTCTATTTTTAACCTCAAACTTTAAACTTAGTCCTTTAATTTATTTAATTTAAATGTTCTTTTATTGCAGAAAAGAGCTATTTGGAGTTTCCCTCGAATACTAATTCAAACGGTATCTTGGAGTTTGTACTCTTCCTAGCATTCGACTGGATCTCATTTGGGAATCATCCTCTTGATAGAGTATGGGTGAGTAAACATTTTGTCATATACTGATTTAAATTTTATAACAAGTAAGTTTAATGAAACCTGCATATACCTTTAACTTTATAAGAGACACTAGCATTTCTAAAGTGGTGAATTGAGTAACTTCTCTATGTTATGCTAATAAAATTTTAAAGGACATTTATACATATGTTTCCTTTTTAATTAAATGACTAAATTATATCAAAATGGAATTTTCCTCACCAAAACCTAGCAATAAAAGTGGGTTTCAGATTAATGACCTAGTGTTTGCTAAGGTCAAGGGCATCCTGGCCAGCAGTAATAACTAACATTGATAGTAAATCTTTCAAAACAGTGATTAAATATGACGTACTTTTCACAACCAAAACAACTGCCACTTTAAACAAAAGTGACTTATTCACTTATAAGGAAAATGCATCAAATACACAATTGAGTGTTAGTAGTAGACATAAGGATACATTTAAAATGCACTTGCAGAAATCTCAAAGCATTTGAAATGGCTAAAATCCCAAAATCAAGTACTAATGCTGTAATGACCCAAAAAACATGTTCCTTCGTCAACTCTAAATCGGAAAGAGCCAAACACTCACCAAACAAAAGTCTTGAAACAATTAATGATAGTGTAGTGAGTTTGGATACACCAAACACTTAGATGTAAACTATCAACTTTCAGCAATAACTGATAGATGTATTGAGCTTGAAAAGAGTTGATGGAACTAAAGAACTCCAATTGTGAGACAAAAGAACCTCAAAATTTAGACTTTCAAACACAAATTCTGTTAGAAGAGCTTAATAAATACAAACTTGAATGTAAAAATCTTCAGTCTGTGATTGAATTGTTGCAAAGTGAACATGTAAAACTAGAAGAAGAATTAAAGCAAAAAGTAAGTGCTAACAAGTGTCTCAATTGTTTTCCTACTTTGAAAAATTCATCTAAGGGAAATGAATGGCAAGTAGTTAATAAAAAACCTATGAGGTCAACTCACCAAATGACAAGAGTGACTGAATGTTCGAACTCGTTTGATGTTCTGGCTCATGAAGATACTGGAACCAGCAATTCCCAACTAACACACTTACAAATAACAGAGCAAAATAAATCCTTAAATAAACTACACAAAAATGGATCAAAGCCAAAACATACTTCCTGTAAAGTTAACCAAAACTGTGTGAAAGAACCTAAACCAAAATTGATAATTTTAGGGCGATAGCCATGGAAATGACCTCAGTCATCTGATTGAACAGCGAACTGCATTTGATGTGACTTCCTACACAAGGCCAGGAGCAAGTTTTGAACAGGTGATTGAGGAACTAAGTGTCCTGAGCAGGGGTTGGGAATGAATGACAGGCTCCTTGTTGTAGGTGGAACAAACAGCGTCCAGTCAACAGCAGTGATAAACATAACAGACACTGTTCATGATGTAATAAGGAATTCTAAACACACAAATCTAATCTTGGCCGCCCTCCCCTGAGACATGACACTCCGCTACTCGATTTAAAGATTTCTAGAATAAATGCTGAAGTTGAGAGAATAACAATGGATAACGAGATAAGTCTTCTCCCTTACATCTTCTCCCTCGTCATCTGTATACAAACCATGGTCTTCATTTCAATAAAAGAGGAAAACTCGCATTGCTCAAATGATTGCTGATATTCTGAACAATAAACAGACTACAAATCAAATCAAAGCTAGATCTCTAAACTACACACCTGTAAATACAAATACCAAGCAAAATAAACATAGTGGAAGCTGATATGCTAGACACCTTTGATCAATGGAAGATGGATCCCTCGGCAGCATTTGCCCACACCATTTCTGCAGACTTTGATCATCCCAGGCGTATGTCTGCAGGAGTTGCAGTGCTGTTTGGCGTATTTGGGAGGCCTATCGTCTCAGACTACATTGAAAAGAACTTAACCTGCCAGAAATTTAAAATGGAGCTGCTATCTATAGTCTTGTGACGAAATCCAACTTCTATGGGAAACCTCAGTATGAAGATTATGGTGCTCACACAGCTCACTCAGGATTTCAAGAAGCGAGAACTAAAACCCTCATCTGCTCTCCGATGGGGTGTGTGAGATTTAGTGAAACCAGACCATTTCATCAAGAGACTAAAGGAGTTCAGGAAAGCACCCAAGCTACAATATGTGATCACCTACAGCCAAGTATCCCACAGAGTTTTAAGAAATGGACTCTCCCACGCAGAATTCCTGAAAACACTACAGGATGCTGTAGCTGCCGATAATGCTTCGACCACCATCAACAGCCCTAAAGTTCAACAATGCAGCAGTGTTGTCTCCCAGCAGGATCCTCTGATGAACAGTTACCCAACCATGACACCTACCACTGTGAGTGATCTGAATTGTAACACTAACAATAATAGTAGCATGGATGAATTCTTAGGGTTTTCTACTCCCAATACTTCTGTTGGATTAAAAAACTTAGCAGTAGCAACTCATCACTCTGTAACCTAAACAATAACAGTCTTAAAATATCCTTTCTAAATATTCAGGGTTTACAAAATAAAAATTAGTCCTTAATGAATTTTTGTTAGATAATCACATTGAGATAATTTGTTTAAGTGAACATTGGTCACATGCGGATGAAATATATTTTCTTAAATTGCAAAATTTTGATTTAATAAATAGCTATTGTCGGAAAGCACACATAAGAGGAGGAGTAGCTATATATGTTAATAAATCCCATAGCTTTACCATTAATGAGATTAACTTTGATTTTATTTGTGATGAGATACATTTTGAATGTACTGGTATTGTAATTAAGGAAGTTAAGTTAATAATTGTGTGTATATATAGGTCTCCAAATGGAAATGTAGATGTGTTCCTAGAAAAGTTTGATCTTCTGTTAAATTATTTTAATAAGCCCAAGTGGAGATGTTATGATATTTCTCTGGGTGGGGATGTAAATTCAGATTTTGATGTTAGTAAAGTAAGCAAAGTGTTACCAACTTAATTAATTTATTGAGGCAGTACAATTTCATTGCTTGAATTCAAAGCCTACTAGGGGGCTGTCTTGTCTCGATAACATTTTTATAAATTTTGCTGTGTATGATGCTTGTAAGGTTATTGATTTTTTATATTCAGATCATAATGCTCTTGCCTTTTCCTATTATACTGGTTGCCTTACTAAAGTTGACTCAAATAGTGCAGTAAATAAAAAGATTGTAGTTACTAGACCAATAACTAATGACAAAATTATGAATTTTAAAAATAATCTTTCTAATAATAATTGGCATTGTTACTTAAATGACCTGGGTGATACAGATAAAATTTCAGCAAAAGTTGTATTTTCTACATTTTTTAATAGGTATTTACAAATCTTCAATGAGTGTATACCTCAAAAGCATTAAACTACCAGTTCAGTGTTCTAAAAGAACTAGTAAGTATAATTCAAAACGTAATAATTGGTACACCCCTCAACTTGTAAATAAAAACAACAAGTTATGTTTCTATTCGATGTATATAAAATAATAAAACTAATGATTCTAGACTAGCTTATATCAGGTGTAGAAATCAATATAAAAAGAAATTCTTGATGCAAAAAAATCGTCAAATTTAAATTATATTGAGAGCTCTAGCAATAAGTGTAAAGCAGCCTGAAGATTATTAATAGCGTTGCTAAAATCACTAACAAAGATGCTGTATCTGTATCTCCCCAAGAATTTAACCATTTTTTTATTGATGCAGTTACTGAAGTAAGTAATTCAATTGTCAGGCCTAATGTTAGTTCTGCAGAGCTGGTGTTCCAAAATGGTACCAGACCAATGATTCAAAATAATCCCTTTATTTTCTGTGAAGTATCTGTAGAAACTGTTTTAAACATAGTTAAGAATTTTAAACCTTCTGAGAGTTTAGATATTTATGACATTTCCTGTAATCTTGTTAAAAAAGTTATAGATGTCATAGTATGTCCTCTGACTTATTGTTTAAATATGTGTTTGCTAGAGGGATATTTCCCAATTGAACTTAAAATGTCTAGGGTCGTGCCAATATATAAGAAAGGAGACAAAAGTTCTCCATCAAGTTACAGGCCCATTTCTCTTGTGCCAGTTTTTGCCAAGATACTGGAAACAATTATCTATAATCAGCTATCCAACCATTTTGAATGTAACGGTTTGCTACATAATTCACAGTATGGTTTTAGAAAAGGGTTGTCTACAGTAGATGCAATAGACTCTTTAATTAAAACCGTTTTTCAGGTTTTTTGAGTAAGGGCTTTGCTCGAGCACCTTCTGTGACTTGAGCAAGGCCTTTGATTGTGTTGAGCATGATTCTCTACTAAATAAAATTAGTTTTATGGTGTTGTTGGTGATGTGGGAATAAACCTTCTCAAATCATACTTACAAAATCGGTCAAGTAGTATGTGTAGGGAAAGATAAATCTAGTGTAGCTTCTATCAAATTAGGGGTTCCCAAAGGGTCTGTTCTTGGCCCGTTTTTGTTTCTAGTTATGATAAATGATCTGCCACCATTTATACAAAGTATCGGTATTATACATGAGCGATACTACTTTTCTTAATTACAGCAATGACTTTAATGATCTTAAACTCTTAGTTGATAACACTATATCACAAGCGTCAGTGTGGTTTAGGGCTAATGGATTTTTGTTAAATGATAGTAAAACACAACAAATTACCTTTAGTTTAAGGGATAGACCACCTTCTGATGATTTAAATAGTGTCAAGTTTTTGGGTGTCTACATTGATTATAAATTGACATGGGAAAAACATATAAATTATATCAGTGGTAAATTGTCCAGGGTAATATCTTTTAAGAATCTTTACAAATTGTGTACCCCATAACTATGTCAGATCATCTTATTTTTCATTTTTCAGAGCATACTGGCATATGGTATTTTGCTTTGGGGTAATTGTAGCCATGTTAAAGACATTTTAATTCTTCAAAAAAGAGCAATTAGGGTCATTACTGGCTCACCAGACCGGACCCATTGTAGACCTTTATTCATCCAACTTAAAATAATGACAGTAATTAACTTATATATTTATTCAGTACTAATATACATTAAAAAAAGCTACCGAAATGCACTGTAGAGATAGTGTTCACTCATATAGTACAAGAAGTAATAAACATATTTATATTAAACACTATAGACTATCAAAATCAATCAATAGTTATGAGGTAGTTGGTCAAAAGCTATTTAATAAACTCCAGTATCTTGGCAAGATCCTAACCTTTCATTGGAACAATTTAAATTAAATATTTATGAATGGCTGTTACTTCATCCATTTATGATTTAAAAGAGTTGCTTGATTGAATGTAGAATGATTTTTTTTTTTTTTAGAACAATGTTTAAAGTAGTTTGTAAGTTTATTACATGTAATATATGTATATATTTTGTTTAGTATTTCTTTAACCTTTTCCTCTTCAATGTTTTCTGGATCAAACTATTTTAACATTTACGTTTTGTTAAAACAATTTGGGAATGATAATAATTATTTTTAGGTACAAGTGCAAAAACGACGATAAGCGCAATATCCGGGTGGAAAGGATTAATGTGTTCAAATGATCACACTAAATCTTTGTCTATTTTTTAACCTCAAACTTTAAACTTAGTCCTTTAATTTATTTAATTTAAATGTTTCTTTTATTGCAGAAAAGAGCTATTTGGAGTTTCCCTCGAATACTAATTCAAACGGTATCTTGGAGTTTGTACTCTTCCTAGCATTCGACTGGATCCTCTATTTGGGAATTATCCTCTTGATAGAATATGGGTGAGTAAACATTTTGTCATATACCCATTTTAATTTTATAACAACAATAGTAAGTTTAATGAAACCTGCATATTACAGTCAGTACTAAACAAGCAATCCAAAATAGTTCTAACTTTTATCAAGCCTCTTTGGTGAAAAAGAATGTATTTATTTACAAGCTATTTTTATGATAATTTAGAACAAAATGATGAGCCAGAAAAAAGACGTTACAAATAACAGTTCAGAGGTTATCTGCCTTGTTAAGCAATTTGAGTTTTTTTAATTGTTTATCTGATTGCTCCGTTTATCTGTTATAATGCAAACATAATTTTGTGTAGATGAATTGGAAACCACTTATGAAGACATTTTTTATTTTAAAATTAAAAGTGTATACAATTGAATATAATGAATATATGAACAGAATTCAGGCAGGTCTCAGTTGAGTTACACAAGTCAATTAAACTGTACTTATTATTATTGTCTCTTTCCCTCCCTTTTCTCGTTCAAAACCGGTATTTTTTCTTAAAATGTTATTAGGTAACTACAGAATTACAGAAAAGTTGAAACTATCGAATATTACAACTTTTAATGTATGTTTTAAATATTTTGTAAGAACAAAGGAACAAAGTTTTCTGTACTTTAAATTTTCAGATAAGAACAGGGTCTTGAAGATGTAGGAATCTAATGTTGACAAGTGATGAAGTGACACGTGCATGTAATACACGTTACAACTGTGTGTCGGACAGGTACATGAGTCGTGCCATTCACTGGCTGAAGGTGCAGTGGGTCGGAACTGACTTTGACCGGCTGATCAACGAAGATGCAGACGTGAGAGATGAGCGTGACAGAGTGGACCACGCACGTAATCTCACACACAGAGGTAAAGTAAATTACGAGTTGCACTCTATAAACCAGCGTGACAATGTGTTTGCATGACGTTAGGTTATCTGTTGTCCTGTTTGATATCCTTCACGATTTGGCAGAAAACTGTGCCAAATAACTCACAGTGGCAAATTAACTAATTTGGGTAATATTTCAGCTTTGTCACTATCAAACCAATACATAAACAAATATAAAGTGCAGCTCTTCATTGAGTAATATAGATGTACTTGTATTAGTGAATTGCACACATGTTTTATCTTGTAACTGCCAGTTCTTTTAATACCAAGTGTTCACTAAATAACTCAGGTAATTTTTTAAACCCCGGTTGGAGAAACTAGCAAACTGAATGAGAGTTAGCTTTTAGACTTTTGTAGGTAATCTAGTTTTATTTTATTTGGAATAATAATGGTTTTAGATTTGTAATATTAAACCCTGAGGCACACCAAAAATGACTTCTTGCCAAGAAGTTAAAGCTCTTCTGTTATTATGAAAGATTATTGTTCTTTGCTTTCGTTTATTGAGGGATTCCACCCAGTGGAAAGTTTTTTTTTTCAGAAACATTGGTTAACTCAATAAAATTTTTTACCTTTTTTTAAAGTTGTACACACTATTTTAGTCCAATGGAGTTGGCATTTTTGCTTGATGGTTGCACAAGTGTTTTACATAATTTGAATAATAAACACCAACATTTAGTCAATGACGTTGATGAGCTTCAAACTAGAAAAATTCATCTCATTAAAATAGCTTATAACGTTTGGTCAGGATTTTTTTTAAATACCAGAGTTTTTTTGAACACCCAGTTCATAAATAAATAATATAGTTGATAAGGGGAACTCTACTGGATACACAATAAGACTTATACTAATTCCTCTAACCACTGCTTTGACACTAAACAGAAAATTATCATTAAGCTACAGAATCTAGTTCAGGAGCTCACAACTGGTCTTGCATGGAAATAATTCAGCTGGCATGGAAACCAATGCAGGCTAACTAAGTGCAGGAACAAATGCAGAGCTAAATCGGTTTACATTTGGTATATGCATCATTGCCATTAATAATGTTCACTGATTTTAATTTTAAACGTATCGTTAACTATTTGAAATTGCCACTCGAAAAATAGTTGTAAAACAAAAGGTGTTGGGCTAATTTAATTAAAAATTTAACACGTTAAGTAGGGGCTATGAGTTGTGAACTCCTATCCTAGATGGTTACTGTTTGTAAATAAATTTGCTTCATGCTCATTTTGTCTTTTTTCATAAATTGTTATTTTTTAAGAGTGCAGCCTTTTCTACTCTTTAAGTTTCATCATATATTCCAGTTTCTAAAAGCCTCATCATTAACATGCTTTAAATAACTAACAATTTTTTCCAGCTTAACACTACATGGTATATTAGAGAGTGTTTGCAGTTTTTTGTAATTATGACATCATAAACTCAACATAATAAGTGATTTTTAACATTACAGAATATCTGTGATGAGCTTACAGAATATCTGGGTCTTACTAGAAATGAAAACCTCGTAGCATTCTTCCTTAAATGTTCCATAAGACCAACGTTAAACATACTGTATAGTGTATGTAGCATAATGTAATACTTTCAGTAAACCTCGAAATCCTCTTTAATAAATCATATAAATAAGTTGGTGTCTGTGCGCAGCAAAACGTGCAGTTTACTGTGTTAACAAAATATCTGAAGACAAAATTTAATATTTCTTTTGTTGAAGGGTTCTTTTTAGTATAATAAAACTGGACAGTCATTTTTTTGTACAAGCATAAACCTATTTATGGGAAGGAAGTACTTTACAAACAATAAAAACCCCAAACCAAAGTGATATCCTGCCTGCAAAGTGCTAAAGTCAAAATTTCACTTCTTTATTTGCTTTTGTTGTTTGCAAATTAATTTCCTGTTGAAAATGGTTTTAGCTTATTAAATAAGTGAAATTGTAATGTCATCGTACTAATCAGTATTTGTCCATAAAGTTCCAAAAGATAATACAGTCTTTTCCATTAAAAAGTAAAGAACCAATAACGCTACAAACTGTACTTTTGGCAGGTATTAAATTTGGCGCTCCTAAAAACCCTTATAGAACTATGATCATAATGGCAAGGGGTCTGTTTAAGCCATAACGCATAAACATCTGTTATTTTCTGGAAATCCTCGTAGAACAGTGGCTTCTCCCTGCTTAGTTTTAAATATTTTAGTTCAAATTTTTTTTAGTTAATTTTTAAAGTAGTATACCAAATGTGTTTTTCAACACAATCTTATAATTATATTTCAAGCCCAAAAGAGTGACAGGAACTATTGTTTCCCTAGCTATAGCTTTGAAATCAATGGCTAAGAAGAACGGTGACGTGAAGTTAAATGAAGAAGAAATCACTAAAAAATCCTATGATGAAGGTAACTGAAATAAATGAGTCTGTACTTCAGTGCTATTCAGACCAGTGATTAGATCCACACTTTCCTCTAACGTATTTAGCTATAAGTGGTCACGTTTAGTGTTTACTAAACAGAGCTGGTGGAACCAAACCAAACACAAGTTCAGCTCAATTATTAAACCTCACTTAAAGATTGTTTAGAGCTCTCGAAACTCGGTTAGAGCATACTGCTTTCGGATAGGTTAATTTTCAACAAAATAATTGACATCACACACGGGCCTAGCTGCACTTCCAGTGCATACACAGAATTGGGCAGACCTTCAGGTCGGGTCTGGTTATCATTATGCAGACATAAAACTCAACTGTACCACACACAGTCAGGGTAGCCTCACTAAAGGGTAGCTTCACGGCTTGATTTTGGTGCCCCGGGTTAATTGCAGGCGACATGTGGTGGCATGTGGTTCTGAGACCGTTAAAAAGCTGGTAAATCCCCTGAGGATGCTCCTGCTTTGGTGGCTAACACCACTTCGGGTGTGAAGGACACGAATCCTTCCAGAGTCTGATAGTGACTCCTAGAAATGCCCAGTCGCCTGTGAACTCTGCTCGGAGATCCCCCCATTCTGAACACATCCAAGTCCTAGGACTGAATAATAAACACCTAAGGGGATCGAGGGGTTCGTACTTGTCGTCACATGTTGCCACGATTAAGTTTGAATTTGTTTCAGACACACATAATACAAGTCTGTTTTTAAATAATAACTCACGACTACCCAGTGGCTTTGGATTTGGGTTATTTTTGTCTATTTAAACCCAAAGATTCGGATTGACTTTGGTCAGTTTGGTTAGAATGAACATGTGTTTAAGTCATGGTTCTACCAGCTTTAATACCTAGTGTTTAACCATATGCTCACAGCTCACTATAACAATTAATAAAAGCATGCATCAAACAACAAGCTGTGCATCAAAGCAACTTTCACATATTACTTTTCTCTTCGACATTATGTGATTCGGTTTCAACAACAGTGAAAGGGTAGTGGTTGGACTATCTTTAATTTAGGGTTTAATTACTAGGGTTGGACAGGTCTCGAGTGGTTGGAAATGTGGAAGTTTCCTGATGAAAGTGTAAATCTCAAAAATCAAGTTGGAATCCTCTAAAAAAAGGATTTTTTTAGGGAGGAAATATTTGTCTGGTAAACATTTCTGGCCAAAGTGGAATTTTCTTGGTATTTTCCCCCTATGTTTAACGCTTTTAAGGAATTTCTTGGTATTGTTTCCCTATCTCTATCGCGTTTAAAAGATTTGTCACAAATGCACCCAAATCGTTTTGTTGTATGTTACTGAAGAAAAATTAGAAAATATAATTATAAATAAACCAATTCCCTCCAGAGAGGTAAAGTTCAACCCTGTCCATCCTTAATTTAAACAAAATGAATTGTTTGCTACTGGCTTATCAGGCAAAATAACTGTTGACAGTCACAGCCATGTAATTTTTGATTTGTAATCTTGAAAACATATGTCTGAGAAGTTTTGCAATTGAAATGGGAAAGTGTTGGAAGGTTAATTGCTAGTCTGTATAGTATTGAAGTAATGTTTATAAATATTGGAGGTGGAAGCATTTGTACATTGTAGTATCCTGTCTCCTGTCTAATCTGTTAAACACATTTTATTTCACGTTCACCTAAATGTAACAATGTTATGTGTACTAATAAGGTTAACCGTAAGTGTACCAAATTGTGCATTTTTGAAAATCATTGCTTTTTTGTATTATTATTCCAGCTTATGAAACAACTTAACTTTTCAATTTTTTTAACATTGGCTTACATACTTTAGCAGTTTTAAATTTAAATGTGCTCTGACAAAAAGGAACTTGTAATATTGTAGTTTGAAATATTTACCAATGTATATGTTTTCACTTTGCACAGCTGAAAAAATAAAACTTATGCGTCCACTATACCACAACCAAGCTTCATTAACATATATCAAACGTTTGACTGTTGAATTTATACGGTATAGAAGGACAAGTGAAAACCGGTTCACCGCCAACTCTGCCACTTGCTTATTTTTGACAGCTGGTCATCATAACAGGCTTTTTTTAAATCTTCAAAAGCTTCTGTGATTGTTGCCGACAGAGTGCACACACAACTCAGTGAACAAGTGTCCCATTCGACTTGTCCTTCTATAATGTACAAATTTCAAAGTGTTGCAAATTTATTTTAAATTCTTGTTAACTTTGTAGTAGTGATTTAGTTTATTTTATTTATCTTCATTGTTGTAGTAAATATTTTGGATAGGGGTAATCATATCACAAATTTAAAATACCGTAGTATGACTAAACATAATAATGTCTCTATGTTTGGTTGGATCAATGAGGGGTCATTATTTTTAAGTAGTCTCCTAATGAAAGTAATACCTTTAAAAAACTGAGTAAATTGGTTATATACATTTTGTTACTTCTGGTAAGTTTACCAGTTTTGATACCTTGGAATTATCAACTGCTGTTTCTTTGTTTAAAGTCTGTTGTTGACAATACTGACAACTGGATGGGAGTTTAAACTCTGCCAAAAGTTACTTCCATATTCAATACTATCAAAATGAAACTGTCTCTCTTCTTTCATATTCAACCAAACGTCCCTAACTTGATGATCTTTCTCTTTATTATATTCAGTTTTTCTGCTTGTTTTCCACTATCATTTTATTGTCTTTTAATACCTTTTACAAACTATTTTTTCATTTGATTTCAAATATAAATGTAAATATTGCCATTCCATTTTATTCATGCAAATATTCACAAAATAACTTGTAAACCACTTTACCACCATTTACTCTTCACCCGTCCTGGTTGTCAAATCCATGAATGTTGTACTTGCAGATGACAGCGTCGTGCTGACAGTAGATGACTTGGCGAAGAAGTTCAGTCGGTCGTTTGCAGCCGTGCAGGGCGTCACGTTCCAAGTGTCCGCGGGCGAGTGCTTCGGCCTGCTCGGTGTGAACGGGGCCGGCAAGACAACCACTTTCCGCATGTTGACCGGAGACGAGACCCCGACTGCTGGCACTGCTTCCCTGCTCCACTACTCACTCAAGGACAGGTCTAATGTAAGCTCAAGCTAGTAACTTCTTTTGCCTTTTACGCCAGAGGCATTTTTATTGAGTTTAGGTGGTCAAAAACACTTTTTAGTGTGGGCCAAAACCCATATGCCCGGAATCAAGTGCACTAGAGTCCATATTTTTTCATTAAAAACAGTCATAAGTTCAAAAGATATGACTCCTGCAGTTTTATTTTTAAATTTTGTACTATCTAATATAAAATATATTCAATAATTCATTCACCGCACCGATTACTATCATACTTTAATATAGATTTGTCTTACCTCTTGACCTACAGAATGCTTAGAATCGATATTTTAGTTAGTAAGTTTTAACAGACCATCTATGTGTTTTTAACGTTTTTATGTAGGTATTTGTTAAAAAGCTGTTAGCGTTATAAGACTACCTATGTACTCCAAATCAATCAATGTACGCTTTTTTACATTTTTTATTCAAAATTTTAAATGTGTAGATATAAATTGGGTCTTGTATGATTTGGTTAGAAGGACAACCGTTGATTATAGTTTAAGACTTTAAGTATATCTTTTCCTGTTTCAGTATCTGGCGCAGATCGGTTACTGTCCTCAGTTTGATGGAATCAACGGTTTCCTGACTGGTGAAGAAGTATTGAGGTTGTTTGCAAACCTCAGAGGAATACCACAGGAGCAAATGCAACCCCAGATCGATGATTGGATTTCTCTACTTGGTAAATAGTGTTTTACTTATTTAGCAACAGCTTTTAGGAAGCTACAGTTGAATGGAGAAGGAAGTTTTCCTTCTTTCAAAGTCCAATATTTGTTGCTATTTTTCAGTATTAGCAACAAGTAAATAAAATCATAAAATCTCTAAAATGTTTGCAAACCATAAAATGTCATCATCTATTTCTGAATTTTTCTGTTATTTCTTCAGTGGAGTTTGTAGAATGAAGAAACACGTTACCTCACCTGCTAGTAGTTATGCTAGGTTTGTGACTGAACTCGGTTGGAATGTTCAGGCTTGGAAGAGTACAGGAACCGACAGTGTGGCAAGTACAGCTGGGGAACAAGCAAGCTTTCCACTGCGATGGCGCTGATCGGTGACCCGGTAGTGTTCTTGGACGAGCCGACAACGGGGTGGACCCAGTGGCTCGAGGAACCTCTGGGACGCACTGGCTCGCTGTCAGAAGAGTGGACAGGCTATCGCACTCACATCACACAGGTAAGTTTGTACAAGCTGTCTACTTGTTGGAATATTTACGGGGAAAAATTATTCCCAGCCAAACACTTGATATATCTGTGCAGCACTTGATATATCATTAATCTATGATAATCTGAGAATCTTTCAGCTCTAGGTAGCGTATGTGGCATTACATGGGTCTCTATATTTATCAGTCTGTGATGGATTTGATGCAAATATGCTCTTTAGTAACACATTGGCTGTTGGTGTAATTGCAAAGTCTTGAGTCCAGAAAGTGCCTAAAACAATCTCTTGTTTTGTTAGGAATTTTCAAAATGTGGTTGGAGAAAATCAAGAGTTTCATATGTTTAAAAGTTATTACTGGCTGTGGGCAATTATTTGCTCTTGACTGCAAATATGAAAATAATAGCAGTTTCTTTAAATCAGTTTCCCACTGTATTTTGAAACAATCCACATACATGTCGAGTGTTGATCTCAGCCAGGCTGTACAAATGAGAACTTGAAACACTATGAATCACACCTGTACTCTACGCAGTGGTTGTTACTTGTATCGTCTGTGTTGCAGCATGGAGGAGTGTGAAGCGCTGTGCACGCGGTTGACTATTATGGTGCGCGGGCGGATGAAGTGTATCGGCAGTAACCAGTACCTAAAGCAGCGTTACGGCCAGGGCTACACGATCATGGTGAAACTCAACTATCAACCGAGTCAGGACCTGCTGCTGCCCCAACTCAAGCAGGACATGATGCGAGAGTTCAGATGCACTCTCAAGGATGAACACAAGGTATGACTCATTTATCAGTTACTTTTCATAGGCCATGTTTGTAATGCTTTCACTCAAAAACCCCTGCTTATATGCAGAATGTCCAGCATACAGGAGTTTACTACATACAGGAAAAAGTGGGGAATTATGCGAGAATTTCATCCCTGGATCGTGAAAATTTGAATAGGTTGTGATTTTGTCACAGACGCTAAAGTGAGTCTACAGATCGTCGCAAACTGCAACAAAAGCCGTGATTTTGTCACAGTTACTTACTTTAGTCTAGTTATCGTTGTGTATGATAACAAAAGTCATCATTTTGTTTGAAGGTAACGGAGATTTGGTAACAAGAGATGGCCGTGAACAGTCACGGAAGTCATTATTTTGTCACAGAGGCTAAGGCCGTCTAGGGATTGCTGCTAAAGTCATTTTGTTGTGGACAACAAAAAATTGTGATTTCGTTGTCAAGCTGCCAAAATGGGCGGGAGTAGCTATCTCTCTCTAAAGTCAGCATTTCAACAGTTTTTCTAAACTTAAATGCGAATTGAAGCTTAATAATATTAAACCCTCTATTGAGCAAATCCGTGGCAGACTGGTATTGACGCGACCTGAGCTCATCACTCGTGGGCTGGTTTGATCCCGCAGTCTCCACTTACATTTGTAATGTGACTATACGTGACGCTAGGTAAAGGTCGAGGTTGAGTGGTAGAGAGGACTTTGTAGTCCTAACTTCGCCTCGTTAAACAAGACAAACTTTACCTTTTTTTACCCTAATTTCCGAGAGCTTCTGTGTTAACAGCTTACATTGACTTGAATTTGCAACAGTGAGAAAAACCAGTCAAAATTTGAACACATTGAGAAAGCCTCTAGTTTGGGACAGTTTGAATATATAAATTGTCTTCAATAGTTTTTCTAATCATTTACTTATATTGAACCCTTTTCAGTCGGTACATCTATTTCACGTTTGTGAGGTACCCACTCTTACTGTTTTTGTTTGCTGCAGAGCTTGCTCCACTACCACATGACTGACACGACCGTGCCGCTGTCTCAGCTGTTCAGCAGGATGCAGAGGCTGAAGGAGACACACTCTATCATCGAGGACTACACAGTCGGCGATACTACGCTCGAGCAAGTGTTCATCGCGTTTGCGCGCCAAGCGGAACAGTGACCGCGCCCTCGTGCGCCCATCATTGGCTGTGAAGGAATCTATCTACAGTTAGAAGTGTCGGTTCCTTAGAATACGGATTCTAGTTCAGTTTCTTTTTTTCAGAAGATGAGAAATAAATAAAATTACTAATGGTTGTTGCAGATTTAAAGATGTAAAACACCAAGTGGTAAGATTGAGAAATATTAAACGTTAGCATCCAACCGCTTTAATTATCTATTGTAGTAGATATAGTGTAATATTGTTATTGTTGCACAATTCACTAAATTTGATGTTTTGCTTTATCTTCAACATAAAGAATGTCACTTAAAGATTTAAATTTATCCTAATAAAAGACACAATTTGAGTTTTTGTTTAGTCACAAAGTGGCAGCTTTATTAATATAGTAGTTTAAGTGATTGATCACTTACAGTTTAAAAATATTGTTTACATAAGATTTGTTGTTTGCTAAATGTTAAATATATCCAGCCATTTAAAAAAATAGGAATTGATGATAATTTTCACATCACAGTAATTTGGCTAGTATTTTGCCCTTTTCGTTGAGTTTATCTTGGTTTTTTTTCAAAACAAAAGCTGTTTTGTTGTTATTTATATTAACTGTTTCATTTATGTTGTGATGTTCCATATACTTATTCTATGTTAGGTTAATTTATGTCCAAGTACTTATGCATAAACCCTAATACTTACTAAACATACCTGTTATTTTGTAATAAGTATTTTAATTATCTTGTAGTCACAAAAGCAAATGAAAAAAGCATTTCTATTGTTACAAGCAAGTAGCAACTTTAAATTTATTAATACATATTTCGATGGTTAAGGAAATTGTTTAGTTTAACTTATTGAAGTAGATTTTTTGTGTCACTTTAACCTTTGCAGAGTTAGGGATAAAATGAGTTTTTAAATGTTACCAAAAGTCCTTTGCAGTGAACAGTTTTGATCATTTGCTTCCTGGTGAGATCCTAGGGTTTGGTCTTGCTACGAGATAAAGACAAAAGGCTGGACACCGCTCAGTGCCAGATCCTCTTAAACAAAATACTCTGTATCCTGGAAATAGTGAGACAGGAGACGCTGACTCTGACTAGTTCTCACAAGGCTCCCTATTCCACTCTACAATGAAAGCAGTCATTGCTAACATCTTAGGAAATCCTCTCTTCCCCTTTATTTTGGTAGAGTAGAGTTTATACTGTTCCTAAAGTTGGCTTCAAGTTACTATTACTATTTTCTTTATACTGGCTTTTCATAATGTTTGAAAAGGTCTCAAAGTACATGTAAAGTTGACTCCATGTAGTCTTTGCTTGAAATGGACCCACTTATAATAAAACAGGTCACTCGCTAAGTCTAAAATGCTTTTTATTTGAAACATGTAATTTTACGGTAAAAGTTTTAAAATATTAATACAAGAGTTTGCTGCCATGGGATTTTCTACAATTAGTCAATTACCAAAGAAATTGCCAGACTAGTTGTTCTGTAAAATGCCAAATATGTGTTGACTGTTTCCCAATTGCAATTGTAGTGCTCTTAAGTTAAACTTGAAACGATCAATAAGTTTCATTCGATCCCAGCTCTTTAAAGGTTAAAATGTTGGTTGTACTTTAGTTGATACAATATTATACTTATTTATTAATTATAAATATTACTCTTACTATTCATTGTGTTAACCATAATATTAAACAGGTAAGTACCGGTATAATGGTTTCTTACAAACACCAAAATGACTAAGGGTTGTACACTATCAGCTTTAATTTGCAACTAGTGAGACTAAAGAGCGAAGGTTTATGTTCTGTACAGATTATGTAAGTTAAATTGTTAAAAAACATGGTAAAAATATACCAAAGAATCTCATATTAGTATTATTAAATAAATTAGTTTATATAGCAAACTAAGAAATTAAAACTATGTAGCTCAGTTTGCTGTGCATTTTATTACTCGAGGATTTCAGAGGGAAACAAGTAAGTGCCTTTACACTTAGGCCCTGAAAGAAAAGTTAGTCAATATTTTTAGCTGCTATTGCAAGTTGATGTACAATTCAGAGATTTCAAAATATCCCAAACATTAAAACTTTTAACAATGTGTCTTTACTTAAAGTTAAATAAGTAAATATTTTATCCAAGTGTTGTTAAACTGTACTAAAATTAAAGTGAACTATAATTTCTACATGTTTGTACAATAAACTAAGTATGGTTACTGAAAATATTATTCCTAATCCTATGCAACTATGTATTTTATGTACTTTAAAGGAATAAATAAATAAAACTTTGCACTTACATTATTTTTGTTGAATCCTTCATTACATTATGCACACTATAGACATAACCAACTTAGTCCTTGAGTCACTATTGTAGTTTTATTTAAAACAATTAAATTTGTCGTTCTTCCAATGTGAGGATGGAAATCTTAAAGGAATGTTAGGTAATTATGGGATCAATTTAGGGTTGTTGATGTTTTAATTTATTGTAGGAGAAGATGTAAAGTTGCCATGCCATTTACAGTACGATCTCAATAATCCGGCCCTATATCGGATCGGAAGCGGCGAATTAGCGGAAATGCCGGATTAGTGGAGGTTCACTAAAAAAGACTCAATTTGCCAGGAATAATCTGTCTTACGTTAAAGGACGATTCACTACTCTTAAGAATGATTCAATTTCATTCTTATTCTTCCTTATGTCTGTGAGTTTTTGATTTGCCAATGTTAACTTATCACTACTTTCTAATCTTTTTAAAATAACCTTTTACAGCACTTATTATTAATGTCAAAGTAACATGTTTACGTTTTTGCGATATCTCACGACCTGTACTGAACGGAAGCACTGATTAGCAATAAACAACGCACACTTTGGTCACATGCTTTACAGACAAGTAGAGACTTGAAAACAAGTGGCTAAATGACGTAGTCACAGCACCGGATTACTGGGTGTGTTGGAGTGGTGAACGGCCGGATTATAGAGACTACTGTATTTGAAATGATGGGTGTAAGTGCATTATGATTGGGGCAATTTTGTACAAACTACTTCTGCTATTTCCATTAGTCATACTTATAGAAAACCCTACTAATTGAAATAGACATGTATTTTATGTGTATACATTGATATATCAAAAATAATGAAAATCCATCAAATTGTTTCAAAATGGCAGCCAAAAGTTATTTTTTGCTATAACAGCGGAGTGAGCAGTCTAATTTTATTGAAATTTAAAATGGGTTTTCTTTTCTTGATATATAGTTTATTTACCTGTAATAAATAACCTGTATGTCTGAGCATAGCAAACAACCTAGTAACGCCCACGATTATTTAGTAGGCCAAGCTGAGGTCGAAGCGAGGCTGTGAGTTTAGTGAACAGCCTCACTTCGTAACAAAACATAAAAATCTGAGGTCGAAGACCAAACTAAGGCTGTGAGCGGAACAAATTAGGGTAAAAAATTGTGACGGAAATTCGATTCACTCGTGACTGTGGTGCTTCATCGCTTAGATGCGTGTCGGCCTGGTTTATTATGTAACCAACGGTGAGACAGCTTACCAGTATAAAAATAAATGGAATTGGAATAAAAATTAGCCAAACTATTTTCAACTTAGTGCATATAATATCGGAAAGTTACATGAAAACATATACTCAAAGTTGTTGAGGAACAATATTTACATTCGGAGTGAGGCCTCACGGTGTGACCGGGGCCTGCGTGAAAGTAGGTTCGCTATCGTTGACTGAGGACTTATCGCCTGTACCACATCTGCAGTGTGGACATGCGCTTGATCTTCTTCTGCAGTTGCAAGACTCCGTACATCAAAGCTTCAGCAGTTGGTGGGCATCCTGTAACATATCAACACACAGAGTTATTCAATTGATACTTTTTATATCTTAATTAAAAAAGCTAAAGTTCTCTGAACACTAAAACCATATTACGTCACACTTCATTGTTGACATGCAGTCCAGTGACTGTAAATTATTCAGTTTTCTATGCCTATTTTGTGGTTCCAAAGTAGACTTAAAAAGATGTAAGCCTGCTTCCTTGTCAAAATTGTTGTGGTCTGGCAACTGTCTTATCTCAATTAATAATTTACTATTTTTAACTAGAATACGTGTCATCAGTAACTCCCAAATTTAGATCACTAAATTTAAATTTTAGAAAACTTATCGGGATCAGCAATCAAATCTGAAAATTAGGATAAAGTTTGCATTGTTGATTTAGCTGCACCACACCAGCCACTAGACATGTTGCCCCTTCCTTCAATCCCTAATTCTTGCCTAAACATCCCTCCACGTATAAGGAGTTGGGCTTGGAAGGTTTCATTATTTTCCAATGAGAGAACACTCAGGCACAGTTGTTGATGGAGCTCGACACTGTGAGAGGCATTTCTACTTATACTTCAGGAAATAAGTTTGTCTGAATTGTCTACTGTTTATGGATGGTACCTGGAACATAGATGTCGACAGGGATGATTCTGTCACAGCCTCTGACTACAGTGAGTAGTGGTAGTAGCCTCCATTGGCACAACTGCCCATTGAGATTACCCAGCGAGGCTCGGGCATCTACAAACACATCCAACAGGCTTCTAATCAAAGTTAGTTTAATTTTAGACTTGTTTGTCTTTGCTGTTAAATACCGCAACTTTGCAAAAACTTGGCACAATGATGATGGATGAGTATAATGACTATAAAAAGAAATCCATCAAAATAATTGTGGCGCCCATATGAATGTAGCCACAATTGTAACTGACGCCGAAGCCAGGGATTCTCAGTATCAAATGCTGCCGTAAACAGAAGAGGTTTTTTTTCGCTCTCCAACGCTTTTTTCAACCCAAATTTTTTAAAATTTAAATGGGTTAAGCCATTACTTAATTTTTAAACCATTGCTTTTGTCGAAACATGTTGTGGCTAATACATAATATTTGTTTGCATTTTTGAAGTTTTGATTTAAAATTAGTATTATTATTTTTGTAAACTGTGGTCATCATGAATAACATTACTTAATTGCATCAGATAACACACTTTTAACTCCAATATAATATTGTGAGGGAGAGGAAAGGCTTTTTCAGTTTAATATGATGTTATTTCCTTACCTTTTCTTCAGCTTAAATTTTAGTAGACAAATTTATGTTTTGAGCATTTTAGAAGAAAATATTCAATAGTAAGACATTTTTAACATTTCTGTAAATTAAGTTTTTTAGCAATCGGCAGATACACCGTGACTACCTTACCAGTCTTTACCGTGGTTAATCGAGGTTCTACTTTGTACAGATTGTAACACTACACCTATAATGTTGGTAAAAATTATACATTTGTTTGGACATAAAAACCATATTTTTAACTTGTAGAAGGCAAACTAACCTGATCGTGACCTTGCGCAGTGCAGGAGCCATCTTGTTGGTGAGTGTGCCGGCAACAATGATGCAGTCGGCTTGACGAGGCGAGGCTCGGAACACGACTCCGTAGCGATCCATGTCGTGGCGCGGCGCGGCGATGTGCATCATCTCCACAGCACAGCACGCCAGACCGAACGCCAGGGGCCAGATAGAACCCTGACCAACGCAAGTTATCATTTATTATAAATGTACAATTTATTTGTCATTTTAGAAAAATGTGATTGTTGACAACTATTTATTTGTTAACATATCGTACATAACAATTAGATGATAAACGTTATTGATATAGTTATACCATCTCTGATGAAGTTGCAAGTTTCCTTACTAATCTTTCAACAGCAATTACAGCCTCAATATTTTCTTAACTCCCAACAACATTCACCACAGAAATCACCCGAGGCATGAGTATTATTTTGTTTTCCTCAAATTTCCTGGTCCATAGAAAGGATTCCCATTTTTTGACAGTATTTTGAAAATGCCAGTAAAATTCCCACTTTTCCTGACATTTTGAGAGATAAATTCCTTGTTCCAAAGTTTTTCTATGCCAGTCTACTGGCAAATGATTTTCTTTTTACCTTTCTTCCCCAGTTCATGAAATCATCAAGACGGGCCAGAGCAAACTCTGCCCAGTTGTCTGTCTTGAAGGGTGAATAATCGGCCTGTATGCAGGAGTATCTAGAAGCAAAAAGAAGTTATTTCTTTTCTTATAAAATATCACTTATAAACTTAATATACTACTTATGAATATTCATTTATATTAATATGTCGACCTAAAAGGCCAGTTTGCCTTACAAACCTCATTTCAAACTATGATTTAAAACCAGCTAAGTTTCATTAGCCAAATTGTTGTCCAATTTCATTTCCCTGGATAAGAGCCCAATCCACTAACAAAATGTCCAAACAACGGCAGGCTCTGTTCTGTACCTGCCGTTAGTAGTCAATAGCAAGTATTGATTAGTAACACACTACTTTTACACACTACTGTTTTGTAGTTTAAAAAGTAGCCATGCTATTTCTTGTTTATTCTTAACAGTTTTAAAGTCAGCAAGTTACCATTGGAGCAATTATAACATCACCAAAGCAGGATACAAGAAACATGACTCGTACCCACGAGCATAGTGTGGTTTTAGGCTAACACTACAATTGGCAAACACCATGAGTTTGGGGTTACTATTTCACTCTAGTTTAAAAACGCAGGTTAACTTTTAGAAAAGTAGTTTTAGCAGATATATTTTTAATTAGTTTACCCAACACTGATAATAGACATTGACATTCTTTATTTACACAAAACATTTTATAATATGTACAAGACATAAAAACAGGTGCATTGTCAAAATATATCCTAAATCCTATCTTATGGGCATGTTCATGATTTGGTCCGTGGATATTTATCCTGCATAAATCAACATAACCAAAAAGATAGTCATTTAACTTAACATCTTCATTAAGATAATTTATTATTTTGGCTCAACACATTACATCCAACATGAGAACACTCTGAAGGCTGTAAATGTTCCAAAAAGAATGAGCATTTGTGGTTGAGAAAACTTTTATTATTACTGTTTTCAAAATATAAACATGAACTAACCTTTTCCATCCTTCTTGGCTGCAACTTCAGTTGACTGCTTTCTCACACAACCAGCGACATGGCACTGCCTTGTTGAAGAATTTTGACACATTGTGAGCAGCAGGTAAGACTAAAATATAAAACTAAAACTTTTTTTAGATGGAACAAATAAAATCATAAAAATTTTTGTAGTTTAATCTGATTTTAGATGTTTAATAAATTACAGGAGACTAATGTGTTATTAATAAGTTTTTCGGCTGCTGGCTCACTGCTACTCTCCAGACCCTGTTCCCGGGTACAAAAACCAACAAAAACTTATGACAAGTTTGTGTGAAATAGAAATTATTGTACGCACTATGACTGCCACTCACAAGAATGCTAGACTTGGCATCACTGATTTTTAGCCATTTTCCTCACTCATGAATGATTGAAGGAGTAAACCTGTTAGCTGCTGCTCATGGAGACAGTCTTTGGCCATTTACCATGGCAAAATTGTAGGCATCATACGCTCCCACTCACAGTAAAGCTTCAGCCTAAGCCCTCATTGGTCTTGGGCATTGACTTTACTCACAGCAGAGTTCTAGGACTGAAACCACTCTCAGCACAGTATTGGCTTCAGTCTTCTTCTTTGCTAGCGGGTTTGGGCAATTTGCTTCAGCTAATGGCAAATCATTATACTGAAGCAGTTTGCTGTCCCTAACAAGGGTTGACATGGGAGTAAAGATGAATTTTGCCATAAGTAATAACGTCTCTGTTTAGGGCAAAGAGAGCACAGTCAACAATATACTACCTAAACAAAGTGAGAACAGGAAGCTTTTGTAAGAGGGGTTTTCAGTGGGCAAGTCTTTCATTTGACAAGATGATCTGTAGGGCTATTTTTTGCAGGATCAAGATTGAAAAGCATCTATAAGCATATCCCGATGGCAACAATCCTTAGTGAACCAGGTTGCTGATTGAGGAATAGGAATAATTAGTAAATAAATAGTATCAAATACAACTCCAGTAGCAGTGTATCCTAAGTAGGAAGAAGGTAGGTTTAGTTTTATATAGCCACTTGCAAACTCCAACTAGGCTACATGATCTTCCCGGGTGAGGCTTAAACAGCTAACATATTTTTCTATACAAGGCTACTTAAGAGTCTATGTTTTGAGCCAAAGTCATGTGAAAGGGTCTAATATTATCAACTTAAATCGACATGCTAACTAAAATCAATATCGAGGAACGATTCATACTCTTCTAAGTAGGTAGGAATGCCTAAGTTCGGGTTAATTAGGCAACATTGAATATTTATCAGTCTATTCTAAGCGTGTTGTAATACTTACGGGTTTTCACAGAGTTTGACAACATGGTCAACGTTAAAAATGAACCAACCAATTCAAGAATAATTTAAGAAACTACGTTTTAAAAAACAGTATTAATAGAGGTCAATAAATAACCTCAAAACAAAATATCTGTTCCGCTGACATTAGTACTTTAGAACAAAACAGCTGACAATTCTTTTTTAACTTTACAAGAGAACAGAAATTTTGTATTTTACTTGCTTTGCTTCTACACTCTGTCCCACTCTTACTTAGCAGCATTGATTTTAAATGTATAGGTTTTTAAAAGTCAATGTTAGCAGTATTAAAATAAACAC
The DNA here is from genome assembly GCA_018831715.1 of Matsumurasca onukii. NCBI lineage: Eukaryota > Metazoa > Arthropoda > Insecta > Hemiptera > Cicadellidae > Matsumurasca > Matsumurasca onukii. Next base: position 75,128,604 of record CM032058.1, on the reverse strand, counting down.
ATTTTTCTATTCAACATAAAAATGACGCATTCATTTTATTAAACATTTCAAGGACATAGCCAAAATGTTATGGGGGTGGCTGCTGATTCGTGAGGTATGGAATGTACCCCTAAGCATTGACTTTAAATGTACATACATTTAAAATCAATGCAAATACGCAAAAATAAAATTGACGCAATCTATCTGGAATACCAGTCAACGATGAAGAAATCAAGTATCAAGTAAGTAAATATCCGGGATAGAGAATTTTGAACATGGGAAAATTTGCAATGTTTTAACATTGACTTTAAATTTGAAATCAATGGTTTTAAGTAGATTAATTCGAAGTAGAATGGGAAAAGTGTTTTAATTGAACCATATAATGTAAGTATGGCAATTATAATGCATTTATTTATCATCGCCTCTTACAGTATATTACACTCACGGATCTTGAAAGCGCATGCTCTTGTAATTTCTATAAATTATTGAAACTATTATGTATTATAATTGTTAAAATGGATTTTCCGTCAATAAAGAATATTGAAAATTAATACAGCAGCATATAAGAGCAAACACGTAAAACCTTTCATGCAAAACAAAATATTTATTACGATGTTTCGAATTTCATAGTCTTATGGGAAAATCAAGTTTAACCGTATTAACAATAATTTATTGTTTGTCGAAAGTAAAATTTTAAAGAGTTTATAATCAGTGGCACAATTAGCCATATGGTTCCAGTGAAAAATATGTATGATTTAAGTACATTAATCAGTTAGAAAAATTGTGTGTAGTTTTACTCGATGTTAGGAGCGGTGCTCAAGAGTGCAATGCCCATTGATTTTAAATATACGTATATATTTAAAGTAAATGCACTCTGGGCACGTATATATTTAAAGTAAATGCCTATACGATAAAAAATCAATTTATTTAACACGAACGACACGGTACCATGGACTTAAAGTCACAGAGTATAACGGGATCGTTTGAAATATCTATGGTTTGATGAACGAAGGGTACGTCCACAGAGTACTGGAATGCGAATGCGACCAAAAGGGTAACAAAATATTGCGGAGACAGGAGATTCAAGAGAGAACACTCTTGAATTAACAAGAAACTGAGAAAGTGAGGATAGGTATTTACAGTAAAACACCAAAGGTATTGTGGTGTTACGCTATACATTTGTGAACACTTTTCTTACCATACACGATTTGAGGTAAGTGCAAAATAAACATTCCTTCCATGTTAAACAAGAATCATTGCTTTCCCACTAGGTGATCAAGAATACTATGAGCCGCATTTTCGACAGACAAGACATTTTTACTGAATACAGTAGCTAAACAGGCTCCTGACTTTATTACAAGAAAGGTAACTGTAACTTTTTGAATTCAACTGGTCATTGGTTATGTCGAGGACTATAGATGGTAATTTATTGCATGAAATATTGGCTCAAGCATTGTACCTCTACAGAGAGTAGAAGGATTACCGAGGTAGCATTTAGTCTCCCTGTAGAGGTCTCGTACCAGCCTTAGTAATAAACGTCAAATAGGGGCGGCAACAGTCACTAAAATGTAGATGCTCACAGAACAATGGTTGAGTCACTGGGCAATGTTCGCAGTACGGCCATTTGTCTACTCTCCTCGCGTCCTGGACCGGCATGTTTACGTGCCAGGTAAGAAGTGACCAGCGGATACCACATTTATTTAGGTAATTCTGAAAATGAGCTACTTCTCGGACATGACTACATCAACGGACATGAGTAACCATAACCATTCCTATGTTCCTTAAGTCGCTGAGTCATCTTTCAAGTCCTCTCTGACTCATGATGCCTTCAGGATCTTCAAACAAGTGTGTGAGGTACACTAACTGCTGGAAATATACTTTGATGGTTTGAAGGCCATTTATTCAATGGTATTATACATTTATAATGTTTGGTATTTCTTAAATTACCTTAATGACAACCTCAGTGACCTTCATTTTTGTTTTGAGCTGTGATAAACCACTCAAACCACTATCTTGTTAGTGAAATGTGATGTGTAGCAGTGCTGGCCATATACAAGTAGAGACATAACGCTTAACCTCTGTACCACAAACTGCTGAACTGTGTGCGTAAACTATGCTATCTTGCCCTAATGGTTATGACTCTTAAGAGCTTTATTTTTAACTTGTTTCTCAAAGAACTAGCTTGGTGGTTCCAGACTCAGATAATAACAAATCTGGACAGCACCAAATGTTTAAAAATTGTAATATTTGACTTAGCCTACAGTGTTAAATAACTAATTATTTGTTTTAATGTTCCAGGTGATCTGTTTCAAAAGCTAGTCCAAAATGAGTTTCAGCTTTGGCACCACTACTCCCAAAACTACTGCTGCCACAGGGCTCACTTTCGGAAGTCCTGCTACTACGGGTAATGGGAACACTATTTTTTCACGAGTATGGTTTACTTGGGGTTAAATATTGGGCCCAATAAAGATACTCTTAACTTTAACTACCTAAGGGTTAATCATATTAGGGCATTGCATTGTACTAATGTGATGTTCATGTGTGATGAGCTTGTGAGTCTGTAAGCAATCAGTGTCAGATTTTCAACATTTTCTGATTTTTCTCTCCTTGGAGATGTTTTGTTTTCCTCACAGAGAACTGAAGTTTTGTTTGAGGGTCATATAGAGAAACACCATGTTTCTTCTCCAGTTACAATGTTTTCAAAAATCTTATCAGCATTGGCCATATCAAAGAACTTGCCATTGGGTAACGTCCAATTTTCTTTGTGAACAGCGGTTCGCAATTTTGGAAGTTGGAACCATGCCTAAATAAATTTGATGCATGTTCAAATAGTCGTGAAGAAACCTGTGGACGCCACCATGTAATAAATTGTCCTTAAGTGCAATTTTGTCAACTGTTAGTCTTGTGTTTGCTTGTACAACTTGTACTCGCTCAATGTTCTCATCCCTGGTTGCAGTTGAAGGTCGTCCACTGCAAGTGTCATCCATCCTCAATGCTTTCGCGACCTTCACAAAAACCCTTGTGCCAATCATAAACCTGACTTGTTTTCATCCACTCATTTCCGTAGGTTTGAACTGACATCTCAAGTCTCACCAGCTGATTTTTAAAGCAAATCACAAAATTTATTGTTCTCTATACACCATTTTGAAACTCTGACACCGAACACTTAACAAACACAAAGCAAGCCCTCACCACACGATCTGGGGCAACTGAGCGATACCCCCACCACCCATCCGCCTTCCCTAGAGTAGTACCAACTGCTACAGGCAAGATTTCTTAGTAAAACATTGCTCACCTTATTATATGACATCTTAACCTCTGTGAACTTAATATCTAAGTATTTTTTTTATTTTTGTATCGTTTATCATGCATTATGTCAAATAAACCCCTTGTCTACAAGGTGGCTCAGACTTTCTGCTTCTGACAAAACTAAACCCTTTGAGGTTGTGTGCCGACTCTGAGTTAATATCACTGTTTTAATAGTCATTAACAAAACAATTAAAATAAATTCAATTAACTTAAAAAGTTTTGATTATTTATTTTAAGTGTCTACATTTATATAAAGGTAAAGCGTTAAAAAGATTAAATAAGATCTCTAAGGATAATCTTTTTTTTAAATGACCCTTTTCACTAAATATTTAAATTTTTTGATAATTTGAAACTTTTTAACTAAAAAAGTTGAATGCATCTGATTTGTAACGCTCACTTTGAGATCCCAACAAAGATTCAATATTCAAAGTCGATAGCTTGCTTTTCTTCGTAAACAATTTTCTTTATTATTTTCAAATCTAATTTTTGGGTTCAAAATTAGTTCAGTATTCTTCTTTCTGTCCACAACTGGAATCCTCTAACTGGGGCTACTTCTCGACCATTTTAAGTAGTCTTCAAATTCCAAATCTTTGAGGCCTTCTAGGTTGCTGATCTTCTTATTTATTAAATAGAATTCATTTAGGAAGTAGAAATTCCGATACTTCTTTAAAACCTACTAAAAAAAACCATAAGCATAAAGGTTGGCAGGCACAGGTCTAGGTATTTATCATGAAGTAGTGACAGAGCTTAAAATATTGAGTGTGGTTACTGAACGTTACAGCAGCTACTGGCTTCTCACTTGGAGGTACACAACCTGCCGCCACGACTGGCTTCTCACTTGGAGGTACACAACCTGCCGCCACGACTGGCTTCTCGCTTGGAGGTGCGCAACCTGCCGCCACGACTGGCTTCTCGCTTGGAGGTGCGCAACCGGCCGCCACACCTGGATTCTCATTCGGTAGCACACCCGGACCGCGGCCACACCGAGCTTCTCTCGGCTGGAGACAGCAGCAAAACAGCTCTGTCCATGCCAGGTCAGTTTCAACCTACATTCTCGGCCCTGTTTTGTTCAAAGGGACCCATAAATTACTGCACTAATAGACAATAATCTGTATTGATATATTCTTTGAAATTAGTCATACTAGAAATTAAAATCAACTGTAAATCTTGTCAGGTACATGATTGTGTTCATAAAAAGTCTGTCTCTTTGTAAAAAGTTGATCCAGCAGCCATTGGGTAAGCACTGTATTCCTATGTCCTTATGGGGCTCCTTCCTAAAATGGTATGGCAGGAGATTTCAGGAGATAATATGCTCCTTAATGAATGGTTTCTTCATTACAGGCTGAAGTGGGGAGAAGTAAATAATTTAGTTGTAAGCGACAACCCAGCGTGTTGTACAACACATGGTTGTTCATGTACAAATTGTAAACCTTGAATCTTTTGTAAATAAAGAATTTTGAACTTGAAGGCAGGCTAGTTTTCAGCATTACCCTCCTCTTTGTCGTTGAACCCAAAGGGAATTATGCGTCAACTCCTCCAAGAAGCTATCCTGGACACCACTGCAAGCAATCATAAATATAGCCAAAATCTGGACCAGTCATTCTGCAGGCCTAATTGTTTTCTGTTTTAATGTTGCACAGATCCCCGTTGAGCTGCTTGTGATTTATTATCTCTAACATAAAATTTTAAACATTTGTTTGTTTGAAGTTTGTTGTTGACGATGGGAGGATTTCAGAAGTTGAATAACAATAATTAAACATTATTGTTGCGGACATTTTCCATTATTAGTCAAAGTATCTTTATTTCATTATCTTTATATGATAAGAAGAGTGTCATACAATATAGCTTAAGAACAGCTAAGGTTATAAAGGTTACATTGGATTAAGAATTCAATTAAAGAATAAAAGGGTGGCTTCGACAAACAGTTGCCGGTTTTCTTAAGGTGTTCTGGCAGTGAGTTCGACATCTTGGCCCCACGTAGCTGGTCTTCTTCTCCATTCAGCTGAGTCTATGTAGGCACAGTTGCTGGAGGGCTGGTGTTGTACTGGTGGGTTTGCATTCCATTGTTCACCAAAGCTGGCATCTTGATGGAGATCTGAGGCGTTGCTTCAAGAATGTACAAGCTGACAATTGATTTAGTGAGCAAAAGAGATCATGATGTTTCAGGATCTGCAATCTGATCCTGTCTTCAGGTGAAAAGTAACATAAAACATAACACGGAAAAATAGAACATGAGCTAGCCTAATTGCTGATTACTTTAGGCTAGCTCATTTTCTAAGGTTCTGTGTTATGATTCAGGTTACTTTTTACCTGAAGCCGGGATCAGATTGCAGATTCTTAAACGTCGTGATATTTTTGCTCACTAACGATTGAAAATATCCACAATAATATTTAAACATTTGATTTATAATACTTTCAGTGTCAACAGCAACAGTGAAGCCTATGGCAGCTGCGGCACCGTTACCGTCTACATTTGCCTTCACTCCTGCTGCGCCTGCAGCCACCACCTCCACTCCGGCCACAGCTGCAGCTCCTGCGTTCCCTAGCCTCGGCCTGGCCTCGTCAGCTGCAGCTACGACCACACCAGCCCAGACTACCACAGCCGCTCCGCCTAGCTTCAGCTTTGGCACTTCTACCTCCTCAACGCAGCCAGCCAGTGAGTATTTATTAATGAATATTTATTGGGTATGTACGTAAAATTTCATTTAATACTAGTTTTTATGAGCTGTTTGTTTATGATGATTTACAGCTAGTTATGGATACAAATCTATTTCATATCATACATACAGTAATATTATTAATTCCTAACAGAATACCCCAATACCTTTATCCTACATACTTAACAATAAAGTTTGTTCTGTCGTTAAGATTACAGTAAGATCTTTATTCTAAATTCTAGGAAATTGATATATTTGGTCAGCTTGAGGGTCAGGAAGGGTCAGCAAGCTTGATGGCTTTGCAATTTTGGATACTTCATTCTCAGGAAAATACCATGAGTCACTTGTTTTTGTGTCTAGCCTTCATGACATCAACATTTACAACCAAAATAACCTTCTCCTCTTTACTTTGCTTAAGGGAAGTTTTACTGTATATAAATGTTGTGCTAAAAACAACATAGCCAAATGCAAGCTATAATGCTGGGCCTATGGCAAACCAGCATTATAACACTAATAATACAATTATTTTTATATGATATAAAAACTTGCCTTCAAACAGTGCTGTGTCAAATAACATTTTTGTACAGGAGACATAGTTTCTTTTTTAACAAATGTAGTTGTAACCATTTTAGCGTAGTAGTTTATGTTCTGTAATATTGACTACAATCAAAATTACAGTCCAGGTTCTAACAGTAAAATTATTATTTACACTTCAGAATTTATCAAAAGAGAGACAGAGAATATTTATTGTTAAAATCATATAGATCGAACATGGCGTCCAAGAGATATAAGCTTATATGAATTCTCTAATCTCAATCTTGAGTTATTTAAATACAGGTACTTCATGACATTCATTTGCAAAGCTTCTCTGACATCTACCGTAAAACTACTAGCTTCATGCAAGGAGTATTTTGTTTTTCAGTTTGGCTTACGTTGGTTATAGATGATTGGTAAACTAGTTTTACAGTTCTTTTGGACTTAAAATTTTAGAATCTAGTTATTTGACATAAGTCATTTCTCGGTACTTCTGTCGTTCGAACCGACCGATGACAGGTACTTCTCAGCTACTGACAACGAGGAATACTTGCATCTACAGCTGCTGCCCAAAGCTAGTCGCTGGGGATACCCTGCCCCACCCTAGGCCTGGTCTGCTGACATCTAACCGTCTGCGCACAACCACCCTTGCTCCTTAGCTCGACGCGCCCCCACTCACCTCCTCCTCTGTCAACTTCATGCAGTTTGAGAGGAGATCATCAACAAGATGGCCACAAGAGTTCCAGGAGCAAGAAGAATGTGTACATACAAGTACTAGAAGGCAGTCAGCAGATCAAGGACCAACTGATTCTCTGATCGTCACTCTACAGCTCATGATGGAGCACAGCAAAGAGCCAAATTTCCTGACCCTTGACTACCACAAATATATTACATGTTTGTCTGTTTGCCTTTTGGTTATTTCAACAGCTGAACAGAATGTTAATATATTTACCTGTTGGGTGCCAAAGTAGCTTGTGAGAGATTGAAAAAGTACCGATGTACATTTACTTGGCGTTTGTTGCATCTTCTGGGGTTATAATTTACATGAACACACTATTTACACTTATACTTAAAACTAGTCACTTGTGGTCGTTAAATCCTCAATAATTCAGAAATCCTCAAAAATGCTCAATCTTGAATCAGAAATTGTTCAAATTTTAAAGCGATATAAATCTAAAGTCATCAAAATTATTTATTAATTCCATCCAACAGTTCAATAGAATTTATCTGAAATTGATCATATGCCAAAGGCATTCAAAATTCACTTGAAAAATTAAGATCCCAGAAGCATTTTATGATATAAACAAGTTTATAGTACACGACTGGGGCTCAGCGAAACATACCACGAACCAAGGGGCTAGACTGGAGCAAGTTTGAGTGAATGAAATTGGGTCAATGCAAATACCAGTAGGTTTGAATGGGAGATGGGTTTGAATGCAAAATTTTACACTTAATTCTAATGACGGGGCGTAACATATTTTTACGGAACAACAGAAATTTGTATATGGACTTTTAATAGGTAGCATGTTTTGACTGGATACTGTTTTCAGATTTTCTATAAACAAGGTGATTTCTTCCATATAGATAGTTGTTTATGTTTTTCTCACCTGAACCATAACCAGGGCTATCAGGTTGCTTTTGTTAACTGCATCTTGTCTGATCTGCTTCAGTACCTGCAGTCCTGATACATCTTATTGAATCGGAGTAATTTGGCCGAATTTCAGTTTTTTTACATTTATGCTACAGATAAGTGATAACACTGGAGAGCAATAAAACACAAATCAACCAATGATGGTTTGATGCATTTAATTAATGTTGAATATATAAGTATTTCCAAACCAGATACATTTTCTTATTAGAGATCTGCTCCCAATGTGGTCTATACAATGAACCGAGACTTAAGCATCCAAAACCTTACGGCCCCATCCGCCTTCAGTTTCAACATCACTGACAGTACTTTGTTGCAGATTGGCTGGATGACAGAATGCAATCAATGATGCTGGCCTTGCAACAGTTGGAACACGAGCTAGACTTCATCAAGGGACAGCAGCGAGTTGGAGGACGCTGTTGGATGTACTGGAGAAGCAAGGGTTGGAAACTCCCACCAACTCTGATCCTGGCGTGAACAAGTGTATGTACATGCTTATTTGTCAATCTCAATACTCTTCAACATTTAACTAAGCCCCGTTCCACACCTGGTAAATGTGTCACTGTCTTGGCTTCCAAAGTGTTAAGAGAGGACACGACAGGTGTTTTGTTGGTTTAATTAAAAAAATAAATTCTGTGTTTCTTTGCTTACAACTATTTTTAATGTTCAAGATTATTCTAAATTTGTTTAGTTTTGTTCAGTCTGTCTGTCTTTGATACACAGAGGATGTTATGAGCTTGATTGTCACATGTTTGTTTGTTTGTTACAGATACCACTTGGCAGAGACACTCGATACTCAGGTGAAGCAGATGTCTGAAGACTTGAAGGAAATCATAGAAAACGTGAACGAATCCAGCCGAACTCAAGACAACACTGATCCGGTTAGAGAAAACGTTCAGATTGTTTTGTTTCTAATTCTGTGCATCTTATCTCACAAAGTTCAAAACAATGCTTTAGCCAAATTTGACCTTGGCTCTTGAGATTCTCAAAATTCGTCTATAAACATTCTCAGAAGTGTATCTACCGTAATAGTTTTGACTTTTGAGGCAACTAAAATCCGTATTTTACAGTTACTTTCTTTTAAGTTGGTTCAAAAGAAGCTTTTAAAGATAATTGTGGAAACATAAGCTACTGCTCTTCACTAGTTACTAACTGATATCACTACAACCATAAAAATAAAAAATTCAATTAAAAACAACACAAATTTGTGAGTTCTTCCAAATCTAAATTAACTGATGAAATCGGAGAAACAGAACAGTGTGCCTTCACTTGAGCTAATATACCTACTCAACTTGAAACTCGATTGTTTTGTAAAATACTCGACTCAAAGTGAAATGTAACTCGCACATCCCTTTAAAAACAAACATAGATAAATCGACTAATATTACTCTTCTGCTCGACTCTACCTGGCTTTGTTTGTGTGTTTGCAGATTGTACAGATTGGTCGTATTCTGAACGCACACATGAACTCTCTTCACTGGATTGACCAGCAAACTCTCACTATTCAAAACAATTTAAGAAAACGTCAACAACGCCACGACATTCTTCAGTAGAAAGTGAACGATCTTTCCGTTTATCTTATGCTTGACAATAAATGTAGTAAAAACCGCTTTTGAATTACACCATTCTTTTAATTAATTTGTTTATTTTTTGAAGTAATTTATTAAAATTTACCTGTGAGTATACAGTTTTCTCTCTAGACTCTGGGATTAATTGGAGATATTGTTTATAACAAAATCTAAGAGGCAGGTGCTTTCTGTATTTGTCAGTTTGTGAGCAGCTGCATTCTTATCAGCTGTGGGCTGGCTACTCACCTTGCTAGCTGTTGCTAGGCAACCACAGAGCAAGTTTGCATAAGGAATCTCAGCATTTTTCTCTGTATGCAAGTGCAGTGAGATGGAGAGTGCAGTTGAGGAGTGTAGTGTAGAGGTTTGTTATCTCGTCTCCATTTACACAATGATGAATTTCAGTGTAAATAATATTTTCAGAGTATTTATACTAGTAAGTTTTTAATTAAATGATAAAGGTTTTAGAACAATGAAATTACGATATTGCAAGCGAGAAGGATCTAATACAAGTGTAAAATGGACTTGGTTCTGTCTGAGATCACTATCAGTCAACCTGACAATGGCTGCCGGCCTCTATTGAAAAATGCACTCAGCATGGAAGTAGGGGAGAGGGGTTGTTTACTTGGAGCCCCTAGTTCCTTATCTTATCTCCGCCAGAAGTACACACTCACGACAACAAAACTTGAAAGTACAATAATTAAAGCTTGAACGGTTGGATCACTGACAAACATTAATGTTTAGGGACTTCCACCCCAAAAATTTGGAGCTAGAAATTTGGCATGTAGGCCGGTCTTGGCTTGTAACCAACAGGAAAATTCCAAAAAAATAAAAACTCATTTTGGGGGCTTGTTTTGGGGGTTTAAAAATAGCACAAAATCCAGGTATGTAGAGGTTTAGTATTTTGACGGTAGAACCTAGAAATGAGTGATCGGATCTTAAATTTTACAATAAATCGTTAATGTGAAAGGAAAATGATCTGCAACTTTTGTATTCATCATCTTTTATATCTCCTAATAGGTAATAATGGTATTAGGCCTTAAAGACAACCTTAACAAAAATTACATTTCCGTGTGTTTGGGCTAGTGTAGCAGGTACATATCTACCTGTTTTGACTAATGAAATTTACTTAATAAATAAATTGTACAAAACACACATTTCATTGGAAAATTTAATGTTTTCTGTTATTTAAAGGAAACATTTAATATATCAGCATTTTTTCGGCCCTGAAATTTCAGTAATAGGGAAGGGGATCAGAAAAGATCTCAATCCCCACAGTTCTACTAGAAATAGAAGGTTCTCTGTACTGATAAAGGTAATAACATCTTTATCTGTCAAATGACCTAGACCTGTTTAAGCCTAGAATAAATGTGTAATTTAAGTTGATTTCAAATCATTGTGTGACTATTTACTCTATTAAACAAATAAATATGGTAACAAAACAATTCAGTGAGATTCAGATAATTTCAAACGTTTGGCTTTTAAAATAAGTATTAATTTTTCAGGTTAATCTAGTTAAGCCTTCCTTTGCCCTCGAAGTTTTCTTTTTAGCTCTGGAGCAAAAGTATTATTATTTTATCTATTAGTGGTATGATTACTACATTTTTTCAAGGCCTCAAAATGCCAAATTTTATATAAACATTCGGCTAAACTAGATCTTAAGGTAGCTAAGCCTGACGTCATTGTTTTCGAGTTTTAAAATATTCAAGAGTATGTGTGGAGCGTTAAAAGAATTGAGTTTTAAGTACAATTAGAGTAAAAAGTCAAAGCAACTTTTATAGACTTCAAACTCTGGGTTCCGCGAATACATGGTTAGACTTGAGAAGATGGATGAATAAAAATAAATCAAACTGGCAAGACTTCAATATATTAATATGTTTATAAAGTTATTTACAAGCCGCAAGTTATAAGCTCTTCAATTCATAGGTACAAAACACAGATAATATTATATTGTATACTAGATACTTAAGCATAATATTAGCAAAACAATTCTTTTGCTCAAGGTAACAAAATATTCATTATATAATTACAAAACTCATTTTGGATGGACCCTTTTGAACAGAGGAAAGTAGTTTGACCCGATTTGTACCCTTGCTGTAGCGCTACAAGCCAGTAGTAACAAAAGTGGCGTTCTGAGCCAAAATATCTAGAAGGAATGTAAAAAGCATTGGCAATCCATTCTGCCTTATATGGTTTAATCAGCTAAGGTCATGCAAAATTTGAATCAATCTAGTTTGAGTTAAAAACTTTAGAGTTTATTTATTGCAATAAATACCTGCATGCTAATATTGACTGAGAAGAAATTATTATTGAGGGAATTCATTATCATTGACAATCCTCATTAGTAAGTCTTCATAGTTTGTATTCTGATAAGTTTACAGGTAAAATCTAAGTAACTTAACATATGTAACTTGTTTAGAATTACATAATAAATTATACATATAAAACTTAAAGTACTATCTATACAAAATTTATTACAAAACAGCTTATGAACAACTTTACACATACCGGGAATCCCAAGTTTCCATCTACAATGAATTTGAAGTGCAAAAAATAGACTTATGAAGACTATTCAACAACCTAGAGAGTAAATCTACGTTTACTGCAAGCGATTGTCTAATAAAAAATAGACGGGCGGATTCTCGACGTAGTGTACCAAGTGTTTTTGTACAATTGTACTTGAATTTGTACACTTTCACTAGTAAGTTGAACTTAACATACTATCAGAATGATAAAACAATAAACAATAAAACATGTTTTATTAACAAACTGATTGCAAGTATGATTCGAATAGTTGTGCCCTGTCCGAAGTAATGAAAGTGTACATGTTTCTATACTGTAACGTGAGCGGATGATATCAACAAAGTAACTTATTCTTGAGCCTCGAGCTTGCGGACGCCAGGCGTTGGCCTGTTCACTATCGGTTCACAGTGATTCTCTTCTCTAGAGGGGTGCGGTAGATCCACGTGATTGTACGTCGGTTGGAACAACTGAAACACACATAATGCATCACAATGTTAACTATTACAAGCACTCCATTCAACACTGACTTATTCCATTTTCATAAAGTTATGTTCAGTGGAAACTCAATAGATCGACTATTTGTGGACCAAAGAGTGTGTAACTATCGAAATGCCAATCTATCCAGTATACACAGAATTTTCACTAAATATTGATTATTGAAGGAGTTGACAATTTCCCAACTGCATTTAAAACCCGAAATGTGGGCAAGAAATCACTAAAAACAGAATTTTTTGGGCGTGAGGGTAATTTTACTAATTTTAGATACTTTTTGAAAGATATGCTAATATTGAGGGAATTTTTGGTAATCAGATTATTGTAATATCCATGAAATATTGTTCAAGGAAGATTCCTAGTGAAAGTTATCCTTACAACCATAAAACCGTAAAAAATGATATTGTTTTACTTTTTTAGGGAGTAAATGCTTATGATTTCTAATTTGCATGAAGTTTTAATGATTACATTTCAAATCAAAGGATGAATATGACATCCTCCTACTCTTTTGATAGAAACTCACAATAAATTATAATAAACATATAGGATTGAAATGAAACATGTTTTTACTCAGACAGCTGGATCAGAGGTTGGATTTGTATGATTAATGTCACTGAACTAGTCCATCCAAGGCAAAATATATTTTTAATTTTTGAGCTGATTATTTTGAAACACTTCATGCAATTGTTATCAGTAAATATTTCTAGATTCTAATCCTGCCGATACCTATAAATAGGTAAGTCAAGTTTTGTTTCCGAACAGCTAACAGTATTAATATTGATCAGCTGATTTATCTTTCCATTTGACCCAACATCTGGCTGCATTTGATTTTAAACACATGTGTTCTTTGTTGAGTTACCTTAGTTTGCCATGAGACGCCTGCTTCTTTTCTTCTCTGAGCTTCTATTCTTTGTCTCTGTTCAATTTCACTTTTCAGCATTCGTTGCATGAGAAACATTGTTTAATCTGTAAAAGTCAAAACATGTTTTCAATAGTAAGTGGAGTGTCGAAAATAAAGTAACAGTGAAAATGATTTGGTATGCTGAACTAAACTCAGAAATTGTGGTAAACGGAGAACATTGAGAAGTGCTCACCTTAACCCTGCTGTAACTTCCTTCCACAGTCTTCTTGATTCATTGTCTTTCTGTTGCTCCACTGGACGGACTATCTTCTTGATGATTGGTAGTTTATCTACATTGATGAACTGTTCTGCTTTCTGAAAGAAAATCCCCATTTTAGCATAATAAAATCTACAAAATAAAGAAAGAAAAAAACTGGCTGAAAACTGATAAAATGTCTAATGATTCAAATTGCAAATAATTACTGTGCTTGTTCTTGTATTAATTTTCATTAGGACTGAGAGTCTACACTAATAGACAAGTCATAATTAGTAACTTTCCAAAATATTTCAGACTAGTTGTATACCGTGCTTTGCCACGGATAAAATATTACAGTATCATGACTTTAAAGTCTTTTTGTACAAAGGCAGGCTGTTGCTCGGTACTGGCATCAAACTACCGATCCTTACATCGGTTTCTGCATTTTGAAAGTGGGCTTAAAGTGTCCAAGCTGACGCATACCTGTTCTTCAGTATTTGTATAAACGCTAAATAGCTAATTTATTACAAAATAAATTTGAAGACAAAAATATTTGGACCGAACCGGGATTTGAACCCGGGTCACTTAGACAAAATACATAGCTATCCAGCTTCAACACGGGAAGGTCAGCAAACGAAGAAGCCATATCAAAAAAGAATTATGAAAAGTGCTTCGTTTACCAAGTATAAGCAATTTTGTGCTTTCTACAAAACAATTAATATTGATGGCTTAATAAATGGACACTAAGATTTTGACACTTTTAGGTTCTTTACAACAGTATTTTTTTAAAATTATAAATTAAAAATAAAATTTATACAAAAACTCTAATAATTTGAGTTTTAAATAGAATTTCCACCCAAACAGTATTTTGGCAGTATGCAAAATATTACTAAAACATTATACTGGTCAAAATTGCCAATATTGAACAAAAACGTGTCTAACATATCTTTTAAGTAAGAACAAATTTGATTTCAGAAAAATTGGGGCTCTAATTCTCCAGAGGAGTTATTTAACTTTCAGGACTGTTATTTACGTCATTTATCTAGTCACTGACCCCATCAGCCCACTTGGCATCCATGACTCCGTTCCACTCGCCGGCGATGGTGACGAAGGGTTTCTTGTCTCGGGGCGAACACCTCCGTAGATGCGGTGTTTCTTGCCTCCGTGAGAACGGCTTGGTCTGGAACTCTATGGTGGCGTGGTAACCGGTCTTCACACTCTATCAGCACTGTGCCGCCCAGCTCTATCCATGGCACTGTCAGTATCGATCTGTACAACAGCGCAAACACTGAATCAGTGTAAATGTAACAACGGATGCTGGATCAACTTGCTCGAGTATAGCAGGCTGTCATTTGCTATCATTGTGAACTCCACTGTGTCCTTATGATAGACTCAATATTTATGGGAAAACTGGTTTTGTTCTATCTTTTTATAAGAACCATAGTATATCTATTGTTTAACATATTTTGATTCACAAAGCTTGGTTATAGAATACATTTAAAAGCTGTTAATAATTAACTTAGTTGTAATTATCTCTTGTTTTTACACACATTTTATCAGAATTCAGCAAAATTCCAAAGTAGCAAGTACTTGATCTGTATTTCACAACATAGATAAAATTACACACATAAGAAAAAATTAAATTGGCCGGTGCTGCTAGACATTTGTCGCAGATATTTAAGACATGAAACTTGTTATTCTGCAAATGTTATGCAGTTTCTATAGCCAACAAAAAACTATCGCTTTGAGATATCTTTGCATTTCTAAATGCTTCTCTGGAAAGCTTAGAATGGGTCAATAACTCAACATACTGTGTATCTCCAAACAAAGCTACAGTTAGATCCATTACCTCTATCTCTACACATGTTTCACTCACCGGCCGTAACCGTTAGGGAAGGTACACGTGTAGGTTTCGTTGTGTTTTAGGAGGTAGACTGAGCCCTTGCCGATGTTGTGTACGCCGATACTGAGGCCCAGGAACTTGGACTTGGTCCACATGCACGCTTGACAGCTGATCCCCTTGTTGTAGTGTTCAGCGTGAAGGCAGAGACTGAAAGTCATTCAGACCCTCAACTCCACTGTGTAGCACATCAATTTAAAGCTCTTAGCACCCTAACACTGAATCTGTCATTGATTTTTTGGTAACTTGAAAACAAAAGAGCAATTAGCAGTTTTAAGTGCTGAAATGTATACTTGTTTTAAGCTGCCATTCGTTGAGGCCACCATTGGTTTTGTCTTGTTTGCTTTAAAATGACATGCCTCACTGCAATTTCCAGCTGTAAGTTAGGATGAGGATGATGGTTAGGGACACTCATTATCATGTGAAATGAACTGGAATCTCTTTGGGCCAACATTATGGTAAATGTAATCGTCTTAACCCTTGATCCTTTAAAATGACTTTCAGCAAAACTCTGTAACGGTGCAACCAGTCATTTGAACCACTCCTCTGCTGTGATTTCCAAAAAGTGCTCATACTGGATGAGAACCATTTTCAGACCCAAATGCCGTACCGCCAGATGATGATTGGATTGCACCTGGACTCAGAGCCACATCAATGGTGAAGATGAACCAGGCTGTAGATCTCTCACTGGGCCACCCTCCTGTTTGTTATTGAAGATTGGTTTGGTTTCTCTGCTGGGTGCCTGTGTGGCCTTGCCTGAATCTCTAAACGATGTGGAATAGAGCTGTGATGGTTTTGCAAAAGGTTAATCGCATTCAAGATGAAGTAAGTTTAATTTCATTAGTGTGACAGTCTGGATTTAGGTCAGTTTAAGTCATAGTTACTTGCCATGTGAGACAAGTGAATACAACATGAGTAGGAATGGCGATCAAGAAGGTAGATGTACAGGTGAAAAGAGTTTTTGGAAGATTGATACAAGAAAATATGATAGCTGGAAAGAAACTAGAGCTTCCATTACTTACTTGGAGGATGGTGCGAGACTTGCTCGGCTCTACGAACGTCAGCTGATTCCTGTGACACCACGTGAGGCCGTCCACGACACTGCTTCATCCGCCCCTCGATCCCTGGCACATCCCAGTAGCACTGGAACACCTGAGAGAGGAAAAGAGATCAGTTAGTCACAAAACTATGGGACCAAACTTCATTGTTAAACAAACAATATTATTGGTATAAAAAAGACAGAGATAACATAAGGTTTATTGTCATTGTACAGATTGTGTTGACATTAATGCTTAAAATTAAGTTTACAGAGAATTTAGAAATGATAAAATCTCGGTACGAGTAGGCCTAATGGTCCAAAGTACAGTAATGGTAAAATAAATTCCAAACCGATTTGAAACTATACTTATAATTATGTGCATGAATTTACTATTTTCTAATTAGTTTAAGTTACATCCATAAATTCATCCACACTATAAAATGAATTGTTTCAAGATAGCTGTTTTATTGTTTGTTTGTTAGAAATAATTAAAATTTGTCTCGATCTTATACCCTCAGGTAATTTATAATATAGTTTAACTCCAGCTACACAAGGAAGTTGGTCGTAAATGTGAAGCCTATGAAAGTTATACAAGTTTAAAATAAGTTATGAAGTGTGTAATATTTCCATGTAGCAGGTTACCCTTTCCACGTCTTTACATTAGTTGTGGCTTTGCTGTATTCACTTATCTTAAAACCAATGTTGCACTAGGACCAGAGTGTCTCCGGTTTTTATGAAAAAACAATTAATTTTCAATTATTTAGTTTGGTGTTCAGAGACTTCCTGCTGAGGGCAGGTAAGTTTCAACATAAACTAGTCAATTCAATCTATTTCTTCTGTCTAAGCATGCACTACATTCTTACAACTATTAAAATAAGTTATGTAGTGTGAAATATTTATTTTGCAGGTTTCTATTTACTCTATGTTACTCTATTTACATTTTTCTATTCAAACAGAATGTTACTTTTTCCTAATGGAAATACACTATATTTGTATGATTGGTATTTCAAGACTATCTGTGTACCCATGCTTCGCCACGGATAAAATATTATAGTATCATGACTTTAAAGTCTTTTTTACAAAGGCAGGCTGTTGCTAGTACTAACATCAAACTGCCGATCCTTTCACCTGATCCTTCATTTTAAAGTGGGCTTTAAATTACCCAGCTGGCGTAGCCTACCTGTTCTTCACACAGTTGTGTTTAATGTTATCGTTAGTTTGGTTTTCAAAAGTGTAAGGAAGCGTTATAACCAAAACCGATGGATTCATTTCAATAAACAGACAAACGGAAACCAAATACGTGTTTATCAATGTTTGGCTACCTTGTGAAGTCATAGTAATGTGCCATTCGGCGTTTTCAGAGCCCAGTTAGGTCCCTCACCATTTATTTTAGCGGTTGTTGTATGGATACAAAATATAGCTAAGGCACACTGCTTTTTTAATGGGAAATCCAATATTTTACAAATGGTTTTATTATAAGATGGGTCCAAGATGCCTTAAAGCGTTACAGACCGACAGACAGACAGGAACTTTGTTGCCAGTTTCGGTCTTTGCAAAGTATATTAACACCAAACAACCAAAACTGATGGATTCATTGCAAGTACAGACTAAGTCTTATTTTATTTATATAGATTAGCAAAGTTGATTTTGTTCGTCACCCACAAAATTAGGTCGAAATTTCCTGATTGTCGTGCCCCTAGGCAAAAGGCAAAAACCATTGGGTTTACCATTACTTTATTTAACTTCTCATCTTTTTGAGGCAAAGAGCACTGAAAAAACTACAAGTAAGAAGTACAAGTAGGTGGTTCCTCACCTCGCCTAGCACCGGGTTGTAAGGTTTCTTGGCCACCGCAGACTTGCGGCGGTGATACGAGGCCATGTACCATCGCACCACCTGCACCATCCGATCTTGCTCCGTGTCCAGCTCTGCTATCCTGTACATAACCAGACACAGAATCAGCAAAACTGTAGTCTTATAAAACAATTTGGCTAAGCTTTGATTTAAGAAAACAAGCAAATGTTCAATATACTTCAGCCAGTCCAGGTGCAACAAAAGTTACTTGCAGAAGACAAGATGAAACTAATTAGAAGCCCAGTAATTTCTGGGTTGGGTCTTCTGTTCATTATAAGTTAGAATTAGCCAATAGAAAAACATTTTATGAGTTCAGATTGAATACTACTACACTTTGATAAAAGCTTTAAAATGTCTGTCAATGCATGGACAAATACATAGAAACAGTTTCTTCTTCCATTATTGTCAGCAACTATTATCAAGACACTCTTTGACAACCCTTACGATACCTTGGCAAACAGGAACATAACCTTTTAAAAACATTTTATGTTATTTTTTCTATTTCTTTTCAAATGAAAAATCTTCTTCTGAAGTTGTAAACTGTCTTTATTTAAATATTTTTAATCACAAATTTTGAGTTATCAAAAATAAATGTATACAATTATAATATAGTGTGCTTTGTGAGGAAACGCTTAAACTTAGATGATTAAAGATGGCTCTTTGATGTAAACAGGTTCGTAACTTACTTGACGAACATGTCGGGGTGAGCAAAGTAGTCGGCGTACATCTCTAGCAGAGATCTCCTCTCAAGGATGAAGGTTGGCAACACTACCTTCGTCAGGTCCATGCCGATCTTCACCTGAGAGAGCAAGTGAGTCACCACCGAGCCTTGGCTCTCCATTGATACTGAAACACAGATGTTTCCGTGAGAGTAGAGGAGAAAGGGTCGTAGTTTCAGTAATAGACAGAGGTGTAGAGATGGCTATGGACTATACCAGAAGTAAAGAGCATCAATTGACGATGCAAGGCGCTGACTGAATGAATCTTGAAAGTTATTAAACCTTAAGAAAACCAAGCCAATAACCTATTCCGAATAAAGACCCTAATTTGCTGTTGAACCAGAGCAAAGGGTACCATCTTTGTATGTTTTACTCATCGTGAGAAATACTGATCCTGATTAGATGGAAAATCACCCATTAATCGCCAAATACACAAAGTTAAGCTCTACAGCAAGTCCCTCCTCCCCTCAGCAAGGATTGCCAATGTTCAACTACATATTGTCAAACTCATTCCATAAAACTTCAACATACTTAAACTTGATAAAGTATGGTAATAAAACACAGCTGCAGGTGTTGGTTGAAATGTTATTGAAAAGAAATCATCACATCATAAGTTATGTAAGTGGATTAGTTTAATCATTTTGGTTTCACTATACAGTGTTCATTGTTTTGTTGCCTAAAAGCAGTATTTATTTATGATTTATTAACCCTTACAAATGATTGATCTACTTATAAAATAAGGATTGTTTAAATACTGTAAATCACTTAAAAGTGCAAATACTGTACTTACTGTCACTTTCGTTCGGGTCTTCATATAAGGCTGAAACAAAATAAATTCCATCAACCATCAACTTTGACAAAGTTAACTCATACTAGATTTCTTTTTGACAATCAGATTTAATTTGTCAAAAGTAATATTAAAAATGAAGATTGTAATTACTACATCAATATACTAAAATACCTCATACTGTAATTAGTAATAGTACTGTAATACATCCCAACTAATAAAAAAAAAATGTTTACAAAATTCATTTAGGTAATAGTTTTGTACCCATGGATTGGTCTTGAAACTACTGTATTCAAGACACAACATGTAGTTTTAATTCTTTATTGGAATTTTAATGTTTTTACCCTTATCATCATGTATGTTTTCAGCACACTGTTTTACATCATGATAGTCTGCATTATATTTTTTTATTATTTTGGTGCAAAAAAAAGAAACCTTGGCATTAGAAATACTAATAAATTAATAGGACGGTTGGGCTACTAACCACAACAGATTTCTAATATTTTACATTTCAAGCACTTTTTATCGTTAGTACTTGGGTAAAGAATACATTTTTTTCTGTAAAGAATTTGCAGGTACATATGTTGTGTCAAAGTTCTGACACAGACTGGTTTTGAAGGTTAAATGCTGTCTCTTGACACTTAAGTTAAATGATTCAAACTGCTACTCACCATCATAGTCAAGGGTTCCGTCAGACTTGAGGAAGTTAGCGGAGGAGCCCCGCTGGGGGGTGGGTACAGGCGGGGGTGTGGACGGACTCTCTCTCTGGCTCTGGGCAGGCATCTCCCCTGCACTGCCTCCTGCCTCATAGGCCAGCGGCTCACTGCAACAAAACACATACTGTTTTCAACATTCTGTCATTTTGAATAAGTTGATTAATTTTTCTTCACAAAGGCTTTGGAGTAGCAACCACTTGTAAACCGCTAGACACTCATCCTGTTCTGTTGAAGCGTCTGCCATAATGAGAAGGAAGAAGACATGGTCCAAGAAAATGCTGCGGAGAAACCCTTAGACTGAAGACAATAAATTAAACTAGCGACAAAGAAATCCTTTTCGTTTACCATTTTAGAAATAAATATCTTAAATGTAAAATTTTTAACCTCATTAAGTTATTTCTACTGGGTAGTTGGTAGACTCCGTATGTAAGGAAAAATTCAAATAAAACCCTGAAACCTTTAATATCTAAATTTCAGAATAAATGCAGAAAAAACGTAATGACTAGCCCAGCCTCAATTGAAATAAATCATATAAAAGAACCAGCATGAAATGTAGAGCGAATATAGAAAGATGACACGAGGAGCAGAAATAAGTGAGATTGATGTGGTGAAGCTGACCTTCAAGTCTGGACTGTGTTTACACTTTACATCCGTTACAAACTGTAACCATGAATCAACCGAGTTGAGTTGCAACAGCTCACTCGTTGAATCTGACTCCGCAAACACTCTTCACACTCTGCATATACACACACCACTTTGCACTTTGATATCAACATATCCCTACATCAAACCAGAGGTCACTTTCCACTTGAAGCTCCAGCAAATATATTCTCTTAAATACAGGCATATTAACTAACATCACTGAACTATTAGTTAAGGATTAAATATACATGCAAAAACTATATGCACACAAAATAATGTATAGTTACTTTTCCATGTAGACTACTCCATTTGGCAATGTTTTTGGGTATGTTTAGTGTAAATATAGAGAGTTGGTGTTTTTACTTATATTTAAACAACTGTTGGGGACATTGTTGATGATTGCATTAGAACACGGATTACATATTTGGAAATTATTACATATAATAATAATTTCAATTTTGGATACGTAAATATCGGTATTGTTAGAGTTAAATTTTAAAAAAAATTGAATGTTTACATTTTATGTGATGTAGAAAGGTATAAGACATGTTTTACAATAGATGAAAATAATAAAAAACATTTAAAATTGTTTATATGCATATTTCAAAGAGACATACTATGGTGTTTTATTTTGTTTCCAAGAATAACTTATAGGAATGTATGAAAAAATTATAATTATAAATGTAAGTCTATTGGTTTTGTCTTTTTGATTTATTTGGTTTAGTAGGTCCTGTTACATTTTCTATTTGTACCCATGACTCGTAATTTATTTCTAAATTAGCAACAAACAAAAACAAAAAAATTGCCACTGAGGGATTGAAAATTACAAGACAATTTTCCAGCGATAACTGTGCGCGGAATGGTGTTGAGCGACAGAACGGGTGATTTACCGAGCTATCAAGTCAGCACAGCACCTCACATCCTTCAACCCTTGTCCCCACCCCTTACACCCCTGCACACTGCACCCCTCACAACAGCAACGTTCCATCACCACTCTGACATATCATAGACGCTTTCAGTACAAGTTTAGCTCAGCTCTCCCTTTTATCTACACTTTTGTATGTATACTTGATGAGCTAATTTTTATTTACTATTTTAGTACATTTGAATGTTTTGGTGGGGTAGAAGTAAAGGAAAAGAAAATATGCTTTACAGGAGGTCATTTAAAATTTCGAATACAATTCAAAGTTTTTCACAGATTTTAAGGTTCAATTTAAACTTCTTTAAGGGGAAAAATAGGTGTAATAATTTAGGAAAAACAGGATACAAGTAACTGTTTTAATAAATTGCTTAAACAATTCCTTACGACTTTTTATTTCAAGTTGGTTATGAAGTCAAATTATAACTAACGATAGGATCTTTGACTAATTATATTTGACAAAGCACTGAGACCTGATTTAAGCTAAAACAGTTACTGTAGATATAATTTCCAAGTAAAGTAATAAGTTACAACCAACAGCAACAGAGGAAACAAGCCATGTATCTCTATCTGAGCTAATTACAAAGATTAGCCAACAAGTAATTAGCAACACCTACATGTATGAGAGACAAAGTTAATTGTCTACTTGTATGTCTAGAGTACAACTAAATAACCTTCAGGTCATCAACTCTTTTACACCTGATGGTAGAAGAATGTACAAAACCTGATTTAAACAATAATGTTCTTTTTTATCTGGTTTATTTTTTTCTTTCTTGATATATATATTTAAAAAAAAGTTAATTCGCCAATAACCATGGGCCTATGCTGCCTGTGCCGTAACCTTAGCGACAAATGACTAGCGACCCGGAGGTAAACTTGGGATTCACAGTATCACAGTCTACCAACTCAGCCCCATCGCCAACAGTTCTTTGGAGAAAAATTTAATACAACAGTTATTTCTATTAAAACAGGTGTTTCGGTCATTTAAAGCAGAGTTTGTAGGTAAATGAGCTGGAATCATTATCGAAAGGGAGGGAGGGTGAGATCTTGAGAGTAGAGTGCTCCCCCTCCTTTCACCCCTTTGCTCAAGTCCAGGCAATTATTCAACACACTCTGGCCTCTGCGCTGCTGTCAGCCTTCGGTGAAATGTGGTTTCTACAGCAGTTAGTTTTCAGAATAGACAGTTTCTTCACAAAGCATCGGTTTACAATCACCTTAAGTTCAATTTTTAGTTAAATTTGTTTCATTAGTGAAGTTAATTCTCAAAAATACTCTGTACTTATGAGTTCTAGAACTTGTAATTCAACTTAAAACTTGGCATTCTTAAACTGTAAATTGAAAAATTGATTCCCTACCATTCTGACAGAAATGTCCAAACTGTCAGAGAAACCCATAAGTTAAGAGATGTTTAAATATCTAGACAATACCCAAACATTTACAGATGTCCAAGTCCAACTCCCTACACATGTCCAAAGACCAGCCTGCGAGCTACAATCAGCCGCATGCGTTTATTTAGTTGTCTGCAAACGATTTTTCATTCAAGTTAAGGTATTTAATCTGATAGAAAAATTAAAAACTTTCCACCTTCAAAGAGAGTGACTTGGGTCTTGAAGAGTGTTTAGATAAAATGAAAATGTTTGATCCCCTAATTTACACCACAACCTGTCTAGATTAGCTGTTAGCATGAGGTTCACTAGGAAACGTAGTTTGCAGAAACCGATCTGCCAGCTAGTGCAAGCCTACAGTTCAGTGGATACTGGATAATGATGATGAGGTGTATAGAGGCAGAGGCAGAGGCAGATTGTGCAGTGTGCTGGGGCTCGGGTAATGGACCTGAGGTGACAAATTACATCACACAATCAAGCCTAACGTGTTCTGTGTAATCACTGTTTACCCGACGTTAACTAACTTGTACTGTACCTGGCAATGTGGTAGCTAGTAGCTAGTGCTGTATCCCATTTGTTTGTAAAAAAAGGTTAAGTTTGTCTTGTTTAACGAGGTGAAGTTAGGACTACAAAGTCTACCACTCAACCTTGACCTTTACCTAGCGTCACCGAATTGTTACTTTACAATTGTAACTGGTGACTGCGGGGATAGAACCGCGCCACCGGATTAATGAGCTCGAAGTGACGCGCAATACCAAACTGCCAAGGACTAACGTTGGTTTGCTCTTTTAGAACATTTTATTTTATTGCTAGGCGAGGGGAAACATGCTTGCAAAGCATAAAAATACTGACAACTTGACCTGCTGACTAAACATACATTAATCATTTTACTTTTGTTGCTATAAAGGACTGTTATAATATCATGGGTAGAGGGGCCTAGTTGAGTCAACAAACCATCATTTATTTGCCTAAATGACAAAATGGAAGTTGTCTACATTTTGTTTTATTCTTTGCTTTGTTCATTTAATTCTACTAGCGATAATAACAACACACATTTACAGTTTTCAAAAACAAAAATTATTAATTATGTATGTTTATCCTGAAATGCTTCTCTTTCACAACACCGACTAAAAAGATGTGATTGAGCCGATTAAAACTAAATCAAGGGCTATATAAAAAAATCAAATGAAATTCTATTAACTGGCATTATATCTTAAAACTGAGCTGCTTTAGATATCATACAAATTTTATTAGCTGAATTTATTATATTAGACCCTTGAAATGAGCACCGAACCTGACTCCGGAAGACGTTTTATTTTCTTATCCCAGTACAAAAATGACATAAAACAACGTTATCTAAAAACATAAGAGAAACCAATAAACTCCCTCCTATACAAAATGTAATAAAAATATTCAAACACAATCACATCTAGGAAAGCATAAACTTGTTTTGTTTTCTCTAGAATGATTCATTTCCTTGGGAAAAGCAAACACAACTGCACATTGTGACAACAATGCAGTGCAGTGAAAGAGTGGGTCAGATTCAGTGCTTCTGCTTGTTTTGCAATGTTTACGTAAACAAATCTAGAAATAACTAGTTTGTCAAACACAGTTGTGATTTAACAAGTCAATACAAGACAGTGTCTTATTGATGTTTCCACTCAGAAATAAACAACAATACTTTGATTTGAGACAATGGCCACACTTATAGGGTATTTTAAGATGAAAATATATGCACATATTTCTGTAAAAATCTGAGAAAAAGGTGCCCTCAACAATAAAATTATCTTTAAACTGACACTTCGAACGTCAATTTTGGTTAAAAAATAACGGAGGTACGAACTTTTAGTTTGTATTGCTCTTATGGACTATAAATTAAAGATGGCGGACTGGGGCGCACACTTAAAGGTTGAAGACAAAAACAATTTAGCACAATTTATGAAAGTTCTCAATCTTTTCAACTAAAAATAATAATGTTTAAACTATAACCACTATCGTTCAAAAATATATGATTTAAAACAAATTTCCAGTTAAAGATAATGCACAGTTTTATTGCTTCAATATTCTTCTTCTTCAGGAAGTGTAAAAGCTGTTAGACTAAGAAGTTGGGGAAGATTTACAGCGTGATTGTGTTAAAGTTTTGCGTGCTGATGGACGTCAGAAGTTGGAAACAAGGAAAGAGAACCCATGAAGAGGAAACTTTGTAATTGATCTCAGATTTGGCGAGAAGAAGAAAGTAGATTTGTTTTAAATGGTAATTAAAAGTTAGATTTAACCCTATGAAAGCTTAGCATATTTTGACTTGAAGATTGATTTGTTACACAATTCAGTCTTTAAACTACATAATTGATAAAGATTAGTTTTTATTAGTTATTTGTGATTAGTTGTGATTATTTCGATATAGTTGATAGAAGGGGAAATATTTAAAGACAATAACTATGCATAGTTAGAAAATTAACAAGAATGGGGTTATTTTGTTTGAATACATTGTGATACAAATATTCCAATCACAATTTTATAATCATTTTGATGATATCAATTTGTTGACTCCACCACTTTTAAACTTCAAAAAGAAAATAGCAAATCCATTTACTACCCACTTTAAGGTTTGAAAAAAATTATATGTGTTCGTATTATTATTCTTTATCCAAAAGAGGACTGAAGGGAACAGGATAAAATATTATTTCATTAAGAGAATCAATGAGTTGTTTTTTCATTGGATCACAACATGTACTAGTATAAAACATAATGTAACTCAAATATGATATCACACTTAAAAAGAGCACCCGGAGAAAATATTTTGACAAAAAGCTGTTCTACCATTGTTAAACATTTCATTTGATGTAACTTTATTGTATCACCATTCATTTAGCTTTCAGGAGAGCGATCAAAAATTTGTGATCCTCCAAATATGTTCCAATTTAAATCTTAAATAAAGTTAGTTTTTAAGATTCGGTTCCACAGGGAAATGTACGTTTCACAGTAGATGTTCTGACACCAGTGTACTTGATGTTGAAGGAAGGGGTGGGGGAAGGTCTTTAGCCTCAATTCACTTGTGAAATGCCGGGCCACAGTTTTGGCAAGGGACGACACAGCACTGAGCTCAGGGACGCTGCACACTGGCTCGCTATTTCCATCTCTTACCCGCATGAAACCATTCCCTTACCGAATCTGGATCTTATTTTGTCAGAATTTAAAAAAGATAAAGAAAAATCTGCAGGAAAATTTAGGCTTAATCAACACTGAACCACAAACATATTTTGTAGTAATAGCGTAGAGGAGTAGTAGAGACACACACTGACATACATTCAGACAGTGTGTAACGAAGATTGAAATTCTACGGCCATATAAAAAGAATGCAACCTTCTAGACTAACAAAGCAAATTTCATAACTTTACAAAACTCGAAGTAGGGCGCAAAAGTAGATACAATACCGCGGCGGTTAGAGAAGGCTTAAAAGCGGCAGGTATTACACAAACAAACTTTACGATAGAAGCACTTTGTCAGTGTTGATTAGAAAGTTGGTCAGAGCGAAGTTACTAAAAGGAGAGGACTGAAGTAAGAAAATGAGCTCATTCCGAAAACATGAAGCAAGTCTGGGCAACAAAGTAAAGCCAACTTTTCTAAAAAGCGTTAACGTACTTTGCGTGGTACGACTGGGCCCTTACGTGAATCATAATAAATCAAGAAAATCTGTTTACAACAGGTTAATTTGTTTTAAAACTCAAAATTACATTTTTTAGCTACTTTTAAATTTCCAGCATAGTTTGACAACCAACCTGGGTGTAAATAACAAAATTATCTACAAATGGTTGCACATTAGGTTATCATTGAGACATCAACTCAACCGCAGCGGATCTGTGGCGGTCCGGTATCACGCACGACTAGGAACTCCGGTGGCGCGGGTTCGATCCCTGCAGTCACCACTTGCAATTTGTTAAGTGAATAAACGGTGACGCTAGGTAAAGGTCGAGGTTGAGTGGTAGAGGACTTCGTAGTCCTAACTTCACCTGGTTTAACAAGACATACCTTTGACAGTCACTAGTTAACTGCACACTGACTTGACTTAAGACAGGTGGTGTTGATATACAAGAGAGAGAGAGAGAGACTGTTTATAGTCAGTGAAGGTGTGTAATTAAAACCGTGTTGGTGATACTGAGCCCTTCACCCTCACCTGAACTGACACCTCTGGCGTGTGCTCGCTCACTCAGACAATGTCAGGTACACTGGTGACTGGTGAGTTCATTACTCTAATAGTGGGCTCTGATACTTTGATTTCAGACACCGACCACTCAAAGAGGGGGTTTAGCGGTGAATATGGGATGAATGGTGAGCGTGATGAGCGATTTGATGGATGATGAGATGTAGTCTTGTTACAGACTAGGGCCGACTGTTACCCACGTAGGGTCATTAATTAATAGCCCAAGAACCAATGGAAGGCAAAGGTCTCCATCTCTTGGAAACTGTTTCAAACTTTAGTTCACACCTTCAGATGTGAGTATGATACTTTTCATAGATTTCTTATTGCTCTTGGTTATGTTACTTCTTGGTTTTGTAGCAACAGGTTCAATGAAACACAAACATTTGTGTTTTCCTCCCTTTTATTGGATTAAATGTTCTGTCAACGTCCAAAATTCAGGCCACTTTTCTCCTGAACCACACGTTTGTGAGCTTAAAGGATTGCATTTGCTGGGAATTGTGGTTCGGAGGTCACGTTAAGCCGTTGATATCATTTTCATTAGTTGTTGGGCTATTAATTATAATGCCCTGAATCTGGGGAACAGCTTGCTTTAGTTTGTAACATGACTACACCTGTCATCCATCTAAATACACCATCTTAAAATACCCTCTTAAGGTGTCTCGAGTCACAGTATCAAAGCAAGCAAAGTATCTATGAGTCGCACTGTTTCAAACCACACGTATGAATTAAAAAAATATCAGAATCATTCTTATAGCATTGTGAAATATTCATGTTATGTGCAATGACAAAACACATTAAGCACCACAACCGTATAGCGCTCATACAAACACATTCCTTAAGACCCTAATCCGGTGACATTAAACAGCGACAATCCACTGGCATTTACAAATGTTAAGCACCGTTTACACTATACGCTGATGACGCAGCCTGTCTATTGATTGTAAGAAGAGAAGTTTGTTAACCTGGCCTCTACTAACTAATGACTAACAGTTTATGCTGTCACTCCGTACACAGTTGTTTAGTGCTTGTCAACACTGGATCCCACAAACCAACCATTCGTTCTTCCACGTTGTTGAATCACTTGTCATCAATTTTTCACTGTTCAACATTCCCAATGATGGAATGACAATTCAAACTATGAAAGCAAACCACGCCATAAGAAAACTTCGAAACACAGAAACTTAACAATGTTAACAGTCAACTCATGAACAGAAGTTAGTTAAATATTGTTAAGCAAAACTCACGTCATCGCACCGAGTTTTGTAAGCCAGCATTTCATAAAGTTGACAAGACAAAAGCTCTAGTGAAGAAGAGG
The DNA here is from genome assembly GCA_018831715.1 of Matsumurasca onukii. Classification (NCBI taxonomy): domain Eukaryota; kingdom Metazoa; phylum Arthropoda; class Insecta; order Hemiptera; family Cicadellidae; genus Matsumurasca; species Matsumurasca onukii. Next base: position 75,099,325 of record CM032058.1, on the reverse strand, counting down.
CCAATTGTTACCGCAGTTTACTGGCATGTCGCCTTCTTTATGTCATTTCATTTGTTGACCTTGGTCTCTTTTCTACACAAAAATAACCCACCTTTGTTCAGCTAAATCTCATGATTATTTATTATTTAGACCTAAGTGTCGTAAAAGGTTCAACGTTTAAAGACTAATTGCGTAAATAGTTATATATTAGATATACCGTACTAGTGTTAGACTAATCATGTAAAAGTACTGTTAAGAACACCTTATGTTTTGATTTAAGTTTATTTGAAAACGACTCAAAAGATGAAAATTTTAAAAACATCATTCTCTTCATCTATTATGATATCAACACCGTCAATTGCCTTCAGGGTTAACAATACAGAAGATGTCATTATTCCAGTTTAAAACCAGCGGTGGCTCAAAAGAAAAGTATGTACGTAAAGATTCGGCGTTGGTAAAAAATAAACACGGTTGAAAAAGGTGATCGGACTTTTCATATATAAATACAGCTTTAAATAAAAGGTAAGGAATACCTTTAGCAGAAAAATCTTACTTCAAAATAGAGAAATGAAATATGGAATATCAGGCTCTAAGCTGTCTCGGAAAACCCGTTTTCGATTTATCATTGAACAAATACAATACATGACAGTAAAGCTGGTCAGACCCAAGTTTTGGCAGGTTGAAGTCATAACAAGCCGAGCATTTGACAATGGAGCTGAACTTTCTGAGTTCCAAACTGAAATGTTTCGCGAACTGAAATCTTACCTGAAATGATTTGAACTAAACCGAATTCAAAATTCAAATATTTAGTGTTTAGCTTTAACCAAATACATTTTGTCCCTTGCATCTAGGAGAACTAAGCCGAACAGTTAAACCCTATCCCGACATCAAGAAACTTGCACCGGACTAAACCCAAACTCAAATGGAATATTTAAACTGAACTGTGGTAAACTTTCGGTGAAAATGAACACAACTAATTAAATTTGATGGGGCGCCTGGTGACCTAGGGACAAGAGTGAATTAAAATAGGCTTTCAGGACTTGTATGCACTTAACCACAACAACCCAACTGACCCCTAAATAACGAAACACCCAACCCAACTGTCACCCAACCCAACTGAAATTAACACAAATTAAACACATGAAGTTCAAAGTTCAAACTCCTCTTGTTGTAGGAACATAGGAACTGCAATGCCCAAAACACACCACACCAAGTTGTTCTACTAGCTATCCTACTTGACACCGGACAGATACAAAAACACTATTTGCACCTTTTACTAAGGACACCACTTTACATTTCTAGCTGATAGAATCTCTACATACTCGTAGCTTTCTCAGACTAACTGGAGGTGTGTTGGGGAAGCTAAAGCGACTGCGTCAAGAGCAACGGAACCTGATTCTTATTGATAACATAAAACTATTAGATCCACATAGAAACTAATTCACTCAACAAAGAACAGAGTAGTTAGAGAAGAAACACAGTTTGTTTGTTCAGTAACACATTTCCTGAAAGCTCGTGTGGGTGGGGCAGTGGGAAGGGGGTTTCCTGCAGAAGCAATATATTTATTCCCAGCCAGAAATTGACTCTTTGCCAGCAGCCCAGACTGCACTATCAAACCATATTCACATCGAACATTGATCTATTTATTCAGGAGAATTTTGAAGGGATTTTAAATATAAATTCGGCGATAAACAAAACCAGGCCGACACGGAGCTAAGCGCTAAAGCGCCACTGGCATGAGTGAATCGAAATTCCTTTGCTATTTGTTAATCTAATTAGCTACGCTCACAGCCTCGCTTCGGCCTTCGGCTTCAGACTTACCGGGAGTTTTACTGGAAGTTATACTACGTAGCATGAGAGGAAAACATTTTAAATTTCAATAAAATCGGACCACTTATTCCGCTGTTAGAACAAAAAACAATTCTTTGGCCGACATTTTAAAACAAAAAATGGATTTCCAGAATTGTTGGTACATCGAATGAAATTGACTTTTTTATATTAGTAAAACCACTTTTTTTGTGAAAGCCCCAAATGTTATAATTGCAAAATAAAAAAAGTTTAACATTTAACTCAAGTTCTGGCAATAAATGTTCAGTTACAAAAACATTTAATTCTGTTTGTAACGTTGAATTATAACCAAACCAACATTTATGCTGATATATTGACAAATTGTGAAACATTTAACCGACATGCGACACTAGTTATAAATGTATGTGACACATAAATGCAATATAGTGTGCAGTATCTCCAAGTGTCCCAGGGTTCGCGTTGTGCCAAATATTCATCAAATTAAAGTACACATTTCGTATTCAGCATGCAGACACTTGAGCCGCTGGCACGTGAGCGGTGAGACTGCTTCAGCTACTAGCACAGTTTCTGAACATATCTATACAGGGTGTCTCAGACCACCCGTATCATATGTATATCTCTGCATATTAACCCCATATTCCCCAATCCAACAAATTAATGACAGAGAATATATTTGTGATTTATCTATTCAAAACAATAAAATGGGAAACCATTTATTTTATTTTTGAAAATTCGTACAACACAAAACTGTAGTTTATTTTGGAAATCAATATAAAATACAAAAATGAATTGAATAAAAAATCATAAAATGATACAATCGTATGAATACTCTAAATATGAAAGAGTTAAAACCACTCCCAAAAGAGTGAAAATCGAGCCACTCTTTAATGAGAATGTCTGGGTTTCAACACCCAAATGAGCGAAATTTCACTATTTCTGAGTGACCTTCACTCCTTCATTTTTAGAATGAATTGGTAATGAATGAATAATAAAAGAATGTTGATAGTGACAATGTAGGTAAGCCAGTGGGTAAATTAAAAAATGTAGACTATACTGTACGTTAACGGGGAAACATCTCCCATAAAGTCTGCTACACAATAACAACCCATTGACAATTATAATACGGGTTTAACTTATTTTTGAACGTCCCAATTTTCAGTCAAAAATCTTTCATGTCATAAAGTAATTTATATTATCAAGAACATTTATTTGTCCAAGACAGTTAAAATTTTACTGGGTAAACAATAATAGTACTGTACATCAGAAAAATACATCCCAAAAATAAAATTCTGAAAGTAAAAAGAACTAAAATGCCAGCAAGATATAATAACTAGCCTAAAATTATCACTATTACACTACTGAACAAGAAACCCTCAAAGGCACAATGGTGGCCTGTTTCCAGGTGACCTGTTATGTTTTTAATGTTGACTAGTTATTAATTCAGTACGTTTTTTATACTAAAATTATAAATGTAGGATTTTTTAAATTTTAACAAATTAGTTAATATTTATCTATTGTAACCTGTTCTTACTTTTTATCAGACAATTACAACCAGAAAATTGTTCTGATGTATAATTTTAAGTACGATATGTAAGCGACTTAAAAATTTGACATTTTCTATCTGCAAAAACCATTTATCTTACATTGTTGCTAGTTCATCACACACAGGTGGTTTAGTGAAGGTAGAATCATCACAACCTCTATTTTTACTAAAATATTGTTTATTCCTCACATTTATTTAAATTATACTAACAAGTTACTTTAAAGGCCAAACAAAGAACCAATTGGTTTATTAGTTTGGTTACAATAACTTAAAACACTAAAGCGTCATTAATGAAATCTTTTAATCTTTACAGTCGAGATAGAAAACTACATTTTGTTATTCTGCTCTGAAAACAGCTGCTTTAGACACATGTGTTAACAACGGTGCTAAAGTGTAACTTTTACAGCCAGGTAAATGAAGAATTGTTTCGATGATGTTTTTCTCCCTAGGGGTAAAGATTTGCTAAAATATACTTGATCTGATAAAAAAAGTGTCACTCGTATTTGCTTGTAAATTTATTATTCCTAGAGCGAGTTAGAAAAGGGGGAAACAGCTTGATTTTATGACACAAAAACTTATTTGGAAATTACAATGGAAAAGGGAATTGATCACAACATCGTTGACTCAACCGTAAAATTTGCTGTGTTTAGTTGATTGAGCCCATTGATGATCTAGAGTCTAGACAGTGGAAAGTTACATAAACACATTTGTAAGTGGTATAATAGCAGGTTAGCAGCTGGACCTGAGGGAAGAGTGAATCCCGGAATTAACGAGATCCTGCAGGAACTAGGCCATGCATAACGAATGCGATGCAGTCTGACTATTTAGACACTAATAGGCTTTGTGCGGACGCCGCCGGCCGCTCTACAAGAATTTGCATCTCTGTAGCTTTTCACGAGTAATCATTTCATGAATGAGCATTTTCAACACAGTGATCCTTATTACAACGTGATGTGTAAGTATAGACTTCGTCTCAATCTAGTAAGATGTACAATTTATTTTATTTTCGTATCAGCGATAACCACGGCGAAGGGCTTCATCAGCCGAGTACGAGGGCTGTTTTAAATTAAGTTCCGTTCAAAAATTCTGAAACTCACACGATTTTTGGACATGTTATATTAAATTCATATGAAAGATGGTTCTTTCACCTATAGTTTGGCATATTAACGATGAAGTTCGAAACATTTATGAAACTAAAGCACAAGGTTTTCTACGCCAGTGCCCATAACGAGAAGCAGACGTAATTCACTCTTTTATTTGCTTAAATTCACAAAATACTGGACTACAAGCAACCTTTTAAAGTTAGAGATATTTTCAAAAGTGCCGGGCTAAACAAGGGTCCTAGCCTCTCTTTCAAAAAAATACATACCAAAATTAGTTTTTTTAAAAGTAAATAGGGTTATTATTTTACTGGCAGGATTATTACATGTAGAGAAAATTTGATTTGAAGTTTGGATAGTATACAATTGTTAAAACAAAATTTTGAGCATAATGTAAGATTCACAATGAGTCAGGCCCTATATCCAACGACGTATAATTTGCATATATGGCAATATTCGTCTACTAGCTAGCTATACAACAACAGAAGTCAATTTCTGAACAGCCTTCGTATTTTATGGGTAAACATTGGTTTCCTTGTCTAATCAGTAATCAGCTGATCGCTCAGTGCCTAAAACCACAGTCGCTGTGAATATCGCTACTGAGAATGCACCACAAACACCCTCTAAAGATAATTGTGTATTTTGTAACATTTGGCACTTGGGGGTGAAAATTTGAAACAAATTGTTTTCAGTTGATCTATACTTTTATAATTTGGTTTGTACTTTGGAATTCTTACGCTATTTATTTGGGCTGTATTCTGAACGTAATAAATAAAGAGGTTTTCTTACGATTTCTGGTAATTAACATTTATTTGACAACAAAACTGTATAACATTATAGTTTTGGCTTGACTTAAGGCCTAACCCAGTCCAAACAGTCCTTTTTGTTCCTTCCTCATCCAAATGGGTAAAAAAATGTAATGCCAGATTTTTAAGATATAGAAGCCCGAAGTAAATTATTACACGTGAACAGCTTAAAAATTTCAGAAACTGTCAAAATGGTAACACCCCTTTGCACAAAGGAAATGAGCTAATAATAAAAGGCAAAGGTGTGAGGCAATAACATTTGCATTGGTATTGCTTTGTAGAAAGAATCCTGGTGAATTACTTACGATAAATAAAGCCTAACGATATATAATTGAAACATTTAGTTTTCTTTTACTAGTGGCTATGGATGGATAAAAATCACCTCCAGGACTTAACCACGTTATTAAAGGAAATCCTGCCCGACAGTACATCCTTACAATACTAACTTTACCATATGTCAGTCAAAGGGGTCTAGTGAATATTTTGTCCAAGCGGCAGTTGACCTGATTCATGATGAAGAAACAAAAGACAGTCTGGGGAGTAGTTAGTGACAAGCTGAAGAGAAGCAGAAACCTTGATATTAACATCCCCGGCCACTCTAACCATCCCCCCCACTAGTGCCACTTCCATTCTGTCAAGACTCAAGGGTTGGGAGTGGCTGGCTTATTGCATCCATCAGATCAAATAACCACTCTGAGGAGAGTGACAATTATATTCATAAGGCTAGTACACGCAGCTTTTAGTAAGTATTTGTTGTCATAGGTTATTTTTAAAATGCACAATTTCTAATGTTGGGAAATAAAAGAATTCCCGCACACAATTTTATAAAAATCGTCAATTTTTATTTTTTTTTGTTTGGTATGTTGGTTTTATTAGTACGGCTCTGTGATTGAAGTATTATTGCAGGCGTATTCCATTGTTGTTTATTGAACAAGAAAAACACGACGTTTCGGTATTTAGAATCTGATCCCGTCTTCAAAAGTGAAAAGTAGCCTAAAACATAACTCAACACATTAGACAAATGAGCTAGCTTAAAGCTATCAACGAACGCTGACCAAGTGTGTTCTAATGGATTGAGTAACGTTTCACCTGATGACGGAAGCAGATTCTAGATCCCGAAACGTCGTGTTCTTGTTCAATAAAAAAGATGGAAAACGCCTGCAATAATATTTTAATCTCTCAATTCTACCATCCTCAACAACAAACTTTAAACAAGGTAGTAAGACTCAGTTAAACTTTTAAACATATTGTAACTAATAAAGTTATCATTTCAAATTATCTTACAAACGTCTGCAAAACATTGAACGGGGTGAATTAAATAAGAATATTTCACCACAAGGAAAGAATTGCAGTGGATTATTACTGACGCTAGAGAAGATTTACTAACGAGTCTACAAAACACAAAGGAAATATACAGCGCTGAAGAAACTGACTGCTTTGAGTCCGTTTACAACAATCCCTTGTATTTCATCCCTCTTAAACTTTCCAATTAAATCCAAGTAAGAAGAAAATATTTAGTTCTCACTTGATTTCAAAATTGAAAGCATTGTCCAAAGCAAGCCCAAAGATAATAAGCTACAACTGTAAGTTTTGAACCTAAATTTCATTAGCTAAGAATTCTTACTAAAGATTTCTTACTAAACAGATAAATAGACTTAACTCTTAGGAAATTAGGCTTTCGCAGCCAGTGTTAAAACTATCTATTATTACGGTCAAATCACGTCAAAAAATCATAATAATTACTCTAAATGTCGACTTGTGTTTTAATTTTATGTGTGTGGTATAGAATAATAATAATAAAATTAGTTTTAATTATTTTCGAATACCATGTTTCAGCCAATCAGTGACTGAAGATGGTACTCCTCAGCGAGTAAAATATTATAACCTAATTATTACGATATTTTGACGCAGTGTGAACCTGGAGAACTATATAAGAGATAAATAGAGTCTTGTATTGTCTATTAAAACTATCGACTCTCTCATTGTATATTAAAACTATATTATAAAACAACTGATTTTGACCAACATAAAAATTTATTAACAACCAGCTTCTCCTCATGTTAAAGTAATGTTATAGCTATGGTTGCCTAGGAAAGCGTTGACCACTATATTACGGCCGTAATGTAGCAGTCATGTAACAGTGACGGTGGACGTAACACAATATTTAAACAGATGTGGGCAAAAACAACTTTTGATAAATTATGTTGTTATGTTTATTTTAGTTGTCAAAGTTTATTTACGTACAGTAATGGGCGAATTAGGTTCTTGTTTATAAACCAAATACAGTAATGTCACCTGGCGAGAAAAACCTTAACTAGTTTTCACCACTATTTTAACAACCACCGTTCTCTAGGAAAACACTCTCATATGATTGCATTGAAACCAAAACTCACCGTCATATTACGGCCGTAATTGTATCGTTCACCGCTTCTTAGGAAACCATAGCTTCAGTCTATATCTCACATCGTTAATTCTTTCGAATTAGCGCAAAAACTCCAAATCAACCATAAATTTGCAACAAATAATATAATAAATATAAAATAAAGTATAACTAAAAACAGCAGTTTACACAAAAGCATATTATTTAGTAATTATTTACAATTTTTGTAGCAAAAAATAAGAAAAAATTAAAACAGACAATTGTGTAATATCTGAGCGGATCTCATACCTTGAGGAGTCGCGGCGGCCGAAGCTCGACCACTTGGCTGAGAGAATCCGCAACATGACGTCACTGAGTCACTTCACTGACACTTACACTGATACACTAACACTGACACTAGTGTACACGTACACACACACATGGCAGCAGTGTCACACACACACACTCACTGATACCGCTGCAGTGTAGTGCTATCACAACACCATCACTACACAAGGCTATACCAGCACCGACTCAACCGCTAGTCGACATCAGCTGTAAACCGAGACGTGTGAAGAAACAGAACAAAACTAAAAGAAAAGCTTAAGTGACTGGTGGTGGTGGAGATGGGTATTTAAAAAGTTAAAATGAGCAAATCAGTTTGAAAACGCTATAGCAATACACATTTTGGGGATGGTAAAACCCCCGTTTATCCGGGCCTTGTTAATCCTGATCCCCGGATTAACCGGAGATCCGGATTAACCGGGTTGACTTTTTGTGAAAATAAATAAAAGTATGTAGGGCTGTTTTCCAGGAAATGTCACTTTAGATAGCTTTAAAGTACAAAATCGTATAGTATATATAAATAACACATTTTTGGTTATCTAGAACAGGGCCCGGATAAACGGGGTTCTACTGTATCTTTCTTATTGGATGCTGATTGAAAATTTTAAGTCGTATAATGTTTGAAGTAACAAATGTTAAACAAACCTCAAGAAAATGTCTGAGGTTAAAATATTGTAACGGACGTTTCCATAGTTTTCAGTGAGCAAGAAGAGAGCGACAAACAAGTCCGTAATAATATTTCAACATATGAATTTCTACCATCAAAAAAACTTCAAACAAAGAAAGAAAACGTATTGTACAACTTTCATCTTGTTGGCACTATACCTCGCTTAAAGCTAGGAACGCTAAATTGAAAACCTGATTAATAATTCATATAAATGGTTTCTTAATATTGAAGTTTAACAATAGTTGGATACTATTGAACAATCATTCATTGTGTGGGAAATGATCAAAGAAATATATACGATAGTAACTATAGTATCATATCAATGAGTTTCTCCCGTGTAAGATACGAAGGTCATTGTTATAAACATTATCAGAAACTCTGATAACTCTGGAGTGACGATTGTAGTGCATTACAACAATATTGTTCAGCATGATGTTTCTTCAGTTCAGCGATTATACTGGGAAGATATTTTGCAGTACAATATCTATTATTGCGGACATTTTCCATAGTTAGTAAGCAAGATGATCACAACGTTTCGGGATCTGCAATCTGATCCCGTCTTCAGGTGATAAGTAACCTTGAGTTAACCTAGCCTAATCTTGAGTAACAGATGTCACCTGAAGACGGGATCAGATCGCAGATCCCGAAACGTCGTTATCATCTTGCTCACTAACAATGGAAAATGGCCGCAATAATAGTTTAAGCTCTAAAATTCTCCCAACGACAACAACAAACTTTAAACAAAGAAGTGAATAAAATCGGAAAAAATAGAGTTAAAATAGAGTAGTTAATAATTGAATTAGCCTAACAATTGAGTTTGCGCTGGGCAAAACATCGTACTGTACTTTGTAACTGGAGCACGGGGAGAAAAACTGAACGCTCTCTCGAACAATAGCAAAGAACCCCTTGACGAATTTCAATTAACTTCTTCCGTACCAAGTGGCAGCCTAATTTACATTTCCTACACTTATAGGGAGTGTTAAATTAACAAATTAAACTCACACCTGACGGGTTACAAACCGGTTTATTTAGTTAAAATTATAAACAAACAAAATCCACATGTACGCAAAATTCAATCCTAAATCAATAATTATATTAATGGTTTCAGTGCAAGTAAAACAACCTGAAAATTGTTTTGCGTTGAGAGAAACCCGATAAACTGTCATAAAACGTTCATAACTTGCAAATCACTAACAATGTAATAAAGGTTTCATTTTACCGTACGTTCTATCGTAGCCTATATAAGTTACAAAAATATAAGTATTAACCAAAACTACATCAGATAGCTACCAAAACCGCGAAGAGACATAGAGTGCTAAATTTGCTAACTTGTATTAGATTTTGTAGTGAGCTAGCTCAAGTTAGCTTTTGTCGTGATACGAATATTTTGAACATGACGAAAAATTCCTCGATACAAGTTAGTCAGTTTGACACAGAGAGTACAAAGGTTTAAACAGGGATAACGTCAAATACGTTTATAGGCGAGGACTTCCTGGTCCAAATTTCACATAAATAAAGACAATTTTCAAACCAATTAAACTCAAAACTGTTACAGGTCACACGGTTTAGTAGATACTAAATAGCGACAATTTTCTACACAACAAATTTTAGATTTTAAACGTATGTGGTTTGACATGTAATTGAAATAAAACTTTTGGATTAACCACAATGAAAATAGTATTTAATTAACTATTTACCATTAAATACTATTTTCATTGTGGTAAATCCAAAAGCTTTTATTTCAATTACAAGAAAAGCAACTTTGTGAACTTCATATCCGCAATCATAGATCAACCTGTGAGTCTGACAGTTAAGCACTATCTAAAATGAAAAAGCACGCCAAGAGTATGCAGATGAGATGAAGCCAGCAAAGTGATCATCCATGTTCAAGTTTCCAGGAACAAGGCGCGGCAATGACTTGAGTTCAACTTTCAACAAGTTTGGTTCAACTCAAAAACACGCTACTCGAACTTATCAACTTTGTAATTAGTCTCTACTCGTATACGCCACTTCGCTACGGCTAGTGTGAGTGCTTTTTTGCAACACTTGTTGTGGAGAGTTTTCCTGCATATTTGTAGCTTAATGAGTTCGTAAACTGGGTACAGGAGAAAAGCAGTGATGATTATTAACTCCTACAGAATTTCAACAATATAGTAGCATAAATTCGTGTATAATGAACAAATATTATACAAGGTTTGAAACTGTTAAAACTCTTATCAAAGCTGTTTTAGTTTAAAGAAAATACCGATTCAGAAAAATAATACTGTCGCCTTCTCTTATTTTCATACTGCTGCCATGATTCAAAACCGCAAATAAAACAAGAAGATTCCCAAACCAACTATCGGTCATGAACAACAATCTTGAATACACATCCACAAATAGAACAGAAACACTGCGATAATGGAATGACAACAAGAGGAAATTGTTTGTATTATGTTACAAAACTTGTTATTTGTATAAGATAAGAGGTCCTGTGTGTGAACTCATTTGCTAAATGTTTTGAACAATAACAACACTGTTAAAATACTTGTCTGCAAAACCAAAAAGGTATACCACTCTATGGATTCGAAGTACAGTATGATTTCACAACAGAAAAAACAATGTCAAATAAAAATTCAGGCCAACACGCAGCTAAGCGCTTCAGGGCCACTGGCATGAGTGGATCGAATTTCCTTAGCAATTTGTTACTTCATTTTGCTCCGTTAACAGCCTCGCTTCGGCCTTCGGCCTCAGACTTAAGAGTTCTTCTACTGAACGTTTTATTGCACATCGTGATAGAAAGAAACAATTTCTAACGATTTTCAATAGTTTGAAACGATAACACATTTTAAATATTATTGAAATAGGGCTACTCGCTGCTATAGCGAAAAATAACTTTTTTGCCGCCATTTTGAAACGACTAAATGGTTTGTTTAAAATTGGTATATTGATGGATACTGTTAAAATACATAATTATTTATTTTGAATTCCATCGACATCGGATGAAATTTACTGTTTTTAAACCATTACACCCCTCTTTTTTCTCCCCCCCCCCCCAAAGGGGGCTTGCGGACAGCGGTGGTCCAATTTTTCTGGCTAACTTGATCGAGATATAGTATTTACAAAAGGAAAATTTGTTCCAAATGTCATGAGTATCCACTGATCTGCTGCCACTTGCTGTTTCATTTACTTGACATAATGAGAACCGATCACAGTTTTATGATCTTACGTTTCAGCTGTGAAGTTTACGCTTCAGACAATACTTTATGATAATAATACGCGGTTGGGCCCGGCAGGACTGGACAGTGTTATGAATCGAGACGAGTGTTCGTTCGGTGTGAACTCGTCAAATTTTTGATTCATTGTTCGTTATTAGGATGCGCTGATAGGCGTAGCTGAATGGACTGCGAGGGAATACTTGAAGTTCAAAGTTCAAACGCCAAGAGCGGGAGTTGAACCCGCAACCTCAAACTACGGAAGCCAGTGGCTTAGAGTGACTAGACCACCGGAACTTATATATTGCGATTAAAGCTAGTAGACTAGAAGAAGACTGACGCTTGACGCTACCTTGGGCCGGATACTGAATTAAGCTGTAATGAACTGCTAGTGCTATCTGTATCTAAGCGTGTGCTGGCGCGTGAGCCTGGCCTGTGTCCAAGCCCTCACACAAACACAGCTGACAACAACACGCTCTTGTGTGCCGCAGCCGCACTGCTTCTGCCGCAGCCCGCAGCATTCAATATACAGTGCAGACTGCAGACATTCACATTCTTCACATTAACATAGTAGCAGCTGACACAAGGTAACAAATATCAAGATAAAGCGAAGTTTGGACGCTAAAGTCCTTCACTTTATCTCGATTCTACCGATATAGGTAGAACCTTGAGAAAGCGTTGTTTGATTATGAAAGATCAATTTTGAAGATCGCATCCCTCAATGTGTCTACAGCTTCGGTATGCAGCCTGCGAAATGCTAAGTACCACTAGTCTGATTTTCTGATAAATAAAAATAGAACCAGGTCGACACGCAGCTAAGCGCTAAAGCACCACTGGCGTGAGAGAAACAAATTAATATACTATAAATGTTTAGGCACTTCCCAACATGCTACTCCCCTCAAAGACATACTCTTTTAGAAGCTCTTGGTGTGAAACTTTCGGAAAAAGTCTGAAAACATTATTTTTTTTAAGGATCTGACGAGATGGCGGCCAAAGAAGATGACGTCTGAAAATCTTGCATCAAGGTGGCAAAACAGTTGCGAATGCTCCCAAAATACGAGGCCGCACGCCGAGTGGGGCCGAGGGACACAGCCTTACAATTTGTTACACTTTAAACATGAAAGAGTTAAAACAACTCCTAAAGAGTGAAAATCGAGCCACTCTTTAATGAGAGTGGCTGGATTTCAACACCCAAAAGAGCGAAATTTCACTCTTTCTGAGTGGCCTTTACTCCTTCATTTTTAGAGTGTAACCTAATTCACAAACTGGTATTGTAATTTACTACGCTCACAGCATCGCTTCGTCCTTCGGCCTAAGCTTTTCGTGCTTATAATCACTTGCATTACGAGCAACTTATTTTAAACTATAGTCTGGAGCAACTTATTTTATATTATCGTCTGAAGACACAAGGTTTGTATACGGCACATACGGGTATATTTATTTATGTTAGTTATTGTTATACATATACTATCAGTGAGTATTTAAACATTGAACTAGCTGAGTGAGCTGGCTGCAGGCTGCTGACTGGGCGAGGAAATGGAAAGCAGTGCAGCGGGGCCACTTCACAATCGATGAGATATTCATAGAGTTGAATCGGCAAACGATTTGGCCGTCTGTCAGTCAACTCCTCGCCGAGCTGAGCGTTAAGCTGGGTTTATTCAGTAATGTCAGTCCGACACCGACACGATGGCTTTATGTGAATTGAAATCAGCAAATCAAATCTGATGTGCCATAGTTTCTTTAAGATAGTAAAGTGGTAATTATTTTCTCCTAACTCTGTTAGATTATCCTTTACAGCATAAATGTATTTGTTTTTATTCAAAAACAATTTTACAAACGGCAATTAAATCCTTTTTGTAGAAAAAGATTGTATCTGATTTCCAAACAAATAAAATTAATTTTTGAGATGAGTCTCCTATTTCAAAATTGCCATTCGCATAAGCCAACATTTACATTTATTTGAGAAGGCTAATAGTTATTTGTTTGTTTAATTTATTAGCATATTTGTGACGAGTTGGTATCGCGCGCGACTCTGGAGCTCATGACTTCGGAGGGGCGGGTTCAACGCCAGGTGGAGGTCGAGGTTGTGTGGTTGACTTTGCAGTCCTAACTTCACCTTGTTAATCAAGACAAATTTTGCCTTATTTTGCTATATCAGTACAGAGAATCGAACACAGCTATAAGTAACAAAACAATTTAACAGTTTCATTCCATTGAACAGCTTAGTAAGAGTAAACTTAAAGGTAAAACTTAGGAACGACGTAGAATTTTATTTTACCATGATCTAAACCATGTACGTAAGTAACTGTAATATTACGCACAATCAACGAAAAAACATACCTGAACACAAAGACGTTTACAGAGGAAATATTCGGCAGAATAATCTGAGAGAAATTTAAAAGTGGTAAAAATAATGAGGAAAAGGTGTTGATGCAGCGAATGTGGGTGGACGTGGAGGGAGGGAATGTCAAGCTCAGGTGAAATTGATTGTCTCTAGCGGGATTAATTTGTCAAATAAACCCGCCGTCAGAGCCGGTTTAAAACATCGAACCAGCTGATAACCACCACAGACAAGTGTCCAACCTTAGACATAGTATAACAGTCACTGTCTTTAGTTCCACTCATTCTTCAGTAGCCTCAAACGTATGTTAGATGAGACTCTGAGGCTGAATTTACCAATTTCGATTATACAGGGTGAGTTTTAAATGTCCCCCACTTTTTGAAAAAGGAAATATTTTTAAAACCCTTTGGAGAATGTTTTTATAAAATTTTTAAGTTATTTTTGGCGTACTTTGCGTCACTTATTACCACCCAAAATCCGGGGGGAGGGCCACCCCCTTGTGAAAAATTAAAATAAAGGAAATTTCAACACACATCCAACAACGCAAAGAAAAGGTTTTTATCTCGACTCGTATTTTTGTTATACCAATTTAAATATAACACAAAATCAGGTTTAAAATGCCACATTTCACATAAAATTTATTTTGAATGACAAAATGTTCTTCAAAATACTCTGAGAGAACATCACAGCCCATAGAGTATTTTGAAGACAATTTTGTCATTCAAATAAATAGTATGCGAACTGTGGTATTTAAAACCTGATTTTGTGTCATCTTTAAATTAGTATAACAAAAAAACTAATTGAAATAAAGGTATTCTCTGCGTCGTTGAATTTGTGTTGAAATTCCCTTTCTTTTGAAGTGCCAAAAGGGGTGGATTGTATTTAAAAATTTGGGGTGGGCCCTCCCCCCGGATTTCGGGTGGGGTGGGACATTAAAATCTCACCCCGTATTATTTTCAAATTGGCTCTCATTTGCCATTGGCAAAGTTTTCTTTGCGTTATGGTATGAAGATTTACGTTTGAATTTGTATTAAATTAATCGCCCCCATGAATTTAAATTTTAATTTATTTGCTAGTTTGTTTGCTATGTAGAAATGGGCTTAAACGATTTGAATGTTAACACATTTCTATCCATTAGAATTATTTAAACAAAATTCAAAATATATACAGTACTAAACTTTTCAGTTCTTTAATTTGTATTAATACCTAACTTTTTAATGATTTCAAATTCTTAAAAGTTAAATTTGTAGTATGAGTATACTGACGTTGAAATTATTAAAATTCAGTTTAGCAAGTCAGCTTTTAAGTTAGAAGCGGAAATTCTGCATTTCTAGGAAATCATTACTATTTTATTAACACGTTGAAATGCACTCGTAAAAGTTGTTGACGTGCTGGAATTCCAGCTAACACTTTTCACCCGAGAAGTCCGCTTGAAAACATCGTTCATCTTCACAGCTGAACCCAAGTGTAAACTTCTTAACCTTTGCAGCTAGGAACAACTTTTCCAAATAAACATTTCAACCTACAAGTATTATTTTATAACTTAATTTTTATTTATTACCGCTACTTAACGAATTTTTGTGTAATTGCATATATTGTCTATCTCTATGTATGTACTTCCACCCATTGCTAAATTAAGAATTAAACTAATTCAACCAAAATGTATTCCAAGAAGCAAATACGTACTCGTTTTATAAACAAGTGGAAATAAAAGCCAAGATTTACTAAGCTGTAACCTCGAGGAATAATATAACTCCAGAGCAGAAAACTGTTATTTCTCTTCTCCCTGACGCAAAGCAATAAATAACAATCAATATCTCGTATACTCGTAAACCAGTTACGTCGCTTTTCCTCCCTCTTGACCATCGGCTGAGATTTGTTATTCACTTTTCCGGTCGACCTTTACAAGGAAATATTCACTATACATTATTATGATATTGCAACTGTCCTCTCATTCAACTCCTTCAAAAACTATTCTGGGTGATTGATTCATGTCGTGTAATGTAACAATGAAACCAAGCCGACACGCAGCTAAGCGCTAAAGCGCCGCTGGTGTGAGTGAAACTAATTTACTTTGCGATTTGCAATTCGAATTCGCTACATTAAGTTTTGATGACGGGAAACGAATTTTTAACTTAATTAAAACCGGGCTACTCATTCCACTTTTATAGTAAAATTACACTTTTTTGGTCACTATTTTGAAACGAATAAATGAATTTCACGACTTTTTTTAGTGTATAGGTTTATACAATAAATATATGAAAATTGCTTTTTTAGATTATTAAATTCACTTTTTTGATGGAGCCCCTTCCCCCGCCCCAGGACACTCCGCTAGCCCGGCTTCACTGGATTATTACAAGAGGAACATTAGTTTCAAATTTGACGAAAAATGGGTACAAATGTTTGGGACAAATTTACCTTACCTTACAAATATATGTACATATTTATATACAATTTTGACAAAATGCTCAAAACTTGTTCTCAGGGTGCTTCTTCGTTTCACGGTACCGGGCCTGGGTATTACAATACTGACGGCATGAATATCTCATTTTTCTAAAGGAAATTCGCTAAAAGTGGAAATGTATTTCTCAAGACTAATTAACCAGACCTTTTGTACGTTAATCATAGTTTTTTAGAATTTAACTGTTTTTATATGATATATAAGATACAAACTCTTGTTGAAGCCCTTTAAAGTAACGATATGTTTTAAGTCTTGAGCACATGACCGGTGGTGTTTAACTCGCATGTGAGATTGACATTTAGAGAACACAAAGTGTGAGACGGTATGAAGTACATACCAAGTAACCAGTAACTCATCAGTGATGAGATGGTGAGATTTGGCAGTAACATCAACGCTTTACAGCCCTGTATCGAGACAGTATCTGCGCCCAGTGTCAGTCGCACACATAACAACACCTGTCTGCTGGTCTGACAGTCTAACAACAAATAACATAGCTGTGATGGTGACCTACCCTCGCCCTGTCGATTTGTGTCAGTCTCACATACCAACACCTAGTCTGCTGGTCTGTTACATGAAGCCATCTGTTGTGTCATCCATCAAGTCTCTACATTGCGGCTGTGTGTTAAAACTTAGCTAGAGACAACAAAGACTTGAAGGGTTCGTTTTCATAAATTCTATTTATTTGCTCAAATTTAAAACAAGTCTTAATAAGGGACTTAGTTAAGGGAGAGTCTGCTTAATCACTCTGATTTTATTTTATTGCTAGGAGAACTTAATGTATTTCGATCTCATCAATATTTTATTATATTTTGTGAACAGTTAAAAACTTGTTATCTGTCAACAATTAGACTCCATAATAAATGTTATATATAAAGTTGTAAATGGCCAGACAAATTTTTAATAAAATCTCATTGACTTTTATGGACAGGTTTTTAACCCTAACAAGGAGACTATGAAATATTTACACAATTTTTCATCATTAGGGTTCTATGATAAAATAGTTTCGTAAAAATAAGGCAGTCTACGGGGAGTCTAAAATGTGTAGTAATCTGCTGTCCGTAAATACAAGGAAACTATTCCTTAACAAAATAAAAAATAGTGAGTTTAAAGCTGTTCTGCAGCACCAGGATAAAGTTACACAGGACATTGACTGAGTTACAGAGCAGCAGGTTAGGTTGTACATCACCTGGCTGCAAAGGTTGACATTTCACACCCTTTACACCTTCCTACACCGTCATTAGCCTGCCCTACACCAACCCCGCGTGTCGTACACTTTCCCGTACATCTGTAAGCTTCAAGCTCAGTCAACGCAATATTCTGCCAACTGCTCACGTCAGTTTGGAGTTTAAAAATGTCAATTTTGTTTAGTGTCTGAAATTGTTATAAGGAAGTCTGCTCAATCAAAGTAGACTAAATAATTATTTTAAAAGACAATTATAGGGTCTATCAATAAAACACCTAAACCTCAAATGACTTTAAACTTGAATTGAACTAAGAATACTCAGGAAAAATACATTTATTCAATTGTAGGGTCGAATAGAAGCTCTTTACAATTACTAAAGAACTGTCTTTTTAATTAAATGAACACATCCTAATTTTAACCAAATCCTTGGTGAATTAGAAGTTTATGGCGGTTATACAATTTCTACCTTAAGGTGCTTTATACCACAACATTTGGTGTTTTTATAAGACAACAGTATTTAACTAAATCACTATTTGAGATGCCGACCACTCTCATGAGGCATTTTATGGCAGAAGTAGTGGTAAAGGGATTAGGTGTGATAAGTGGTAGTCTTCCCTTAGAATGGCTCATTAATTATCCCAATGACCAATGGAAAAAAACAATGACCAACGGCTTAACATGACTTCTGAACCACGCAGGTGATGGTCTGATAAACGATGGTGGAGTTGATGGACTCATCAGATGATCACTAATACTATCTGACAACATCCTCAAAACCTGACCTTCATGAAGCTGGATTACAGGACCGCCACGAGTCCCTACAGTCTAAGAAAAACAAAAAAACTACAGTGGTATAAAGGTACCTAGTTTGCGGATTAGGACTACGAAGTCCCTCTCATCTATTAAAACAACCATTTTTCTAGCGTTACTACATCAGCATGGTCGTCACTTAAAAATAATTATTAAAGGTGACTGCGGGATCGAACTCGCTCAAACGGAGTGATGAGTCACGCACGATACCAACCCACGGGTCTGCTCAATAATAATAGTATCCATGAAAAGTCCTTAAACATTAAAACGGACTTTATACGAGAACAAGTTTTTCTATTTATTTTTAAAATTGTACCTGTCATATAAACAACCTGTTGCGCGATTTGTCGAAACAACGGAATGTTCAGATATACTGTATTTAGTCTGTGAGCGAGGCGCAGCAGTCTAAAGATGTGGCCCGTGAGACGAGTTAGCCAGGAACTTGTTACAACAACAATGTGTTCCCTCAGGACTGTACTCAGCAGCAAGCACTGCTGATGCAGCTCACACACACACTCAGCAGCAAGCGATGAGACTCAGCAAAATTACAACTGTAGTGTTCAGATATACTAGTTGGTCAGTGACGAGCGCGATAAGCAGTTAAAGATGGACCGTGAGACAGGTTAGCAGACATTTACAACAACAATGTGTTCCTCAGGACTGTAATCAGCAGCAAGCACACTGCTGATGCACTCATAACACTCAGCAGCAAGCGCCAGGTTCAACAAAGTACAGTAGTGTTCAGATATACTGTATTTAGTCTGTGAGCGAAAGGCGCGAGAAGCAGTCTAAAGATGTGGCTACTAGAGACAGTTAGCCAGAACTTGTTACAACAACAATGTGTTCCCTGGGACTGTACTCAGCAGCAAGCACTGCTGATGCGGCTTTCACAACACTCAGCAGAAGCGCCGAGTTCCAGCAAAGTACAGTAGTGTTCAGATATACTGTATTTGGTTGAGCGAGGCAAACTAGGAATATCTAAAGATGTGGCCCGTGGACGATTAGCCAGGAACTTGTTACAACAACAATGTGTTCCCTGGACTGTACTCACAGCAAATCACTGCTATGCGTTTACACCAACACTAGCAGCAAGCGCCGAGGTTCAGCAAGTACATGGTTTCAATATACTGTATTTGAGTCTGTGAGCGAAGGCGCGAAAACAGTTTAAAGATGTAGCCTGAGACGAGTTAGCCAGGAAACTTGTTAAACAACAATGTGTTCCCTCGGATATGCTCAGCAGCAATACTGATGCGGCTTTACAATCACCACAAAGCGGTAAGACTAGCAAAGTACAGCTGTAGTGTTCAATATACTGTATTTATCAGGGGGCAACATTTAAGATGTGGCGGTTAGACAAGTTAGCCAGGAAACTTGTTACACAACAATTGTTCCGGGATTTTCAAAACAACACACTGCTGATGCGGTTTCACACACTCAGCAGCAAGCGGTAAGACTCAGCAAAGAATACAGCTTAGTGTTCAGATATATATATTTAGTCAGTGAGCGAGGCGCGAAGCAGTCTAAAGATGGCCAGTAAGACAGGTTAGCAGGAAACTTGTTACAACAACAATGTGTTCCCTTAGGACTTACCAAAAAGCACTGCTGATGCTTTCACACAACACTAATTGCAAAGCGCCGAATGTTCAGCAAAGTACAGAATGTTCAGATATACTGTATTTAGTCTGTGAGCGGGCGCGAAGCATCTAGATGGCCCGTGAGACGAGTTAGCCAGGAACTTGTTACAACAACAATGTGTTCCCTCGGGACTGTACTCAGCAGCAAGCACTGCTGATGCGGCTTCACCAACACTCAGCAGCAAGCGCCGAGGTTCAGCAAAGAGATCCAGTAGTGTTCATAGCAGCAGTCACTGCGGTTACTTTTCAGTGGAAGAAATGTTATACATTTTAAATGGCCCACCATGGGGATCTCGTAAACGTTCGGTTGACAATAATGTTTAAAACTCCGAGGGGCACAACCTTGAATTTACCAACATTTAAAATAGGAAATCAGATTTTTAGAAATGGTCCGCATTTTTCCAATATGGTGGCCTATTTGTAATTGTCTCATTGAAGCCCCTGTAAACTATCCTTTTTTTAGACTTTAGACACAACTTTAAGACCTTTTTGTTGAAACTTTTGTAATATATCGTTCCGTTTAGTATATGAACACAATAAAAGTAATTTAAAATGTTTATTTAAAATTCGTAGGGTCTTGTACAATGTGCGTTTTACAGCTCAGACGTATTTGGTAATCACCCAAAAATTATTTACTAAGAAAATAACTTTTATGCAAGGATGAACATAAAAGGATTTTCATTAATCTCTCAATAGATTCATCGATTTAAAGTAATACCAAAATTAACCGTTTCATTTCAGCTGTGATACTCACAGTGTACGAGATCTTATGCATTTTACACCCTCCTATGCATTTTATTCTATGGATATTTTACACTTTTTGACTGCGTATCTCGTGAATATAAAACTATACATATACAATTGAAAATATAAAAAATTCTTACAGTTGTATGTAAAATTTAAAAATATCATAATTTACAGCAATTTCTACATGTCAATTTCAAGTTGGTCACCATATTAGCAAATGGCGGACGATTTTCAAAAATCTCATTTCATATTTTTAAATGTGGGTAAAAACAAGGGCCACCGGCCCTTTAAACATTACTGTCAATCAAACAGTTTACGTTATCCCTATATAGTGGCTCATTTAAAAGATTTTTGATTGGCAATATATTACTACCATTTAAAGATACAACAAGGCAAATATATAAGTTTGCCAGACGATGACAGCGTTGCTGTTGGACTTTTTTTATAGTTATAAATGTTAGTAACCCTGTAGTGTGTTTATAAAACATCCTGTACAGTTAGTTGAACAAGTACAGAGAGCAAACAACAGCTGTGTAGTGTGTAAGCACTGACTACTGAACGTATTACATTGGGGTCAACACGGTTCTTATCTGAGACACAATGTCGCTATCTGCAGTTACACCGCAGACATCTATACTTGCATTTACCACCAACCCCAATGTTTGATTCCCCACTTTGCAATCCGTCAGATGTTAGTTTTACTTACACATTTTGTAACAAGTAACGTACTTAATAAACGTATACAGAGTGTCTAGAAGTAATGAGATCAAACTTCACAAGTGATTTGTCAGGTCTTTACTAACCATGCTGGCCATCTCTGTTGTGTTTAATAACTAATGGCTAACTTAAAGGCCTTGGGTGCATAACTGCACCACCTTTTGGTAAATACAAGAATAAAAGCCATTTGGCAACTATTTTTATGAACATTTAAGACCAAATGTGTTGTGTTGCAACAAATAATAACGGAGATATTAAAGTGTTCCTGAACACACTCTTCTATTTTTTGAGAACATAATTATGTAAATGAAGCTTTGTGCTCAGAAAACCTTTAATTACTCCGTGGTTACTATCAGCACTGAGCACAGCAAACTTGATATTAAAATGTTCACAAAAACTGTATATTTATAAATTATGACAGTTTCAGGAAGATATATTTAGTACTCTTTCCGAACTATGCGTTCCAGTTAAATTCTAGATACCGTATAGTAAAATTAATCGTCTGATGAAAGAAAAATGCAACCAGGAAGTTCGGAATTAATTTCAGTCGAGGAGATGAGCGATGTTTTCAGGCAAAGTTGTGCTTTGAAAAGTGCTGACATTCACCTTTAATCCATACCGGCTTTAAACACAAACTGAGGCTGAAGTTTAATCAAAACCTTTATTGCGCAGAGCAGAGCATCCATTCCACCCGACACCAATGTGCCGAGTGAACATTCACGGTAACCAATGTTCATAATGTTGATCTCCTGTACTTACTGAACAGTATCAGAAAAGGTAATTTTGGCTTTTACCATTGATATTATCAATATAATACAATTGAAAGTTAAAAGTTGATATTTAAGATTGTTTAACATTCCATGTCTATATAGGTTGTAGAAATTAAGAAAGTTTCAGAGCATAATGATAGGTCATTGAGCAATGTAATTACTAGAACTTTTAATCAATTATCTTTATAACACCAACTGAGGATCATTCAAAGCCTGTATTTAAATCAATTGTCCTTTAAATAAACATTTAAACTAGTAAAGCCAGTACAACTTTCAGCATTTTAAATGTGACTTTTACTATTTTTGTAAGAATGTAGGATGATAACAATGTATATGTAGGTAAACCTAAAAAAATTAAAAGAAATGTTAAAATTTAAACGTACTCAATTAATTTAACTGTTTCAAAAAAATATAATTTATTCGCAACAAAATAGCTTATAACACTTGTTTTTATTTACCAACCATCCAACAACACTGTAACAGCAAACACAACAAGAATTTAATTCTGAACTTATTTTGCATTCATAACTAAACCGACGATGACATGGCACATGCATCATGTACCAATAATACTAAAGGTTGACGACACAGATATTGATTGGTTAATTATTGGCAGGTATTGGCCATTGATTGGCAGCCGGGGGGTCCCTAGACCAATCTAACTTCAGTGGGAGCAACGCACTACACAATGACGTAGGTCTGGTACTGTTTGTGGCCATGTACATAATCAGCTTGGGCCCCGGAATGTGAGGATCGAAAATCTTATACCCGGAATAAAAGTGCTGAAGTTGCCCAGGGAAATAAAGATTTGTTTGGATGATCTGTATATGGCAGGGCCATTAACTATTTCAATAAGTTAGTTTTAACACAGACTAATAGTAAATCTGTTTATTAAAACATAATAACAACTAACATACAAACTACTGACTTAAAACATTATTTTGCATTTGGTTTCTTCATAATATAAAACATGTATTATTCACCATGACAAAAGGTATTGTTCAAATTACTCGGCCACGCTACAGACGTTAATTTGAGCTTGAATTAAAGGCTCTATACTTTAGGTCCTAGTGATGAAAATGCTATTGCTAAGATGTAGAGAACCAATAGAACACTAACTGTCCAACCAATAACTGTCAGCAATGTGTTTATCTACTCGTTATATTTTATCACATTGTTATTATTTCAATCGTCTACACTTATTTATTTCATTGTTATTGTTATATTATACTACACAGTTTTCATATTTTATATTATGTATCATGTCTCAATCAAGTTATTGCACAGTTTTACTGTATGTAGTACTACACTTCCTTTAATCGCATGTAAATCAATATGTTCATATTTCTAATCACAACCATTTATTGTACCATGTATATATTGGCGATTGCCGTTTGTAATAAATAAATAAAAAAACATCAGTACAAATACCATAAAAAGACTTCAAAACATTCAGTTTTAAACATTATTACGAACGTTTTTCATAATTTCTTGTAATATTTAGAAAACAATTAGAACACGGCGTTTCCAGATTAGGAATTTTATCCCGTCTTTAGGTAAAAAAGGTAAGCTATATACGTAGCACAAAACAATAGAATACGTCCGTCATAATATTTCATTCAAGAAATTCTAGAATCGTCAACAAATAACTCCAAACGACGAAGCCAAAATTTTATTAACAATCAAATTTGACAAGTTTAATTTATTACAAACATTGAATACACAAATCGCTCAGAGGTTTCCGATGATTCGTATTTCAACTCAATTAACAACCATCAATCGCAGCTTCGACAAATACCGCTGTTCAAACACGGTTTGAAATTAAATGAGCAGATTCAGATCGTCGTCCAATCAGCGACGAGAACGAGCGACACGGGTGTAGAATGTCAGCTGTGTTGACTGGTGACGTCACTTCAAACAGCTGTTCTCACCGAGCTCCTGTCAGCTTTCAGCTGCTGGCTGATGGAAAACTATTGTACTTGAAAACATCATTCCGCGATACCATCTACCATGTGCCGTCCACGGGATATTGTACGTGCAAACAAACTGACACCTGGGTGCCGTTTATAAATTGAACATTCAATCTACAAATGTACTCTTCCTTCTAACATTTACCCATTTTTTCCATATGTTGGGTTTAAGAGAGATTTTAATTCCTATAAAACGTTTTCTTAAATTATTGCATATACTGTATTATAGTATGTTGTTTTTCATAAATGATTAATTAAATATATATTTATTGTAGGTGTAGTATTTGTAGTGATACTATACTAGGTCTAATAAATGTATTAAGTACCAATTACTATTATAAGTTCCAAAGCACTTTTTTCTTACCTTTACGTTTGTTTCATTAATAATTTATATAAATTAGCTATATAAACTTATTAACACAAAAACCGAGACTAAAACAACATCACTGGTCCAGCCTAACTGGCTATTTCTCACGATGGAGTTTTAAATTATTTAAATGATTGAATGACTTTTAAATTATGGATTTTATGATTTAAAATTTCCCCAACCAATTTCAGACTTTTAAATTCACCAAATATCATTCCTGTCATAAATAATTATAAATACATTAGAACAAACATTTGCATCTGATGAAATATGTAACTTGTTTGATACCTAAAATTTCCCAACGTCAAATTTCTAATCGAACGACGATCACACATACATTTTGTTCATTAGCTCGCTCCCATGCATTCGAATGATCCATCCTGTCTCTTTTGTCAGTCAGCGCGTAGTTATGTGTCCTAGTCTATACAGGGTGAGTTTTATATGCACCCACCTTAACTTTTGAAAGAGGAAACATTTTGAAAAACCCTTTGGGGAATGTTTTTATAGGGTCCTGAAGTTTCTTTTGACGTACTTTTCGTTACCACCCTGCAAAACCACTATATTTTTTAAATACGAATCCCCATTTATGACTGACACTTTAAAGGTATAAAACACAAACTCATTGGTACTGTTAAAAGATGTTTACGACGTCCTGTACAAATGGCGGCTCAAAACTTTATCATTTTTGTCCATTTATTTTTCAAAATTTTGAACAAAATTACAGATTTAGTTTTTGGGTACTCAACGCTTTAACATGATATGTTACAAGATAAATTTTTCAAACTTTTGAAAATTGACGAATTTAGAAAAAATGGGCAGTTTTCAAAAGTTTGCAAATTTATCTTGTAGCATATCATTTAAAACTGAATACCCAAAACTATATCTGAGTTTTTTCAAAGTTTTAAAATATAGCCCCATCGTCTATTTATTTTTTTCAAAATGAAAATTGTTTTGAGCCGCCATTTTGTACAGGATGTCGTAAAATTTAACGGTATAAAACATTCCTAAAGGGGTTTTCAAAATTTTCCTCTTTCAAAAGTTAAGGTGGGGGGACATATAAAACTCACCCTGTATAACTCGTCCGTGTTATAGAATGCGTCTGCGTCCAAAACATGTTTCAGACTAGTTGTACTATAGAATTATTATGAGAAACCTACACACAACAGGACGGCACATTAATAGATTACAAGATCAAAGACAACTATTACAGTTAGCCACGCACACTATGGCAATGTATTGGTTTTGGTTCAAGATTAGATGAGATGAGAACGGTATCCCGAGCCAACCCTTTGTTCAGAGGGAACCCGATCACGATAAATCCCCCGGATCCTCTAAGCTCCCCTCCCCTCACCATCCCCTACCGTCACATACACACAGAGTCAAACATTGGGAGCCGAATATTATATAACGTTGCCACGCTGTTCTGTATGTGTGTAGCCTATATTGATTGTTAATTGATTTATTGTTCAACGTTTATTTTTTACTTAAACATCCATGTTATTTAGTTTGTGTGATTTGTTACACGATTGCTGCCCAATAGCGCAATAACTGATCATGTTTCTTAATTAATTCCTTTCATCTGAAGACGAAATTGGACTACAAGTTCTGAAACGTCGTTAATTTTCATTCACAAAAACAATGGAAAATGTACGAGGAGCTGCAAGAATAATTCTAAAGATGTTGTAAAATCTTTCTTTGACAGAGCCTACACTACTATTTAAATAATTTCTCTTGGATGATGATGATGTAGGTTTTTGCTTTGGGGGTTGTGGTTCCAAATTAGATGTATATATTGTATAGTAGTTAAGTTCAGGGTTAGTATTAATTAAGGAGAGTTTCTTATATGTAAACTGTTTTTACATCAATAATAA
Organism: Matsumurasca onukii; assembly: GCA_018831715.1. Lineage (NCBI taxonomy): Eukaryota > Metazoa > Arthropoda > Insecta > Hemiptera > Cicadellidae > Matsumurasca > Matsumurasca onukii. The sequence goes on along the minus strand of CM032058.1, from coordinate 75,072,652 downwards.
GTAACCTTGTTTCTAAACATTATTATATCTGATCAATAAAGTACTTTCAAAGTGAATTAAAAAACAGTTTTGATTATAGGAGGCAAACAGTTTTGATTGGGAGGCAATACGTCAAAATAAAGCACCAAAGCCAGCATTTTTATACAACTACTAAGTAAAATTTCGTGTTACCTAGATTTAAGTTGTACACTTGTCTTTAAAACAGTCAGTTGGTTTAGAAATTTAACAGAAATGCTGAACATTGTCGTGTTGTAAGTTCATCCCCAAAGTGAACAGGATTAATCTAGTGTCTTAACTGAAGGGACTCCCTAAAGGATAATCTATTTCCATCCTTAGAGAACAACTTCTGGGAGGATATATATATTCCTTTAAACAGTTTCCACATTATTCTTTGAAACTAATAGTTACCTGTTATTAGCTCTTTCACTATAATTTACTAACTTTGTTTCTGCTGCTTTAAAAGATTCTGTTAGGCACGTATTGGTTTGCCTTAAAAAATATTGTTTACAGGGAAATTAGTTGACATTTGAAGGTTTGTACAGAAGGATGGTCATTAATTGTAGGCACTTTTCAGGCTACGTCTGTTAATAACGCCATTTTAAATTTAAAACTTCAATATAATTGAAAATAAATAAGTCTTTATTTTTGTGTCGAAGTTAGGACTATAAAGTCCTCTCTTCCACTTAACCACCAATAATAGTTTCGATACAGAAAATTTCTGGTATCTTCGCATCAATCAAGAAAATAATGAAAAACTTCATGAACAATTTCTACAAATAATGAAATTTCATTATGAATTCCAACTCGTACTTTCAAAACTAATCCATTTTCTTCAAAGAATAATAAAACTTTACCATATTGCGTGTGCTTTTGAACGATCAAACATAATCAATCTCATGATTACACTTTGACGTGCTTGTTCACCGTATTTCGGAGATTAGAAACGTTTTATATAGTATTAATATCAAACCAGCTAAGTATAGTAAATTGTTTCCAACTTAACTCCAAAACACGCTATGTTCAAATGACGTAAAACAACTTTGAAACCATTTGACTTAATTTTTATTCAGATTATTTATAGAGGGTGAGAAGCAGACTGGATGCAGAAAGCAATCAACCGGAAGATTCAGCAGATTTGATAGCATCTCGACGCTACAGGGAGAATACTGGGTCAAACTTTCAACTACAAGCTTCACTAATAGAAACCTAAATCTCTGGTTCAAATTCAACATAAGTCTTAGCTTTTAAACTGTATACAGTCTCAAAGAAAATAATTCAGTAATAATCCTTATCACTGTATGAAACAATAACTAAAATTCGCTGAACAGTTTTTAGTGAAAAGGGTAAAGGTGAATTTATACAGAGTTTGATTAACTATTCAGAATTCAGGATCAAGTGCGACGAGCAATCCTTTATCACAGAGGAATTCGTGCAGAATCCAAACGACAGTTTTACCTCCCTTATTTTCCGATATCATTATGTTTTAAACACGAGCTTAACATTTCCTACTACTACAGTTGTTTTTAAAATTTAAAACAATATTGTACAAAATTAAAGGTTTAAAATGTTCTATAAATATACTGTATAAAAATTCAAAACCCCAATTATTTATTCAGTAAACTGCGTTCAAACTATTTCATTGAAAATAAAATAAATGTGAACAGGTTCACTTGAATTATTTAAAACTACTTAGATTAAGAGTCATTTTGTGTGGGTGACAGGAGCTCGCTATTTACATAACAAGGGCGTAACCAGGATTATGTTATGCGAAGGGTTTCTAAACCGGGGGTAACGAGGAAATCCGGGGACCACACAGTCAAAGTTAAGCTTTGAAAACTGAGTTTGAACCTAAATCTTAGTTAGTATACAATTTAAAATATTTAAAAATATTAATAAGTAATCTTAATTGTTCCAAAATGTTTGGAAGAAAGAATTTGCCAGCGCAGTTTTACACAAAATTTACGTGACAAGTATTCGAGGTTCAACTCATATTAAGGTACCATTTTCCCATGTAAACTAAATTTGTAAAATTGTAATAGTGTTCTTTTGTTATTTGCAACCTTCACATTGGTGGGAAGATGAAAACTGTGATAAAGTTGACTTTTACATAAATTGTCTGGTGTGTTGGACACTAGCACTCCCTGGCTACACTCTAAAAATAATCGTGTACTTATACTCTGTATAAGGAGGAACATGGAACATGGAAGACAAAGAGAAAGTTTCAGGGAGAGAGGGAGGAAGTTTGCTGAAATATTGGGCTCAATCAACGACACCGACACGTGACTGGAACTGAGAACTTTTCACTCACTTCTAGTTCTAGTCACCTCTACAGAACTAGCCACTTCCACATAGTTTTACTCAGTAGGTACAGTTTCTTATTTGAATACAGTAGTCGTGACCTCTTTTTACTTACTATTATAGAGGTTTGGGATATTATTGGTTTAAACAGTTTTATTCAAAACCATCATAAAAAACAACACTTATTTTGTATATCTTAGTAGAGAATCGATGAGTGGTCAAAAAACCAGTCAAAAGTACTACTACAGTACATGACAAATTTGGCGTACGATAGTCGCTTAGTCTTCAGCGTTTGATCAAAGAGGTAATTTAATTTGAGATACCTGTCAAAAGCTTTTTGATTGTATAGATCATAAGATTTTGTTAGGAAAATTTGAAATTTCGGTATTTGAGGCATAGCTTTGCAGATAATTGAATCTTACTTAAAATCAGGACCCAACAGGTGCATTTCTCAACACTGAAAATGAAGTTAAAAAATCAAATGGAAACAAAATAAATCAAAAGATGTTCCTCAAGGGTCTATACTGGGCCGGTGATGTTTATTTTGTATGTGACTGATTTACAGTCATGTAAACAACAAGTTTTAAAATTGAGCTTAGAAGATTGTCCGTAGAAGTTTTTATTTGTTATTTTATTAACTATTTTCTTTGTATCTTATTTATTGTTTTTTATTTTGTTTTATTGTTCTATACATATTATTGTGTACATATATTAAGATTTTTTGTACTTGCCAACACTTTTATGTTTTTTTGGCAATAAAGTTCTTGATACTGACACCAACAACTCACAGATAAAGTAGTCATTAGTTATAGTGTATTGTTACTTAAACGCAAGGGGCATAGGGTATCTTCAGAGGGAGGCTAACATACCGGTCCGGGTGCTCTCCGCGGAAAAATTAAAATGTATAACCTATGAATCACGTTTTTGTGTGACTGTTCTAGAAGAGAAATTGACCATAGTAATATTTTAATTTCTATCGCAATTTTAGAACTAGCCTAAAATAAGGTTAATAGTTCAATATTTTTTGCGATGCTCTCTCGTCTTGATCTGAAAACTATAACATTAACCACAAGTTTTAAACACACAATTCCAAAGACCATTGGATCTCTCCGTACAACACAGCAGTGGTACTACCACTTGCACTCAACCACTTACCATCCCAATGAGTGTGCAAAATGCATTTACTTAAAATTTTATTATTGACAAAAATAATAAAATTACTAATAACCTGTTCTAAAATACTGTTGTTAAAAGATTGCTTAATGTGAAACATTGAAAGAAATATCTCTAAACGCCAGGAGCCAAGCATGGGCGCCCATGCTTAAACAGTAAACGAGAACTAAATTAGTTTGAGCTATACAGTTGAAATGGAAGCAGCCTCAACCACTTGGGGTCTATAAGTGCATCGTTTCCAAGGCTCTAAAGACACATTACCTACCGATAATAAGGTCTGAGTTAGACACTAAAAGAATATTAGTTAAATAAATTACACAAATTATTCTAATATTCCGCGGCATAGAGAGACGAGCGGAGAAGAGACAGAGCATGGAGCAATAACTGGGACAGTTGGCACAGTTCCATGTCACGTTATTGATTCCCCAAACACAAGTGTTCCGTGTAGCAGCAGCAGCAGTAGTACTGACAGTGAGGGGTCGTCATACCCTCACCTAGGTCAGCGAAGCGCAGCGGTGCGTACATGCGGTTTGAACAATCGGCACATTTCAGCAAGTGTTCAACTTATATTTTGTCATTTATGTGACAGATTTAACGCAGGTTTATTTAGATGAAACTACAAAACATAGTCGACGCACAACCACACACGTTAATCCTAGCGAAATGTCTGTATCGAGGGGTGGACAATTTACACAGAAATGCCCTTTGAAATGAACGAAAGAATGAATTAATTTCGAATGATGATTCAATTTCAATTACACTTGGTACAAACATTAATTTTAGGGCACAATACCTAACAAACTTAGGTACAAAAATAGCCAAACAAATCAACAAAACCGCTCAGTCAGACCAAGATGGCGGCGATAAAGGTTTTATAAAGCTACTAGCGTTTAACAAAAGGAACAAACACAAAGCCAATAGACTGTTAAATCAAATAAAAAAAATTAAACATATGAGCTTAAAATAATTTAGTTAATATTTTACCCTTTGCTGCTTATTTCATGCACTGTTTGAGTCCCACCTCAGGTATGGCATGCCACCTGGGGAGCAGCAAGACAACTTGGGAAAAGTCCTCATCCGACAGAGAGCCATTCGATGCCTAGCAAATATACCACACCTTGACAGCTGCCAAGAACACTTCAAAATTCTCACAGTTATCTCACTATATATCCGTGAAACCATTATGCGCAGTCAGCACCCAGCAACCAAGACACCACAATCAACACCAACACAAACTAAAACGCTACAGATTTCTCCTTGGCAAGTCTCATCACCTGAGCCTCTTAAAAATGAAACCATCCTACAAAGGAGCTCTCTTCTTCAACCACCTTCCTGAATACTTGAAAGCCCAAGACCCACAACATCTCAAGAGACAGCTGACTTTGTGGCTCCAGGAGACCCTTCTACTCAGAGAAGACTTTCTAACCAACAGAACTCTACCACTCCAGAACAACAACACATGACGAATACATATATTGCATTGTATAAAACATATTTTTTCTTAAAATCATTTTAACGCATGTTCTGTTCTCCATGAATATGTTAATAAAGAATATTTTCTATTGTCTATTCACTAAAAATTCACCAACAACACACTATACAGAGGACTGTTCGCCACGCTCATTTCGAAACTTCAAAGCAACATCACCAAACGGTTCTTTGCGAATTCTTTGGATTATTGAAAAGTCACCCTGAAGAAACGAAATGCACTAAGGAGTTTATGATATACACACGAAAAAGTCATATCAACTTGACTACCACGGTGAAAAAATCTACCAGCAAATAATCTGAACTCAACTCAGAAATCTGCTGCTTCAATTCACGTTCAGTCAGTGCTGATTGCTGAACGGCAAAGCTTCAGCAGTTGACTGCATGAGTTCACAGGTACGGCAGTTTCTCGCTTGAAAGGAGTCAAGCCCTTGATTTAAACCGTGCGCTGAACGCTGCAGTCTGTAGACGCTCGTATGCACTACACAGCAGTGAGTTGCTTGCTACTGGCTGAACATTGATCAAACCCTTGTCAATCAACCATCACTATCCGTCTGAAATGAACCACCATTCCCACTAACTTTGGGTCATCCCTAGCTAGTGAAGAACACTAGTCAATTCACGTTGTATTTTGAATGAGTTCTTGATTTGAGTTATTAATTAAGGTCAAAAGTTGGTTTTCTGCCGGAAACTATATTTAAAAAATTATGCCCATGCTAGGTAATGAGACTTGACTATGCAAATAGGAACTACAAACGGACAGATTGATATACAGGGTGAATTTATATGCACCTTAACTTTTGAAAGAGGAAATATTTTGAAAAGCCCTTTGGATAATGCTTTTATAGGGTCCTGAAGTTTCTTTTGACGTACTTTTCGTTTTGATAAATATACGGTACCGACAACGTTCATTTATCTGCTAAAAAATAAAAACTTTTGAGCCGCCATTTTGTACAGGAACGTCGTAAAGTTTTTTTGATGGTATCAATGAGTTTGTGCTTTATACTCTTTCAAATAAGGTGTCACAATTAAGATGGGGTTCGTATTTTTTAAAAAATAGGGCCTTCCCCCTCGGTTTTTGGTGGGGTGGGTAACGAAAAATACGTAAAAACTTCAGGACCCTATAAAACATTCCCAAAGGGTTTTCAAAAGGTTTGCTCTTTCAAAAGTTAAGGTGGGGACAAATAAAATTCACCCTGTATAATCACTGAAAGATTTGCCCAAACGAGGATTTTAATAAGTCACTTTCAAGAAACGAAACGATCGGGCTTAGCGCATGTTTATAAAAATAGTGATCTCATGATTGAAGTATATACACAATGAGCCCTGTTTTACATAATATTTTAATACCTTACATCTTTGACTCTACCTATCGGGTATAATAAAGATTGCATAAAAACCACCCGTCACAAGAAATCAGTTGCACTTTTTACACTTGATACAGTTATTGGAATTTTACAAACCTATACTAAGTATTCTTTTAGACATGAGATACTATCTGGTCGTAGCCTATCTGTTTTGTCATAAATGACAAACACTCCCCGCTCAGCCGTTGGCGGGAATAAATCGATAACGCGGCATTTAACACTTAGGCTTTCGCGGTCGGTGTCATAACTATACTCGTAATTTAGTTCTTCCGGTTAAACCGCGTCAAAACATCATAATAACATACTCACTAGATTATAGATAACAGCATCTTTGCGCAAAGTATGATTTACATAAAATCTGGTTGATAAAGCAGCAAACAAGAGTGGGAAATGAAGACGGAAACGACACGGAAAGTAGACAGAAGACAAATCGCGTTGTGCGGTGAGTGGCTAAATGTGTCCAGACACGACACCAGACATGGCTTCAGCGACACCTATCTTCAGTGCTAGGAAACTATCATCATATCCTGTAATTGAGAATAAGTCAGAATAAAGAAACGACTATGTGAGAATATGTATTAGTATGTGGGAGGATTCTAATTATAGAGCCTCTGGATAGTTAGTGGCTGTCACATCTTGAATTTTGTGCCGTAAAACACAAATTTTTAAAACGCCTCACTCCTACAAATTTTATTGCGTTTTATGAAATAAACTCTGTTTTCAAGTTAGAACATGTATTAATGACTCCACTGAGCTGAATTTCGCTTATCTGTAAAACCTTGACATAGGCTACGTCTAAAACTTTACGAAACTTCATACAGTATTCCAATGTCTTATTGGAGAATTTCCTTTGGAAAAATGAAATATTCATGCCGTTAGCATGGTGATCAAGACCCGATCCTGGGACCATGAAATGAAATATACAGAATCTTCAAAATGTATGGGCACTACGAAGAAAGTATACAAGAATCCTGTATTAATCCTGTCAGGATTAAGCTATCCAACAAGGTGTTTGCTCCTCCAATCCTGGAAACTCTACGTTCAATTCTGTAACCGCGTATTTTAAAATACAACCAATCACGTGACTCCACTAACCTGGTTCCTTACTCCCGGTAGAGAGCGCGTGGAATTGTCGCGGGATTAGGGTTGCATGCACCGTTGCATGAATAAGTTGGCCGAGGCGAGGGACTTCGATTTCCAATAGTGGTCATTCCTCGCACGATTTCACCCACCGTAAAGTAACCGCTGCAGTCCGGCCAGTTTCAATTGTAACCGCTAACCGCTGACACATACTGCCCGATATTTGACAATTTAATCTAACATTTTGAAGGGCGCTGATTCACATAAATATTTAATTAAATATTACCGTAGTTTTCTTAGCATATGATGATATCCTAACAAATTCAACATAAATACAACAATTATAGTCAGAAGCTGAAATATTATTGCGAACGTATTCCATAACTGTTAGTGAGCACAAAACGTTTTCGACTCTTGAATCTAATCCCGTCTTCGGGTGAAATAAATATGTGTCACTAAATATATACGTCTATATACTCGTACTAAAAATTATGAAAATTCATCAAAGTCGTTTCAAAATGGCAGACAAAAAGTAATTTTTCTCAATAACAATGGAATGAGTAGTCCGATTTTATTGAAATTTAATAGGCGTTTCCTTTTATGATATGTAGTATAATTATCAGTAAAACTACATCAGGCCACCGTCACGAAAAGCCGAGGCCGAAGGCCGAGGCGAACTGAGCGGAGCGGATTAGTGTAACAAACTGCAAAGGAAATTCGATCCTCTCATGCCAGCGGCGTTTTAGCGCTCAACGTGTCGGCATGGTTTTTCACCTGAAGACCAGATCAGAATCCATATCCCAAAACATCGAACACTTCTTGTTCATTAAAATAATAAGTACTTTGGAAAAGATCCGCAATACTTAAACCTCAGAAATTCTATCATCGTTTACAACAAACCTCAAACCCAATAGTTTTCAGCCACAAGTTAATGACCCAGACTCCTTAAAACTGATATTTTTCAAAACTAAGATTATTGTGGATATTGGGTCGAAGCGTCACTGACGAAGAACGTTTCACTTGCTGAACAAACATCACTATCAATTTTTCTCAACACACTACACGCGTGTAACTGTGAGTCCACAGCTTCTAGACTAACTAATGTTTCCTTTCTACTATTCACAACCTGAGTCGATACTGGCGTACAACGGGTTCAGTTAAGCTATGAACACTGCACGCTCTACTGTATAATGAAACACGCCGATAAACACACATAAACTTTACCACTCGTAACTTAGCTTTACAACACGAGATGTCTCTCTCGCTTGAACTCCTCTCGTTATGATTCTGTTTTAGCGTCGTTATACCAGATTATTGCTGTTGTTGTTTAGATTATCACCCATACTTTTCAGTATTAATTTCACTCCTCGAATATCCAATCACAGTTGACTTTTATTTCGCGTTCTTCAAGACAAGAATAAGACTATGTGATTTGTTTAGAACCTTATAACCGAACCTTATAGGCCGATCATGCGTGTAATTTTAGAGGGTTATTTTGTCCTAAACCTGTAAACATAATTTGCCACAAATTTCTTATGAAAACTGGATTCCAATAAGAATGGTCGAATTCGCCGTAAATTTTAACGGAATTTTTCGAACACGAAATGTTCTGACTGTTACTGATTCTGAAGTTTTCCTGACCATGACATCCCTAGGCTCCTTAGACTCAACGTTTTAGTGATGGAACCTATTGCTAATTTTCGTAGATACGAGAGCCATTCATTTCTGTGGCTTTTCAATGATCCAATACGTTAATTAAACGTAACATAAACATTTATTAACAAAACAATTCAACCAGACCGATGGCGGTGGAAATGGGAGTTTTCACCGCCATCTTGGTATGGCTGATTGGATTTTGTTTATTTTTGCTATATATGTTACGTACGGTGTCATAAATGTGTATACGAAATTTAATCAAAATCTACACAGTTTTTATAGCATTCAAACCCATTTTGGGTGGAACCCCTCTCTAAAGGCACTCCGGAGTCATTCATATCCCTTTATAGGAAATTCGTTAAAATTCACGTTAGCGCTTGTGGCCACGTATCGGCTTCGGTTCACATACAACGACTCCAAGTGTAAGCGCGCCATTCAGCAGTCCATGAGACCCAAGCGTTGAAGAACTGATGGACAGGTCAAGAAAGACATTAATAAATTGAGTACCGAAGTGTGGTGCTAAATGTGAACATCGCAGCAAGGGTCAAGTGGTGAGTCAGCCCAACAAGGGTCTGAAGGACTCTTCCATTGTACTGTATCCTGCTTGCGAATCTGACCGTCAATCTCGGACCATCCATCACACAACAATTCAGTCAACATTGTAGACAATCAATGTGTAGAAGCTACGACCTTTCGCTTCATCACAAACACATATCTACAACAGAAATGGAGCAAATGCTGAAATAGAGGCTCAACTTATAAACAGTAGACGTTTTGGAACTTCTCAAACAACCCCAATTATTTTGCTGACTGATAATTTCGTATATTACTTATATATTTAGTGCTTTTACTAAAGTACATTACAACTCGGGAGACTCCAGAGTTTGCAAAGTTCCTGAGTCAGCAGAATTGAGTTTTCGTCCATAAACAAGACAACTACAAAAGAACAAGAGTTATTAAAGGAACAGCACCGCTGCCAACAAATTACCCTGAATGAACACTCTCTTGTGTGCTTTCGTAAAACAACCAGATAATAAAATTAATTGCTTCCAAAAAATGATTACTTAATAAAAAAAAACAATACGTTTAGCTTCGCAAAAGGAACTATTGAGCTAAGTGCTCATTAAATTATGTAAAATATATTTTTATTTCAGATTTGTATGTAGCATCGCCACAGACATATTTAAGCTTCTTCAAGATTAAAAGTACACACGACTGAGTATGAGAATGAAAATGAGGAGATTTTGAGGAGCAGAGATACTTTAGAAAATGAAAGCTCCATTGTGGGCGATATTTTCATTCACATCTTCTCGGTTTCAATTTGCGCGATATTCAGGATTTAACCTCCTCATATCACTCGTGGTTAACAATTCGCAGGTAGAATGTTCGTACATTACGGGTATTCACACCCAATATCAATATTTTTAGCGGATCCGTGGCGGACTGGTATCGCGCGCGACTCCATCGAGCTCATCACTCCAGTGGAGCGGGTTTGATCCCCGCAGTCACACTTACAATTTGTAATGTGACTATACGGTGACGCTAGGTAAAGGTCGAGGTTAAGTGGACTTTGTAGTCATAACTGAACTATTGTAGCTACATACAGGGTGTCACAAAATGTGTAGCGCGCTATGCAGAACCGGATTCTACATACAAAAGTAAGTCGAAAATGACCACTAACATTTTTTTATATCGGCTTAGTTCAGCCGTAATCCGCCATTTTGTAAATTTTTAAACACGATAAATAATTTAAAATTTCTTAGAGATATTTTTGTAAAACTTTGTATACATACACCTTAATTGTTTTCCAAATAACATTTTTCAACAATATTTTTTATTTAACTTATCAAATTACAAAACAGCAGTCACTTAATTGAATTTGACTTTGAAAGTTTTAAATGACCGCCATTTTGACATTTGATAAGTTAGACACAAAATATTTTTAGAAAATGTTATTAGAAAAACAAATAAGGTTGATACCAAGTTTCTAAAAAATATCTAAAAATAATTTTGATTTATTAATTATTTTTAAAAGTTTAAAAATTGCGGATTACGGCTAAACCAAGCCGAAATAAAAAAATCAAGTCATTTCCGATTAACTATTTTATGTAGAATCCGGTTCTATATAGCACGCTACACATTTTTGTGACACCCTGTACATTGGAAAACTGTTTTACTTCCGAACTGTAAAAAGTATCCACGTTAAGGAATTTCTCAATTGTTGAGCTGCGTAATCTGCATAAATCTTCCATCAGATTTAACATTTGCTCTAGCATAAACTGCTATTCCGCATCGAAAACTTCTCTTCCGCCCTTTAAAGAGCGCAAAGTACTTGAGATGCATGCCACATTACAGACTGGCGTTTTGTCACGATTGAGACCAACTTTGGTACCTCTTTAGTATACAGTAGTATAATACGATTAATTATCTTGAGGAAATACATTATAACAACCTTTCGAACCGCGGTGTAAATGTAACTATTGTTACGGCTAAATACTTCTAAAAATTTGCGAAAGTACAATTTTCAAATAATATAATAGTTTAAGATCCTACATAGAAAATAAATGTAAGCTAGGAAATATTTGAAAAATACATGTAAGTTGGTAATAATAGTGCAATGTTTCCCCAATAATTAACTCCTACCCTGTAAACTCAAAGAGATTACTTAGCATAAATGCAAGTCTATATAATATTAATCAGGTTGAATATTGTCAGGCAGTTTAATTAAAATACAAATTGAGATGTCAGACACAATTAGTTGTGTGGTACAATTATTAGTAGCTGCTATTAGTACGAATACGAGGGACTTAATTATACGATAACTGTGCGTTTTTCCTCGTATCGAACATTTGTAACCTAACTCCAGAATGAACATTGATTTGATGCCTTTATTATGCAATTCTGGATTACTTGTTTTATAGAAAATAAATGATTAAGGTATTTTTAAGTTGGCGTAGTTTAGAAGCTAAATCTTCAAGATTCAGATATCTGGGGTAAGTTATCGTTAGTGCTGCACTGCTGTGCTGAGGATTGAGAGATGTTCCATCGGGATCAATCTTAGTTTCAAACAAATATACTTCTGCATAGATGGTTGTTATACCTAACAGGTCTCACCCTGTTGACAACTAAGATCTGTTGTCTGGTGCCCAGATCAGTCACTGCAATCTGCAACTGATATTCTAGCTACGCAATGATATCCTTTGGCGAATTTAACTTACACATTGAAGAGGTATTAATTAATTCTAGTCTCATGTAATTTTGAAATTGAAATTAGAGCATACGTATTTATTAACGTTGTCTCGTAGTGGCTGAAGAGACTAATTCCTGACCTCTATTCCTGACAGATAAAATATTTAAGTATTTGACTTTAAGTTTCTCCAACAACTCTTCTGCAAATATAGTTCCGTGTTAAAACAACGTAGTTAAGCATATTCCGCCAAGTGATTCTCCTCAATCTATTTGTCTCTACACCAAAACTCATACTTTTCGACATACACAGTCAAAGTAGGTCTCTGGTTTAAATTTAAAGCGGAAAACTACTTATTTCCCTTTAAAACTGAAACGTAAACTGTCCAATGTTTCTCAACAAAATGTGTTCTTTTTTCTCATTACCATTTTTTACATTTTCTTTTACTCGTGTTTACAATATACATTGAGTCAACGTTTTAAGTTAAGATATGATAACTAGTAACAAAAGTGTGAACAACCCATAGTAATAAATGATCTATCTAAAACAACTTAGTTCAGTGGCAGAGTGTATTCGAACTGGCCTTGAAGCTAAGTACAACTTAGTCGACTGTTTACCCCGAGAGAGGAGGCTGGATTGGTCACACATCTCGGGCACGTGACTTGATCTCGATGTACTGTATTATCCTGTGTCAGTGTAACACACAACACCATCAACCCATCAGACAACAACACCGCGCCGGCAAAACAACCTTGGCCACAAGCTCCACAAACAATAAACCAGTGTTTTGGCGCGAAAGTTTTAAAAAAGGCGAAATATTTTTGAAAATACTGTAGATGCAAATATTACAAACTTAACATCTCTGTATTTTAAAAGTGACGTATGTAAACAAATATACAGTGTGTCACAAAAATGTGTAGCGCGCTATGCAGAATCAGATTTTACATATAAAAGTAAGTCGAAAATGTCCAGACACATTTTTCTGATTTCGGCTTCAGTTTAGCTAAAATCCGCCGTTTTGTTAATGTTTGAAAATAGCTAATAATTCAAAACCCTTAAAGATATTTTTTGTGTAGCTTGGTATAAACCTTAGTTGTTTTCTAATAACAGTTTCCAAAATATTTTGTATCAACATATTTCAAAATGGCGGTCATTTTAACATTTTGAAGTCAAATTGGAATTTGACATTGAAATTTTTAAATAACCACCATTTTGAAATTTGATTAGTTAGATAAAAAATATTTTGGAAAATATTATTAGGAAAACAATTAAGGTTTTATACCAATTTTCACAATAATACCTCAAAGGGTTTTTGAATTATTAATTATTTTCAAAAATTTACAAAATGGCGGATTACCGTATTTACGGTTAAACTAAGCCGAAATCCAAAACAAAAATGTTACAAGACATTCTCAACTTACTTTTGTATGTAAAATCCGGTTCTGCATAGCGCGCTACACATTTTTGTGACACCCCGTATAAAAGCAAATGTGTTATAACACATAAAAGTTACGTACTTACATATACAATTGGAGCGAAAATAATTAACATACACTAAGCGCAGCACTAGGGAGAAAACTGTGTAAAAGGAGTAGCTTGTTGACGCCAAACATGACGTAAATGACGTCACGTCCAGAGAACTGTCTTGAAACGAGTGACGAATTTAGTTCCCCGGCACGTGCGACATATTGCCGGAGCTCTCTGTGAAGCCGTAGTAAACGTTCCTTTCCATCACCGCATCACACCCACTGTCACACCCATTGAACAACTTGTATACTTAAGAGAAACGATACTTGTTTTGCGTTACATACATTTTAGTTGATGTTTCGACACAGTTTAAGAGTAATTGCGTTTGAAAATAAGAGTAATTGCGTTTGAAAATTCACTACGCTGACAGCATCGCTTCGTCCTCAGCTTTTCGTGCTCTATTACTACGGGCGACACGAGGCTGTTCGCTACTCACAGCCCCACTTCGGTCTTCGTCCTCAGAGGCTGACTAACGTGGTCAAAATTACGTGGTCTGTTACTGCGAGTTTAACTAGAAGAAAAAACGCCTTTCTGTAACGAAAAAATCTCTTGTTGGCCTCCATTTAGAAACGACTAGATGGGGTTTATAGGTTTTGGTATATTGATAGATAAAATGAAAATGTTTTATATAAGTTGTATCAAAATAGGATGAAATTTACTATTTTTAGGTCATTTAACCTTGTTTTTCGTGAGAATCCCCTCCCCAAAAGATTTCCGACACTCCGAATTGGCTGGCTAACGAACTTGACCGAGATACGAGTATTTACAAAAATAAAACATTTGTAGATCATTTTGCGAAAATTGGTCGAAGAAACCTGTAGAATTGATACACGTATTTATATAAAATTAAAAACTCTTATCGTGCTCTGGGGAGAGGGAGGGTCCGGACTGGTGCTCATTTCATAGGTCCGGGTCTGGGTCTTACCATGCTAACGGCATGAATATCTCATTGTTCCAAAGAAAATTCGTCAATAAAATCAGATTTTGCTATTTTAGAGACGTCACACCTTAAGTTTCCCATCACACTACGGAAACTACGTCGGCTAACAAAACCCTTTCGCATTCCGACAAAGAGAATGGTCAAATTCTGAAATATACTTTATTCAAGAAGAAGAACGCTGACCAATGTACAATATCTCTACCGAAGTCTAAAGCTTTTACCCGAGCACGGAGCTGAGCCTCCTAACCAAATCAACCCCTGGTCAGCTACGTTGCTCGGATCTTATTGCTTTCTAATCAACCAGCTCTGGGCTTCTTTCCTAAATTGA
Source organism: Matsumurasca onukii (assembly GCA_018831715.1). Classification (NCBI taxonomy): domain Eukaryota; kingdom Metazoa; phylum Arthropoda; class Insecta; order Hemiptera; family Cicadellidae; genus Matsumurasca; species Matsumurasca onukii. The sequence goes on along the minus strand of CM032058.1, from coordinate 75,057,608 downwards.
ACTTTTCCGCTTCAATTCTTTCTATAAAAACGGTATTAGTCATTTCGTTCATTTCCTTTGTTTGAAGCATAAGATCCTGATAAGATTTTCAATGTTGAATTAGCTTTTTTACTTAAACCTAAGGAGTTTTTAAATAGCATACTAAAATACTTGTTTATTAACATGTTTTGTTTTAACTTGATGCAATTTTTTCGCATGTGTTTGTTATTCTTGAAATGTTTTACTACGTGTATTGCAGCTAACGTAATGCCTGAACCATCTAGAAACGTCCAACTCAAAAAGTTTTACTCTGGTGGCAGACGGTAGTATGTATGAGATAGATGGAAAATCGACCTATTCCTATAGCCTACACAGCTTTTTTGGGGTGAGATCTCGGATTTCTTCTCTTCGGTGTCCCCGGTCCATCATAAAATACGTAATTTCCTTCCAGACGTACAGAAAGCAGTGGCAAAACTAACGGCATAAATAGCATAAGTAGATAGGTGAGGAGTCGGCAACATCTCTTGTCTTTGAACATTTGCCAATGCGATTTGGAGTCAAAATTATCAACAAACTCCAAAATATAAAAATCATAAATATTATTCATAAATTTAAGCAAGAATTAGTTTTTACCAAACTGTGGGGAAGAATAATTTTTAGGCCAATAGCTTGTTAATGTTAGATAAAATAAATTGGCGCAGATGGAAAGGTATGTGTAGGTATTTTAGAAATATAAACATATCATTATATTATAAATTATGCTTTAAGTTCTGATGTCGTACTACGTTTTTATTTCTTTGATCTCTTTAAATTTGTATCATACCACGCATTAATTCTCACTGTTTATCCATAAACTTTTTTAATGTAATTCATCCCATTGTTCATAAACTGTATTTAACCCTGTTATTATTATCATTTCATTTCCATAATAATAAAAATATCAATTCGGTGCTTATTTATTGTTTCAAAGTTTTCAGTTAATGTTAACATATGCAATAGCAATGGTAAGTTTGTTTTCTTTAAGCATGTAAATAAACAAATATATAAATAAGCCTATCAGTATAAAACACATGCTTTACGATTCTTCACGCCAAAGAAACATTCTCAACTAACTGTTTAGTGTTTACCCGTGCTTCGCCACGGATAATATATGTTAGAGTATCTTAACACTGTGAGGTTTTCATTATTCAAATACAGTATTCCTTAAAATCAAAAAAATAAAATGTGCACAGTTTCAAAATTTAATGTTCCGCTCAGTATTGTTTGTAAGTATACAAAAGGCAGACACTGTCATCAAAATACCGATCCTGTGGTACACATGTCTCTGTACTTTGAAAGTGAGCGTACAGTTCCCAACTTTTAACTCTTCTGCTCCAAAATTAAATATTATAAAGTGAAATACAATGAGCATTTTAGAAAACAATAAATGAATAACGGTTACTAGGTTACACAATACTGAAATTATTTATGTAAAAGTGTTATATTTGGAATGCAGCAATGGTGTGGATTTCCTTCAAGAACTTCACAACTTGTCGTAAATATTTTAGTTTTAGTTTTTCTACGAGTCTGACAGGGTCCCAGCACAGCCGAACTTTAGCTTTAGGGTTATAGACTATTTTGGTAAAGGTAAGTTTTGTAAGGGTTTGTTCGTTTGTGTTACAGATTTGCAACTGTCACCGTGAAGAACGTAAGAACTACGAAGTAGCAGTTTTTCAGTGACGAACTCATCATTAAGGACGTACAATTTAGCAGTAGTTTTGAGCTGAATAACTACAAAACAACCAGTCTTCAGCACTTCAGATACCCTCCGTACAACAACAATTCTTACTCAGTCAGCCGATTTAAACTACCTCAACATGTGATTCCTAGCAGTAATCTATAGTGAAGAACCGTCTACTTTTGTAGCAGTCACCTCAAAGACAACGTACTCTACTCTAGCAGATATAGTTAAAAAATTGACCTCTACGTACCTCTCAGCAGTAAGTTCATACTGAAGAATTCACCAGCTTCTAGTATTGCAGTTACCTTTAAAGGTCCGCACTCTATAGCTGTAAGAATCCAAATTTAACCACCCCATGATGTGATCCTTAGAAGTAAAAATACAGTGAAGAATCCACTAGTTACTTGATTATCAGTCAGTCACCTCAAAGACGTACTCTACTCTAGCAGTCCGAAATAGTTAAAGAAGAACTCTACGTACCTCTTAGCAGTAAGTTCATACTGAAGAGTTTACCAGCTTCTAGTATTGCAGTTAACTTGAAAAAGTCCGTACCCTAGCTGTCAAAACCAATTTTAACCACCCCACGATGTGATCCTTAGAAGTAAGCCTACAGTGAAGAATCCACTAGTTACTTGTTTATCAGTCACCTCAAAGACAACGTACTCTACTCTAGCAGTCTGAAATAGTTAAAGAAGAACTCTACGTACCTCTTAGCAGTAAGTTCATACTGAAGAATTTACCAGCTTCTAGTATTGCAGTTAACTTAAAAAGGTCCGTACCCTAGCTGTCAAAACCAATATTAACCTTCCATGATGTGATCCATAGAAGTAAGCATACAGTGAAGAAAACACTAGTTACTTGACAGCAGTCCTTGAAAGATTTGGACCGAAGGAAGATGGCTTTTGATTGTCGATCAGTATATCTACCCACCTATGTGGCGATGCAGAAATAGCGCTCATCTGAAGATCAAATTCTCTTCAGACAGAGCAATGTATGGTTCCTTGAAAGATTTGGACCGAAGGAAGATGGCTTTTGATTGTCGACCAGTATATCTACCCACCTATGTGGCGATGCAGAAATAGCGCTCATCTGAAGATCAAATTCTCTTCAGACAGAGCAATGTATGGTTCCTTGAAAGATTTGGACCGAAGGAAGATGGCTTTTGATTGTCGACCAGTATATCTACCCACCTATGTGGCGATGCAGAAATAGCGCTCATCTGAAGATCAAATTCTCTTCAGACAGAGCAATGTATGGTTCCTTGAAAGTTTTGGACCGAAGGAAGATGGCTTTTGATTGTCGACCAGTATATCTACCCACCTATGTGGCGATGCAGAAATAGCGCTCATCTGAAGATCAAATTCTCTTCAGACAGAGCAATGTATGGTTCCTTGAAAGTTTTGGACCGAAGGAAGATGGCTTTTGATTGTCGACCAGTATATCTACCCACCTATGTGGCGATGCAGAAATAGCGCTCATCTGAAGATCAAATTCTCTTCAGACAGAGCAATGTATGGTTCCTTGAAAGATTTGGACCGAAGGAAGATGGCTTTTGATTGTCGACCAGTATATCTACCCACCTATGTGGCGATGCAGAAATAGCGCTCATCTGAAGATCAAATTCTCTTCAGACAGAGCAATGTATGGTTCCTTGAAAGTTTTGGACCGAGGGAAGCAGATCGTTGGTCATGCTTGCAGATTCATAGTCTACCAGTTAATCCACCAGCCTTGTAATAGAAGAGGATTTTTATGGAAGGACATCTTACAATGGCCGTCAACTCTTAAAATACCAGGTACAGTAAATTATTTTTTTAAATTTTCATTTCTCACACTTACGTTTATGCATTATATCTTTGGATCTCTTTAAGTGCAGTAGTAAGATACTTTTTTACTAGTAGTTTGCTGGGAGCCTCTGTCAGATTCGTGTAGCTTGTATGGTGGTCTAATTTTATTTTATGTCTAGTTTTGTCAAGGTGTCAAACATTTGTTTATGGGGACATTTTAAAGCAAAGCTACTTTAATAGCTGCTAGGGGCCATATGCGCAAGAACCTACAAAACAATTGTACAAATTGATTGTTTTGTTGAATTGGTGGTTTGTACATCAACAAAACATCCTGTACTTTGTTAATGTTTTTAAGAAAACATATCTAAATTTTAGCTTACAAAATTGATGTTTTAATTAAAGTATAAGGGTTTAGACATAGTGAACATATAGCCCTCCTTGCTCAGTTAAGTTTGCTATTCTCGGTTCATGGAGTACAAGTGCAACCCTTCCCAGTTGTCGGGGCGTAAGCAACAATCTAAGCACACACCTGACAGCACTGTGAGACAGAACCATACAGACGCCCTCACCGGAAAGTCATAAACTTTATGAGGAATTAGTTAAGATTTTTATTTGTAAAAACTTCAAGGCAGCCAAATTAATTATGAGTAAGGAAGTACAAAATAAAAAGAAAAAGGATTTCTTTAAATTAAAAAAAAACTAGTCAATTGTTTACGTGAAGATAGGTAGGTTAATTTAAATTTACTTGTACAAAAAACGTTGTGTAGATTGAACCCTGCCGAAAATATCGCCGCCTGATCACCTCTGTCTGCCGTTCTGAAAAATAAACAATAGATCGAAAACTATTAAGAGCTTTTGCTCTTATGACGAGAGCTAGACGAATATGAACTGGACAAAAGATGTAGAACATTTTTTTGCACTGTTTTTCCCTGAGATTCAAAAACGGGTGACGTTTAGCCACTAGAAACAGAGTTCTAAAGCTAGATCAAGTATTTTTGAAAATTTTTTACCCATAAAACCCCACTTACATTTTTGAATTTTACAAAATCCTCTCTTAGGTGCCTACACTCTAAAACGAATGTTCCTGCAAAATTTCAAGCTTCTAGGCCTTGTGGTAGTTTTGGCTCAGCGATGATGAGTCAGTCAGGACAAAGCCTTTTATAAATAGGTATGGATTGAAAATGTATATCGAGCCCCATTTCTGGTTGACTTATTGAGCGTGAATATTGCAGAACAAGCTCGCCAGCTTGTAGGATTTACACAGACAGGGAACTGGGTAGGACTTAGTCTATGGCTTGTACGACAGCATTATCAATGCAAGGCTTGGCTTAGTGCTTCACTCGTGTACAGTATAGCTTCAGGATTACAACGTCCACCCCGTCCTGTCTATGCCACATTTGAATCTCGTTCTCGTGGAACATCTCATAATTTTACCATTCTTCGAGGGTATTTTAATGAAAGTGATAAATGAAGTTCAAGCTAGTTTTGTTACAAACTAGGGTGTAGAACTGTTCCCCAGATAGGGTCATTAATAAATAACCCAACGGATTAGCGTGACTTCTGAACCACGTAGAGTAGCTAGGGTAAATAGTTATTGGAGCGCCGGTACTTGCACCCGGGCCGTTTTGGTGCGAAGCACGCACTAAACCACTGAGCTAAGGCCTGCACCTTATACAAGATTGTAAGAAGACTACACCTCACCACCCATCGCAGTCACTCTTCTCATTCACCCTTCATTACCATATTCACCTTAAAAGCCCCTCTAAGATCGATCGGTGTCAAATTATCAAGTTACGACCGGTAAGTGATGTCCCACGATAATCCTAAAAAGGAAAATCATTAAATTTCTTGATTCACTTAAAACATTCTTATCAAACATACAAAACATGTTTCCAAAATATCAAAATCTGCAGTATTCAAATATAAAAACATTTATAAATATATTAGGGTTTTCCATAAACATTCGTATGCTTCAAACTTAGCACGTGTGGGGTTGGCAGCAGTTGCACACAAGACCGCTTATCACGTCACGTCACTCACAGCTGACACTCGTCAAACAGTGCTCTCTGCTGTTCCACTGTTTGCTGCTGACGCGTCACGTACACACGCGCACACACACACACACAACCGCAACCAGTCACACAGCCTTTGATGTGGCTAAGAAACTTGATTCAATCCAAGCTTATCAATCGATCTAGACGGAGTCTACTCTTACGTTTTGCAAACCAAAAACGGGATCTTATTCCTTCAATAAATTATTGAATTCACTGAAATGGGTCAAATTCAGCGAAATTCTCTTAGTTTCCCTTGCTTGCTCTAGCCGTGGCAACCCTGTATCCGTAACATGAGATGAATATCTTTGTAAGGGTGAAACGTGTGGCAGTAATCACCAAGCTGCCACAGGTGGCCACTCGACGAATTATCTAACCGTCCTTGACACCTCATGACCTAGAGCAGAGACCGAGGAAGACACTGTGACTGTAGATAAGGTGTCTGGTTTCCGCCTTGTCCAGTGCACGCAGCAGAGTTGCTAATGGTGATTACACGGGCGCAAGGTCAACAAACACCACCAGGTGGCGTGGCTCCACTTACGTAATTTGATACAGCAAACAACCGCAGTTCAATTCTACCTTTGTTTACTTGCGTATTTACGTTGGTCGGCGACGTTTTACTCAGTGAAGAGACGATTAGTCGGCTGGCTGAATTGCACGCGTGACATTTGCGATAGAAGTATTTGATGTTAGCGAATTTGTATCTAAACGTATGTAAATAAAATCCATGGAAAAGGCCAAAAGTCACAGTATACAAGAGGCAAGCCTATTTACTGAAGGCAACGAGAGTCAATCGCAGGCATTATGTTGAAGAGATTTTAAACACGCGAATGCTTTATGTTTAATAATTTTGAAGAAATATATAAGGGCGTAAGGTCTTTGATTTCGAAAGGTAATTTATTTTGTAACTGTACACTCTCCCTTACCCCCAACTGTTAGCAATATTATGCAATATTTACTCGATAGTATAAATCGATTTAGTTTCCTAATCATCTAGTGATTAAAAATTAAACCACTGGATATGACTCCAGCTCCCGCTCAAGACGTTTGGACTTCGCACCAAGTAAAATAGCCTCCCAGTCCACTCAACTGAAGTCAAAAATGTTTCGGGTTACGTCTTGGTTTGGGGAAGAGCTTCAAGGATCAGGAAATGCGAATCTTCCCTAACCAAGACAAGACGACGATTACTGATTAGTGATTACTACACATCTCTGGTGTTGCGTAACTCCTCTCAGAAGCCTGCCCTTGCCATCATTGACTCATGGCCTTCGTTCCCGCGCACCTGCTGCATTCTTTCATTCAGCATGGTTTTCAATCAACCAGTCAACTTGTAGAATACAATCTTCTTACACGTATCATTGACTACAGTTACTCTAGTCTAGAGAGTTTGTCTGTGTACGTATGATTATAAAGCTAACATTTGATAAATCATTTAGTTAACCGTGGGTTTCTTCGTATAGGAACTGTCGATTCGGGAGAAGCCCCACATCCTTCTTGGCCGAAGGTTAAAGCGTCGACGAGCGAAACTCTGTAGACGTCAAAAATATACTTTGTGTTTGAGACGTAAAAGCAATACGAGCAATACTATACGTCGCCGATGCATACGGTGTAAATTATCCTGTTTCCTCTAAATTGTATACTGAAATTAGTAAAACAGCTTCATAGTGCTATGCTTCAATATTTGTATTGAAATGGAACACGTTTTCGCTTACTAAAAAGGTACTAATTAAGTCTTGGAATTAAATTACAAAAAAATCTGCACAGGAGCACATGTTACAAAAGTAAGAGATTAGTTATTGCGTGGATGGATCTAGCCTTCGAGCTGCCTGGACACGTAAAATTATTTCATCATTCGACGAGGGGTTTTGTGTGTGAGTGAACTCAAGGAACTCAAGATTTTTACGAACCCTTACTACATCGATTCTCTGGAATAGATTTGGTGTCTAATTAGTGTCATTTGCTAGTCTGTGCAACAAATTGTTCCTAATAGAATCATGGATATACGTATGTGTCTGGTATTCGTCTCTTAAGACGTAATTATATTTCATTAAGAAACAATACTGTTTACAGATTTAATGAAACACTTTTCAACTAACACAAAACACTAAACTATCGTGACACGGTTGACCTTCACCAACTAATTTTATCTTCACAAATCCGACAAACTTTTTAAGTTATAGGTTTTCTGAATAACCAACATGCCCTACTTTTGGCCGACACTATACGGTTCTTAAAACGCCAGACAAAGACTGCCGAGCCTGCCAGATTGGCGGAATTGGCAGACTTGTTTGAAAAGCACTTTCGAGTTAAACATTTCCCCAAGAGCCATAAAAAAGCAATACTGCACTCCTGAGAAATCAATACCTATAAAACCGTGTTGCTACTTTACACAGAGACAGATACAGTGCATTTCACGATACTCTGTGGTACGCCAAAACCAATCACTTTATACAGCAGGAACATTTAGCTTTGGTTTAAATATGAATGGAATAATTAAGTCGTACTTTTGGTAGGTTCCAATAACTACTCAATAAGTCAAACCTATTTTAGTTTATACATTTTCCTGCCATTTCTAAATTAGTACTAAACCTTAATAAAAGAATATTGACAGGAGACACATAGCCGACGAGTAGCCACAAGCGCTGCCGTGATTCCTAGCGAATTTACTGTAACTAGGGAATAGTTTACATCGGAAGTACCCGTTTTGAAGGCCATAACGCCACTAAAAATAGGTTTTATGCTATACAAATTTGCATTAATAATCCAATTTAATTGAAACTTGGTACATATACTCATGTTACCATACCCAAAAGGTGAACTAAAAACTAACAACGTGTAACCACTAAATCACTATTTGAGATGCCGACCACTCTAATGGGGGTATTTTAAGGCAAATAGGTGGTGAAGATGAGTGTGATGAGTGGTAGTAATGAGTTATGAGGTGTAGTCTTGTTACAAACTAAGGCCGACTCTTCCTTAGAATGGGTCATTAATTAGTAGCCCAATGACCAATGGAAATACATAGGACAATCAGCTACTACTAGGCCAAGATGACACCAAAAACATTATTTTATAATGGCTTAAAATATAAATAGTTATATTTCAAGATCTTGACATCAGGGGATAATTTCTTGAAATGGAGATTATTGGCAATACTTAACAAAATATTTCAAATACAAGAAGGCCAATAAATAGTAATATTTTATTCGACTAAAATATTACTCTTTATTGGCCTTCTTGTATTTGAAATATTTTGTTATCGTAGGGGATGTTAAAGGTATTATGAATAAAAGTTGTATAAACAATACACCCGTGTGACCACGGCTTTAGTGTCAAAACATATTACGACATTTCTTTATTTTTCATCAAGGGTTCTGTATTTGTTTATAATTACAGTATGTAGACAGTTTTTCGTTTTACTCAGAAAATGTCGGGAAACTTAATATCGCAAATCGATATTTTCTACGACGTTCTTTGGCTATATAAATGAACAGCTATGGAAATTCGTTAAAAGGCACATTCGACGTAGCTGCGGTCTAAAATAACATAATTTACGTTTACACGCACGCATTGTGGACGTGTCAAGTTCTCTAAAGCAAAGACGACATAATCATGGTTTATGTGGCTTATACCTGTGTTGTGTTGCACATAACTCTCCTTGCCTAAAGAGTGAGAACAATTAAGACAAATTATTGGGGGCAATTACTGAGGGGGAAACCGGGTTAAAAAGAAGTTAGGAGCGTTTAAACCCGTCGACAGCAGTCGCTAATAAATCCAGTCTCAACTTTGTGCTGACTTTATAACCTTGTTTGTTGCAGACCTGTATAATGCGCCACAAACATCGCATATGTAATGGAGCATATTCCGCATACGTTCAAGAACGAGTTTTAAACTTGGAACTATAATACGTTCAGATTTATCAGAACAATATAATTTTGTGTTCCTCTTAATTTTATATTATTTTATGAAAAATATGTGTAAACTGTATTGTTTCAAAGTACATTTATAGACTTGGAACTGACATTTCTTAAACTTTATGACTAATAACTTCACGCAGCATTTAAAGATAGTCTTACAGTGATAATATTAGTCATGGCATATGACAAGCTCAACTTACTAACAATTAATAATCATAAACTGAAGATTTTAGTTATTTTTATTTTAGAATAGTCAAAGATATCTACCATGTTAATAACTATACGTCATTTAGTATACCATACAGCGTGAGAAAATTCAAGTTGCTATTGTTGAAAAATACAATTTCACCTACCTTTCTTAGAGGGTATTTTAAGGTGAATATGGAATGATGGTGTGATAAGTATTTTAATGGATGATGAGATGTAGTCTTGTTACAAACTAGGGTCGACTGTTTCCAGATTGTCATTAACTAATAGCCCAACGACCAGTAGATTGGACCAAAGGATTAACGTGACTTCCGAACCACGGGTAGTAGCCATCGGGAAAAGTTATTTCGTAGGGTATATGTCCAAGTGTCGCACCTACTATCATTCCGGGCGTACTACGTGAAACATTTCAGTGGTTTGCGAATATATTCAGATTAGGTTTATGTTCTATAACGTATAAAATCAATCATCGTACGTTTTATCAGTAAATTTTGCCGAATCAAGCGCTCAATGCTATTTCCGTCTAGCTAGCTGTATTCGCCAAGAAAATGTCTTTCCGCAACACAGTAACTACAACTAATACATTTTTAACAATATATTACTTCATCTGGCACAAAACTGTGATTTCCCGGCTAAAACAACAGTAATAAAGACGTTACACTGATCATAAGCGCCGGACTGTCTATGAAATAAAATTAAAAACGTCTTTATTGGTGGCGAAGTTAGGACTTCAAAGCCCTCTCTTCCACTTGATGACAACAAGCATTGATCATCAGCAGACGGTTTGTTCATATTGAGTTGTGTGTAGGCTACTTGGTCAACTGAACTACAAGAGAAGTGTACTGTAGATTCCGTGCTTACGAAGCTACTAGTAGGCAAGTCTGAACTCTGAAGACAGCGATGTTCTGTATGTCGTGTTTCACGAGACTTGCTGCACGCCAACCCCCTCGTCTACAAGCCCCGTATACACGAGCAACTTTCCCCCAAACCAACTCCTCAGCAGTGCCATTACCACAGAGTAAGTAATAGAGTTTGTACAATCTGTGATAGTGCTTTCAAACAACTAACTACTCGGAATCTTCTTATGTACATCGTCTCCTCAGCTGTCACGCTGCAGAGCTTTCTATGCAGAACACGCCAGTTTTGTCTGAACAAATTTGCGAGTCCTTGGTAATGTTATGCATAGGAAAGACTGAAAACGGCATTGGAACAGTTCCGTCTGTAACGTTGAAAAAGCAATTTTTAAAATACTTTTACGCCAAAACGCTAAACACCTGCTAAGCGCTTTTGGCCTCACCTTTTCGTGCCTCAATACGCTCACAGACTGCCTTCGGCCTTAGCTTTTCTTCCTGTATTACTAGCGTTGTAGCAACAAATTGTTTAGCCGTTATTTTTCAACGGATTTTAATAGATTTTAGTAAATTGATGTGTAACATTAAAAACGTATTTATTTTAAATTTTACTAACACATGAAATATACTGATTTTAGATACCGTAATTAAACCTGCTCGGTAAAAGCTCCTCCGCATTTTGGTATTCCGATTTTGCTGGCTAACGAATTTGACCAAAATCTTTATACAAGGAATATTTCTACCAAATGTTATCAACATCTGACAGAATTGCGACTTATAGGAAGCTAACACATAGATACATAAATACTTAATTAAATGTATGTACGCAGCTAAGTATATAAGGTTTTGTGAAAAAAGTGTTTTCTAGGAATCAGGATTTCTTGGTCCCGGTCTGGGTCTTACTTTGCTGACGGCATTTTCCCAAAGGAAATTCGCTAATGCAAAATGTATGAGTGGTATAGAAATCTGACAACACAACGTGAGTCAAAAACTATTCCCTTACTCAATATTATTATGAAATGAGGCCTCTACATTCGTTCGCGGGACAGCTTATTATGCTGTTTTTCCAAATACAGTACTGTTGGAGCAAAATCTGAAAACGCTTTGGTTTGTTTTACATTCAACTTAGAAGTTGCAACGAAATCCTCATTAAATGTATTGATCTCACAAATTTATTTAAAGTGTCACCACTTACAATTTTAATGTGACTATACGGTCTATCTAGACCTCGTTAAACCACTTACCTAGCTTACTTTTAGGGAGTACTTTAATATCTAAACCACGCACAGTTTTTCACGTTTTGTGGGTAATTTTAGATGTTTTATTTAAACAAATATATAAAACAACAAGATAGACATTTATGGTCTTTCAATTTTTTGTTCTTATTGAACACGACAGAGCTTTTGCTATGTAATTAAGTTAACATCCTGGACATATTATACCAAGACTAAGCTCTTTCAGTAGATATTAACACAACTAAATTAATTAGCCTGCTCTAACCAGGATTATGTTGAACAACAATGTGAAAACACAGACCGCTCTTCATTGGTGTATTTAAATCCCCAGGTAAATTAAGCTACATGTAGTAATTTCTATTGATTTGTTTCACAAACAGCCCAAACTAACCCATGCGGTAAGTCATTAACGCCCCGTGCAGTAATTAAGGAATTAATACTACTACAATTTACTTTCTGAGGATCGCTCTAGAAGTCCCCGTTCATACTAAAGGCATACGTTTGTCTTTAGAATCTTAAGTTCATTCGGGATTAGAATAGATACTTGATACTAAATAAGTTCATTGGAAATTATAAACAAATGTGTTTTTATCCCGATCATTAAACTGGAATAAATTCACAACTATATTCTAACTAAACAAAGAAAATGTAAAACAGTGTTTCCGTAAATTACCATCCAACAGTGTAATCAATTAACTGCTAGTTTACTGCAGACCCACCACCAAAGAGGGAGAAAACATACAAACCAAAGAAAAAGAAGTGAACCGCAAATAAATCCAGTAATTACTAAAGAATGGCGTGTTGCCGAATGCGCACTTGAAAGTTGAGAAGTTTATAAACACTGAATAATATTGACACGCACAGCTGATTCAGTAGCAGACGACACGCCGCGGCGGTCAGACAACGACTGCGTCAAACAGTGCTGCCACCTGGCTCGTGGCGGGGAGAGAATAATTCCCTCGCTCCCGGCCACATTTCCCGCTTCGGGGATTCGGCTACTGTTCACAGTTTTGCATCGTCAGACCATGACCTATCAAGACGATAGTATTTATTTGTTGTATTATTTTTAATAATACAACAAATCATTATCAATAATAATTTATTATAATAATTGTATTTTTTTATAACCCATCCCTAATTTTTTTTAAAACTTTTTCTGGTTGAAAACTCTAAAAGATGCAACAAAACCAACACAAATAATTGATTCCATGCCGAGGAATAGGCCTCCGCCTACACAAAAGCCTAAATAAAAGAAATGACACAAAAGAGAGCTTAAAAAATTTAAGAGTCCGGAAATAAACACATACATTAAAAAATAAACTGGATTGTGGCTCAAGTATCTTTTTCCTTCTAGCGACAGTATGTAAGTGAAATTATTGCATGGCACCAGGTTGGACACTATAGTGGATGGTGGAGCAGAACATAGTGAAAATAGTGAGTCGGCAAGAAGGATAGATCCAAATTTATCTACGAAATCGCAACTAGGTGTTTTTGATAACCACAGTTGTAACTGAGAAACTCTCAAATAAAAGCCAAAACGTATATTTATTTATTGAAAACTGAGGGGGGTGGGATCGGGAGAGATTGTTCTCATTGTGACTGCGTTTACTCATATAGACACCAAATAAGTTGGGAAATTCCACAGGGGAGGGTGTATTGATTCTATGCTTAGATAGGGTATGACACGTTACTATATCACTATTTGAGGTGCCGACCACTCTCATGAGGGTATTTTAAGGCAAATATGTGGTGAAGGATAAGTGTGTTGAGTGGTAGTAATGAGTTATGAGGTGTAGTCTTGTTACAAACTAAGGCCGACTTTTCTTAGAATGGGTCATTAATTAATAGCCCAATGACCATTGGATCAGCTAAATGATAATAAATCAGATATAATACCTATTCATGATATTCATCTATTCTTTGAATGCTAGCGTACATATCTCGATTTGTGTTTAAGACAGTATAATAATAATATTTTATTGTCATTTACAAAAATATATTGTGTGACAACAAAAAATAAAAAAGAAAGTATTACAAATAAGTATGGCAAAATCACCATCGAGGTACAGGGTAAAGACTAAATATTGACAGTTAACTAATAATGAATTTACCCAATCAATAATCTTAATAAAGGGGGATTTTATCGATCCATAAATATTTTTTATCAATGTATGTTTGGGTTGGTTCGGTTATTGTTAACTACCTAAACTAAAGACAAGGCTTTTGTTGTGTTTAAAATTTAATGTTTTGGTTTTTTTCTTTCTTTAGAGTTACTTTTTCATCAAAATTCTGCCTATTTACTGAAGATATCATGTCAAATTTAGTTTTACATATTCTGTCTAACATTCACCAACACACTAAACAATTCACTATTTTCATTGATTTTATACAAGGGAACAGAAAATCAATTCTAATATAAAACATCCATATAACTACATGGAATGGATCTTTCTACTGTTAGGGAAATTCCCCTCAAAGGAAATCCTCTGTTGAGTGGCAACACTGCAGGGGACAAGAAAACAGCTGTTTTGAACAATGGTTGGCGCTGTTCACAGCAGCAATCCATAACAACTTGTCATCACAATTGTAACTTCTAACACCCAAATCTTGACCCAGAGCAGACCAAAGAATTTGATCATACAGTTCATACTTTATGTAATAATACATTACTAATGAAAGTCACACCTTTTGTGTGAACATTTTAACATGTATCATTTCCTAGTGAAAATAATACAGTGTTTTACATTTGCAAACCATTATTTCTGTGATAATTTTGTTAGTACTTCATGGTTTCAAGTATGAAGGTTGATCTTTTTCAGGTGTTGCTAATTGGCTTCATGGCCTTGCTACGAGTCTATACAATAAGAATAAGAACTTTATTTGCATTTTACACAGTTTTATGTGTTGCAAAAAATGAAATATTACATTAAATATGTCCTATTGAAGAAGAGATTAAATAAATTTATAATTTTATCATGAATAACCTTAAAACATGGTACGAGACCATTAAAAAAGGAGTTGTAACACACTTCAGGTTAGGTTAATTTGGTCAAAACAAAGACAAAATCAAGATTAACACTTTGTTTTCTAAATATCTACCATTTTGTTTTTTTCAATGATTATGTATTATCTCCCTCACAATCATTGGATTTGATTCAAACTTGATATACATTTGTATTTAAGTAAGACCATGTATAAAAAAAAATTCCAGCATGATCTAGCTTACCATTTCAAAATTGTGGCCACTTTATAATAATATTTTTAGGAAGTTTTTAGTGTTACACCTTCATAAGCAAATAAACACCAAGGTTTATAATAAAAAGTAAAGAATAACATTTTCAGTAAATAAATGAACAAATGAATGAATGAATGAATAAATGAGTAAATAAATGAATTGGTAATAATATTACCAATCTATTGACACAAAAATCATAAAAAATCGATTGAGTCAAAAAAGTTACAGAGGAAACCAGGGCAAAAAGTAAGGTAATAAGGGGAAAGTTGCCTGTTTTCAGCCACAGTTTTCCCTTAAGCTCTTTTATTTTTCCATAGATTTTTACAACCTTGGTGTCAGAATCGTGGCTATTTGATGATATTTTTAGAATATTTTTGAAGTTACACTTTAATCAGCGAATAAACAGGGAGGTTTGCAATAAAATGTAAAGAATAAAATTTTTGAGTTAATATTAGTACCTACCTTATTGCGGTTGTAAAATTCGATGGAAAAATAACAGAGCTTTTTGCCACGGTTTCCACAGTAAATTTGTTTACTTTCCATCGATTTTTATGATTTTGGTGTCAATAGATAGGTAATAAATTATTTACTGAAAAATGTTATTCTTTACATTTTATTGTAAACCTAATAAAGTTGTTATTCGCTAATGAAGGTGTATTTTACACTAAAAATACTATTAAGTGGCCACCATTTTGAAATGGTAAGTTAGATCATGCTGGTAATTTTTTCCACACATGATCTTACTTAAATACAAATTTGTATCCAGTTTGAGCCAAATCCAATGAGTGATGTGAGAGATATGGATATATTGTTTGGACACATGTATTTGTTTCCGCAATAAGCTATTTATTTTAGATGATAAATAATTTATGAAAAAGCAAAAATGGCGGATAACTGGTAAACGAAGCTATTGCTTTTGTTAAAAACCGCTTGTTAAACCAAAAACGTTTATTTGTTTAAGTTTCTAAATGGATTTTGTTAAAGGTTTTTTTAACATAATAATAATTTTTAAATAATGAAATGGAACTAAAGGGGGTGTAATGTCTTCCTGTGGACGAAGCTCAAAGTATGCACATAATTTATTGTATTACAGCTGCTATATAATAATAATAATGGAAGTTAGATGGAACATCTAAAAATTATCACAAAACTATAATATAATTTAAAGGTCTCAGTGGTCTCGAGCTTGAGGTTGCGGGTTCAACTCCCACTCTTGGCGTTTGGTTTTTACACCTCAAAGTACACCCTCGCAGTCCACTCAGCTGCGTAAGACAAGTGAGTAGCTAGGCCTAATAGCGCATCATGGTAATGAACATTGGAATCAAAGTGTCGGGCTCACAGTGAACTAACCATTTGTCCCAAATCACACTCCAACCAGTCACGTGGTCCTACCACTGATTAGTATGGAGCTTCATCAAGGTCAAAAACATGGTACATGGCGTTCCCCAGGGGTCGGTCCTTGGCCCGCTGCTGTTCACAGTAATGAATATTGATCTGCAGTTAAATGGAAAAACTTTACTGTTTGCAGACGACACCACATTGATGACCAGAGGGAGAGATCTACCTCAGTTGCGAGCTGAGGCTGACAATCTTCTTGAACTTGCCAAGGAGTGGTTCACTGTAAACCGGCTCAAGCTCAATGAAGATAAGACACAAACAATCCTATGCACCCTCAAGAAACAAATTGAAGAGGACAGTGCTGTGAAACTCCTAGGTTTCTGGATTGATCCAAGGCCAAGTTGGTCCTACCATGTCTCTCAGGTATGTGTGAAATTATCACGTGTATTATTTCTTCTGAGGAAACTGAGACCTGTCCTCCCTGAGAAATATTTAAAGACGCTATATTATGCACTGTTTCACAGTCATATTATGTATGGACTTGTTGCCTGGGGTCACTCATCAGCTACTTATAACATCTTACTTATGCAGAAGGCAGCTGTGAGAATTATATCCTATTCTAAACATCTTGACCACTGTAGGCCTATTTTTAAGGACCTTGGGATTCTCACAGTCACAAGCCATATGTATTCAGCATTTTAAGCTTACTAAAAGATAACCTAGGCAGTTTCACTAGAAGAGAAGAACTGCACTGTCATGAAACGTGCCATTCAAAGGACCTGGATATTCCACGTTGCCGTCTGAGTCTAAATCTTAAATCCTATCCCTGCTCAGCAATGAAAATCTAAAAAAACACACTACCTGCAGATGTGAAGAATTTAGACTCAAAGGCCTTTAAGATCAGCATTAAGGACTGTTTGCTTAAAAGAACGCTGTATTCATTGAGAGAGTTAGAGGAGGAGCCACTTTTTGGTAATATTTAGCCTCTGCCAACCTTTGTAAATAGTGTAAATAGTTAGGATATAACATGACGCAGTCTATCCGAAGTTTCGGTCATCGTAGGAATCAAGTATCAAGTAAGTAAGTATCAAGTATTATTTAATAATGTTTATAAGTGCACTAAAAATAAGGCCAAACTACAACAAAGACATACAATGATACATTATAGGGAAGTTAATGCCTCGAATGAGTGGTAATAACTTTGTAAGAGCCAAGAGGAAATAAGTGTCTTAACTGAAACAATTGAGTAAATTATTCAAGAGAAGAACAAGTTAGCGATTCTAAAGCTGTATCAATTATTCCACGTCACGCACACTTCTTCAGCTGCACTTTGTGGCAAGACTGGCGAAGGAACCCTCTGTTCTAAACATATACATTCGGGATGAATAAGGAAAGTGCAAGTATTATATTCCTTAGAACACCAGTATTAAATCTGTTATTCACAGCAGATTCAGTTATTGTCCATGTAAAATATTTCTTTTTTTACATATTTTGTAATATACAATCTTTAAGTTTCAAAATCAATTTTAAATTAGTTGAAAATTATACCTTTTGTATCATTTAGAAATTTGATGACTATCATTCACCACCCAAAATATAAGAAGCCGATCCGGGACTTATTTGTCACCCAATTGCTGACAATTCCTTTAACACCAACATTAATCTTGACACAGGCTCAAAAAACAACTACAGAATAAACAAAACCGTTTTTAACCCTATCTCCACAGACAAAATCAGATACATAACAAAACAACAACTATAGGAAAAACTCAAACTAAACAATCCTGGTACAAAAGACCAACCAACATAAAACAAATTTTTTGGAATTCCAAAAGAAGCCAAATTGAAGCCAACTGGAACTGGAGACAACCGTGCAGCGACTATTTGAACAACACCTGAAGACCTGCTACAAGATCAGCCTTCCTTAATGAATTGTATAACTTTGGCCATCACCATACTCTATGTTTGTGTGAATAATGAAGCTTGGTCTTGTCTTATAGTAGTTTTGTTTTTTGTGTTTAGAAATAAACCAAATTTTCCTTCATTTAAGAAAATAATCAACAAAATCTTTATAATTATTTGCAATAATAAGCCTAGTGCCTACTATATAGAGAAAAAAGAAAACATTGTCATCAATCAATAAGGTGTCTTTCAGTTTTATTGTTGTACACCTTTCATACATTTAAATACACTCTTAGAATATAATTCAATGTTACAATCTTTGCGGACAAAAATCTTTGCTATCAAATTGTTATCTTAATTTAATGCTGCTATTAAGATAAATATTTGTTGACATACATTTAAACATTCAAATTTAGATATTTATTAGTAAGAAATCAACATGTGTATAAGTTTGTCTAATCATGTGTCACGGAAGGCAACTTATCATCAGGACAGTTTAAACTCAACCTGCTTGCATGCAACTGTATTTTCCTCTCTGCGTGACAATCCCTCATTATCTCACACATTACACATTCACAACCTCTTATCCGCTATATCATCATTAGCGTGTTGTGTTTAACTACTCTTTAAAGACAGTTAGGATGTAATGACCAAGTCACTGAATATCTGTCGAGTTTTAATTAAGTCATAACCGTCATATTTAATTTAATCGTTTTGTTTTTATCATTGGTGTTAGCTCCTTCTCCGTAGTATGGCTTCACATACTAGTATATACAGTCAGTGCTTTCTTGCCACTGCCATAAACATTTTTTTGAAGAACCTTACAGTTTTAAGAAGTTACATTAAGCTGGTGGTCCCTCTGTTGTACAGATTTATAACACAGTAGGCTCTCTGAAGCTGCTTAACAAATATATAAACCATTTTTTTTTGCTGTACTCCAGAAAATATAATCTGAGGAGGTACTGACTATACAGATACAGTACAGAACGTCTGGAAAGTAGTTGACATTTTACATTTAATACATGTTTTCAGCAATGAAAAAAGAAAAATATAGCATTATAATTAGTTTTGAACAGTTTCAGGTAGGTAATATCATAGAATACACAGAGATAAGCTTTGTTTATCTCTGGTAAATGCACAATTAGGATTTCTTGATCGGATCTTGTGTACAATTTGTCAAGAATAATACTGAATTTTCAGAAGAATTTGTAAATATACCACGGAAGCTTTTTAGACCGTCAGCTCAAGCTATCAAAATGTCTTCTACTCCTGTGTCTTTAAATTCATTTAATACACCTAGCTGGAAGTTACATCCCTCACTTTCTGTTTAATAAAAGCCCAAAATTTCTTTTAGACCATTTTTCTGGTCTATTCCAGAAGTTTACCTCCTTCTCAAATGCCTTGATTACCAGACACATATGATGTCTCTGAATTTTCCCTATTTTCATGCTTTTCTTGACCGTGGCAATTAATCCTCAAGATTAGCCTAGACATCACTATTTTTAGTGCAAAGTAGTCATATTTAAAACTATGTATACAAAATAAAAGGGTTTTCATTATGTTTCCATAATTCAATAACTTATTGCAGACAATAATTTTTGTGACAGTTACCTTGAAATGTAAGGCCTGTTTGAGGGAATTTATATTATTTTAGGAATCACAATCTTAAAAAATAACAATTTCCTAAGAAATATGAGAAAGGCTTAGGTAAGAAGGGAGTTAGGATAAGGGTTGAAAGGACTTACAGACGGAAAATTTTAGGACAAGAGCCACAACACCAGCCACAAGTGAGAAGACAGCAACATTTTCGAATCCGCCTACAACAGGCATCAACTCATTAATTCAACACTGTTGCTGTCTCTCACAGACAAAAACATAAGATTTACAAAAATGGTGCCTTGAAAAAAACACTTGAGGGGTGGGGTGGTTTAGCTGGCAGATTGAGGATTATAATTACGAAGGTTTGAGTGGATTGTCTGATTTAACCCCCTGTTGTTCTATAGTGTGACAATAATACAACTTCCCTCAACCTCGACAAATACTTCTGTATAAGACTATGTTCCACTGCAGTTCTACACTAATACACTGTCAGTGGAGCGTTGCTAGCAATAACTCAAGATAAAAAACCTTGGTGTGGAACTTACTTAATTGCTGAATTGGGATCTTCACATGCTGCAAATTATGTGAAACAAAGCCTTTCAGATCATCAGTCTTCTCTTAAGAATATCTAAGACTTTATCATCTTTAAAGTATTAAAAGAAAAACACTATACTGGTGTCTAGTAAGTAGTTAGTAAGCCCTTATCTCAATTACTGTAGCATTGTCTGATCACCAAATCATTTACACAAGTATCTAAAGAAAGACATAGAAAGGGTTCAAAGCGTTTCCTCATAATGGTTGAGGTGCGCCTTGGCTTTAAAAAAGGTAAAGGTAAAGTTTGTCTTGTTTAACGAGGCGAAGTTAGGACTACAAAGTCCTTTCCACCACTCAACCTCGACCTTTACCTAGCGTTACCGTATAGTCACATTACAAATATAAGTGGTGACTGCGGGATTGAACCCACGCCAGCAGGGTGATGAGCTCCAAAGTTGCGCACGATTCCAACCCGCCAAGGGTGCCCGCTTTAGGTATCTGGTTGTATCGCAAATAGAAGTTTCTACTTTTGAAATCTACAACACTGGAATCAATATGCCTGCGTCTGTGGCTCAGTGGGTAGAGTCACGGCTTGCAAAGCGCAAGGTCGCGGGTTCGATTCCCGGCGCATGGGTTTGGACTGCTTTCCTTAACTAAAAGCACTTTGTGATGCCCACAAACCCTACATTTAGTAAATCATTAAAATTCCATTGGCGTAGACAACAAAAAAAAGAAAAAAAAGAAAGATGACTCAACCTAGTCAAGACCTGACCTATCTGCAGGAGCTCACAAATGGTAAACTTGATTTTCAAAATCTTCCGAAAAGACTGAACTTAAGAATTCCCTAAGGTTCAAAGCAACAAGAACATTTATCTGCTAAGAAGGTACACCACGGTGCCCATTCAACACCTGGGCAATGTAATACCAGATCACCTCATCTTGCTACCATCATTTAAGTAATCTCAACCTAAACTGGAAATGACACCTTCGGCTTGGATTCTGAGTTTTGATGTGATCTATGCAACAGAGTTTCCAGCTCACCTGTTACAAAAATTCTATAGCATTCCTCACAACTTCACAGCTAACTTAAGTCAGTCTGTTGGCAGCTGATTTTCTGCCTACTTTGTTGCTTAAAATATTTACGCAATCTCAGAGGTTATTGTTGTAGCATAGTTCCACTCAATGCATCACCGTTACACCTATAGATTGTTTGCATGTGCAGTATTATGACATATATTGTGTACCAACAGTTTTGCACATCGCAAATCTTTTTCATTTATAAGAAGGCTTATACCATTGATTGTCAACTAAATAACCTAAAGTAAAACATTAACCACCATTACATTTCTAACAAACAATTATTTTTCAAAACTGTTTAAATAGGCTCAAATTTAAACAATGCACAGATAAATTTATAAGCTCTCCAGGAAAACTTTCTTATTAAAAGTAAAACCTGACCTTTAAAGTTACATTACAAAGGTTTGCAAACAAGAACTGTAATCCAACATCACAGTTCGACTCAGACAATTAACGAATGGTAGAAACAAAAGAGTTCTAGTGTTGGCATTGGCCAAAGGGGTTATTTTTAGAGATGAAAACAAATGTGTTTTTGAGAAATAAGAGCTTAACAAATTGGGCCACACATTAGGAAACTAAGCTTATTAAAAGCTTCAGTTGAAGCCGTTTATTTCACAACCAAAGTGCTTGTTTGAACTAAAATAAAGTTCATTTATTCAGACAGAGGAAACATATTTTTCACTTTCAAACCAAAAGGGGGAAATTACACTTTTATGTTCAGATTCTGTGGGTGAATTCATTTGTCAAACAAAATATTAGGTACTATGTAAACTGGTTAAACTTTTAATTATTTGAATTAAAGTTTGAATTTGAACAGTACAACAATGATAAGAACAGTATTCCAAATTGAAGTCAAAACACTAAATATTGGTGGTAGGATAGTTCATCAGCAGACTGTGCTAGTTCTTCAATTTCCAAGTTTTAGCCTTAAAATTTAAGTTTATAGGTGATCAGAAATAACACCAAAACACTTGGACAAGTGTAATTAACTCTATAGTGTAGTGGGGTGTAGTGATTCTTCGACAAATTACTCCCATAAATTATTATTTGGTTAAGCAAAATGGTGCAAATATTACATTATTATTTTAACAGTCACATAAAAGCTATCGGCTAAACGCTATTGTTTCAAATTGCTATTTTACTGCTATCAACATGTTAACAAAACTCAACTTGCTTCGTGTGAACTATTTTTTAACTAACTTAGAACTATTTTCTGACTGTCTCTGACTGTAAATGCTGACTTTGTTAATGCTTGATGTACAAGTCTTACAACAACAATATTTATTTATTTATTTATAACTGCAAAGTACCCTAGACACCCAAAACAGTCAAAGTATTAAGTACTGCTACTGATAGAACGAGTTGATAGACTTTGGTCAAAGCTTGTTGAAGCCATACTTATTATAATTCTGGTCATTATAAATGGGAGGTTCGAAAAAATCTTCGACAGTCAGCAACTTCCGCCACTAACTATTATTGATATCATATTGACTTCGTGTTCCAAACTTAATAGTACACTTGACTATAAGTTTGCCATATCTTACAACAGTTGTATTTTTAAATAATATCTCCTTTGAGCATTTATCACCCTATTGTATGATGTTACAGGAGCTACATTCACTTGGACTAAACTGCATATCACTAATAGTGACTATGACTTTCATTAATAATCAACAAAATATACACTGTCCTTCAAACCAGACTTTCTACTTAATGAGAGTTTAATCTTTCCTAAAGTTTACATCATTGATGATGTTACATCAGTAAGTGAAGAAACATTGTATGGAGGTGATGGTGGTGGAATTACCCCCTCAGTATGCCAATAAATGTGAAGGCAAAATTATTTTGTAAGCGATATAAATTCAATTTCAATAATTGGGATAAGAAGTTGTGGAATTGGGCTAAAGACTGAAGGAGTGAAATGGATAAGAGCAAAGAGTGAGCCCACAGCCAGCAGAGAGAGAGACGTAAAATCAGAAACCTTTACATTCTAGCTAGTCACCCAGTTTGCAATATGTATCCCACTCCTCAGGTGTTCACACTTTATCACAGACCGGGTTTGAACGATGTGGTACGGAAAGTTAGACCACCACCTGAAACATACTATCCTTACATACTCAAGCCTACCATGCAAGCACAGAACAGATGTGAAAGTGTACTCACGGTCGCGAGGAGGTAGGGGAGGAGGTGGGGCTGGCAAGTTCACTATTGTCGTTGGCATCGTAGAAGTCCTCTTCCTCCGAACTCGAGTACGAGGTCTCGGGAATGTGTTGGGTGAGAGGCACTGCTCTCGCAGTCAGACCTGAAACCGATCTTAGTGTTTACACTAGAGTTGGTTTTGTTCAATGCCGTTGGTCAGAAGGGATAAGTATGCAGCTTCTCTTGCCAAAATAATAAAATACAATTATTGTCACTGCATGTAGGATACTTGAGCGAGCGCTGTGAAGTTGACTCGCAGCATTGTTTTTCATACCCCCTCATAGATGTGGTGTATGATAAGGAAGGATAGCCATTGTTTTTGTGGGTGGAACTTGTGAGAACTTGTCTATACCACTGCAGGCCACTACACCAGCGGGGGTTTGGATTTTGAACTTTTATTGTATGAATGGCAGCTAGCAAAGCCTTTTCAAAACACATGTTTAGAACATTTTCATTGTTATGTATAAAGCATCTCCCCATCTGAAGCGTGGTGCCCATTTTTAGAATCATCCAGGATCATATTTTGTGAAATTCTCATGGGCCAAAATGATCAATGTGTAATTTGCACAGATTCTTGAAATTTCCTAACGTCTTAAGATCTACTTACATATCACACACAAAAATAAAATCAAACTACATAAGACAATATTTAAGTGCAGTAAATGAAATGCGGTTAGAATACAACATGAAATTTCATTCAGGTATGATATTAAGTTCTACTCAAATTTAAACTAGAACTCTAATCATTGAAATCTATCAGTACCAAACCACAATTGGATATCATGACTATCATCTATAGCTTCCTCTACAGAACATGTCAATAACTATTTACAATATTTACAGTGCAGCTCATTTTAAAATTGAGCATTCTCAGTGGACTTGCTGAGACTACCTCAGACTACATGAGACTTGCTGAGTCTCAGCAAGTCCATTATGCTCAATGTAAAATGAGTGGAAATTAAATTTAAATTAGCCGACTTTTTATTTGGGAAGTTGGATTTCTAATCAGAGTTCTACTCTAAAGGAAAATTGAGGTTTTAAAATGCAAACAAATTTCCTTATTGTAATGTTTTCAATGACATAAAAATGTCACTTTCGGAAGGTAAAAACTCTACTCTAGGACTAAAAAGTAAATATACTTTCGAGTTTAGCGTTCTCTGTATGCAACCAATGCACATGCAAATGAAAGATGCACTGAAATTGTCAGTGTTAATTTTAATTATTTACAAATTGTAAATTTTTCATTATTAAAACATTTAATCCTTATCAAATGTATACCAAAGAATTTAACCTATGTTAAGAATCAACTGAGCTTAAGGTAATAATGACCTAAACAACAGGTGAGTTGCCAATTTGAGCCATGCTTCCCCATCTGTAACTTGGTTATTAATCAAAAATTATAACAAAAGGTAATCTTTTTCACTATTTAAGTTGGACTCTTTAACACTTTAAAGCTTAAGCCCAAGTCCTGCTTGGGCTGTCTATTGAAGTAATTACCATGATTGCTACTAGAGCTAGTGTTCGTGCTTGAACAGTTACGATGACAGTTTCATCTAGGTGCGAGAATGGCCGTCGTTCTAAAGCTTCAGCTGACGAGCTGGCAACTTAGGTTACGCGGTTGTCGCGAATTGAATCCTGCAGTGGAAGCGATCCATATTAAGCTTACTTACGTGTGGCTTAGTGATGGGGAGGGCCCACCTTAAATAAACAGTGAACGGCGGGTGAAAGTTGATGGCATAAGGGAGTTATTTATGGGTTGCTGTGTTAAAACACCTGTTTTGCTACTTTTGCTTTGTATAGAGGAGGAGGACATGTTTTTTTTTTTTATATATTTCACTTCCATTAAGAGATTGCAAGTAATGGTATTCCATTAAGTCACGGCATAAGTAAAAAAATAATAAAAAGACAGAAAACTGTCATTTTTAAAAAATTAACCCAGGCTTCAAAGTGTTAATAGTATTATGAAAAGGCCACCATAGTGAAATGTGATATTTGATCTAATGTTAAAATATTTGAAAAGAGTTTTATCTGGACTTAAAAGAAAGTGATGTTTAAAAAGGTTGGTTATGCAGATTCAGAGCTTAAATTAATTGTGAAAAAACCAAATTAGGTCTGTCAAACAAAGTTTTTTTAAAGAGATTCTTGATTTTTTTTACCAATAGAACAATTTCACAAAGTTTGTATCTTTATTTTGTCAATAACCCCGAATAAGCACTGGTTCAATTTTTAGAGGAGAGAAAAGGAAAGAGTAAGGACATTTATTTTGATTATATACAAACACGGTAAAGAGGATGTCGAAAGTCAGAAAAAGAAAGGAAAGCAAGTCCCTCTCTGAGAGCCGCACCTGACTACTACACACAGGATCAGGATTTCTCAACCAATTATTGTAGTCTTTTTTCGTTAACAAATGATAAAATTGGTACAGCTTGGATGAGGACGGACTATTTTTCATTGTAGTTTCAAAACTTGTGGGTACATCTTAGATTTTCTTGCGGCTTACTTTTAGTATATACCATATACTTCTTTTACTCTGTCTTATCCGCTCATCAATGATTTGTTGTAAAGAAACAAGTTTGGTGAAAGCAAACAAGAGCCTGAACAAAAAGGCTTGATCTTAACCCTTTGAATGTCATATTGGGTTATATACGCTAGCTGGATTTCAAACCTCCAGTGCTTTATACAAGTATACCCCCAAGTGCATGGAAGTCCAGAAAAATTGATACTTTAGATAGACAACATTGCGAGGGACATCAGACACTTGAATCACAACTACTCCCGAGTGTAAACAAAGCCTTTACGAGGGGTTGTTGACCTTGGAATGCGTACTCACGGAGAACAATGGCGGCGAATGGTGCCGCTACCGTGCCAGTGCCTCGTACTGGTTTATCCACGCTCACTCTTGCACTCGCTAGTCGCATCATAGTGATACTTGCGTGTGTGCCTATCAATATTAACATGTTTTTTTAATCATACACACCAAAAGAACAAAAACAAAAAGCATCAAGATTCCAAAATTTTTTCTTCATTTTTCAACGGCTTGAAATTGTTTTAAATTTTGTTTGGCAATCAAAGGGTTAAGCACGTAAATCTAGTGAGAATAAATGCTACAATAGTTACTAGTTAGTGAGGGTTGATCATAATAGCTACTATTTACAACAAACTTGTGGCTACTCTTAACCCCTCAGCGTCTTAAACTGTCACAGTAACGCGCGGCTAGTGTGCTCGCATAGGACCAAGTCAGTTACAGTAACACGCCAGGTCCGCCCGGTAGATGTTGCTTTCTAGCAAATTTATTTAGAACTTGTTGGAATAGAAACTTTTACTGACCGTTGTATCGATTATTTCTTGTTTCTCCGTCATTCTGTCTATTCCAGCTAAGGAAAAAAGTAAAACTGAACGGTTTTGTTTCACGATTGAATTCAGCTGTCAGTCGCGCTGTTTAACTTGTGTTTATTGAATCTTACCAGTGTTTACTAAGTTGTTTTATTAGTTTCGTAAAAAATGTGATTTGTTAGTTAGTGTTATGACTACTCCAGCAGCTGGGAAAAGTCAGACCATAGGTGTAGTGCTACTGTTAAAAAGTCAGGGCTTGAGGGGTTAAGTAAAAAAACTACCATAACCTTAATAAGCGTTAACAGCATTCAAGCAAAGAGACGTGGTGAAATGAACAGATGAAAGTGTACAAAGCGATGATGTGTAATGTGTCCGGTTCATTACTCACCGGTAGGGTAGACCGGCATCAGGGGAGCGCATTGAAGAGGGATTGCCGAGAGTAACCGTGGTTCCGTACACTCTGCCCCGAGTTCTATGCCTTGTTGGATGCTCGAGGGCAGATTAAGGCTGATTGAACCTAACCGTAAAACAGGTAGGTACTAAACATCCTGCGCTGTTTGTTTTGTGACTAATTAAATAACTTACTCTATCCCCTCACTTAGCTTTGCTGGTTTAGGCTATTACTTTGCAGCTTTTCAGATTAAAAGGCTCTGATGAGCAGATTCATACTGAGGTGCTACCCTAGACTCTAGAGCTACAAGTAGAAAACCGTTATTACTAAGCCTAATCTTCTGCTAGCTCAGTCAGGATGTACACTCAATCCTAAAAATAAAATTCATTGGTTTTCCAGATTTTTTCCAGCCATGGTTTCAGGGTTGTGTGGACACCCTGATGGAAGTCTAGATGTAATGTGAGTGGACATTAGCTATGTTCTCTCACACAGCGTGGGTTTGATTTCTATTTGGGCACACTTTGGGTTGCATCCTTAGAGCTATGGTAGTCTTTGAGCATTTGACTGGAACTGTAGCTATAAGAAAAAAAAGACTAATCAAATCCAGTAAGGCTACAACCAGCTATTCTTGAACTGCTCGATGATAACCTGTGCACTTACGAGTGTAGGTTAAGGGTAAGAACAGTACAAGTAAGTTGGAGGTGGAGGTGGTCGATGGCAACACATTGTAGTTGATGAGAGCAAACACAGTGGGTAAGTGTGGATGTTTAGCGATGACATCCAGGAGGTTTACATCGATGCTTTTCAGAATCAAATAATTTGATTTTACATGGATGCCTTCCTTGCGGTCTACAGCGATACCGATGCGATTGGTCCGTTCAAGGTCAACTGGCGGGCTTACCTTCCCCTAACACTTCTCTACTCAAGACAGTGGCAACAGTCTATTGTAGCTTTCAAACAATATCACACCGGTATGATATATTATTTATTTATACTAATATAATAACTAGTTAGGTACCTGATGGTTACTACCAACTTTTCTTCACATCCAATTGGAGTATGATGAAAGTTATGGTATGAAAAGGAGCAATCCAAAATTGGAAGTACTGTGTCCAATATGTATGAAAAAGTCTCAGGTGTCATTCTCATATAAAATTGAAATCGTTCCGGGTCCTTTTTAAGTTCCTGGAAAAGGTGTTCTACTCTCCTAAACGTTTTCTTTTCAAATGTATCATGTGTACTGCAAAACGTCTATTTGGGATATTCCCTATCAACCACCACTTAGTAACAGCTGATATTTCGCTTTCGTCACTTGACTCTCTAAACATATTAAAAATCGCTGAAAACACCTCACTGGACAGTGGCCTAGCTCTACTGACCATCAGGTGACCTCCTTGCTATGTGCGGGCGACATCGACATGGACTTAACTAGTGGCATCGACCGCGACCTCCACCTCGACCGTGACTTACTTGTACTGTTCTTACCCTAATGTGTACTACTATCGTCACTCCATGGTATTTTTGCTAAAGTTTTAAGATCAGGTGCTTGCCAATTGGATAAGTTTTTTGAAAAATGTTCCTTTTTTCATAAAAATAACTACAAATGGGTGGAAAAAGGTCAGAGCAGATAGGGTAAATATAGAAACAAATTAACAAACCAAAATATGTAGTCAAACAAACCACTTATACAACTTTTAAATTTCAAAAAATGTTCTCTCATATTTAACAAATTCCTTTTTACTATCTTTCTATTTTCTTTTCTTTATTTACATTCAATCATATTGACCGGTGGACCGATGCTTCTAGGTATCCAACGAGGCAACTCTCAATCATATTTACCCTTCAGTGTACTTGCAAATGCAATATTAGTCCAAAATAGCAATTCTCCCAACCTACGGAATTACCCATCCGCCTTCACCGATAAATCTAGGCCTATTCAAGGTTTTGAAAGTGTTATAAGAGGGCATATAATTTTCTGAAGTGCGGTTGCAGGAGTTGTTTTGTTATCGGAGTGGTTATTGGTGACTGCAAAGCGATGTCTACTAAGCATAAGCGGTCGTATTGACAATACAGCAAAACTAGACGAGTCCGACAGCGGTGCTAAAATCGTGAGAATTCATGACTGGATTCCACATACACTGCTTACTGGAATCTGTTATCCTCAATTTTTATTTATCGCGGTTAATCGGAGTTGATTGTATAACCAACGAAATACAACCACCAATGTGTATTTTAACGTACCTCTTAATAATCTGCTTATATCAAAGGTATTTACAGAGCATATAAAATTTTATTGTTAGGCGTTCTTTATGGACACCGTAGAGTTAAATCGAACATTTACCCTTGGTTTTCTACACCACAGTACAACCAGTCACAATAATTTTGCTATTAGAAAAATATACAGTTAACAGAAATGACCTGTCCTTCCATTTTGGATGAGACAGGTTCTACTGTAATTGGCATTTTACAGAGTATCCAGCGACCAGGAAAAACAAAATTCCTGAATGATTCCAGCTTTTGTTGACCCATTTTGCTGCTTTTAGGGTACAATACAATTACAGCATGCTTCAATTCACATTTGAATTTTGAAAACCGGTTAATGTACTTTCTAAAGGGAGGTGAAATACTCCTGCCAAAGTTTGGTGCGTAAAAGTTATTTGTGAATGACTGCAGCGACAGCCTTCTATTCTGTGACCAAATCCTTAGTTGCCGTTTGCAACATTATGTAGGTTGCCGCTAGAGCTTCCGCGTCCATATTTAGACTCCCGTGAGCGTCAGTGACAAAACCACGACTTTTGATACCGTATACCACGATATCTACACTCCCATTAGCACCGACGAGGAAATCACTACTTTCTACAAGCGTTTCCGATGATCTCTAGACTTTTTTTAGCTTCCGAATCGTAATCACAACTTTCATTACTGTTTGCAATAAGCTCTACATCTCTATGTTAGTGTCGGCGATAAAATCATGACTTTTGATGCCGTTCGATGCGATTACTAGACTATTGTTAGCTCACGACTTCGTAACCTCCCTTCTTAAAACTTCATGGTTTAGAGACAAAATTACTGCATAGTCTATGATTTTTCCGATAAATTGAAAATTCTGTGTAATTCTTGCTTCCCTGAATTAGTGAAGTCAAATTGTCAGTAAAACTAAAAACATTAAGGGCAGTTTAGCTTGATATATTGATAGTTGAATATTTTTCAAACACTTACCCGTTTTATTAGTTATGAAGATTTTGCCTACAAACTGTTAAACCAGGACTAATGTATCCAACAACAATATTTTTGTACCTAAGATGCAAAAATAAATTTATATTGTATGAATTTACCGCATGGTCTGGACATCTATATCTTTTACTGGTATATATGTAACAGTAAAAGTTTTTGTAGGATGAGTCAAATCATTATTTTGTGTGTACTCTTTAAACATTAATTAAATAAATCTCAATGATTTACTGTTTAGTTATTTTAAAGACAATTTGACTAAACTTGAACAACATTTTGGTATCAAAATATGGTTTACCTGGGGATATAGCTTTGGGAGGAGAATCAGGCACTGATACAGGTTGGTACGTTCGTTAACAGGGAAGGCTGTGTTCTGCAAAACAGAAATCAGGTCAAATGATTTATTATTTACTTACTCTTTCTTATAAATCATAATATATTTATGTACAAGACTAGAATGAAACAAGTGTAAACCATCATCTTATAAAACGTTACTTTCATATCAAATAACTAATTACTGCCAAACCTTAATATTAGGATGAGAAAATTTACAACGGCCTTAGTAGTAAAAAATTAGTCTTTTAAATACACTTCTATAGTTTATTATTATTTCATGATCAAAAGCTGTATGTTTACAGCATTATCACACTTTAGCATGTTCGGCTTGTACTCTATTTTCTCAATTTTTTTCCTGATTTTTTACATAACGAACAGTTATTTTCGATGAGTTTCAAGGTTTATCCACAATGATTTGGTTCAAAACCACCCAAAGGACATACATTACATAAAACCATTCCCTTCAGCCCAACTTATCTTGGTTTACGTTCTAAGAGTAATAAAACTTGATAAGCTGAAAGGCATATCAGCAACAAAACTATCTAATTGTGAAAACAATATCTTCTAAATATCGTAAGTCTCACCTTGGCGATTTGTAGAAGAACAATGGTGTGTTTCACCTGCTCCAACATATTCTGAAACAGTTTTACTCAATTGAAGAAACACTATTAAACACAACGGAACTGCACTGTTCATAGATTAAATATATGTACAATCTTGAGTTTCAAAGCAAACTAAGATTTATTAGTAAGTTATAAAAAACTAAAGTAAGTTAAGTGAAACCAGATAGGATTTAGCGTAAGAACATTTCAAGATGAAAACAAAGTACTTTTTTAACAAACACACAACGAGACAGGACTACTCCTTTGTTTTAGTTGATTGGAGAGAAATGTGTTGAGAATGTAGGCTAAAGACACAAAGAAATATTTATTTGTGTGCACAAGGTGTGATTAAAAAAGTACCAGAAGGCATCTCAATTGTAAGATACTTTATGTTCGCAGTTTAATCTATTTTATATGTTCCTTCGTATATATAAAATAAGTTATTTCGTACTTTAAAATACAGCACTATACTTCTTACATTGCTCCAGCAACTAATCTAAGCAGTGTTGAGAGCCTTTCTAACACAACTTTTAGTTATTTCATCGCATCATCTTTTAATTCTTAGGCTTTTGGATCTGACACGTGGTGAGCAGCTTGCAAAAATCTCACACGCAGTATCTCTGCACAGTACTCTGGGATATCATCTCTCTGTCACATGGGTTCGTGGTGGAGGTCGCTACCTTACTACAGCAGCTCTTTAGTTCTTCGGTTGTGTTAAAACATCACAATAATGTTTTGACACAGTGTAAACTGGAAGAACTAGATTGTAGCATTGTCTTTTATAAGCAATTCTTTTAAATTACTTACCTTTGAGATGTTTTGAGCTTTGAAAATTGAAAAACTTCACAAAAGTTACTTTGATGGTTGCAAGGATGATGCACATAAGTCACTCTTATTTCAAGGTTCGAAATTTGTAATTTAAGGATTTTCCAACTTGCACTTTAGTTAAAGTTTCCTCTAGCTTTAATGGCCAAAGAGCAACGATGGTGCTCAATGCTTCCTACACTTTCATGTTGATCCTTAAGGTTTAAATCACTCAAAATCTATTTATGACTTTTACATTTTCCTCCATATACTGTGTATAACTTTGAATATTACTACTTTGTTTGTCAACCACATATTTGTCTAAATCCTACACAAATATTTTGTTACATTTTCCCCAAAAGCACATCGAGATTTGTTTTAACAACGGTGATTGTGACCTAACCGGACTAGCTATCCGATTGAAACTGCCAATGTACCTCAACTGAGTAAATAAACAGGTATAATTTCCTTTTGCTGCAAAGTCTGTCAGTTACGATCGTACCACCTCATATGTCGTAAATACCCACTGACCAACTACAGACACTGGCGTGTAACTTACGTTGGCATGGTTGAGGATTGCTTCACATCTGGCTTTGTCGTCTGCATCTGACATTGGTTCCATCCTCAGCTCAAGGCCTGTGAACAAACACACACAGTAAATAATTAAGATATTTCTCATTCAATATTTAAGGTGGATTTTAGACCTATGGGTCACCTTGAGGAGAGGGAGTTCAAGAGGAGAACAACCAAATCTTTGAACTTTGGCAGAATATTTTTTTAGTTAAAACAAAGTATAGTTGTATCTATTTGTTTTAATTATTAAGGGGTATTTAGGGGCTATTGGGATTTTTGATTGAAGTTATAGATATTTTAATGAGCAAAATGCAATACAAATCTTAATATACTTGAGAGTGTTCTTAAATTTCTTAAGGTAACTTACATTAGATTATAATATATTTTAAGATGGTCAGCCTGTTAGTGATCATAACACAACAGTCCTAATAGATATCAGACAAGCAAACGTGGTATTTAGACAAACTCCTTTTTCCTTCTCTTCTTCTTCCTTCTTATGGGGACCCATAAGGTGAAAATTAGTCACCCTTCTTTCCATATACTAAAATATATACTTTAATCATGTATGAGTCTGACCTATTCCACCTCAGGATTCCCCATAGAGCAGAAATTATACTAGTAAATAAAGTTCTTCTGCAAACCACGTTTTCTGGGCGTTTAACCCTTATAACTCCGTGTTACAGTCACAAGAGAGCTGACCAAGGACTTAAAATATAAATGCCTACCAATCTAAAGTGCAATACCTGATAGTGTTATAACAACTTTTTTAGATGTGAGATTACACTGGTTGAGAGTAGTTGACTTTGTAGTAATAAACTAACTTTATTCCCAAGCCTGATAGGGTAATATTAACTATTTGACTGTTGTAGTAGAATGTTTGAGCTAAATAAATGGCATTTTTAAAAGCAGTCATTGTATAAATTGAGTTATTTGGTGTTAATATACTGGATGGACTAAATTGGTGTCAAAAAAATCTTCCTGCATATTAAGCTTTATTAGGCTTTAAGTCCCTGTCTAAAGCTACCAGGTTGGTTGTGCAAGTTGAGCCATAAAGCTCAATGAGTAGGGTAACTAATAGTTATGTGAAGCTAATACATGAAATTGTAAGTTTGTCTGTTGCAAGAACATCCTCATTAGTAACGTTTTTAGGCCCTAAGAAAATGGCAATGAAACATTAATCATTACATTAAGCAGTCATCAGTTCAAATTTCTATGAACTGCACTGAACTAAGCGTTTTGTTTACAACATCTTGTTCACTAGATTTAACCTTTTTAGACGAAGCTATGCACAGTATTTACTTTCAATTGAGTGAAACAAACAATACTCTTAAAGGATTGTACTATTAAAATAATAAAACTTCTATTCAAATTTGTTTACATACATTATCTTGAGGTGCCAAATGGCTTTATTAAAAGACAATTGAAATGCTTGTCTTATGCTATACATAACTTTTGTTAAACTCAATAACTTGGACTAATAACCAGTTTAAAGAAAGTAAAATAGCAATTGGTTAAAAACTGCTTATTATATCGTGACCCAACTTATGTCTTCACATTTCAGAGCTAAAAACAACAGTACCATGATTCCTATTAGACTAATGGAGCAGTTATCAGTCAATACTAATGACCTCAGAGTGGTCTGACAATAATTACTCTTTCAAGGTAAATGAGCCATGAAGCAGAAGAAATGTCAGTAGTCGTAAACTCAGTGACAAGTTAAGACGGATAATCAATAAGTTGGTGGTTTCTGTCTGAATCCTCGTAATGAGTTCATTTGGCAGCGTAAGGACATATAATGCTAATCTTCAGTTTAATTTAATTCAGAAAATTGACTAGGTTAATTAAAATTAAACTGATTCAAGAAATTTTGAGAACATTTCATATCCATACAACTTTTACAAAATGTGGCAAAGGACCAAAATGGACTCTGGAAATGTTTTTTAGGCATTTTGGACGCTTATAAGTCAAAATTGGCTGAAACTATGGCAATGAAACTTTGTTTGAGGATTAAGCTAATCGCACGCAGTGTTTATTTAGCTACATTTGAAGTCCATATAACATCCTCAAAATAAATTGCAAAAACCAAAGCGAACTCTAAAAGCCGGAAATAACTATGACTCTCACAAGGTAGCCAACACTTATAAGGAGAAGATGGTGAACTAACAGGCAAACTAAATTTTCTAAGGATATATAAAAACTATTTTTTTGTACTTTAAATTTGCAATTTTTGTAAAATATACACACAGCTGTGTTAACAAAGCCAGTGAAACATGGGCACTCTCAGCTAGTTTTAGTTGCAACTGACGTTTGGACAATTATGCTACAGTAGTGGTTGAAGTGCCATCAATTACCCTTTATATTGATTCAGTCTGAAGTGTTTCACTAAGGATTCAATGTGTGCATTTTCCCAAAAAACTTCTTAGAAATTCCAAATTAATTAGAAATATAATTAACACAATTCACTTGTTTCTAGTTTTCCTTGATCACGGTTTGTGCTGTTTTGTCAAAAATGTACACAATCTGTTTAAAGAAAACCACTCTTCGATACCCAGCTTGTCTTGGGTAGAATTTTGAACATATTTCTTGTCACTCTCCCAGCTGCCTCCATTTGTACGACTCAGCAGAGAACTTGAATAGATGACACTATTTAAATAAAATCCTAGCTTCATCTCAGACCAGCGGAACTGGTACATGGACTGAGTGAACAGAGGTTTTGAAATATTCACAAAGTCATTCAGTCGTCGTGCTGAACAATGCGCAATCTGCAGCATAAAGTCTTTGTTCCCTCACAGTCTTTGATATCCTTCAAGCTGGTGGAAAAATTGTTAAGTTTTCCTTTCTACCTATTATTGGAAAAATGGAGGTCTAATATTTTACCACTACAACACCTTCTCTAAAACTTGGTGTTTTAGGGAGAAAGTAAAACAGCAACAGCACTAAATTATATTAAATTATTACACTTAAAAAAAAATCACGAACCTATTTCATTATTATTTATATTTTATGACTGAACTAATGCAGAGCTAAGACTAAAGGCAGCAAGGGGTTTAAGACAGTGCAGAATATTATTATTTATTTATCATGATTATAGTTATTATTATTACAAAGTATAACATCACATATATTTAATTTAGTTTTTAATTTTTGTGGTTATATAAAAACTATTTAACAATGAATTAAAACACTATATAAATACAATAAAACAATAAATCGTTAAAACACCACAGGATACTTTTTCCATTAAATAAAAAGCGTTTGCATGACCGTTGCATGGTTTTGTTAGTATTTTCATATGTTATGGTTTTCATTATTTTATGTGTAATAGATTAAGAAAGTGTAAATTAAATTTTTGTTCTTCCTTTAGTTCTTTATTGAAACTAACCAAAACTTCTGAGGTACCTGGACCTGCAACCTTACAGATTTGTAATTCTCCAGTCCCAAAGGTTTGAACAAACTAACACTCTGCTTCCATGAACAAATATGCCTTACTATTATTTTCTGTATTGGTTTATATTTTAACTAGCTGTGTACCGTCTTTTACGGATAAAATATTATAGTATCATGACTTTAAATCTCTGTACAAAGGCAGGCTGTTGCTTTCGGTACTGGCATCAAACTACCAATCCTTGGACTGTTCCTTTATTTTGATAGTGGGCTTAAAGTTTCTAGCTGACGTACCTTTCTTCTAGCACGGTTGTGTTTAATGTTATAGTGTGGCGATAAAGTTTAATAATATGTTTGCCTGTTAGTTACCTACGCAACTGTGTAGTACATAGACAAAACATTAACTATCCAGCTCAACCACGGGGAGTTCAGCAAACGAAGCGTGGTAATAACTGAAGAGGTGTCACTATCTGTGGTTTTGCTGTAAGCAACAAATACAAATGTTCTAACAGCACCAAATATCTATTTTTTATACTTGAGAAGAAATTTCTTTTATGACTTAAAATAAATAGCCTACTTTAGTACCTTGGTTTGGTCGATGAGTATCTGAAGGTATGCATCTGCCTCGGCTAGTTTCTTGTCAAAGTCTTGAATCGTCGGCGCTTCACCAAGGAAGTGTCAAGCCTCAACTGTGAACAAGCATCAAACAATGATCACTTAGAGAACAAACTGATTGACTCCTGAGATCAAAGCAGTAGTTGGTTATCAGGCGCAAACATATCTAAATGCAATATATCCACCACTAGGCTGAAATATATTGACTTATTGTGGACTTCTTAATATGGTGAATAGATATTTAAAATGATTCTTCTATTAGGATCCATACAAAAAACTTCAACACAACCTTCATGGCTGTTGGATTGGTCATGGAAGTGATTTTTTAGATTGGCCACCCCGATCACCAGATTTAACTGTATGTGACTTCTTTTTATGGGGTGACTTGAAGGAACAAGTCTATATGTTTATTTAAAAGTCACAATGCCCTAGAATGTAACAATAAAATATGTGTATACAACCAAAAGCATGCTTTTAATGTTTTTAAAGTCGAATATTTTTAGAACCTACTTTGTAAACTGTGTAGAGTTTAAAAAGTTTGCATGAATGGGCATGAAATATAAAATTAAACATTTAAACCTCTAGTGGGCCACTTTCGATATAAAAAGTACACACATATTTACAATAACTGTCAGTTTAAGTTAATTTGAGTTTTCATATCTGTTTAGGTTTATTAAATTATAAAACCTTTAATATTTCGGTTATTGAAGTTAATTTTATTATAGAGCGAGAAGTGCAAACTAATATTGACATAAATTAAAGCTGACATATTCAAATTTTGTTGAATAAAATTACTTGTAGATCTAAAATATTATGAAAGCTTGTCCAAATGTATAAATTTAAACATCAACATAGCTTATCAGTTTTTAAGTGCTCCTAGGCTGACTTTTTCATGCCACTTCTACAAAAAACTTTAGGTACAAAATTATTGATGTACAATTCATGGGCAAAACTAGGTTTTCCATTACCAAGCTAAAATAGGGCAAACCCTAACCTAATTAAATATTTATTTTAGCCCACAAACTGAAAACCACTAATAATTCAAATGTCTCTCTCTCTCTGCTACGACGAGGAGGCAAAACAATTGGCGTTGTGTTTGCGTGATGCCGACCACAAACAAGACTCGTAACACTCATAAACCGGGGAGGTGCAGGTGTATGGAGATGAAATGGCCGTGACATCTGTTGACATTTCATCTGCCGTTGCATTGCGCATTGTTACCACCACTCTAATACAAGTATAGCAAAAAGGAGGATCTTTCCTGTTGTCGGAAGGTTAAATGGCAACTGTGTGGTTTTGCAGCATCGTTTTATTCAAATAAGAGAGCAACTTGATGACTTCCTAGAGTTTTACAAGAAGTAATGTGAGAAGTGATTAGATAGTAGTTAGGTGGTTTTACTTACTGAGCATCAATCAAAATGCCTCTGAGCAAAAAATTTTGATATTTTTGTTATTTGCATTAATGTATGGATTACAAAATATATGGTATGATTCGATTTTTAAACTGATGGAAATACTACAACATCCCACGAGCTTATGGTTGAGAACAGCCTGAAAACCTTAAGAGGGTTCTTAATATCGAGTCCACAAAACTACTAGCCAACAGTTAACTTTTGGTATTTAGACATTAATCTGATCAAAACGATCAAAACCTTTTAGGACCTTTCTGCTCATTGACTGGTTGAAACATCATCTGAAGCTATCATTGATCACCAATTTCCAAATATGTGGCGGAAACCACTTATTTACACTACATTACTTCAACTAAGGGTAAAATTAAACTACACAATGGTATATAAATTGATTTATCAACTCTTTGAGTTCAAATTATTGAATTCAATATTTAATGTGGATAAATCTTCTGTCGGCGTAAGATAAGGTAAGTTAGATTGGGAAACTGGAATAGAGATTTCTAATCATCTCAGCTTTGGGAATTTACTTTAGGATTAAAGGGATTTCCTTACTTCATTACTTGATAAAGATCTTAATTATCTGCTTGACTTATTATTACTTTTGGTAGGTTGGCACAGAAACGGCTTGTCAATTAGTCTGAGAAGAAAAGCACCTAAGAATTTAAAAAAACTCTCTTTTAAATAAAAGTTTAGTTACCGATCAATTTTTACTTATTTTACCAGTTGAGTCTTAAAACTGTACAGAATAAATTTTGCATAAGTGATCATAATAAATGGTATGATTTTTACAATTTCCATAACTTTTCTTTTTACAGTAGAATCTTAATAATTTAAACCTTGCTACAGTTTGGCACCTCCTGAGGTGACTTAATAACAACCAAAATGATTGCCAAAAGATTATTCAAAAATGTTTTGTACTGTAGTAATGATGTACGCAAGTTATTTTACACATTTCCATCGTGCATCGAAATAAAGACTTGAACACGTTAAAATTTCACCTTCAGATTTCACATAAAAACCTTGGAATATTTATCTTTGTTTTTAACTGAGCATATAATATACTATAGAAACTGAGTTGCAGGTAATTTAATTTTGAATCTTGCATCACTAGTACTTTTATTGTACTGTGAAACAGACATCTACCACAAAACATGCAAGTAGTGCACGTGACATTTCAGACATTTTATTACTGTGCTCCAAAGCTATAAAGAGTTTTAAAGCATGTAAAATATGTTTTTATAGGACATTCAGCTATGCACAGAGTGAAAGCATTAGCAGGTTTAATATCCATAAGTCTATATGGTTCAAACTTACAAGAAATGTAAAAAGTGTGTGGGTTTTTAACAAGAAGGTGGTCATAGCTCGGAAAATATAAAAAAAAAATATTATAGTTACTAAGTATATTTCTTACTGACGATTAAATTTTACCCTCACTTGATTCCTATTCATACAAACTCAACTGTAAGTATTTTTAAATGAAAAGAGATATCTTGGTAAATTGAAGATTCTAAGTATACTCCATGTTGTTGGAAATTTGATTTTACATTAAAATAGTGTGATTCAAGTCTTCATTGGCTTTGAAATACAATAGTGATTTTATAGCACAAAATATGCAACAAATACAGGAAATTTTAAGATTTGGTAGGAGTCTTTGACTTACTTATTATATATGAAGGCTTGAGTTTGGTTAAAAGTATTTTTATATGAGACCACTATGGAAATAGGTTTTACAAAACAACACAAACTGTGTTCAAAACAATAGCCGTGTTCAACAAACATACCAGAGAAAAGGCAAATTCTGGTACCTCTTCCCTACATAGGAAGTTTGTTAAAATCTGAATAATTTGCTTAGTACCAATAATTAAATTGATTCTGTAACTAGGACTAAAAATTTTAAAAATAAACAACAGTTAGTGGAAGTAAACTTTACTTCAACAAACAGCTCCTGATAATGATAGTTTGCAATTACTGACAACAAAAATATAAGAGAAACCATTTCATGTTTTTATTGTCGATAAAAACAATAGTTTGAACGAAGATAACGAGGAGACTTGACGTTGCCAGTGTAAAGCTCACAATAAAAGTAACTGAAAACCTCTGTACGGTTTTAACAAGAGATCTGCATCAGCTTTACAACACCTGACACATTGCTTTTATTTCCAAGGATTTGTTTAGAAAGAAAGTTAATTGAATCCTTTTTGTAGCTGGCTTATAACTTTGCACTCTTGATCCTAGTAATAAAATAATGTATTATGTTTCATATAATTACAGTTTTTTAATCAAATAACTTTATTTAGAGATCAAGATTATTTTATCAAAAAGGTTGATTTATAGTTAGTTTTGCAGTAAAAATA
The DNA here is from genome assembly GCA_018831715.1 of Matsumurasca onukii. NCBI lineage: Eukaryota > Metazoa > Arthropoda > Insecta > Hemiptera > Cicadellidae > Matsumurasca > Matsumurasca onukii. The sequence goes on along the minus strand of CM032058.1, from coordinate 75,016,945 downwards.
TTGTTGATTTTAGATAGTCTAATGTGCATTTCAATTTGTTTATGACTGAAGAAACAATTAAGTAATCTTTGAAAACAATTGTAATAACTGATTTGCATTCAACAAAAAATTGTTTGTAGCAAAATCAAAACTAATAAAAATAATTAAATGATTATATTTTATTCCCCACTTAATAGGAGCTTTCCTAACATTTTTTATCAGCAATGCGACAATCTTTTTTTGGATTGTTAGTGTTTAGTAAATTATTTTCCAAAAGTTAGCTTAATACATATTCAATCCAAAGACTAACAGATCAATTGAGAATAAGACCTATTTAACTAAAATTAGTACTATTAATTTATTTCGATAAAACAGAGGCAGCGTAACAAAGACAAATCTAGAGGCGAGCAAAGGCACAGCTACAGCGGCGACACATTGACAATACAAGACCATCAATTCATCTATCTTGTGTGGTTCACCGTGAGTTTCAATGCCATTGAGCTTTAACTCGCAGCTTTGTTAGATTTTATATTTTGTTAAAATTAAATTAATCAAAATATATCTTTAGTGGTTTAAGCTATTTTCATGGTTCTGTAGTTTAATTGTTTGCAAACATGTATTATACATCTTGTCTTGAGTGCTGTCATTTATATTCATGTTAACACCAATTTACTTACTAAAAGCAGACTCTAATAAAAAAAGTAAAAAGTTGTCTTAGCAGAAAGTTAGGACTACAAAGTCCTCTATACCACTCAACCTCGACCTTTACCTATCATCGACAAACTTTTGAGGTGGCTACAGGGACCTAACCAAGCCACGAATGATGAGACTCTCGGTGTACGTGATACCAATCTGTCATGGGTCCTCATATTACAATTTGATTCACAAAAATCCGCTGAATAAAATTTAAGAAAAGTTAACCAACAAATGTTTTCTAAATTGTGTTTATCTTGGAACAACATTCTACTTAAAGTAAAACGGGTTAAAAATACTGTACAAAAACAACAATACGTAGTGGAAAAACTACAGTACTGTATTGGAAACAAAGCATCGTGAATTCAATTGGGGTGTAACTGATCTGTTGGAGTCGCAGATACAAGCACATTTGGCTGGCTGTTCATTGCGTACTTGTAAAAGCTTTCCAATCAAGCTGTGCTGCAACCACCTGTTCATACATGTTGCTCTTTTACACCTTCTTCTTAATTAACTCTATACACATTTAAGTCAATTTCCATTAAAGTTTACTAAAACATTTTATTTAGGTAACTATTGATGAATTATATAAAAAGCTTCCCCAAAAAGATTAGTTTTACAAATAAATAAATTGTTATTTAAATTTGTTTTAATTATCTAATACTGAGGTTCTTTTCAAGATTTTGTTTATTTATTTGAAATTTTGTTTTTATAATGATTTAGTATTAGAGCTCACTTTTTCAAGAATAATAAAATTATAAATATTGGTTGTTTGATTTAAAGATTTTTATAGGAACTAATTTATTTAATTAAAACCAATTGTAATAATGTATACATTTAATTTTTATAATTTGTGTTTTTTGCTTATGTAAAATGATTAAAACTTAAGGTTGACCATTAACAAGGGTTGTGAAGATTAATTTAAATTTTGATATTTTATTTTACTAAAGCAAAATAAGTCATAAAACTAAAAATGCTGTCATTAAGTGAGTTTCTTATGAACTAAAAGTATACTAACTTATCCCAAGCAGCTGATCTGGAACCCTATCAATTTACTTCCAATACAATGCATAGAAGCCAGGGAAATTCTCTGGAAAATACTACAACCATGATTATATGTGAAAACAAAGTTTCATCTTATTACAGTTAGTATTAGGAAACCATGGCTTAAGCAAATCATGTAAATATATAAAGAATACTTACACATACACACTATTTGGGTTGGGTGGCTAGATCCTCCAAGCTTTGTATTTAGCAAGCAAGCGAGTTGGGACTGCTAATTACCTGGGAGAACAGAGAACCAGCACAATAAACCAAAGAAATGTTACATGTGGCGTGGTCTTGAACAATATTTTCCCCATCTAATTTAATCTAATCTAAGATTCAAATTAGGAATTCAAATTCAGAATTAAATTCCTTTATTATTCATGTTAATTGACAGTATTTTGAGTGAGTCATATCTTATGCATACATTCATTCTTCTTAACATATTTTTTTTTCATTACATATTTCATATTTTGTAATATACTATGTAAGCGTGTAAAGTGTTAAATGAATTACAATATTTTTGAACAAGTATGTAGCATCATCACCCTTCTTGATATAATTTTACATTATCACATTATTATATATATATATATTTTGTTTCTTTTTTAGATAAGCAATTAAAGAGTAGTATATACATTCAACAATCTACTATCTAGGTTTTGGGATACACCTTAAAGTGCATAGTACCTGTATCGCCATTTTGTTTTAAGTCCCATATAAACAATGTAAAACAAAGCAATTTCTTGAGAAACCTCAATTTGTTGCGTCTTAAGTGTTATTTGAAGAAAGATGAAATGTACTCCAGTGTCTCTGCTGACACTTTTTGAAAATTGTAATACTGTAGTTCAATAGTAAAAACAGAAATTTAAATACAAAGTTTCTCGTTTTTCATTTATGTCATGGTTTGATAAATGAAAATGGAAATTTGGCTCACCAGAGTCACTAAAACATTTAATGCACTTTAAAACTAAGTTTATTTCATAAAGGCGGATCCGTGGCAGATTGGTATCGTAGCGACTCAGACTCATCACTCGATTGGCCGGGTTCGATGTGTCACCACTTACAATTTGTAATGTGACTAATACGTTAACGCTAGGTAAAGGTCGAGGTTGAGTGGTAGAGAGGACTTTTGTAGTCCTAACTTCGCCTCGTTAAACAAGACAAACTTTTTTTTTGTAAAAGCCTATGAAAACTGTAAACTGTGAGGTGTCACAGAAAATGCAAGTTTTAACATTGCTTTTATGAAATTCTAGATCCTGAGTCTACTAGCACCTTTAATAATACAGCACAAGTACTTGTATTGCTGTACTATGAAGTTTTAGTTGTATTGAAAATGAATACAAGTGATAATCTAGAACCATCTTTCAGAATTTTAGAATATTTGGAAATTGCATTAAATTATTTTCCAGTCAAATGAAACATGCAGTTATGTTGTGAATCATAAAGTAATAAGTCTATAAAAGTGTTTATTGATTCAGTACAATGAAAAACAAAATAATTTACAAATCTTGCAAACACGGCTGGTTTAATAAAATTGGTTTGCATTGAAAACTGATTTGTTTTTAAGGTTTGAAACCCAATAAAGAACATGATTGATTCAGTAAACTTGGGAAAACAGAGATAATACATTTCGAATATCGAGGAAATTAAGAGACTTTCATCCAATTTATATATTACGAAACTCAGCGATGGAAAACACGAAAACATTATTCAAGTTTGAGTTGTTTCCTGTGCTGAACTTATAACTGTGTGCTGAAACTTCAAAACACATCAACAAAGGTCAGAGATTATTCACGGTGTTTTGTTATAACTTGCAAAGTGTTTCCGTTCTTGTCAAAATCAACGTGAATATTTAGACTTATAAAGTAGATAAGATACTGTATTGCAGTTTTCCATGAAATGAGTCAACGTAATCACTAATCAACTAATTCCCTTTTTTACTCCTTCCTTCTCTCTTCTTTTGACAGTAAACTTTACCTTATAAATAAAAATCTTTCCAGCCAACAATCAATAACAAGAGATAGTGGTTCAGTGCTAAAACTGTGATTTACCAGTTTTAACCAGTGATTCATTAAGTGAATGTGACTATTGTGTATTTTTCCTACAGTTCAAATTTAAGGTAAATATATATTTTGGCATATTTTACAATTTGGATCATTTTCCTCATAATGTCCAGATCATTCAAATATTTGTATTGTCTCCAATCCTAGCTAGGAAAAAAAAAAAAAAGTTCTACCTCAATAATTACTGTTAAGTGTTCTTGTATCATATTTTACTATTGATTTCATTACAATATTCTATTTTGTTTATTCAATATCTTACATGTTAATATTTGTGAGAAATTTCAGAAAACTTAAATATTTTATTTTTATGACTTTGTTAAAATGTGTTTTAATGTGCAATGCCTGGTTATCTGAAGTTCTTTATTGCACAAGTAAAACATATAAAGATAGCCCAAGTGCTGCTGTGTGAATCCTGGCGAATTTTCAAAATCTAACCCCAAAAGCTTTTAGGGCTGGAACTGATACAAAACAGTAGCTTTCATTCTTTAAAAATGTGTTAATTAACTAATCAAACACGACATTAAAAGTCATGATACTGTTTCCAATGTGGGTTAACCAACAATCAACAAAATTTAACCAACCAAACCAAGATGGCAGCAAAAATATTCAATATGACTCTGTGTTACACATGAAAACTTTAAGATTTGAACTCATGTTTTTGGTATTTGGAACACCCTGTATACTCAAAGTCATTAATAACTTTTCCCGTAGTCTTTGAGTAGTCAACTTGAATTTGGATCATTTCACATAAGTAGGTCAAACTATACTCTAGATAATCATTTTATACGATTGGTCAACTTCATTTGACTCAAAGTCAATTAAAAGTTAAAATTGGTTTTACTTTGTTCTATTTACCAGTGAAACAAACATGGCGATCAAAAACTATTATGTTTTTATATAAATTGTTGTGTAAAGTTATGTTATGTTACTCAGAATTCCTGTAACTAGCTTCCGTTTTGTTCTGTGTTTATTCTATAACACTAGCCACAGCAGCTGCTATGCACAGTTCTAAGTTTTTAGAGGACAATAAATATGTTATACTTTCTCTATTGTTCTTCATTGTGTTTGTATTGTGCCTATATTATAAGACGATGCCTCGAGTTGATGACATTCTAATATTGACTCCTTCAAAATGAGATTTTCACCTTGAAACTAGTAGGTCTTGTTTAAATGACAAATATTGATGAGGTTATTCTTTATATTTAATACAGTTCAGGGGCTACCATAAATAATTTCAATATTTCTTTGAATCCTTTTTGTTGGACTTTCAAGATTCATACTTATGAAAAAAAAACTTTCTGAATCTCTGATTTTCACCTGCTTTACTACCCATAAAACTTCTAGGCAAAACTATTTGAAAAGTTGTATAAGTTTCAGTTAGATTGTATCATTTAATTAATATAAAATTATTAATGAATGAAACAGTTATATATTTTAGGGTCAATCAATATAGTTCTGTCTTGTCAACGGTTTTATAGATGCCCCACTGACACATGACTAATCTACTAGAAGATACAACTGATTCCATTTCAACCACATCCTGCTGTATTTTATATTTAAGCATAATGCAAATTATTCATTCACACTTCCTATTACATTAACATTCAACAGAACATTGCAGTGGAAACATTCAGAGAACCGAAACCAATAACCCATCAACCAACCATCATTAGCAGCATAACCTCAAAACAGCATGTGCTATATTAATGATTGCTTATCAACATAAGCACATACCTGGTGCAAGAGTGTCACTCACAGCTCTTATCACTCACTGATAACACACATAAAGTGCACAAACACACTGGAAGTGTCACCCAGCGAGGAGCAAGTCTCTCCACACCACCGCCATCAGCTGATTCCAGGGCTGTATTGATCCCATTGCACCAACATTTGGCCCTAACCTCTATTTCTTTGCTAACCTCTCACTCCTCCATGATTCCATCCTTCCGGCTGTCTGTCTGTATGTTTGTAAACTGTCACCGCTCAACTTGCCAACATTTTAGAAACTAACTGTGTAAACCTGATTCACATTATCGGATAATAAAATAAACTTCCTGTGAACTTTCCTGAATATATATGAAAGTAAAAGTTTTACAATAAAATTTGGGGTTTCAATAACTTTTTAATGAAACAGATTTTGTTAATTATGTTCTAAGATAGAATCTTAGAATAGAATTTATATATCAATTGTTTTAATCTAACAGTCTACTAAACAGTGTGTCAATAGGATCTAAACGGTTTTAGATTATTCAAAAGTATTTTACTAGATAACTTGCACATTTTATTTAAATAGTTGGTGATATTAATTTAGAGAGGTATAACAAAGGCATTATAAATCAGCACATCTATACTTGATATACAATTTAACTGTATTACTAATGTTCACTTTGGACCATAACCAGCCCTACCAAAATTATCTCAAACTAAAGGCTAAGTTATTTACCTTATAATGTTATTTTCTTAATGCTTTTGTGGTTTCTTTGCTTATGCAATTTATTTGAAAAAATTATTAATACTAATAATTTTAGTTAATAAAATATATAATTATTTTCATGACAAATCAGATAAAACTGTAACTAGAAATTAAATGTGTACGACTGTACGTGAGGTCAGACGTTTCAATATTTATTTAAGTGTGCGGTGTATGGGCAATAAAAATGATGATGTAGTTTATGGCAGTAAGAAATTACATGTTTTTAAGTGGCTAGAAACTGCAATATATTTTAAAAAAATATCTTGCCTTTGGAATTTTGTTTTTTTTTATTATCCAACGCTAATCAGCATTTAATTTACTTTATTTATGGTTAACACTATTTACAATGAGATTACAGAAAAATATACGATAATGATTTGCAATTAATATAATAGTAGGAATGCTTAATTGAAAGTTGAATTTCTTGATGATGCTGACAACTTAACTATGTGGTTGCTTTACAGCAACCACCAGCAAAATTATACAGCAAAGCCACTGGACAATATAATTACCTTTCAAATAAATTGTCAAGTTATTCGATTTGGCATTTATATCGCTCGTAGGAGTATTCTAATTTTGGCCACTCACTCCTGACGACTCTTAAAAGTTGTTTAACATTTTAGCCCACTTTGTATCCATACACTCTCACATTTTCTCTTGTGGATTATGTAAAACAATGTTAATGAAAATATCATACACGTTTCTAGCTCGGGCTCAGAATTGTAATTAGTCGAATGTGACTGAATTGCAAGTGTCATTAGCAAGCTTACACTCGTCATTACGTGCGTATTGAGGCTGCTCATTTGCAGGCAGCCGCTGTCAATGCACAGCACAAACATTGAAATGTTTACAAACACGATGTTGATGAAAGATTGACTTTGAACCAAGAGAAATATTCCATCCCATTTCATTTTAGTTTGTACAAGTCAATAAATTTCATTTTAGTTTAGAACTTGCACACAAACTGGAAATGATCAAAACGGTAGTGAAACAATGCTGAGGCAATATTTTACAAACGGACATGTCGATTGGTCGATGGTTGTACAAAAAGAATTACACGCTGTTAACAAACTCACTCCAATAACTCTACTTGTGGAATTGGTTTACATGAAACGACAACAGGTACCATGCACCTCTTCACTTGATTCACTTTGTTCTACAGTAATATCATCACAATCTGACAATTGTGCTAAATGTTTTTATTTTGAACAGTGCGGTTTTCAAAACACATTTTAGGCATTTTAAAAAGCACAAATTACTTCAAAAGGATTCCTTGATGTTTAGACTTGACCTCCTTGACACTTTTTTAAACAGTCTATAAATCTAACAGCACCGAAACAATTTTGAATGCCAATAAAATGTTTTTCATTTATTTATCATTTTCTTTTGGGTTCTTGATGAAACTTTAGAGGATTACTCATTAAAACAAGTTTCATATAATTTTCATGTTTATAACTGATGATGCCTTACCGCATGTTTATTGAGCTCTTGCTTTGAAAATTATATGAAACTTGTTTTAAAAAATGAGTAGTGATTTAAATCATTTATTTATGTTAAAATTAGTGTAATATTTAATAAATAATTGATGTATTTTACTCAAAAGCATGCATATCACCATTTTAATACCGTGAAGTTTTTGAACTTATTGTTTAACACTAATAATCTATCTCACATACACCAGAAGCATTCGGAAAGTTTAAAAAATTTGCACATCACGACCAGTGCAAATGTCTTACCATTATGACCACATATTAACCTGATAGCTACTCCCCTTGGCTTAGTTTGTGCCAAGTTTGTTGTCATACAAACATGCGTCATAGTTCTACAACGTTTTGGGTTAGTGCAGGGTGTTCAGCGTTCAGGAAAAGTCCCGTATTTTCCGAGTAAATTTCGCTAGTTTCCTGGATTTAGCTACCTTAAGGAGTCATACATAGTTAATCCCACGACTTTCTAGCTTTCACGACGATATCATGGCTTACTTTATCGTTTGCGACAATCTCTTGACTCCATAGCGCCGACGAAATCACGACTTCGATGCGTACTGTTCTAGGCTTCGACAATGATATCTAGACTCGTCCGTGACATAATCACCACTTTGCGATCTCTTTCGCAAAATTTCCGATTTAGGAGCGAAATTTCGCGATAATTCCCAACTTTTCCTGTATAATTCTCGGTTTTCCGAATTCCCATATGCTGGACACCCTGGTGCTGTTAGTGGCACCAAACTTAACACCCACTCGTCTAAAATATTTGCATGAAACAGAGGAGCAGAAATTACCCACGGAATTTTATGGGAAAGTTATAGTTTTTTAAGACAAAATAAAATATTACCACAGGACAAACTGTTTTAATCTCTGATATCACTTATTCCATAAGCTAAAGCCATTTTTAACTGAAAACCACTTTGCAAATAATGAAATTTATTTTCAATTTTTTACCCATTTATTTACAATGGGAAAATGAACTGAAGGTTTTACAGTTACAACAGATAAGCTGTAAGTACTCTAGAAAGTGGACAATTGATCTCGAGGTGCGAGTGGCAGGTGCAAATACACAATCGTGTAGAGATGAACACAAGCCACTCACTCCATACAAAGTTAAACTCAGCTAATGCTCGGTTCCGACAGATGTGTTGATTTCTTTATTTCCTTTGTGAGCCAACTTCACTCTATCTCCAGATTGCAATCTCAGATTGTGCCCTCCATTTCATTGTTGCTCTTTCAAGTCTATTTCAGTTTTGGCAACTTATAACTTACCTCGCCTATCACCACCAACTTAGGTACTCAGTAGTTTTCGAAATACTACCTGGTCAACGATTTTAAATGGTTTACTAAATCACTATTTGAGATGCCGACCACTCTCATGAGGGTATTTTAAGGCAAATATGTGGTGAAAGATGAGTGTGATGAGTGGTAGTAATGAGTTATGAGGTGTAGTCTTGTTACAAACTAAGGCAGACTCTTCCTTAGAATAGGTCATTAATTTAGCCCAATGACCAATGGGCAGGAAATACAAGGACCAACAGCTTAACGTGACTTCCGAACCACGCAGGTGATATGGTGGGTGTTGATGCGGGTATCATCAGATGATCACTGAGACTATCTGAGCCGCTCTAAACCTATGTCATCCTCAAAACCTGACCTCCATAAAGCTGGATTACAGGACCACGCCACGAGTCCCAGTCAACAATTGTTTGTGGGATATATATTTAACTACTTGAGGTTTAATAACTGAAATATAACTGGGTTAATAACACAACGCTTTTTGATCAAACTTTTGGATTGTTTAAAGGGTTGATTCTTTACTTATCCATAACTGAAATAATCACCAATACTATTTTATAATATTTATAATACTATTAATAATATAATCACCAATACTATATTTTAAATATTCAAAAGAAATACTTCAGATATATTGGTCACATATTTAAAAGTTTCCATGGACAAAAAAAGTTACAACTTTGAAGAAAATAATACTAAAAAACAACATCAGTTAAAATTAAAAAAATTAAAACCATTGAAGCAATTTGGACCAAGGAAAAGTCTGTATTTGCAAGGACTGAAAACAACAAAGAAATAGCAACAATGTTATATTTAGCTTGCTTCTGAAAGTGATTGATAAATACAGAGGAATAAAAGAGATTTAGCGAGTGTCATTTTCTGAAGTTGTCTGTTTCTGGATTTGACATGCCATCTTTCATGTCCACGATTTCTATATAAAGAGTTTATATAGTTTTGTTACAATATTGCTTGCAGACACTCAAACTGTCTCTCTCCTCTGCTATCAAAGCAAGTAGGTTGTAACTCAAACACAAGTGGTCTTCATCTTCTAACATTTCTCAAACCAAGAAATTTTTAAAATAAGTAAGAGAATGTTAGATTCTTAATTTTTGTCTTTTGATCATTTTTCTAAAATGGTTTTACCGATCTGCAAGGATAATTTAAAGTAAATAATGTTATTCCTTAAATAAATCTAATAATTCATTATTTGGTGTATACGTTATTTGATGTGAATAACGGACAGTTTCATACACTGAATTATGTTCGATAAAAGTAGGATTGAAACTAAGGAATGTTTGGCATAAGTTTGCTCACTCTCAGTTATTATTGAGTTTGAGATGAGTTTCATGTGTGGGAGGGTTTCCAATCATACTTCCTAATTAAAATAGTTGGAAAAATGTGTTTATTTTATTAGCCTTCTTACTTTGAAACTTTGTCTGCATACAAAGTTGAAGTTGTATCCTACACTTCTAAACTTTCTAGACTAATATTCATATTTGTAAAGTCTATGTATACAAATTACACTGCTTGAAGAAATGTAAGGTTAAATATTACTATGTGCAAAAGTGTATATTTCACTCAAATCAAGTTATCTTCAAGTCATTGGCTATATTTTGTCAGTAAAGAATTTATTTATTTCAACCTTTGGCGTTTAACAAAGTAAAACTCATAAACAAACCAATTCAAACATAAAATTCACCTAAACATTATGTAGACATGAGTAACAGAGTGAATGACGTAATGATTACAAAATCATTGCTTTTACAAAATAAGCTACTACTGTTTAAAAAACTGAGGAATAATAACACAATCTTATAGGATTTACTTGCTCTATATTTCAGGAGATATCCTGGAATCCCTTCAGAACAATTCCGAGCTGGAGGGTATGGATTCTTAAGTGGGATTTTGTTGGAGAGCATTGCAACGCTTACTGTCATAACCCGATTGCCATAGCAACCTTAATGTTAGATGGCTTATCAACAGAATCTTAATTTGTTATCATTTCCAAATTAAAAATAAATATTGTGGAAAGTTTCAATCTACTAAAAGCTGTATCTTCCACACAAACCTGTTTCAAAACTTAACATAAAACTAACAGTAAACCTCTACATCAAATAAATTACAAAATAAAGCTATCAACACAAAAATGTTTAAAACTAATAACTTTAAGAGCAAAAGCAATTTTGTTATAACTAATTAAAATAGTTGGAAAAATGTGTTTATTTATACAATAATAAAAAAAATAAAAAAGGCTATATTCTTTGTTAGCATAGTTGTTGTTACTAAGATTGTAACTAGTATTGAATACAGAAGAGTCTTGCTAATCCAAACTGATTGGTACAGGCGTTTGTTCGAATTAGTAAATTGTTCAGACTAGCTTCGATTAACGTCAAATATAGTCAAATAACGTCAAATTCCTTTTGATTATAGAAAGAAAATTGGGCTGTGATTGAGCTTCTGTGATTGTTCACAAGAGTGACCATGATGTGTGGAGGAAGTAACTATGACTTTCAAGGTAACCAAACTCAGTTTTGGGTTTATCACGGTATTTTAGTTTTGGATCCTGCTCAGATTAGGCATCTATAAATCGTAAAATGGCTGCTGCTCTGAGAGGGAACATGTAAAATGTATTTATTACACAGTTTTGTGGCATTTACTGTATATCTCCACCAGTTAAAAATTTCACACACTAATAACCAAAACCTCTGTATTCAATGTAACCTTAATGTTCTTAGTTGCAATACAAATTGTTTACATTCGACAAAAGACAAATATGTTTGCAGTAAAAGTTAATATTTCACTATAACATGATTACTACAGATAAAATACGCCCTTGAAATAATTGATTTAACATCACAATTAATTATCTCTTCTATACACTTTCTATGAGAACCTTAGCCAATTGTATGTTTAAAAAGATCTTCAATGTCAGATTTGATAGAAAGTAGATTGGCTATTAAACAAACAAAACATTGCCGATTGAATAACATTTTTCCATGTTTCCAGTAAAAATTTATTTATTTAACTTTGAATTTGATTTTTAAACCTTTGGCGTTTAACCCTTAAAACATTGGTATTCCCCCTCATTCATACAATATTCATCCCAAACAGACATTTCATTTAACAATCTAATCCATCACAGCTAACTAGTGTGAACTTTAAACACAGGTAAAAGTCACCTAACGTTCTGACAGTTTTCAGCATTCAACGACAGACATAGCGGGAAGCTGGGTTGGAAAAGCGGATCACGGGATATCGAGGGTTCATCAATATTCAGCCCTCGAACGTATTGTTTATGTAGCAACCTGCTTCATCATCGACCACAGATTGCTATTTTTATAGCAGAAGACACAAACTATCTCTCGGTAAAACCAATCATATCATAAACTGTTATACCAAGCAACCATTCAAGTAGTTTCATCTGTAGACTGAGAAGTTTGCTCTACTAGTTTAAGTAGGGTATCTATTATTTTGTGTTTTGTTTTAGTCTTACAAACGATCTTCAGAAAAGCAGTGCAAACCGAACACTAAAAGCTAATTGTAACTAAAAATAATCATGTTCAGAGGCTTAATGATGCATTTTGTGTGAAATAAAAGTTTTTCTTCTGACATCGCACCATAGTGCAATTAATTTTCCTGATTGATTATATTCATTCCAATTCTCTAAGTAAGATTCTTCTGTATAAAGCTGTTGAGTGATTTTTTCCAAGAGGTTGCAAAGCTCTTTATAAAGAACTCATGCACATGAAACATAGCATGTCAAGACAAAGATTGATAGAAAATGTCAGAAAGTGTCTCTCACTGAATGTTTTTTTTTTATTAAGGAGTTTTTTTTATTTTGCTGTTTTAGAGTGAAAGTAAGATATAGTCTTATGTAGTAACAAGGTTCTTCCTTTTTCCCTTCAGAACAATATCTTCAGTATGTTGATGATATCAAAATATTCCAGTAGATTATGATAATTTTCAAAACTATCTCAATCACATTGATAGGTGATCATAATTCCAACAAATTGGACAAGGACCAAGGGTCTGGAGGGTATGGATTCCAGGTTAAAAAAGGAGAATCATAGAAGGCTCTCCCCAAAAAATGTTTGAAAATTAAGTGTTTAAAACAAGATTTTACGTGTATCCTTAACAAATACTACAGCCTACTAAATACTGAACCCTTCCTGTGTCATGGAAAATAAAACTTAAGGGAACTAAAATTATCTTATAGAACAAATCACATTTTAAAACAGAATCAAGTCTGTGCAAAGAAGATTTATCATGTTCCTTCATGAAAGAGGAAGCAATCAAATCATGGAATGCTCTTACAGTAAAATTCAATTTTGTTGCTTGTCACATTTCTCAGTTATATTAGAAAATTCGTTGAGGAAAGAATCTAGTTTATGTAATTATTTTGTTCAAAAAAAAAAAATACTGCATACATCAAGATATAATTAATTTGTTCTTTATAATTTACTGTAAATGGGTATGAATTTTACTCTGCACAGTTGTACAGACCATGATTATAGAAAGAACACCTTAATTTACTTTAAACCAATGTTAGTCTGTATTAAAATAAATCTTTAATTTAAATAAATAGTAAATACAAATTGAAAATTGTGAAAAATAATTAATAAGAAACAAATTAAAAACTTATTTTGAAGGAAATCAGAGTAACAACTTAAGTCTGGAAAGTTCCAACTGCAAAATATGATAAGAACTCTTACTCGTTTTCAAAGTTGGTAAAACTTGTGTTGACTAATGTCAGGAAGTGACTTTGGGAAACCTAGCTGTATCTTCCACACTAAACTACAAATTGAGACGTGAGTTTCAAAGCTTAACATAAAACTAACAGTTGTAAACCTCTACATCAAATAAATTAATACGAGTATTTGTGAAATGAAATTTCAGAAAAACAACAATATACACCAACACAACACAAGAAGTGCTGATCTACCTGCCAGCCCATCACACAAAGCTTTACTAAAAACAAAACTATCAGAAGACATCAAGAACTTGAATGAAAATAGCTACACGGTAATTCAGGTGTACACTGAGAAGAGAAGTTATTTTAAGATCCCTCTATTCTGCAAGGGAATTGGAGCTGAGGCTTTTATTCTTGAAGGAAGATTAGCTACCAAAACGTAATTTGACGCAGCCAATCCTAAAAAGGTTTTAGGCGAAGACATCAAATAAACAAGTACGTAAAGAAAGCCAACATACATTGGAAGAAAACTGTACAACCAACTACTTCTGGAAATGCAAAAGCTGCAAGGCAGACAATTCAGATCAACCCTGAGATAATTGCTGGTAGAACATCCTTTCTACTCTCTTGAAGAATTTTTTTTCACAAATACGATTTTTATATATTGTGTAGACTATATCTATGTGTGTGAACCTCAAGGAACAACTGTAAAATTCTTTGTTCTTTAACGCCATTACAATAGTTCTACGAATTTGTAAGTAAAGGTGTTATCGTATTGTATTATTATATTGTACTGACCAACAGCTTCGACAGCCGGTTAAACTGAACTATCTACAAACAACAGTTACTCACATATTTGATCCGGCCGCCACATATTCCCATGGAGTTGGTGGTTGCAAGGGAATCAATGAAGTGTCGGCCGAAGTGACCGAGCCAACACGTGACTGTCTGGTAAGGCTTCTTCGCCTGCTTACCCTAACGTTTACAAGCACTGGCTATAATTATCACAGTGCATCGTCTGCATATGATATGCGACAATCACAACAACTCTAAGCAAGGAACTAGATGATGTTTTGTTAATAGCGGGGTTTTCAAGTTTTAAGTGATTTAACTATTTGTTTCAATTTAATTTTCCTTTGACAAAGCAATTAGCCTAATTAAAATTTTCTTGTGTTTAAAATAATGTTATATCGTAGGTCTTCAAGAAATTTGAGGCTGCAAAAATAAGCCTAAAAGTTTACTGTAATAGTGGTTTACCAAGGCAGATATTTATCTAAAGACGGCACCAAATGGTTTTTGTAATTTAGATCATATTCATAAAAGTATGCCGTTTATAAAATAGTAAAAGTAGGTCTAAATAGTAAATAACACTAACAGCTGATCTAACTATCTAAATAATAATTTGTAAAATTGATCCAGTGTTTGTTAGAAATTGCATAATCAAGAACAACTTCACAGATTTAACCCATTTTTTTAATTTCTTAATTTTTGGTAGAATGTTTTTATGAAAAAAATAAGAAAATTACAGAAAAACGTTGATGATTTAGTTTTGCACATTTTACGATAAGCCTACTTAACAAACTTTAAGTAAACGCATAAAGCTGATAATTATTAAAAAACTTGAGTAAACAAATGCTTTTTGTGGACAGGACAAAGTCTGTCAAGTCAGCTAGTTTGTTACGTTTAAAATATTAAAGTCAATGAAGAATAAGTAGTATGTGGTTTAATTTAAAAGATTTAGTGGATAAAAGAATTAGTTTGAAGTGCCGATACAGCTGTGAACAAACTGATATTGGATTTTCATTAAAATAATATCACAACTGGTTTTGGCGTCAGCACAAAAAATGCCATTAGCTTGAGAACACTGAGCAAGCAAGAAAGTATCAAGTTATTGTTGGCCTTACTGCCAAACTGTGAGTAATATTATCTGTATCAGACTCGGTAAATATTTATAATCAGATGGTCTAGCAATTGTTTATTTCATCTCTTTTACATGAACAAACTTGATTTTATGGACTAAAATGTTTATCATCTTTGCCAAAAAATATTCCTTTTGCAAATTTGTAAAAACTAAAATGGTGTCTAGTTTACCATTACCACTCTCTGTATCGTTGACCTCAAGGGAATTGACTGTGTCATAAAAATTAATACTGGAATGTCACTGTATACTAAAGAAAGATAGCAATTAGTTTGCTACTACTGTAGTTTAAACTAATAGTAAGATTTTAAAAATTATACACATTTTGTTTTTTTTTTCATTGCTGCAAAGTTCAGGTGGAAAAAATTAAGTTGCAGAGGGTTGCAGTTTTAAAAATGCTGTCATTATAAATAGTGTTACTGTGAATTAAAACTTACAAATGAAAGGTCAACATATTCTTTAGGGTAAGTTGTAACCCATTCTCCAAATTTTATTTTCATTTTGAGAAAAATCCATTTTAAAAACCAAAGCAAGTAAAACTTGATAGTTCAAAACTACCTGTAATTTCACGAATTTCTTGAATAGCCTGTTGCCAAGTGGGGCTGTTATCCAGTTCTGATAACTCGTTCATCTGCTACCTAATTTAATTGGAGATAAAACGTAATCTATTTTTCTTTAATTTCTAAATAAAATGTGACATTTTTTAGTTTGAATATTCGAGTTCCTTCCATTAGACCAACGCTGTCAACTGACAGTGAAACGGAGTAGAGGAAAATCAATTGTAAACCATCAGACTAAACCATCGATAGTTTAAGTGTAAGAGAGGACTTGTTAGTCCTAACTTCGCCTAATAAAGCCATTTTTCATTTCATTCATTTCAGACTCTTAGGGCCGTTTTTTCAATTGCCTGGTTAGCAGCTGGTTAACTAACCACCGGTTAAGTTGTTTACAGTCTGCAATGTTTACATTTTCACACAACGTTCAAAGTACTTAAATGAATGATTTGAAGATTATTCATGCTATAAAGGTATAGTTTTACCATTTTTACTGAATTTAACATAAACACATTATGCTAATATAGCTAAGTATAAACTGTAACACCAAAATGCAAAATCAAAACAGACAAAGTAAAACTTAACCTAAAAGATATCCAGCTTTCCTATTGGTTGGCTTCCTGTCCTAATTTTAACCGCCGGTTAAGAATGATTTGAAAAAACGGCCCTTAATGTTGAAATTATTGAGCTTCCGACCATACTGCTAGACTGTCAAAATGTGATCTAAAAGTGTTATGAACTCTTACAGTTAATAAAATTATCAAGCAGTAATTAAAACAACAACCGGTATTGGTATGAAAAGGATTATTTATCAACTTCTCATATAAATCAGAGAGTTGATATCGATGACAAAGTGGCAACGGCTCAATCAATTGTGTCTCTCCAAGCTATTAAATCCCTAATGACTTGGGCTAATTAAATCAGTTTGTTCAATCAAACTTGATCGGCTTTAACTTGTAGCGGTTCTGCTTCCCTACGTTCAGTAAACAGACCATTTACATTCATGACAAACAGGTAAATTGAAACCTGTAGTTTTACTCCTTTTAAGATTAAGGTTGTTAAAACTTTGCAAGAACCATGCAAATACAAGAAGTTATTTGGAACTTTTATCACTGTAATAGAAGCAAGAAAAAATAAACAAAATTTTAAGATTATTTTCAACAACAAAATGTATAGGGTTCAGTCAACTAATACTCAACACTAAAATATGTAAAAAAAAAAAATTATACATATTTGAGTTTGTGGAGCATTACCGTAAAAACTAAAATAATAATGACGAGCACCAAATTAAGTCCTGCTAATATTTACATGCGTAAACTTAACTAATTATAACTGTACAACGTGAAGTGATTCAGGCAGCTACTGTGACTTATCATCCATATATGCACAAAAAGTAATTATTTACTCTCTTTTTACATTTATATGCATTGGATAAGTTATTATTTGTCTAATATACAAGTCAAGTAACTATATATATTATAAAATAAAGTAACTAAATAATAAATGAAGTTACATAATTAAACTTACTGTTAAATGCTTAAAGTTGACAAAAGTGATGCCTTCTTTCATGAAGGTCTCATCACTCAAAGCTTCATAAATGTCCAATAAAATTCTAAAATGAAATTAATACTTGCAACCATTTAAAATCTCCAAAACTCTAGAGCTACAAATGGTGAATGAAATATTACCAATCCGGGCTCGTGAGTCTGTCAAAGAGATTACAGAACAAACGCTGGAACAGTGGAACCTTGATGTAAAGGACAACATTGGTAGCTGAGCTATGCATTATTGGGCACCGCATGACAAGCTTTGTGCCCATCGTCTCATATTATCCACACGCTTTCCGTTTTCATCTATTGAC
Organism: Matsumurasca onukii; assembly: GCA_018831715.1. Lineage (NCBI taxonomy): Eukaryota > Metazoa > Arthropoda > Insecta > Hemiptera > Cicadellidae > Matsumurasca > Matsumurasca onukii. Next base: position 74,998,884 of record CM032058.1, on the reverse strand, counting down.
TGTTTGTTACACTTGCAATTTAACAAGTAATGTATTGGTGAATAACTAGTTTGTCATTTATTATAATTTATCACGTTAAATACTATAAATCATTAACCTTTATTTACATGGAAAAATAACTTTTACTGTACTAATAAATTATAAATCAACAATTTTATCATCACACATAGGCTCACTCTGGGTTACTAGAATAATATAGTTTAAAAAATAAGAGCACCCTGGTTCAAAGAATGTTGTTTATGTACATTTTGCAAACAGTTTCGACTGTTACAATTGGTGTTTATTTTTTGTACTTGCCGATAAGATGATGTAAAATAGTGGAGCAAAACGGTTTTGGTAATGTGTTCCAATTACACAAATCTATCAGCATGCTAAATAGATTTTGGTAAGTAATCATTAGTTAAGGATCATTAATCTACAAATTGTGTCAACATTTTCAAAGTTTTTTCTGTGGGTAAAATTTATTGTGGTTATGGTTTAATTTGGCAACAAACTTTACAATATTGCAATTTCAAAAACTGTTAAATGTCATGGAAATCCACCATCCATTTGAAAATGACAGACAAATAGTTGAAAATTATAATAACCCTTTTACATCCCCAGTTGCTTGGCAATATTGTCTACTAGAAAATGGACTGTCGTCTACACATTGAGAACTTTCATCTGCGAGTTATGCTGTTAACTTTTATTTTTTTGATAATTTATATAATTTTAAAAGCTAATCGCACAGAAAATATTTTATGACTAATACAACTCTCTTCCCAAAAGTGAGGATGCTAACTTTAAGCAATGCACTTTTCATACCCTAGACATTCCTTAAACAGATAAAATTTAACTCATGAATCTAGAGCTTTAGCAGATCCGTGGCAAGTTGGAATCATGCGCGACTCCGGAGCTGATCACTCCGCTGGCGCGAGTTCGATCCTTGCAGTCACCACTTACATTTGTAATGTGAAACTACGGTAACGCTAGGTAAAGGTCATGGTTGAGTGGTAGAGAGGACTTTGTAGTCCTAAGTTCGCCACTTTAAACAAGACAAACTTTACCTATTTTTAGAGCTTGACGAACAATTGAATGACAAAACTGCATGAACAGGCTAACTCTAAACACTCAGAGCACAACAATACATGTATCAGAATGTGCTAATGAAGTGATCGATGCAAAGTAGTGTTGAGCCGACTGAATAATGCGGACCACAGACAGCCGAGCCGAGCCGGCAGAGACAGCTGATTGCACTTGCCTCATCAGCTGTTCACACTCCCGCACTGTGTTCCCAATGTTTTTAAAGAAACAAGAAAAAGGTTTCAGGTTGTTTAATTTGCCTTACCTCGTTTTTTTTTAATTGTTTTACAGTTCAGACAGTAGTTTTTATCACTTATAAAAGCTATGAAAAGGTTATAAAAGCTTGAATGTCTTAATTTTTTCAGATTTCATTTTCAGAATTACTATTTCTTTCACAGTTTGAGTGCATATCATGTATAAAAATTTATCCCGAAAATTCAAAAATTAAATATACCGAACAAAGAATTTTTTCAATCCGAGTATACAGTCCTACAAAACAGCCTTGTCAGGCTTCGTCTTATCTAGAAGGATTAGATATAAGTTAACTTAGTATCGTTAATATTGAGTGTAATTTTATTTTAATATTAAATACTTGCTTAATAGCAAAATTAATTTTTCATTTCCACTCACAGTTGTTATCTATTACTGTAATAAATCACAATTTTATCCACTTGTTAATAACTACATTTTATCACTGTTGTAAATATTATTCAAGCACTTGCCAAAAATAATAATACAAATATTGTGTAATATTTACAAATATTACATAATTATATTGTACATTTATCTCTCAAAAACGAATGTTCCTCTTTGTTTATAACTATACCCTCACATCTTGTTATCTCAGTGTCGGAGTATATCTTTATTATTATTATTCTAAAACTGGAGTATTGTTGGAAGAATATATATATAGAGGGTGATTCAAAAATAGGGCGCCAAATTTCAGGGGTGGGTTCCTTATGCTAAAACAATGAAAGAAGTCCCTATAATCATGGGTCCTAAAATTCTTCGTTACTGCGGTAGCCGCCATTTGTATTTTTTACTTAAAAATTTATATCTCCAGAACGGTTTGACCGATTGCATTCAAACTTGGTATGGTGTTTATGTGTCCTAAGGGCAATTTAAGACAAATAATTATGTCTTCAAACCATACAGAAACAAAATGGCGGCTGTTTAAATTTTTCAAATTGAAATACTATTAAATTGGTGCATAATACAAAAAGTTTACAAGAGTAAAAAAGTTGTATTTTATAATTTTACATTAAGATACAAACTCATTTTTCCAAATGTTAAATTAATATTTTCACTTTTTACATCATTTTACAACTGGTACATTACCAGTTTTCATTGTTAAAATTTATATCTCCAAACGGTTTAACCGATTGCATTCAAACTTGGTAGGTGTTTATGTAATAAGTTAAATTTGAAAAACATTATTTCATAAAACCCACAGAAACAAAATGGCGGCTGTTTAAATTTTTCAAATTAAAATACCATGAAAATGGCGCATAATACAAAAATTTTATAAGAGTAAAAAAAGTTGTATTTTATAATTTTACATAAAGATACAAACTCATTTTTCCAAATTTTACATTAGTGTTTTCATTTTTTAACAATAATCTTTTTTTCTTAAACTCACCTTATGACACATAAACACCCTACCAAGTTTGAATGCAATCGGTCTAAGCGTTCTGGAGATATAAATTTTTAAGTAAAAAATACAAAATGGCGGCTACCGGGTAACAAAGAATTTTAGGACCCATGTTTATAGGAACTTTTTTCATTGTTTTAGCATAAGGAACCCACCCCTGAAATTTAGCGTCCTATTTTTGAATCACTCTGTATAAAATAATTTACTAACAAAAAACTAGTCTTGCTACTTTAAAGTCTGTAGAAAACTTGTAGAAACTGATATGCTTTCAAAATAATTATATGACTCTTTACTTCACTTAAACTTACTGCTTACTCTATACTTCACTTAGAAGATCCGTGGCGGATTGGTATCGCTAACTCCGGAGCCTATCACTCCGGTGGTGCGGTTTGATCCTCGCAGTCACCACTTACAATTTGTAATGTGACTATACGGTGACGCTAGATAAAGGTTGTGCGGTAGGGACGACTTTGTAGTCCTAACTTCGCCTCGTTAAACAAGACAAACTTTACCTTTTACCTTTTTTAAACTTAACTTTTGTATTATACTTTTGACAAATTGCAGTAGTATATCATTATTTTTTTAAATGTGGATAACTCATATTTCACTAAACAATTAGTTTTGATAAAAGAAATAAGCTTAATTGTTTTAATTATACCTAGAAATTTACTACCAACTTAGACAAGCACTTTTCCACGGCTAAGCTTAATTTTCAATAGTAAAATTCAACAAAACTTTCAAACAGTAGATAGTTGTGAGTGTGTTCTAGTTTACACTTCACTATCAAAGAAAGCAGCAAGGTGAGGCGAGGAACGTGAGACTTGTTAAGCAATAAAAGAGTATTGCAGCGGGGAGAATGAGATCGTGAAGTAATTGTAGAGTCAAGACAACACAAGTGTTATTGCTAAGTGCTTACACCTTCTGCACTCGACAAAACACTACTTGAATGTGACTTTCTCAAAAGCTTCATGAGCCTACAATGCTACTAGATGTACTAGATGTATTTAGTGGCTAACAGGATATATTTTAGTGAATGTTAGAATTTGGTACCGGATGATTTTGTAAGAGTTGCCATGGAATGTTTCACACTAAGTTCAGCAATGCAAAGTCAGACTAGCGGACTTACTTGTTTTGTAAAGCAATTTGTGTTTTACCCAAACTAATGCAAAACAAATGCATGGTGTCCGTAAATTCCCATGGATATTGCAAAATCTTAGAACACATGCCAAAAAGGAGGTAATGCAAATAATGAAATAAATGTTAATTATGTTTCATGGTGAGGCTTTTCAGAACCATATCCTTGTTTTTTTTTTACTAAGCCCCAAATTGACTTGGGACACAGTTTAGATACAAAAATCATCTCACATTATATATTTAACTTGTTTCAAAATATTTGCATTCTATAGCAAACAAAAGAACAGGAAACAGAGCAAATGCTCTCTTGTACCGTATTTTGCACAGCACAGAAAATGGTAAAGTCACATCAATGATTTCAACAGTTCATTTCTAAAACAATATTGGTAAATGACAAAATATTCAGAACAAAGGATACAAATCGTTACAGCAAATCTAAGCTTTCTTTATGTTAAATATTTAAAAGAACAACCACCTATATTTACAAATTTTGTTTTATGATATTATTTGCAAAATATTTCCAAATGTTAAAACAATAATGTGGTGGATTGCTTACATCAAATAGAAATTGCTACTTACTGAGTTCTCATCACAATCCCAAATGTAGTGTGCATACTGCATAGTGGCCGTAATACACACACTACGATAGGAATGTGATGATGACATTAATTTGCAATTTCTATTAGTACATATGTTATATATATTCCTGAAAAGAATTTTAAGACCAGTATAATTCTTTCTAAATAGTTATAGAAAGCTAAACAACACTTTAATAATTGCAATGCAATTTTATGAGTGTTTGTGCATGCATAAAACTAAATTTCTAAAAGATTAACTCATGAAAATCTTGTTGGTCTTTTCTGAAGAAATCCTTTAAACTTTGTTTTTAAGTGAAACTTGTTCAAAGTGTGTTTGGTGTTGATAATGATAGCACTCGAGTGTGACTGTGTTTGACTGGTGCGAGTGTGTGGGATAAGTGGCTGAGTATTCCAACAGATCTGACGGTGACGGCAATGTGTTACATTACAAACTCACGTCAAGTTATTGACAGATGCAAGTTTCTTGTTTGTGCTTCCCTCACAACCCCTCACATGTTTTTCACATTACTTTAGTTGGTTAGTATTACCAGATGATACCTTTGTTTTGTTGACTAGCAAAACTTAATGATTTGATTTTGTTTTGCTGTAATCGCTGAGATGATGACTTAATAGTCTAAACTGGTCGAGTAAATAATTACATTTTCAAAACTGTGTGCTATGGTTCTTTTCTTTAAACATTATATAACTCTAGAAACCTTTAAGTTGCATTATTGTGTGATAGTCAGTAGTTAGATATGTATATTTAAATTGTTTATAGCAATTTTCAGATGAATGTTTAAGTGGTGAGACATTTAAACCTGAAATGTTTTATGGAAATGTCAAGATAAATAAAAACAAGATGTTTACAGACATTTTGTTTAAACTTTGTCAGACATCTTCAGTTAAATTTTAAAATTATAGAAAGATTAAAAATCATTTAATATAGAGTTAAGAAACACTTCCTTTACCTTGTATAAAGGTAAAATAAACAAGCTATTTTGGCACTTTGGCTATTTTGTAAATATAAACAAGCTAAATGGGAAATGATATAAGCCATAGAATAAGAAATGTATATAGGGGAGAAAAGAGTAAAACCGGGTATCTAAAGTTTGCAACTTTCGGATTCCACAGAGTATGACTAAACTTACTGTGAATAGGTGTACAAGATCCAAAGCTATCTGGCTGGCTACTTGTAAAAAAAACATGAAAATCCAATCTTAAACAATTTTTTCTTTACATAGATTTTAGTAAAAAATTAATCTCCCGTTTTACCCCACCGGGAGGGTAAAACATATGTTTACCTGAGAGCCAATTTAGAGTCAAACAAACAAAGTCTGGTTGATGAAGATATTTTTTACCATAAAAAGTGGGTCAAAATAAAATTAATTAATGAAACAATTGATTATACAAACAAATCAGCTCAATATCTTACCATAATTATTTCACCAAACATTTAACCTAATATAGTTGTTTACTTGGGAAACTACAAAAAATATTCTTCAACAAAGAGTATTAGCGTAAAAAAAATAATACTTTAAATCCTCAACAAAGGTATAAATATTCATTTATGAACTAGCAAATACAGGAGCAGGCAATAGAGAATAAAGGCAGCCTATCACAAAAGAAAGCAATTATAGATAGTAATGGTAAACAAAGCAGTCCAATAACCACTTAAGTCTTATCTACTTAATGTCAGCGTTGTCTTCCTTTGAACAAGTTATAACTACACTTAGCACTGGATCTAGAGGAAACATGATTCACCTAAATCTTTATGGATTTTAAAACTAGCAAAACAAAACTGCTACGTCAAAAACTGTAACTTAACCTGGAAATAATTTCACGGGTTAAAAACTGAAGTTAGCCGATTGAATGTTAATGTGTATATTTTAAAAATAAATCAACTACACTTAAGTTACCAGATGTGGTTAAATGTGTTGCAGTGAAACGCTCATTAGTGATAATTAAGTGTTCATCAGCAACACAAGTTTTGTCCATGAAATAAACGTTTCATCGCTAATATTCCAGCTATGCTAAACCCTACTAACCCACTAAACAGTTTAATCTAATTACAGTACTTTAATTAGCAGTCACTTGAAGCAGAAGTTGTTTTCTTAAGGTCTTCTTGTCGTGTTTCAAACATTAAAACAAACTTTTTATAAATGTGTTGAAATATATTCATATGAGATATTTATTTGTACTTGAATCAATAAATACAGTAATAAACAAACAAGTCCAAAGACTGTTGTCTGACTTTATGAATAGTTCAATATCTGCTTTGAACAAAACCGGTAGATAAAATTTCAGTAAGTTTCGTTTTTATTTCAAAAGCTCTAAAACACAATTATACCGTTGGTTTGTAATTAGCAAGATTTTTTTAGTAAGCAATGTTTGATACTTTCTTTCTAGAAATCATAGAAATTAAATGCCACAGGATTGATGAAAAACTATCAGTTTGTTTTATTTTTTCATAACCTATCAAATCACCTTTTTCAGCTGCCATCTGCAAACGGACTTTTGACTTCCTTAAATAGTTTTCAAGCTCATGTTTAGTTCACCTATTGTCCAAAGTTATGACAACCACATCTCAAACCTAGGACTGATTGTATACTCACCGACTGCGAGGTCTTGTAGCCGTAAGCGTGGCGCAGGATGGTGTCTTCAAGGCATCTCACCCACTTCTCCCGCTCCTCGCCGTCCCGCGCCTGGAAATGGAACGTCTTGGAGTCCACGGTGATTGTGAAGGTGCTGTCGTCTTCGTCGTCTATTCCGATCACGGCTCCTTTCAGTCTAACACAGCCTCTCCGATCATCTTCCTCGAGGCAACATCATCAGAAACTGCCGCTGTTTTCTTTATCAACAGTAAAACTTGTGTTGGGTGAATGCTCACTTGAAGGAATTCTTCAGCACTCCAGAGACTGAGATTCATCCGAGAACTAAACCTTCTCTAAAGTGCAGTGGTGCCACGTGAGTTGGTCTGTTTCAGAGGATTTCAAGCAAACCTAGAGTAGAGCAACCAAAGGTAAAGATGCCTAGTTGGATCTACTGATTTGGTAACACAAAGAGATTCCATCTGGTGAACTGTAAAACATTGTTGTTGGCCATTGTAAACAATCTCGTTACATATTCTTTCGCAACACGACATTAATTTTCGCTAAACCAGAAGTTGCAAAATTCTATAGCAAAGGTTTATATTTAGCACTGAAACCCAAGGTAAGAAGCCAAGTATACACGCATATCACATGCGCTGTCTCATAAAGAGTTAAGAACTCAACTGAAGAGCACCAGAGAATGCTGTTAGAGAAGAGAACTAAACCCAAAGCCATGGCAAAGCCACATCACAAGAAATTTATCTAGACGGTAGTTCACCTAATAAACAGGAGTTTCAGATTCGTCAAAGAGATTATCGAGAACAAAGGTGGTTATAAACGTGTTTCAAATCAAAAACATTGGCGAATAAACAGCCGTCAAGCGCGAGAGTTTCGCTGTCAAAGAGATTATACTATGCCAACTCACCTATAAGGTTGGCTCGATTTTAACATTCACCATGTCAAAGTCAGATTATTACGTTTAAGTACGCTTCAGTTGCGGTCAGATTTTCGCTAAACACTAAAGGTCCTATTCTCAACCACGCACAGAGAGATTATCGAGAACTAAACCCAAAGGTGTTGGCCAAGAATTAGAGTTTCACGCTGTGCTACAAGACAAAGAGATTATCGAGAACTAAACCCAAAGGTGTTGGCCAAGTACGCTAGAGTTTCACGCTTAAGTTTCAAGAGATTATCGAGAACTAAACCCAAAGGTATTGGCCAAGCACGCCTTAGAGTTTCACAATGCTGTCAGAGCGAGATTATCGAGAACTAAACCCTAAGTGATTCGGCCTTGTCCAAACTTGGCAACCAGCGTTTCTTCAAACGTAGGTCCTATTGGATTTCACCAAAGTTCACGCTGTCAAAGAGATTAAAAAATCGAGAACTAAATCCGCCAAAGGTGTACACTTACGCCTAGAGTTTCACACTGTCAGAGAGTTAAACACCCGTGTTGGCACAAGTAACTCGCTTCGCTGTCAAAGAGATTCAGCCACCCAAAGGTGTAATAAGTACGCTAGAGTTTCACGCTCCACAGTCAGAGAGATTATCGAGAACTAAAACGCCCAGTAAGGTGTTGGCCAAGTAAGCTAGATTTTCATGCTGTTAGAGAGATTGCAAAGTCGTGAACTAAACCCAAAGGTGTTGGCCAAGCACGCTTAGAGTTTTACCGTCTTAGTGAGAGTGTTTCAACTAAACCTAAATGTCAAGAACTAAACCCAAAGTTGCTTCATGCTAGAGTTTAATTTGATGAGATTAAATCGTGAACTAAACCCAAAGGTGTTGGGCCAAGCATGCCAGAGTTTCACGCTGTCAGAGAGATTATCAAGAACTAAACCCAAAGGTGTTGGCTAAGTACACTAGAGTTTCACGCTGTCAGAGAGATTATCGAGAACTAAACCCAAAGGTAAGCAACTAGCTTCACGCTTAAAGTTTTACGCTGTCAGAGAGATTATCGAGAATTAAGCTACTTGTAAAAAAAAAAACACAATGAAAATACCTTTGTATACTTTTCTTAGCAAGATTTTAGTAATTAATCTCCCCGCTTTACCCACCGAGGGTAAAACATATAAGCTACATGAGCTTTAGAGTCATAGAAAGTAAATCGGATTGATTATCAGTTTTTTTACCATAAAAAAGTGGGTCAAAATAAAATTAATTAATGAAAGCAATAATTATACAAAATCAGCTCAATATCTTTTAGCAAAACTATAATTATTTGCACCAAACATAGCCTAATATAGTTGTTTACTTTGGGAAACTAGCAAAAAGTTTCTCAACAAAGAGCATGTAAAAAATTAGAAGTTCACCTGTCTTGGTCACAAAGAAAGAATTATCAAGAACTAAAGTAGTCTAACCTTAAGCATTTACTTCAAGGTCAAGGGCTTCCTTTCAAGACTGATTGTATACTACATTTAGCACTGGATTTTAGTAGAGGTCTTTCACCGTAAATTTTATGGAGTTTAAAACTAGCAAACAAATGGGTGTTGCATCTAAAAACTGTAACTTAACCTGAAATACTTTCCAATGGTTAAAACTGAAGTTAGCTTTATTGAATGTTAATGTGTATATTTAAAAATAAATCAACTACACTTAAGTTCAGATGTGGAAAAAATGTTGCAGGAACGCTATTAGTGATAAGCAATTAAGTTTTCGCAACACAATTTGTCCAAGACGCTAAAGTTTCCACTGTCAGAGAGATTATTAAGAACTAAAACCCAAAGGTATTGGCCAAGCACGCCAGAGTTTCATACACGCTGTCAAAGAGATTATCGAAGTAAACCTTAAAGGTGTTGGCTAATGCTTAGAGTTTCACTGTCAGAGAGAACGCAAGAACTAACCCAAAGGTGTTGGCCAAGTAAGCTACAGATAGGTTTCACACTGTTGGCTAAGATTATCAAGAACTAAAACAAAGGTATTGCCAAGCACGCCAGGAGTTTCACGCTGTCAAGAGATTATCAAGAACTAAACCCAAAGGTATTGCCAAGTACGCTAGAGTTTCTACTGTCAAAGAGATTATCAGAACTAACCCAAAGGTGTTGGCCAAGCACGCCAGATTTTCATGCTGTTAGAGAGATTATCGGTGAACTAAACCTGGGGCAAGCACAAGTGTTGTACACGCCGTCAGTAGAGATTATCAAGAACTAAAACCCAAAGCTGAGCACAAGTATGCTAGAGTTTAATGCTGTCGAGAGATTATCGAGAACTAAACCCAAAGGTGTTGGCCGTATGCTTAGAGTTTCAAACGCTGTCAGAGAGGTTATCGAGAACTAAACCCAAAGGTGTTGGCTGCCTAGAGTTTCACGGCTGTCAGAGAGATTATTCGAGAACTAAACCCAAAGGTGTTGGCCAAGCACGCCAGAGTTTTACGCTGTCAGAAAGAGATTATCGAGAAAAACCCAAAGGTGTTGGGTGGCACGCCAGAGTTTCACGCTGTCAGAGAGATTATCAACTAAACCCAAAGGTGTGGGCTAAGCGCCTAGAGTTTCACGCTGTCAGAGACTTAAACCCAAAGGTGTTGGCGCTGTCACGCTGTCAAGAGAGGTTATCAAGAACTAAACCCAAAGGTGTTGGCCAAGCACGCTTAGAGTTTTACGCTGTCAGAGAGATTATCGAGAACTAAACCCAAAGGTGTTACAAGTACGCTAGAGTTTCACGCTGTCAGAGAGATTATCAAGAACTAAACCCAAAGGTGTTGGCTAAGCACGCTAGAGTTTCACGCTGTCAGAGAGATTATCGAGAACTAAACCCAAAGGTGTTGGGCTGGCACGCTAGAGTTTCACGCTGTCAGAGAGATTATCGAGAACTAAACCCAAAGGTGTTGGCCAAGTACGCTAGAGTTTCACGCTGTCAGAGAGATTATCGAGAACTAAACCCAAAGGTGTTGGCCAGGCTGGCACGCTAGAGTTTCACGCTGTCAGAGAGATTATCAAGAACTAAACCCAAAGGTGTTGGCCAAGTACGCTAGAGTTTCACGCTGTCAGAGAGATTATCGAGAACTAAACCCAAAGGTGTTGGCCAAGTACGCTAGAGTTTCACGCTGTCAGAGAGATTATCGAGAACTAAACCCAAAGGTGTTGGCCAAGTACGCTAGAGTTTCACGCTGTCAGAGAGATTATCGAGAACTAAACCCAAAGGTGTTGGCCAAGTACGCTAGAGTTTCACGCTGTCAGAGAGATTATCGAGAACTAAACCCAAAGGTGTTGGCCAAGTACGCTAGAGTTTCTCCTGATTGAAGCCATTGGCTGATAATAGCCAAAGGTGTCTCCACTATATTCTCTGACATCTTTCTACCGTTAAATGTTAATTCAACTACAATGAGATTTCAGTCAACAATAATTTAATTGTTAGAAACGTCTCCCTTGAAACTACCGCTTTGTAGTTTAAAACTCCTCGCCAAGTAAATCTGTCCGAAAAAGCTTAGAAATCCTTCTTGTGCTTTGCATGTAAATCTCTTTCCTTCGTTAACCATGAACAAGCTTTAGTCAAGTTCCACCACTCAACGAGACGATGCATTTTTCCATTGCTGTTTTACACTGACCTTCCAAGGATTGATTTCAGTAATAAAATATTCAAATCAAACCAATAGGTTTATTTATTCACTGCTTGTGTCATTTTACATGGAAATATGAGAACAGTACAAACAAAGACATTGTTTATCTTACTTTTGAATGACTGGCTTAGTAAAAACGTTTAGCGAGATTCAATGACCTTATGAATAAAAGTTATTATCATCACTGCGATTCAAGCATTATCTCTTATCTGTTTGCTGATTACACTTATCCATATGACTTATACCCTTTAAATACAATGAACAAACATTAATTAAGCCATGTACTTCTACAATAATTATTTTTCACTTCAAACATGAAACTAGAAGTGTACTATATGAAATATTATGATAAAGAATTATATTTACATTAAAAATATGTTTTCCATTATTTACTTCGTTTGTGGTTGCTTGCTATATGGGTAATAAACGTTGTCCTGATAAAGTAAGATAGTAGATCTATAGCTTAACAATAATAATTTTTAAAACAATAACTTTATTAATTTTTGCATTTTTACATTAAATAATGTGTTGCAAAAGCAAAACTAAATAAGATAGGTTTATTCTCACTCATATATGTATCATGTCATTCATACATACATTCATTCTGATCCTTCTTGGAAAAGGGTAAGTAATTTGCGTTTAAAGTAATTACTGTAATTGAAGGTTAATATTATACTACTTGAACAAATTTAAACACCAAGCAACAATGTAAAAGACATGGAACACTAAATTCTGCTTTAAGCGAGCTTTGAATAATTATATTTTATTTTTACTTGTATCCTATCTCTGCTGGTAATAAATACAACATTTTATCCCAGCTTGAGAGTGAAGTTTGCTGAATAATTTATTCCTATGTTGTTGAACATGCAAATCATTCCTGATTCTTCATTCTTGTGTTGTGCTGCCCTACAAAGGTAAGCTTTAAAACGGCAATGTAGGACAGTCTTAAAAATGTAAAAACTTAATGGATCAAAAGCCATTTTTTTAAGTTTTACAACAATGGTCTTTAAAATTCAACTGTTCTAAAACCTGTATTACCTTTTTTGTAAATGGAAAACAAGATAATTGCATATTTAAAGGGAGAAAGTATAAGGCCATAATATACTATAAGAAGCACGTGGGGATAGCACTAGCATGATAGTTAATTTAGTTCCCCAAACCTACAAGTTTCTCCATAATTCAACTCAATAGGTTTTGTAAATCAACCTGCCTTAAAATGATTTTTATTTATTCAATAACTTTTTTGCAATTAAAATTATTGTTAAAATAATTATTACAAATACTATGATCAATCATCCCCAGCAGGAGGGCAAATAAACAAACGAACTGTCACGAGTTGTGACGTGACATTGCACGAGTGCAAAGTTTACTCGTGAGTATTGTCACAGTTTGCATTGCAAACACATTAACAAGTTGCGCTCTGAAAGCCACAGCCGTCGCTATCTCTTCAGATAAGTCGTGAAGAGGCTCAGCTTCACTAATCTAATTACACTTCCGACACACGACAGCGTTAAATGATTACTTTCATTCTGTGGCTAGCACTCAACAGGCTTGTCGGAATTAATGTTTTATTAAGCACCCACAGTGAACGAGTTTTATTAAAAATTGAAAAGAATTATAATGCGCAGGTGAAAGATTTATTGAATGTTCTAGCTACTTTATATAAGAAATGTTTACAAAAATTAAACATGAATCAACATGGTTTTATGTAGACAAAATTATTGTGTATACTTTACAACCTAATTTAATAGTATTATTACTCTATTTTGTTCTTCATTGAATTTCCTTTGAAAAAGTGAGATAGCCATGGCGTCAGCATGTAAGATCCATGCCCAGGACCATGAAATGAGCACCAATCCTGACCCCCAGAACACGTTTCGAGCATTTTAAACTGTATACACATATGTACATATATGTGTATCACCTCTACAAGTTACATTTTTTGTCAGATTTTCACCAAATTTGGTACAAATGTTCTTTTTGTAAATATCTTGGTCGAGTTCCTTAACCAGCAAAATCAGACTACCGGAACCTCCCTTTTTTTAAAGACTTTTCACTAAAAAAGGGGTTTTAATGGTCTAAAAACAGTAAATTGCATCAGTGATTTTCATGAAATTTAAATTAATATGTATTTTAATATTATACATAAATATACAAAAAATTATTAAAATCCATCAAGTCATTTCAAAATGGCGGCCAAAAAAGTGATTTTTCACTATAACAGCGGAATGAGTAGTGATATTTGATTGAAAATTAAAATGTTTTCCTTTAGTGATATGTAGTCCATTCAGTGAAAGACACCGTAACATTCAACATAATCACAAGGTAGATAGATTGTTTGACAAAAATTAATTACAACCATCTGTAGTTTTTAAATACTTTGACAAATAAAATGATTTCTTCCCCAAGTTGCAATGCAAGTTAAAACATTCGGTAGTTGTTGAGAAGCTCAAAACTGATATCTGTGTTATTTACATTTTGTTCTAAATGGCAATAGAAATTGATAGCTCTATTTCCTATAAAATTTCACTAATAAATGCTTTTTTTAAATAAACCAATGTAACCAAAAGTTTGAAAAATACTTATTATAATGCCATATTGTATCAGGTTTGACCAACTTTTACACATTTCTTTCAAACTATTGTTTTATAAATCACAAAATACATTTAATTACAACGTTCCAAATGTAAATTGTAGCCTATCTTATATTACGATATTTTTTAAAACGCATCAACGAATATCGGGACTTATAAAATTGGGTATTTAATCAGCAATCAAATACTTAACAGGTTTGTGTGACTTATACATTGTACAGACTAAACAAGTTATTACTAACATAAAATAATTACCTTTTCTCGATGAGTTAGGCAGTGACCACACAATGCACAAGGGTTAAATGAATAATTCCTTAACTTTTTAAAAAAAGACATGGTTTACATTCAACAACCACCAACGTTTAGTTTACAACAATAAGTTTAGAAAAACTTCCGAAACAACACATCAACGCACAACTAAGACAAACACTGTCTCAGACAACAAACTAAGACTTTGTGATGAAAGAACTGAAGGAACAAGGAGCAAGACTGTACTGAAGCGTTCGCTTCGATTGGAAGCGGTCGCCTGATTGATAAGTAGGTGTGTCTTGTGGATATTCCAGGGAAGGGCTAACTTAGCATCGATCATTTGTTTCTGTAATGTTCCAATACAACAGCCGGCTGAAGTTACGGTTCTACAAACGTATAATTCTTATTCCATGTGCCTGCAAATACTTTTTCAATTCTTTGTTGGATTGCATGTTTTGTTTGGTACAATTTCCATAATGATTCATCGGAGTTTGTATCGGGGTTTTGAAAGGACAGTGTTTTAACTATAATAATGTACACATGGATTTAAGGCACTTCATTTTAGTCAAAGTCAATACAGTCTTTTCAGGAGTAACTAAGTCAAATCGTAAAAGAGTTTAGGTAAAGGGCATTTTGTAGTAATGTTTTAATGTCCCTTTAAAATGTATCAATATGAATAATTTTTTTACAAATAGGATTATTTTGACATTACAACTGTTTTCATTAAGTAGGCCTGTTAATTTCCCAATACCTCTTTTCAAAGTCCACATCATTTGGAAAATGGAGGATTCAATAAGCAAATCATATGCAAACAAATCCAAGAATGACCTTACATAATTCAATTCCTTATTAATGAAACAGTTTATGAAACAGATTATTATTCAAGTTTTCACAAAAGAACCTTGAGCCTGTCATCCATTACCCTTTCAGCCAAATGTCAGGCTGATTCAGCAAAGAGAAAAAGGATTCGTTACCCTGAAACGCAACTTCTATTCATTCCTAAAACATTTTTAATTTCTTGTTGCCCGTTAACTCACAATACTTTACAGCTGGCTATGTTTACTTTGTTATTCACTATTTGTAGTTTATTTCTAACTAAGGGAAAAAAGATGCAGGTAGTTGTTAAAATTTACTCCTGTTATGTAACAAGTTTAGAATAAATTGATTACGGTTGAGGTTAACTAAGGTTATTAAATATTTTGATTGAGGTTTTGTTCCCTCCCTGATCACAAAATGATTTCCAAAACCGACAGATGAAATAAAAAATTATAAAAGGGTACTTAGCTTTGATTTATTTTATATAAGTCAAGGATATTTTACAGTTGTTAAAAAATTGAACATTACATCAATAATTCCAAGAGAAAATCATAGACACAATGTGTCAAAGAAAACTGCCAGTGTCCTTGAACCAGCTGTTATTATTTAACTTCTACTATCAGTTATCAACACATACTGATATCTACTGAACGATAATATAGAAAACACGTATTGATATTATTCATCCAACTATAAGATGCTCAGAAACCTACTGACTATTGATGCAGGATTTAGCAAAAATGTGTACATATATGTACATATCCCCAACAACCAATGTGATGAATTTTTCTTTATTTTAATATCGATTACTTCAGTGTTAGGATAGCAGTAATCATATGTGATAAAACTCCTTTACGTTTGAAAATAATTATTTTGACAATAAATTTAGGAAAACTCGTGGCTACACACTTATATTTTAAAAATATATTAAAACAAATTTTTTAAATTTTAATTTGTTCTGTAGCTACAATAAGTGTTTCTTAATGAATGAACCACCTTCCAGAAGTCATTTTGACAATTATTATTAATAACAAACCATATTACAAGGATATGGTTCAACAGTGATGACTATTTTTAAGGCAAAAAAACTATTTTGACATTTAAATTAAAAGTATGTTATGATATTTGAATATTTTAAGGGCTCTTTAGAAAACATTTCAAAGTGAAATTCAGGTACATCTTTGACTTGTGTTTGTTAGAATATGAGCTGAAAATGTATTGTAACATTTAAAATTGAGTTTCTAATACCGTTTAAGTTAATAAAATGAATTATTATTTTTCGAGTGATCAACATTAAACATTCTGCCCCTTTTAAAAGGTATCCTAGCCAAGCAACTGGCTTTTATTTTGATTTCAATACTGTACACCTACTTGTAAATGTTAGTTAAACCCTTATGATTTTATATTTGAATTAGCACTGATTCCAATCAAGAAATCATGATGATTCCTTAAAAATAAATTTGATACACACTGACCAGCTAGAAGTAGATTTCTACAAAAGGTCATTGTTTATTTGAGTTGGAATTTACTACTTTTTAATCTCAAGTAATGTCAATGGATAATTTGAATGTGCTACAACTGAATCCCTGAGTTTAAAAATGTCTATTCAAAAGTTCTAGAACTCAGAAATCCAGCTACACATTGATCAATTGTTAGTTTTAAAACAAAGTAAGTTTGCTCTTCCCCAACTTCTTTCTTTTCATAAAATATAACAGATGAAATGTTAACTAAGTTAATTGATGAAGTGCTAATTAGTATCAAGACGCACGAGTGATCTGTGAACTGTTGTTGGCTTTTATCTAAAGCTTATTTGCTTATAAGACATTTTTGTTGTTATTTTATAATACAGAGATCAGTTTTCACTTTATATTCAATTCATCTTCATCGAAGTTCCACACTTTTTTCAATAGTAAATCACCAGCAATCAACTCAAGTTGTGAAGAGTTTTAAAATATCCAAAACCAGTGAGATCATTTGAAAATGTCTGCAGCAAGTGGAGGTTTGAACTGTTGGAAAACATCACAAGTACGACAACATGACACCTACCCAACCCTTACTTAACGGCTGTGACATGATTGAGCTGTAAAGACACGAGGGATGAGTGATGGTCTGAGGCAGGGGCGTGGTGTACTTATGAAAGGTCAGTCCTCTATTCGACCCTCTGTTTGCTCACAGTCAACAAACACTCGTCTCATCTCCATCAAGTGCCAGTCTCGCATAGACACTACAGTGAGTTTGTGTCTGTGTACAGAGTGGCTCAACGCGAGAAGGAACGATACTTGACCATTGCTGGACGTGGAAAACATCACAAGTACGACAACACGACACCTATCCAACCCTTACTTAACGGCTGTGACATGATTGAGCTGTAAAGACACGAGGGATGAGTGATGGTCTGAGGCGCAGGCGTATTTATGAAAGGTCAGTCCTCTATTCGACCTCTGTTTGCTCACAGTCAACAAACACTGTCTCATCTCCATCAAGTGCCAGTCTCATGACACTACACACAGTGAGTTTGTGTCTGTGTACAGAGCTGCTCAACGCGAAGGAAATATACTTGCCTGACGTGAGGGATGACATTTATTTATTTTATTACCTTCCGATTACAAAATTTTACACTCTGTAGGTAAATTTGTTGTCAAGTTTTCACAAAATTCAGTACAAATGTTCTGTTTTGTAAATCTCTATGTTGTGTTTGTTAATCAGTAAAATCGGTCTACAATGTCGCCTAATACCGACCTTATGCTATTATTACGTATTTATGATTGGATTTTGGTAAAAGTTGTATAGATGTCCATGGTACCGTACCTGCCATGTGTACTAAAAATTTACAAAATCTGTTACGCCAGACCAAGATTGCCCATGATTTATACATCTATTGAAATAGAGGGATGTGTGTTAAAGCTCTAAATTGGACGTATAATTTGGAATGCAGCTCATATTACAGAATTTATTGAACTAAAAGGACAGCCCAATTTACTTATTATGATCAAAATGTTTTATTTAACTATTGTTCCAATATATGCCTTTTTTCTGACACCCAAACCAGTATTTTAGAATGAATTATTGTAAAGAATCATTTAAAGTATTAATACAGTAAGTTCTAAAAAGCTTTTTGCTTATGTAAGATTTGAAACAAAAATTACTAAGTACCGTTTAATAAATTTACATTTGACATAAAAAGTGTAAATGTCCTTAATGTCTTGAGCTGTGAAATAATATCACATTGATTTATTGATAAAGTTACAAGCCAGGAACAAGGTCACATTAAGAATTGAGTAACTTGAGTTGGGTCAATAGACCTATGATCAACAACGCAGAAATGAAACCATTATGTTCCAAGTTGATAAAAAGCTGTATTCAATGCCAATCTGTCGACATTTTAAACAGTATTTTCTGCAATAACCAAATAAAGAATCTGATTAAAAATATTGTTACTAAACAGAATTAACAAGAAATAACTGAAAATGTGAACTGCTTTGATTTGCTGGTAAAATCTTGGCTTGAATATCAACCACATTTTGCCAAGTACTACTTTATTTGAAAGAGTAAAAACAAATATTTCAGATTAACTTTAAACTGAAATCCGTTTGATCCCATTCTGAGTCCTATCAATCAATAAACAATTAGGGATTAGTTTATTTGTGTGGTCCCAATGAGAGCCAAAACCTCACCTGACATTTCAACAGGACATTTGGCACTTTGCCAACTCCCGAATAGTGTCACCACCAATTAGATAAGTTAGCCTATGCAAGCACATTGCTGTATACATCCAACTGCTAAACCTTATTATAACTGACAGTCAAGAAAAAACTCTCCTTTGTAACAAAATTGTTAATTCTAACCTAACAGTTAAAAAGAACCTCCTTTATACAGGTATTATCCATTCAGATTTCGGAGGTAAATCTAACTAGAAACTCTTCCCATCTTGGTATGCCCTGTGTGTAAATAAAAGACAAGCTAAATTTTAAAACAAATCGAACTATCAAATAAAATATTTTACTAGCCTTTTATTGACCTTTTGTTTTAAATATTTTTTGTTTTAAATATTTCAATAAGTTCAGCCTCAAAGACAAACTGTCCAATTTCAAAAGATCCTATCACAAAGATGAACAATGAAAGGGCATCGAATGGAACTAAAAAAAACTTAAAACCTGTAACAAAACCTGTTGTAAAAAAAGTATTTTAAAAGGAAATGGATCACTTTCTTTGAATAATATAGGAAATATTAGGAGTATTTTACCCTGATTCATATCCATGTAATAGTATGAATAGAAATCATTGAAATTAATTTATAGAATGCTGAACACATTTGAGAAGAAAATGTTCTTATATAATAAGAATTGCCTCTTGAGCACAAAGATATTATAGTTTTTGGAATCCCTTAGGTTAACATGTTGTCCTTAAAACCCTTAAAACATTATAGAGTTTGAAATGTTCCTTGAACATTCTTTGGGTCGAAAGGTATGATTGGGCTTCTGACAAAAATTTAGGTTGCCCAAACCTCTTACAACTGCCCAAACCTAATATAAATAAATAAACCTTAACTGAATCATAACATCAGACTACACATTGGTGTACTAATATCAACATTACCAGACAAACAGATCCGCTTGGAACACATGGCACTGTCTTGATACTACAACTCGTGGTAGGCCGTGGATCAGCTGACTGTCTCCTAGCAGACGACGGCAAAGTTCAGCCAGGACCGGGTCAGCTGACTGTCCCCTAGCAGACGACGGCAAGGACTGAGTCAGCTGACAACCCCTAGCCCCTGTGTCTTGGCAACTACTACTGATTCTCATCACATTCAATGCTTTCTTGGCATTACGCCAGCACGAGTAAGTGTGTAAACAACAAACCGCCACTTCGTTTTCTTCCGTTTCGCTCTAGTAAATAAGTGTTGTTTGTGTGACTTTGTCCGACAGTTCAGTTTAGCTCTCTTGTAATCACAAAGTTTTTACCGCATTCCAATTTAATATTCTACAAATAAATTTTAACATTCATTTGTTAATTTATGTTCGGTTCGGTCCAAGCAATTCGTCTTCAAATTTCTTTAGTAATAAATTAGCTATTTAGCGTTTAAATTATACAAATTAAGATCTATAATAAGTCATTTGACATAGTATTTAAATTCTGTTTGTTAAATTTCCAGCTTGTTGATTTAAAGTCCCTATTGACAGTCACATGTTTCGGGCTAACATTCAGAGTTAAGTACTTCTTTAAATTTGAGGGCACAAATAGTTGGACCGGATGGTGTAATGGCCAGCATAATCACCCGGCAAGTGAGAGACCTGGGTTCAAGTCCTGGTTCGGTCCAAACATTTTGTCTTCAAATTTCTATAGTAATAAATTAGCTATTAAAAAAAAGGTAAAAATAAAGTTTGTCTTCTTTAATGAGATGAAGTTAGGGACTACAAGTCCTTACCATGGAATAGATAACACATAGTTTGGCATGTATATTTAGTTCTATTATTTATTTATATTATCTTCCTATTATGCAATAATCATCCACTTATATTTCTAAGCGTAGTACATAAATATATTGGCTTTATTTTAATGTGGTAATTAAATATGTAAATGGTGTATTACCATCAATAAACAAATTTTGAATATATACTAATATTGTTTATGCTTTGACACCAGAGGGTTTTGATCTGCTAACATCAAAGTTTATTTTGCTACCATGTTCAAAAATGTTGTACACTAGAGTCCCGTTAATCCGAAAATCCGCCTAATCCGAACACTGTTGGGGGGAAGAGATTTATAAAATTATTGAGTAGGTAAAAAGTAAAAACTAGTTTGTATGTTTAATAACGAACCAGCACTCACAACGATGCACTGTACACGCAGAAATGCGCTCAAACGAGAGCTTGGAACAAAACACATCCACTTGGTGGGGTAGCAAGCGACACATTGACAGTACAAAACGGTGAGTGAGAGTCATCGTTTGATTTTAGAACGGATAACCGTACTGTAAAGGCCTGAGCGTGGAGGTTGGGGGTGAAAGGGTCAGTGTCCTGCTGTTACGCTTGTACTGCCACAGCCATCTGTGTACTGTCATATCTGCATTTTAATTAATGCAGAGTACTACAGAACATACACACATCATTTCTTACATTAAAAAAATATAATATATTAGTCGCTCAGTCAATATATGACCTTAATATACAATAAATGCTGGTTGTATAATCAATGTATGCCAAAAATCCGCTTAATCGAATTTTCGCTAATCTTAAAAATTGCTCAGAGGCTCAAGAAACTTTAAATTAAAATTAAAACACTACCGAATTAACCATTCATTTTACAGTTTAGGTGAGTTTATGGATCCAAATAGTTAAAAATATTACAGATTGTTTTTTTTAATTTTCACATGTTTAGTCCTTTTTTTAGTTGGTTGTTACTAGTGACTTTGTATTTTTTTCTTTTTGTCAACACAAAGTAGGCTACAATTTGTATATTGACAGATAAATTGTTATTGACTCTAGTGTACTACTAAGCTAAATAAAACTTATAAACTTTTATTCTTGATAACATGCAGCCAATTCAATTTGTGAAATTCAAAAATAACGAGTTACAAGAATTGTTATTAAGAATAGTAAAGAAAT
Source organism: Matsumurasca onukii (assembly GCA_018831715.1). Lineage (NCBI taxonomy): Eukaryota > Metazoa > Arthropoda > Insecta > Hemiptera > Cicadellidae > Matsumurasca > Matsumurasca onukii. The sequence continues at coordinate 74,977,055 of CM032058.1, read as the reverse complement.
AACATTAATTTTCTTTGTTTCATACCACTTCATTTATTTGTTATTTTCTATACATTAAGTGATAGAAAATAAAAACGCTATACTAATACAGTTAACTACACAACTACAGCAGTACTAGTATTGTAGTTAGTAAGTAAAACTTGTCTGCATTAAGTTTAAATGCACAATACAGATTAAATTAATATTATAAACTATAAGTGTATCTCGACACTATAAAAATTATCTTAATTTTGTCAAGACATGTTGTGTTACACACAATTTCACTTTTGCTTTTCTTTTATACTGATACATTGTATATAAATGAGAGAAAAGGGTGGTGACCAGGTTAGCAAGGGAAGGGGGTGGGGTTGAGATATAAATCTCACTAACCCTCACGAGGGAGGAGGGGTTCTATCTGGAGTGTCCCAAAATCACCTCCTCACAGTTTATGATCGTCCGTTATTGTTGATCTTGTTAACAAGCCAACATCTAAGTGGCCTACAAAGCATATTTACCCTTCTTTAATCACGTTGAACATCTCATTTTATACTTTTATAAACTGCATTTTTGACTGTAGTTACTATTATTGAGGTTTGTATGCCAAACCAAGAAAGGCTAGAAGGAGCATTTTTAGGGAATTTTGTCTTTTATTTGGTAGTAGAGATCCAATTACTCACAACAATTCAGACCGAGCTTAGCAAAAAAGACTTAAGTATACAATAAGATCCATGTCAATAACCTCAAAAATAGAATAGATTGCTAATTAAATACAAGTTTCTTATATAATTTATGTATCAAGTAAGAGTATCAACCAATTTCTTACAAAAAAACTTGTTTTATCATATTTAAAACTTAAAATATTAAGCTCTTAAAATAATCTGTATAATTGGAGTATTGAATCATTTAAATTCTGCTGTTTAGAATTCTACTCTAACCTTAAGTCTCTTTAGTTTCATCTGTTTTTAAGAAACATACAGAATTGAAATAGCGTCAAAGTGCTAAAATAAAATCTCACAGAATATTTTAACTTTTAATTAATTTTTAAGACAAGTATCAATAAACCTAATGAGTAATGGCATTATATTTTGAATTGTAGACCTAAGTTGATGATATTACATAATTCCAGTATGCAAAATAGTTAATAAAACAGAGTATATTGACAAAAATCAAACAGTGAAACAGGTATTTTCCCCATCAATACTGTTTTATTCTTGTTCCAATAATATAATTTCCAAGTTGTCTAACCTTTAGTGTAACTAAACCTACTTATACAGAAACATTTTTAAAGTAATTTTTAAGAAATTTACTTAATTTGGTTTAAATAATTTTTGCAAGGCATAACTTATATTTTGTATTGTAATAACTTGATGAACAATATCTTGATTTTTGACATTACAGAATCACTTCTGTTTGATGGTGTTTTACAACATCTTTTAACTTCAAAAATATCATAAATTGAGATGTGAAAAACTAATAGTTGAATACACGGGGGCAAGTATCAAGTAAATAATTCATGAAGTCGGGTGAAGGGTGGAAAGACGAGCCCATAACCAAGGGCCGGCAGCAATCTCTGGATGAAAAGGGCTTTAAATGGGCTCCGTGTGCCAGAAACGGGCTCACTGTCTTGGCTTTATTACTCGTTAGTTGTAATAACTCGGCCATGTGTGCCCTCCTCCCACACTAACGCTCATCACCGCACCCACCACATTCAGAGCTTTATCTGTTTATTGAATACTGACCGAATAAATACTGCAATCAACTTTCTCTCATAATAACTCTAGCCTACTGGTGTGATGACATTTTCTATTTATTGTTAATAGACTTTTGGTTGAAATTATTCAATTCCAACTTTGAATACACCTAAATACACTTTTATTCTTATGTACATTTTACAAACTAGATAACATTCCAAAAATATTTTTTAATGCTGTGATTGAACTACTAATTAAGTCCAAAACAAAGTAGGATCTAGTACCAAAGAGACAAAACAAGGTTTATCTAAATATGTGTCAAACATGTCAATGGTGAGGTTCGGCCCTCACCAGATGACCCGCAAGGTGACAGAGTACCTAAAGTAAATTTACTGAAAAGATTACTTAGAAAGTTAGAATTTTGACTGTTGATTATCTGTGCTAATCGTGATTTGGAAGTCAAAACTAAAACGTTGTAAAGCTACCATTAGTGTTAAAACTAACCTCAAAAGATACTGTAGGGGTGGGGAATTTTATTTTAGTACTGACATTTAATACAGTTGTCTGAAGAGCATAAAGTGGAATCGTAGAATTTGATAGAGTTGTCCATCATGGAATTACAATGTAAAAGAATGCTTCTCAATTAATTGGAAATTGTAAACCTTTAAGGCCTATTTTCATACATATAATATAATTCAATATTTGACCATTACAATAAATATTTTTTTTCTTAAATGGTGTAGACAGGAAGTAATTATTAAAAGTGAATTAGACTTGTAGTCAAACTACACAAAAAATCAATCTAGTGAAGTCAATCTCTAGGAACGCTTAGCTAAACTAACGCACTGGGAGATTATGTCGATGATACAGTGGTGCTCAATTGTTTTCTGCACCATGATACATGACTCTATGTATTAAATTTGCCTTTAAATTGTCACCAAACACATGACTTTAGAAGGACGTAACAAAAACACTAATTGGGGTGCACAAAAGGGTCCCCGAAATTACGCTTGATTTGACTATCACGCTGATATTAATCGATCCGCAGCAATTCATACTCTTGGACCAAAAAGATACTTGAGGCGGAGTGTTCTCTGTGGTACTACCAATGCAACTATCTAATGGAAGTTACACAAAAGTTTTCAGTGCTTATTATTGTGTTTACCCTTATAAAGCTTAAAATTTTTTATAAATGAGATGATACAAGTTAAATAAAAAAAAGATGATAAGTTTTATTATCAATACAAATTAAATTATAAAGTAATTGTGAACGAGTTTATCACTGACTATTTAACAACTGTTGGTTATGTATCACCGGTGACAGCCAACGGATCTACAGCCCATTCTAATGACTTTGGAGTGCTTTGATTTTTGAATCAAAAATGAAGGACAAAGGGCGAACTAGTATAATAGGAACATAGTCTAATATCAACCAAAACTTTCTTCTACAAAAGTTCCATTTTATTTTGCTACAAAAATGTGTAGGCCTATCCCTCCATCAAAGCAAGTGGAGTATTTTTTTCATGCAAGCTCAGTAAACCAACTGCTCATAAATAAAAATTATTTCTAAAGCACCGCACAATGACCACTGAAAGCCGTTGTTTATCAAATGAAAACTCCTTACTTTGGTTTTAAAACCTATACATTTTTAAAGCCGTCACTTAAATAAAAGAAAATCTTCCCAAATATTATCTTTGCTCTGTCAATCAAAACTGCAACAAAGGCATGTAGATAATATTTATATCCCATTCTTAAAGTTGGCAAAAGTACAAATTAGTTTCTCACACCCCAGAATGAGATTGTTCAACGCCCTGCCTGTGAGCTACCTGAGAGGGAGCAAGTGAAAGCGCCTTTTGCCAACATGTACACCAGTGGCTTCTTGAAAATACTTTCTACAATTTCCAAGAGGCTGCAAGATTATCTAAAGTCACGAGATCAAGCCAATACTAAATTTGACGCCATCCATGTTGAAAAACTAGTCTCCAATATAGCATCCAAGTTTTACACTTCAATAAGTAAACCCTACTGTTGTCAGTAACTTTGTGTTTGAAATAAATTTGATCGCCAGATTAAGTGTAGGTTATGGGGCGGTTTTAATAGCAGCAGGTACGGTTTTAACTTTTAAGCATAGTCCAGAGCTTATTATCTACATATATGAAAATTAATAATGAAGAGGATACTGTTGGTAGTCGTATAGTGCTACAGTGGAACCTCAATATAACGAATGTCAAGGGGATTTGTAAAAATTCGTTATATCAAGGATTTTGTTAAATCGAGGTTCGTTATATTGAGGTGAAACCAGACACATTTCGTTATATAGAGGTTTTGCAAACTTTGGTGTTCAACCTCAACATAACGAAATCTATAACAAATACCTCAATATAACGTTCACTATCAATGCTGACTACATCGTTAGACGTAAGTAGTTGCCCTACTGGAAATTCTTCAGGCAAGAAGGAAAGTAAAGATGATAATCAACAAAGCCATGTATTTTTACATAGAGTACATTTTGAATAAATTGATACTGTAGAAAGTCTCAGTACATACAAAAGAAAATGATATTTTTGCTTTTGTGAGTTCTGTGATTGGTTTCAATCGTCTTTGTGGAAGAAATCGAGAATTGTAGTTTGTCTACCTGTGATTTGGACTAAATCTAGAGTGCAATCCAGCTCGTTGATTGAATTTATAATACTATCACTTAAACACCCCTTTTTCCCAAACACATCTTTCAACACATTAAGGGCCGAGCATCTTTCACTGAACTTTCACTTTCGGGGATGTTCGTCGAGGCTTGTCGCTTGCTTATTGATTTGCAGCACTACACTCTCAGAGGGAAATTCGGTATATAGAGGTTCGGAACGTGGGAATTCGTTATATAGAGGTGGACTACGTTATGTAGAGGTTAAGAGTTTCTGAATTTCGTTATATTGAGGTACTGCTTGTGGATTTTGGGGGACCAAAATTCCTTATATCGAGGGTCTTCAAAGTGTTTCTTTTGCTATATAGAGGTGTAATTTGCATTGAGCATTATGGAGAATTGAAGGGGATTTGAAAAAATTTGTTATATCAAGGATCTTGTTGTATCGAGGTTCGTTATATCAAGGTTCCACTGTATTAAGCACGGCACGCTACAACAACTCCGGCACGCCCGACACCAGACCGTCCCCGGCATTTACCCGCACACTATACCAGCCCACTTTGCCCGGCTCCGGCCTTTAAGTAAGTAAGTAAGTTTATCGTGTTCTTAAAAGGGTGTCACAAACTTTGGAGGTAGGTTTATTGGCTTAATATTTTAAAAAATTAACAAGAACTCTTTTTTGAAAAATGTTTTGTTTACCAGATATTTACTGGTTTTTTCACTGATTAATTATTATCTCCCACGTTACTAATGGGATTTGGCTCAAACCCAATACAAATTTGGTCCTAAGTAACACCATCTATGGAAAACACTACCAGCATGATCTAACTTGCCACTTCAAAATGGTGGCTACTATGGTATTGCTAGGGCATTTTAAGGGGTTACATCTTAATTAGCTAATAAACGGTAAAGTGCCTAAAAATACCAAAAATTGTCTAAAACTTATCATTTTAAAATAATAAATTAGACCATGCTAGTAATTTTCACCATAGATTATCTTAATCTTAATAAGATACAAATTAATTTTAAGTTTGAGCCAAATCCCATAAGTAGGCTAATGTGCAAAATAATAAATAATTAATAAAAAAAACAAATGTTTGATGTATGGTGGTAAACAAAGCGTTTTTTTAAACAACACCTAATTTGTTATTTTCTCTTTATTTTGATCCTATAAACCTAACTCTTCAGTTTGTAACACCCTTTTATAAACATCCTGTATAATTGATACAAACATAATATGTTTACAAGTATATTGAACAACATAGGTTACTGCACAAAAAAACACATGTAGGATGAGGACAAAATTACTCATCTTTGAAAAAAAAGGTGTTTTTAATCCGTTAATGCATATGAACGTACCACTAGACTTAATTTGATGAGTTCTACATCTAAACACTGTAACATTGCAAATAATAGCAAGGTTATTGACTTCCCAGATATAGTAAAAACCAGCGTAGGAAGAGGAAAACGACTCATCATTTGAGAAAAGGGTGGTCCCCTTTCACCGGCTCCGGTCACTCCTAGAGGCAAGCAGTTCCGAAGCTGGAAGGGTCCGGAAGAGGGTGGAGCGGAGTCAACCGAACAGTGAGCGGCTGCTCATTTGATTACGTGCAAAGCTACTTGCTCCAAAAGGCCGGTGTCGGGCGGGCCGGAGTTGTTGTAGTGTGCGCCCTGCTTTGGTCTTTTTAGCATTTCATAGTTTGTAAAAGTATTACTATTTATCAAACGCTAATCGGCTAAAATATCTTTGCAGTTTGTTTAGATACTCCTAGGTTATGTAAGTCCCATAGTGAATAGCTACCATATCCTATTCAATCAAATCTTCATTGATAAAGGAGCTGGCGAATCTTGTTATGAAGTAACCTAAGATATGCCTGAACTGATACGAACAGGCCTAGGCTGGTAGTGAAATTATGCATGTGTCTTTACACAGACCTACTCGAGCCTAGACGCTGAAATCTGCATCTTTCAAATCATATTATGACGAATTATCAAAGCTAAGGTAAACTTAATAATTATTAGGCTGCAGAACTTACCGTATAGTATGATAAGATACCAGCGTTGTCATCCAAAACAAACCACCGGTACTGCCACCCTTTCATTACATTTGTCCACTTGCTTAAAGAGCCCTCCATGGTTGCCATGATTAATATAACGAACGAACACAAACTATAATAAAAATATACTACACTAATTATGCCCAAACTTACTGACCACGAAATATAACGTTCACGAAACTCAGCACGACCCGGGACGAAAGCTGCTAAATAACAAACTATTCTTTCCATTCATCGCCGTCATCCGACAGTCATATGGTTTTGACTGAACAGGTTAGCCAACCCAAACCACAATAATACAGATCGGTAGCATAGTTAATTCAACCACAATCATATAGGTATTATTATTATGTATTTATAATCCATTGCAAAAACTAAAACTACAGATTCTTATAATAATTTAATTTTAGAGATTTTTCATAATTTTGAATGTATTAAACTTGTGTTGTCATTTCCAACAGCAAACAATAGCAGAAATAAAAAATGAATGCCGTCCATATACAAAGGTACGCCCCGGTGGCTCTGCTAGGGGTAAAGGTGGCGTATCAGGATGGCGAATGTTGAAATTGGCCTTTGACGATATAATACAGTTTATTACTTTGCATGAATATTCAAATTTTTTGACAGACTGTCTGGCTCAAAGCGTACGCCTCGGCCTTTGTCCCCGATGTCTGTCATGTCGTTCTGTTATGGCTTTTTCTTTACGCTTCAGCCTTCGGTCACGGCATCTATATTACTTTGCTAATTACACTTTGGTTTAATCTTCTGCCTTGAATTCGGGCTTCGGCCTCCACGTCTGTTTGGCAATTACTTTTAAGTTTGTATAGTTATTTTGCTTACACCTCGGTATTCGGTGTCAGCATGTAGAATACATTTTTTTATACTTTGTTTTGATCTTTAAACCAAAGTATAATACACATTTTATTCTTCTAATGGGTTTGATCATCTAATGGAGAGCGCAAAAAGCCCTTGCGGCTGAAGTCCGCCCCTTTTTTTCAACGCATTGGTTTGATCTTACGCCACCGCCTTCCGCTTCGGCATCTATGTTACTATTCTATTATTATTAAATGTCGGGTTTCCCTTACGCTTCGGCCTTCGGCCTCGGCATCTCAACGCACCCTCAATTCCTCTTATGGGTTTCCCTACGCCAAGGACGACTGTTTTTCGTGTTGGTCTAGATATTTTGTTGGCTTACTTACTCGTCGCAGTACATGTTGTGTTACCATTTCCATTTCTTCTCTCAGCATATACAGCCTCAGCTACGGTTATACAGTACATGTTTGTTGGCTTTTGCTATGATTCCCCTCAGCCTATGGTCCCGGCTACTCCTCATAGTACATGTTCTTGTTCCTCTCATACATGCATTTCTCTCGCCTGTTCGTCTTATAGTAAATTTGAAACATTAGTCCCTCCTCCCCCACAACAATTGCAGATTTATTAACGGCCAGTTTATAGCCGGTATACAATATGTACATTCATGTTATGGAGTGTAAACTACATATTAATATAACCGTGCAATTTATGATGAGTAGAATAAGAAATGATCCTGGACAACAATGTAAAGAATAATTGGTTTATAATTGTTGTCTCTCTTGGTCTTCGGCCCTGGTAGTTGAACCACAATTACAAATTACTGTCCGTTCTTTCGCTGAGGAAAATGGTAGACAGAAAAGGAAATGTCGTAAATACTCTTCTGATCCTGACGAAGATAGCGGATTTTCAAGGATAAAGGTATTGCAGTCAGATGGCTGTGCCAGTTACAGTTATAGAGTAATGGTATTCGCATGATGCTGGACTATTATGAAAAGCATTGTTTTACATATTACTGAAGCATTACTTTAGGATAACTCGTTGTCTAATGTTTTAGGTTACTATAGACACGTAAAGATGGGATCGGATTGCAGATCCCGGTACCATGACAGAAGCAAGACGTGGTAACCGGGTTAAAATTGACTGCAGAGAACTTATCCCTTATTAAGGTAGCCTAACTGTAATTTACTAACGAAAACTCTATATATTTTCTTTGTATGTTCAAAAAGTCATATTTGTCAAGTGCATTTTTAATTACAACTTTACCACTGTGTGACCTTTTGCCTGGTGAAAAACGAGAATATTTTCTCAAGATGTATAGTGTTAAAGTTATGATTTCAAATCTGTATCACAGTTTAAAACTGTTTAAAGTACTGACACAAAGGTTAGCAAAACCATTAGCGTCCTGGTCCCTTTAAATACAGACAGTGAAAAGTCAAACACATCCGTGCACTCCAAACAACTTACTGAAACCTTTGTGGGAAGGAAATGCGTGCAAGTTTTTACTCGTTTTGTAATCAAATAGGTGACTTATGCATTGACTCGGAGGTCCGAGGTTCGCTTCAACTACTGCAATGCACACTACTCTTTTGGGATGTCTATTGTGTACTCTGTACTTACAAACAGGGCAGTGATCTCATTTTGACATCTTCATTCTTCTACCAAACCCAAATCAAGAGATAAATATAGACTTTCATAATTATATAATAAACTAAAACTATAGTCATATTATTCTTTACTGAACACAATACCGCATTGTAATTTGTGTTTGATACTTTGTTTTGAGACACCGACCACTCTAAGAGAGGGTAGTTTAAGGTGAATATGGAATTATGTTTAGCTTATAAATCTCTGTCCACATGTTTTTATTTACAACATTGGCTATAATCGTATTTCTAAATCTAACTGTGTTGCCGACCTTTCCAAACTAATGGGATGCGCAATACAGCAATAAATTACACTGGGCTATTGACCTTGGCGCGCTCGAGGCTATGGATTTACCTCCGGGCGCGGGAGAGCTCCTATACTGGAGAGGTTAGGTTGCACGACTCAGCTGAGATTACGTAATTCATCCGTCACCAGCTGATGAGATGACATCAACAGCTGACATTTGACATGTCTGGGAAATCACAGATGCGGCAAGATGCACAAGTCTAGATGAGATTGTCGCCCGTTCGACTTTCCTATGAAATCTAGTACTGTACTGAAGCTACCTACCTATACTGTACTATTATTGATATTGACTCAACTAAGCCAGCAAAATCGTACTACCGGAAGTCCCTATTGGGAGGAAGATTTTACAGAAAAAAGTTTTAATTATCTAAAAACAGTTAATTTCATCTGATTTTAATAACACTTGAAATAAACATGTATTTTAATGCTAATCTATCAATATACTATAAACCAAGAAAATCCATTATGCAGGTTCAAAATTCTGACAAAAAAAGGAATCTATCGTACAACAGCGCGGAATACGTTGTCCGATTTCAATGAAATTTGAAATGCGTTTTCCCTTCATGATAATGTGAAAGGGAGGGGGCATGTGATAATGTTCATGCTAAACTTGCAGGAAACCACCGCGAAAGTCTGAGGAGTGTTCGACCGAAGCGAGGCTGTGAGCGTAGCGAATTAGAGTAACAAGGTGCAAAGGAATTTTGCATACATCACGCCAGCGACGTTTTAGTGCTTATTTTATTGTTGGCTTATTTTAAAATATTTAATTATTTGTGAGAATACAATTATTGCGGAACACTTGACTGCAACAACTCAATGGTTCAAAAGTTGTTCCTCACAAAAAACCTGTCCACTAGAGTGCAGTGCTGATAAAAAACTACAATATTATTGACAGACAACTTAAAAATCCCTCTTGTAGGAAAGAAATCCCTAGAAGGGATAAAAATCCCAATGTGGGAATCATTAACGCGAAGGACACATGGGTTCCAGCTGACTGGAGTCGTGTTCGTGTGGTTAGAGGGGCAAGGGAGGGGGACGTCTGCGTCTGACGTTTGTCACATCACATCGCGTAGTAGAAGCGCAGCATAGCGGTGTGCGATTGTGCGTAACGAGTTTGGGCTGCAAACTCAACTAATAAAACACTTTTCCTCCTTTAATTTTCGTAGTGAGTGAAGTGTGAGTGCCCACTTTGGTGTTTTGGAATATTTTCATCTCTCCGCTGCATTGTGGAATCCTTCCTTCCTCAATTTTCGACTGATACCATTACAAAGGTAAGTTTGAAACTGACAAAGAAAAGGAAAATCTTTGATTTTTTTTCACTGTGGGAGTAAAAATTATTACGTCTAGTGTTTTGTGTGTGTAATTTGGTTTTACATGCCAGGATAAACTCACGGGACAGACATTCAGAAAAACACAGGGCAGAAGATTCCTTCGCAGTATAATCATCAAACCGGTTTTAGAAGCCGTGCGAAGTGTCATCACTGGCAAATCCATGTGTTCTTGGAATAGCTCTCGTCCTTCCTCCTCTATTCTGTTATTCAAGCTCCTGCCGTGGCTTTTGTTTACGGAGTAGTCACTCACAAAGGTCAAAGACCTTGGAGAGACCAGTGACCATTGGATGCTTCATTCTCAACACACAACATATACGACTGGATTGACATTATTGTTTCACTTTGAGCGTTAGCTAGAATGAAATGTGTGAAATTATTAGTATTTTTTAATATTGTAGGCAATTATTGCGTCTACCGATTTTTCTTACATAAACGCATTATTCAAAAATAATTACAATAATTCTACACACTATAATGAATAATATCGCTAAAAAAATAATGTTTGTTTAGAACACTTGCAACTACTCTCCATCATCCTGTCTCTGACAGTTTAAAAGCATTTTAGGGACAGGAAGAAGATAGATAAGATAGGTTCTAAACTACACAGTCTGAAGAATGCACTTAAGATGGTATCTGTAATCTATCTAAATACATGGATGTCCCATACAAAAGCTTGAAGTTGGATGTGTGTTAGTAAATAGTAAAATGTGTCTATAGATCTATAAATGCAATGACCACATGATTATTTCGTATAATAATTCCAACAATTAAGCAAAACAAATGTCTTTTACTTGTTGGTTCACAAATAAGTTTGTTTTAAAATCATTAGCAAATTTTCTTTGGAAAAATGAAACATTCACACTTTTAGCATGGTGATCCAGACCGGGAAGCCGGGACCATGAAAATTATAGCACCAAGGCTGTCCCTCAGAAGACGTTTTAAGCATTTTCAAAATTTTATAAACATATACAAACTATTTTGATGGCAACTAATATTTGTATAAATACACTCAATTTTCAAAGAGAATCAAATCTCTTTATTCAGTATATATAGATATAGTGGTATAGATCTGATTTAAACTCTCTAAAGGTTGCAATTTTTGTTAGATTTTTATGAAATTTCTTACAAATGTTTATTTTGTAAATTTGTATTTTCTGATCAAGATCTTTAGTCAGGAAAATTGGAATACTGAGAGTCCTCTTTTTGTGGGGGGAGAGGAAGATTTTTTAAAACAAAAAACGGTTTCAAGTTTCTAAAAACAGCAAATTAAATTTGATTTTGATGAAATTTAAAATAAAAGTGATTTTTCTCCCAAACAGCAGAATGAGTAGTCCGATTTTAATGAAATTTGAAATGAGTTTCCCTTTATGATGTGTAATAAAATTGCCGTAAATACCTGACAAATCTAAGGCCGAAGCGAGACCGTTAGCGTAGCAAAAGCTCATAATAGGAAGGAGACAAAGCTGAGGCCTGACTCATATACAGGGTGAGTTTAAATGCCCCCCACCTTACTTTTGAAAAAGGAAAACAATTTAAAACTCTTTGGGTAATGTTTTTATTGGATCCTGAAATTTGTTTAGGCGTACCTTGCGTCACCTACCCTCCACCATAAACCAGGGTGAGGGCCCCAAATTTTCATACAAACCCCTCTTGGCACCTCTAAAGAAAGAAATTTTAATACAAACTGGACGAAAAGACAATTTGTTTATCCCAATAGGGGTTTTGCAATACTTATTTAAGATTACAAGAAATCTTTGTTATAGAGTTGTGATGTAAAAGTTTTTATTGGATCCTGAAATTTGTTAAATCCCACCTGACATGTTTGCCTGTGAGTTCACCATCTCCTTATAAGTGTTGACTACCTTGTGAGTCATAGTTACTTACTTCCGCCGTCCGGCCGTTTTAAGCCAGCTTTGGTTATATGGACTTTAAATTTAGCTCTTGAAAACCCTCAAACAAAGTTTCATATCCATAGTTTCAGCCGATTTTGACTTATAAGGGTCCAAAATGCCTAAACATATTTTCAGAGTTTATTTGGTCCATTGCCATTTATTTTGTGGATGTTGTATGGATATGAAATAATTTATTAACCTAATAGCTATAGATAAGCCCCATAAATACAGTTTCATGCCATAGTTTAACTTTGACTTAAAGTGGTCCAAAACAAATGTGTTCAGAGCCCACTTTGGTCCCTTGCCATTTATGTTGTGTATGTTTTATTGATACAAAGCATAGGTAAGACACAATGTGTAATAGTCTAAGCCCTTAAGGGAAGTTTCACCGCCATACCTTCAGTCGAATTCTGAGTCATAAGCGGTTCAAGATGCTTAAAACGTTACAGACAGACAGACAGGAGTTTTTTTACGCCAGTTTCAGTCTGTGCAAAGTATATAAACATCAAATAACCAAAAACCGATGGATTCTTTACAACGTACAGACAAAAGTCTTATTTTATTTATATAGATTATAACATAAAACTGATTGGAATGGTGTAGGTAGGTAGTTACTATATTTAATTCCTGGGTTGATGTAATATTTTTACAACTGCTGTAGTATACTTTACTCTATGTTGCTTCCAAGGAGTTAAATAAATATGAATTTACTTTATCAAATTTTATGGATTAAAAAATAGTTGATAATGTGTAGAGGAGATTCATGCCACAGTTCTGCTATTGATGTTCATGTATCAAACATCCACAAATTTCCTCCTTGAATTAAAAATCAATGGTGCTACACAGCATCCATTGGAAATCCACTCAACTTTAAATGAACTGGCAAGTGAGGATTTGCAAGCTTCAGTTTTTGAGGAAAAATGTCCCAACATGCGCAACTGTGTGCAACGATAACTCCTCACAGCAATCTCAATCATAGCCAACAGGTGTTCTGTCAAATCTGCCTTTAGAATCTTTAAAAAAATGTTTTCTTCAAATGTCCTTAATTTTTCCTCAAATGATGTAGACCAGTTCATTAATTTGGAAAATAAATAAAAATAACAATTTGTGCTGTTATAAAATAAAAGTCAGGTAATTTACAAACTTCCTGATTCATTCTAAGCTTATTCTTTTCTAATTCATCTTTATACCAGTACTTAAAAGGAACAAAACTGGTTGTATAAAAACATTAGATTACTTTTAAAATTGGTTTAAATGTACAATACTGATTTAAAACTGCCTCATAGTTAAGGTGCCAGAACACCATAAAAAAACTGAAAAGCAGCTGTTTGCTCAATGTCTGAAAATTTGGCTTCAAGACCACCCTTTTTATTCTTTAAATTAATTCTTTAATCCAATGTAAACTTTATAACCTTCAGCTGTATAGTATGACATTATTCTTTTCTTAATGATAATAAAATAAATATACTGTACTTTGAATTAATTTGATGGGTTTTTTATTGGTACCACAAACCTAGCAATCAACAGCGTGGTGTGTTGTCAGGATGGCTGCGGCAGGTAAATGGGAGACGGTGTTTGTGACAGGAGGGGCTGGCTACATCGGCAGCCACTGCATCGTTGAACTGCTCAATGCTGGGTACCAAGTCATCGCTATCGACAACTTTGCAAACTCAGTAAATGGCAACGGCCAGGCCCCAAGTCTCAAGCGAGTGGAGAAGATCACTGGCAAGAAGATAACGTTCTACCAATGCGACCTCCTCGACAGGCCTAAACTCGTGGAAATATTTGACAATGTAAGTGATGCCAAATGACAATATCAAAACATTTTTCTGAGTTGTTTTGAACAGTTTTAGTTTGACTGGCAAATTTTGTGTTAATTAATTTATTTGTAAACTTTATACCAGCTAACAAATTATTATAAAACAGAGGAATATTGATTTGTGTCATTTTATTTCAAATGCATTTTATACTTGTTTACGTGAACCTTTATGTCATTCTTGATTCTATATATTTATACTCCTCAGTATATTAACATTTCATTGACTTTTACTACAAAGTCAACATTCCTATGATCCTTACTTAAGTAAATATATATAAATTTATACGTACTTTTGGTAATTTTACTAAAAAGTACACTGTATGTATGTTTTAATTTTCAAAAGTTAATAAGTACACCTTAAACACTATAAAAAATTACTTCTATTTTACAGCACAAGATAGATTGTGTAATACACTTTGCGGCAATGAAAGCAGTTGGGGAATCTATGCAGCTACCGCTCCTATACTACAAGAACAATCTTATCGGCACAATCAACTTACTGGAAGTGAGTATGCAGCCTTTTCTGTGTTTGAAAAGAAAGATAAAAATCTTTTAATATCCAAGCCTTTGTATTCATTAGATGAGATTTCTTGAGTAAGCACATTGAATCATTACACTTTATCTTTTATTCCTTATCAGTAATAGATATGTTAAATATAAATTAATTTATTGCATACACCAGGTTATTATCATTTTAACTGTAATGACACTGTACATTTTCTGTAATATTTTTATTATTATCTAACATAACTTTGACTTATGGTTTGTGAATGTTAAAAGTACCATTTTTTATGACACTATTCTTTGTACACATTGTACTTTAATGAATAAAGATACTTTGATTTTGTAATGTTTTGTGTGATATTTTGATATTATCTAACAAAACACTTTGTTTTAAAAATGTTTGTACACAATCAAACCGTCCAGTATTATCATTAATATTTTATTTCCGCAACAACTTGCAGAAGGGAGACACTAGTATTCAGAACTCAATTGCTTTGAAAACTATGGAAAGGATATTGTGCACTCGCCAACAGCTGGGTGAACCTCTAAAACCTTCAAGTTAATTAACTCCAGACAGTTACTTGAAGATAAACTAACAGCTGACTGATAATACAATGTCATGAGTGTCATTTTGACCTATTTACTCTTTTGTTGTTGAAATACACAGTTTTATATATTGTTTTTATTAATACAGTAATAAAGTCGGGTTTGGACTGCTTCCCCAAAAAGTCTTTTGTGATGCCCACAAATCCTATTTTATGTAAAAAATTAAAATGCCACTGGCGTGAAAAGTTTAAAAAAGTCAGGTTTCTAGTTCAAATCTAATGATACATTCAAAGCTAATGTACATTCTAATGTTCAAAGAATTAAAAGAGTAGTTTAAAGAAATAGTTGGAAGAAATATGTAAAGAATAGCGTTGTTTACCTGAAACTTTTGGTTGTTTTTTTGTTCTTTGTTAAATGTTTTTGTTTGTATTCCTATGCATCTTGTATGCCATGGATTAAATCTTTCTTTCTTTCTTTTGAAGATACAATCTGTAATGGCTTACTGTTTGTATTTACTAGCTATATGGCTTACGTAACCAGCATTTCATATGTATTTACCATGACTTTTCTTGGGTATTTATTAGTTTGAAGCAGATAATACACACTTGCACGTAAAGGGTTGTTCTTGAGGATGAGAGAGTTATGCAGGGTGATTAATATATAAAATCACAGGGTGTTTCAACAATTGCACATTCAGTTTAGTCTAATTGTTTCTTACACAATTTTAGGTAATGAAAGAACACGGTTGCTATCAGTTGGTGTTCTCAAGCTCCTGCACAGTTTACGGCAATCCAGAGACACTTCCGATCACCGAGGACCACCCGACAGGAAACGTCACAAATGTCTATGGCCGCACGAAATACTTCATTGAGGAGATGCTGAAAGACATCATAGCTGCAGATCAGGTTGTTACATTTCACGTATTAAATCAATGTATATATTACCGCAGTAAATCTTACAACTTTCAAATTTATATAAGGTTTCAATTTCACTCATGTAACTAGTTGTTTTTAAAAGCATTGCTTACGATAAACATTTTTACAGAAATGGAACATAATCTCTCTGAGGTACTTCAATCCGGTGGGCGCCCATCACTCGGGTCTGATAGGCGAAGACCCGACCAAAGCATTCACTAACTTGATGCCATACATGGCGCAAGTAGCGATCGGCAAGAAACCCTCCCTCACCATCTTCGGAGGTGACTACAACACTGTTGACGGCACTGGTGAGTTCAAAAAGTGTCTCATTATTTCTCAATTTTTATACAGTCTTTGTTGTATTTTTTCTGTACATTCTTAAGGTTTAAAAGTTTGCCCAAAAATATACAATTCTGACAAATCTTTAGGTCAAATATGAATAAAGCCATTCTTATATTTTAATGTTATTTCAATGATTTTCTACCATTATCAGGGTTTTTAAGGCAGTGGAGTGCTCTGAAAATATTCTGAGGTACAGACAGCGCCAATTAGGATAAATCTGCTGAGGAGAGTATAAACAATAAACAGCTGTGTCATAGCTTCCCACCACTCACTGGTACATTTTCCCATGGCTCAGTATAGTCCGTTCCAACAGAATCCAAGATGGCGATTTGTTTACAAATAGGAACTATTTAAATTATCTTGTTTTCTTTCACATAAATAGTTAATGGTTGTTCAACTTATTTTAATGATTTGAACACAGTTTAGTTGATTCTGTTTTATTTTATTTAAAAGTTGTTTTGGACCAATTATTAATTTAAATTCAAACTTGTGCTTAAAAACTTTGGTTACCGGTATGTTATGTTTATTTGTGTGCTTGTCACCGACAGTACTTGGGGGAGTGGAGAGGGAAGAGTGATCTACAGGCATGCTCAAATCGCACTTCATGCTAGTTTGCACTAATTGTAGTTCCCTGGCAAGTCTATAGGCAGGAATATAACAGTAAAACACCCTTGGAAACAATATTTTGTATACAGAAATTTTTGGTTACATGTTTCAACTGTTACACTTATTTTACTGTTCATTTACTGTTATATTCAAATTACTTTAATCTGTGCTTGTTTATGATTTAGCTCAGCGCTACTCCACCTTAAACTCTTATGTGTTCAGGTGTAAGAGACTACATTCATGTGATGGATCTCGCTTCGGGGCATGTTGCCGCCTTGTCCAAACTTCAAAGGGAACACTTGAGGTTAAAGGTAAATACTTTTCCAATCATGCAATTTTTATTTTTTTTGGACCTGCCACGCCGGGGCAAGGCACCAAGAGCGAGGAGAGGGTGATGGACCCTGGAGAATGATAGAACATTGTATTAAATACATTTCTCAGTGACTCAACCATTGTTTAGTAAAAGCTGGGTATCAGGTGAAAACTGAAAATGGGTCAAATAAATGAAAACATTAGTTCAAGTCTCTATATTGCACCACCTGATTCTTTGACGGATTTTGTTAGCAATTGTTGGAATTTATTCCTCGGGTGCGTTCGTTGCGGAGGAAAAACCAAGTTTATACTTGGGCATTTATAACTTTGGTTATAATTTCTCAATGACAGTGAGAATCAATAACCATTGAGCCCCAAATTGTAAAATGGGTGGAACAAGGTTCTTATGGGAGTATTACTAATTTGTTTAGTCTGAAAAAAAATTACAACTTACAACCCATTGAACTAATTTAAGTAATCATGTACAATTACTTACTTCGCCTATTCCTTCAATTCACATTTTATGTAATGTTTTGACAAATATATGTTTTGTCAAAGTGTATAGCACAAAACTACAAACAATTGAATTCCTAAAATGAGCCATCCGAAACACATTCAAAGAAATAGATACTAACAAACCTTTGTGCGAGAGTTTGTTTGAGAATACCAAAATGCCTGTGCCAATGAATTAATAAAGGTGGTTGGTTACCAGTTTGAAAAAATGACCACATAAAAGATGTTAATACATACATAAGTGTCAATTATAGCAATAAAGTACAGTCTTACACTTAAAATAACATGTGACTCATCAATTGTTTACAACAAGTAGTGACTTTTGAAACACCCTGTATATGTACATTTAAAATCATTAATTTATTGAATTTAATCAATTATTTATAAGAACTTATTTTAATAAAAATATTGTAGTGAGAAATAAATTCAAGATTATTGTAATTTAAAATCTCATTCCATTGTCACTCATGCACTATTTAAAGGGGTTTTAATAAAGGTAAATACATTATTCCATTCATTGGTTAATGATAGTTTTCTATTTAATAAATCCTTTAGTGTTAAAGGTGTAAGTTGTATAGAGCATGTTAGGTTTGGAACATTTTGTTCATAACAATATCTTAAAGAGTTCAGTAGTTAGAACACAATGTTTTGATTAACTGTGGTAACAATAACTTTAGAATTTTATGTTTTTTATTAGTAGATATGGTATTTTGTTTGTCAAAGTTTATTTGGTACTAAATTGACTTGGGTGTTGCATTTACATTGTATTCCCTCCTGTTGTGTGTTTTCATTCCTTTCTTCTTTCATTTGACCCCTTTATTAAACTCCTTAATCGTAGATACATTTGGTTTCTCTTACAATGTTTCTTTCTTCACTATCAGACATTTGTTCAGTGTTTTTTGTGAATTTTAAGATTTCTATTTCAGTTATTTAATTTGTCTAGTTTCTTCCTGACAATTTTGTTTTTACGCAATTCAATCTACTTGGTTTAACTGAGTTGTTCTGCCCATTGATTCTTAAGTTACAGTGTTTATTTCTTTAGAACCATATTCTTCCTTATGGTCGATATTGGTATTTTAATCTCGCTATTGCTTTCATAACACTATTCCACAATTTTATTTATAAACCATGTAGATAGTTGTATTATTGTGTAATTTCAAGTGATCAACAATTTGGTGAAGTCTATGCATGCATTTTCTATAGTTAAAACTCTTTTTTCTTGATCTCTTCAACTTTATACTTTTCTCTGCATTACTCTTCACCTCTAATCATCGACCAGATACAATTCAAAGAATGAATCTGCGTCCACTCTTCTCTCAACTTGACTTCTTCTGTCCGTTGTGTTGTGTACAGTAGTGGTTGTAACGATGGTGTTGCATGCCAGGTGTTTAACCTGGGGGTTGGTGAGGGTCTGTCCGTGCATCAGTTGATACGCGAGTTCTCGCGTGTCTCTGGCCGCGAGATCCCGTGCCAGCTGGTGGGTCGTCGTGTGGGCGACGTGGACAGTCTCATCTGTGATGGCAGCTTGGCTCGCCAAGAACTTCACTGGACGCCTACCAGAGATGTCGTCACCATGTGTGAGTATCGCTGATTAAATGTTTTTCAGGGGTGTGCCAGACAAGATTGAGCTGACTTTTTTAGTTCTGACTTGAGTTTTGGGCGATTATTTGATGAGAACACTTGCGTACTATTCATGACTTTTTATAAGAGTGATAATACTCAGATCATCACTCAATTATAATTTTTATAATTGCTTAGGGTGAATATGTACTTTATCCTTTAATAATACTTTTCCATTAAACTTTCCCATACAAAAACATTTTTTCATACTAAACCATCACACTTTATTTTGCAAGAGCTTCTCAATCAACAAACCTTTGCTCAAGTTCAGAACTAAAAACCCAACCAATCTTGGAAAGCTAGCAGAGAAGCTTGTACACGGACACACTCCTGATCGGTTTGTGTTTTGGCAGATGTACAATCTGGGAACAGGTAAGGGCGTATCGGTCCTGCGGTTGTTGCAAGTGTTTGAGTCAGTGACGAAGACGAAAGTGCCATACAACATTGAGGCAAGGCGAGATGGTGATATCGTCTCCATGTTCGCCAACACATCACTCGCCTTCCAAGAACTGGGGTGGGAGTCTAAATATAACATCGAACAGATGTGTAAGTAATTTTGCTTTATTCAGAGAGAATATTAAAGGTAGGTCAGAATTATTTTAAGAGGAATAGACAGAAGGAGGAGAGAAGGTAATCTTTAGGCCTGTACGAACAGCTCTATCATAAAGTTTCTAAATTATAGCTCGATTACCAAGCCATACGATTTTATAATTATAACAACTCCTAAGTCTTAAATCTATTTTTTGGGCTCTGGGGTCTCTACTTAGTTTTATAGTTTCTGGCATGAGGGTATGATTTTGTAGTACACTCAACTCTCGATTATCCGGGATAAAGTCCGGTTAAGGCTTCCCGGATACCAGAAATCACGGATAACCCGCATAAAGGTCTAAAAACATTGCTGGAAGAGGGAAATGAAATATTTACGATAAAATACAGGCTATCAATTGTATTTAAGTAACAGAAATGTATTAACTATTAAGTTAACATACCTGATCGTTTTAAAGCAGAAAACAAAGTACTGTAGAATACATACACAAGTTAATCTAACTCACTACGTAAATATATTCTTATAACACACTATTTTTTATTTACAATAACCTATGTACAAGACATGACGTTTCATATCATGACGCTCTATGTTTTGTACAATGTCCAACTTCTGTTGAACTGTCAACACCACGCATTTTCGTTTTGCTGCCATTTTCGCACAATACAAGACACGCACTTGTCACAACGTCAGTCACGCTCCACTTGTCTACAAAGACGCAACATGACTAATTGTGAAGGGCCAGTGCAGGTAGTAGAGGTGTGGTGGCGCCGCGCGTGGAGTGAGTGAGTCAGACTTCTTATCTGTTTTCCCTCTCTCTTGCGTTGCGTATCGCGATGTTATACTGTACATTCACTTGCGTTGCAGATCGCAGTGATTTTTTTCTTGAACGTGTCCCGGTTAAGCTACAATGCAGTTAATCAGATCCCAGTTAATCGAGAGTTGAGTGTAGTTGAAGTTTGTATAAATTCATTACTATAGTTTTTAATTAATCATAAGTCATATACAAATCAGCTATACACTGTGTATTTAAATAAAGAAGCCCTTGTTAAAAAGGTTTAAAAATACCGTAACAACTCAAATCAATTTATTCTTTCATCAAAGATACTGTTAATTTCATTCTTTCTGTGTTCCTACTTTTTAGTTTTCGATCAAACTTATTGAATAGCAATATTGAGGCAAAAAAATAGCGAGAAAAATAGCGTATCATTGGTGTCAAAATTTGGTTGTTTTGATTCTTCTGAGTAAATGATCTAGCGAAAAACCTAACCAACTTGACTGCTTTTTTAGTATTATAAAATTAAAAATTAAGAAAAATGGCAATTTTTCAAGATAGATGAGTTTTTTTTAAACTCAAACAATTGAAACAAAACAACTTGAAACTGGAAAATACAATTTAAAAAATTGACCCTACTGCTTCAGGTGAGGACTTCTGGAGGTGGCAAACTCTGAACCCTAACGGATACAGAAGTGAATCGGAGAAATGCAACGGAAGCACTCACACCATCGGTAACGGCTTGGCGACAAATGGAACCTCGGTGGAAACCAATGGACACTGAAATGTCTTCACATCACCTCTATACAAATAAAACATGATAGTTTATGATATTTATTCTTAAGATATATTTTTGCCTGAATGCTATAAGAGTAATAGCATTCAAAAACTGTAAAAAATACACTCTTACTTACTCTCAAATTGGTTGTTTTTAATTATTTCCTATTTTAATGGTTTTTAGAATCTGCATCATGACAGTAATATACATTGTACTGTATTGTGTTTATTAATACAGTAATAAATTGTATTAAGGCTAAATACCAAATTGGTTGTGGTTAAGTGGAAGAAAAGACTTAAAACGCCCTACTTCGCCATAAAAAGACATTTTTAGTCAAGATGTTCAATCTAGTTAGCAATTCTTATTTTATCTGCTCTAGTAAAGACCATTCCGAAAAATCCAAAATATTGCCAGTATCCAAAACAGATGTTTAACCCAGAAAGGTGTTCGAACAAAGTCAAGGAAACAAATGGGTTGATTTCTCATAAGGGGAAATTATTACCCCATTGTGTCTTTTCCATGAAATCTAATAAACTACATTAGTAAGAAAAGTTTTGACACAAGAAAAATTATATGCATATTATGGCAATATTACACATTAAACAATAAAATCTTTGTCAGAGTTTTAAAGGGGACTTTAGTGTTGACAAATGAGGAAGAAATGTTAAGTTGTAGTGTGTTGTATTTGTGTGAAAAGCTTTACATTCTGCAAGGTGAGTACTTGGTCGCCCACGCTGGTGTAGTTAGGCAGCAAGTATCGAGCGAAGAGTTCCAGACTTCTGGGCTCGGAGGAAGGTATGGCTTCAACACTTCTGGAAACCAAAACCATTTTCAAACATCTTGAAAAGAGAATTTGGTTATGACTTAATAATTATAAGCTGGAGTTTTTACTAGTGAATTAGGCAAAATTAAACTGAGACTAATTTGCCCTGGTTGAAACTTGGTTGAAAGCAAGACAAACTCTACGTCCAGTTCTTACTGTGTCACGAAAAGAACTCTGTATACTAAATCATAATTTTATTTACTGGTAAGTACCTTGTATTTGTGCCTGGAGGTTAGTAAATTGGGTGCCAATTAATAATCTATTTATTAAACTATTTGATAAACTTCCATTTGAAATACAAAATTAGAAAAATTTCAACATATTTAAAACCAACTTTAAAACTTTCTTCTTTCAAAAGTTTTTTATAGCGTAGAAGAATTTATTGATGGTTCCTAGAAAAATTAGGATATTTGATGTATGACTACAGTGTTGTTACTGGTGGCTTCTTAGTTGCTAGTTAAGTTTCACAAGTTACAATACATCTAAAAATTGAAAACTTTTTGTCAACATTTAATTTATCATTTATAATAATTAATCAAGATAAATAAAAATAAGACTAAATTAGCCAAACTTTTGTGCAATATTTGGCCCATAATATTGGTTCCTTCCTATCCATGGACTGACATAATCAAATTTCAGGATCATTAATGCCTAAATTTGGTCCAAGATCTTTATAAATAAATAAACTGATTTGCATTTTACATTTTAAAAAAATGTGTTGCAAAAACAAAACATGAAAAACAACATATTGTAATTCATTCACACACATGCACGCAGGCATGTCATTTGTACGCACAGTCACTCACTCCCTGGAAAAAAGGTAAAATTATTGCTATTTGGATTGGATTGGTTTATTTGGTTTAGAAACTTAGCTATATCGTAAAACGCACGAGTTAAATATTTCTTAAATCAAGCTTTGAACAAATTTTGGTTATTTTCCAATTTTATATCCACTGGCAAATTAAAAATTTTGCACCAATTTGAGAAGGTAATTTACTAAACAATTTTGATCTATGTTGCTGAAACTTGAAAATCATTTCTGATTCTCGTTTTATACTTGTGTATGGAGCTCTATTGCAAAGGCAAACTCCTAAAGCGGTAATACCGAACAGTTTCAAAAATGTAAAGGCTTGAAAGAGTCATTAGACTTAGCGTTTAAAAGTTTTACGGCACTGGGTTTTAAATTTTACATGTCCCAAAATTCTAACTGCATTTTTTTTAAATCGAATAACACATTCAAAATGTATGTGAGCAATACCTTCCCAACACATAATTCCATAATTTAGGTGAGAATATATTAGGTGGTATTATGCCATGAGATGGACTTGGGGAGAGCAGAAGCCAGATAGTTTTCGTAAACCGAATATACCAGACGCAACTTTGCTGCAGACATTGTTTATTTGATTTTCTCAGGTCAACCCTTTATCTAAGTAAATTCCAACGAATTTTATAGCCTGAGCTTCTTCAAGTACAACATCATCCACCATGGTTATTGCTGGTGATATGTAAGGTTGAGTTAGTAGACAAAATTGAATTAGTTGTGTGCAAAGGGTAGTATCATCTGCAAATTGAATCATTTTTCCATAGTGTATTGAATGTTTGGCATTATTTACATAAAAAACAAAAACATAAAACATTTTATTGTCACAATACAAAATTATTTGCGTTGACAAAACAACAAAACTATTAACAAAAACAACAACAAAACTATTCTACTGTGGTAAAGCCAATGTTAACAAATGAGGACTTAATTGTTACTCTATAAAATTAGTTAAAAGTGCCAGAAGAATAATTTAGGAAGTCGTCTATAGTATAGTTAGTACGCCTGTTTAACTAGAAATTCTAACGTTTTAAAATTTGAATTAGATTTTTTAGCTTTAAATTGTCAGGAAGGTTAAACAACTTTACAATGTGTACCGAGGGAAGATGTTCAAAAATTGAGTTGTGATATTCATTTCTAAATTGATAATTTTGCCTTGTATGATAACAGTGCAGCTCCTGACATCTTATCACATTTATTTAAACAAAATAAAATGGTTTCATAAATATAAACACTGGGTAATGTCATAATTTTTTCAGATTTTTGAATATATCTTGGCAGGACTCATTTTGCTTTGGCTACTACTAATGGCTTTCTTTTGCAAAATGAAGAGCAGCATTAATCTAAATTCAGAGCAAGCTCCCAAAGTGATAGCATGACAAATGACATTGAATCAAGCCATATCACATTATTTTTACATAAAACAGGTCCCAGAAATGATATCAAGCTAACTTTGAGGTGAATTGGCAGCAAAGCAACTTAAACACATTGTGTTTGGTTGTACAGATAAGACCGATTATCCTGAATACCTATATTTTCTAGTCTGTTCATGAATAGAATGATCTACATAATCAAAGACAGGCCTTGCTTAAATCAACAAAAACACTTAAGGTTTGTTGTTGTCTGTTTGTTGAATTGAGGCACTGACCCTTATAGAGGGAATTTCTTGATTGATGGTGAGGTGTACTCTTTCCCCGGCTGCAACGACTGACTGTGCCAACACTTCCATGTGTCCCCAGCCGCTTTTAGACCTATATCAGATTAAGACCTATCGTGACAAATTCAAGAGAGTAGCCATGGAAGTGTTACTGCAGGGAATTGAGCTTGGGTTGTTTTTGTGCGAAGCAGACAATATACCACTGAGCTATCGTCACTTCCTGGCTAGCCGGACTGAAGCCTTGTACTCAACTCAACTGAGCAAACTCACCACAGAGCGGAGGTTTGTGAGAGTGCACAGCGCTGGGGACGCTGACGATGCATCTGTCAGGTGGAGGTTGAGGCCAGATTCTCCCCTCAGCAGCTCCGAAGAGTATCCTCTCGTACGGCTGCTTGCCCGGCGGTTTTCGAGAACTTGCACACTGGCTCTCCACTGAGGGTTACCTGTAAACAACCATTAACCTAAAAATAATTATCCTTAATTTAGATGTTTCTCAAGTACAGAAGGCTCCTGTGTCGTTCGGCCACCTCGGGAATAAACCCTCGGCCAAACAAAAAATGACTGGACTATCCAAGAATACAGGTAAAAGACGTTTGGGAGCCCTTTAAACCTCCAAAACTGACATAGTTTAGCTTTAGGCCAATGTTAAGTGAATTAATAATTTGATATGGTCAAAAACACAAATAATTCAGCAAATCCTTAGAATTTAGGAATAATTTCAAAACAAAGCTTAAATTATCAACAAATTGTATATATAGCCTATGTTAAGGCCTCAGGTGGCCAGATGGACCATCCAACGGCCAAACCAAGCAAGGCCGAATGAGCAGAGTCTACTATACAAGAATCAAGAATGCTTATATTGTCAAATAATACAATTGTGTACATTGATGGTGACAAGGTCAAAGACAATCTAGGACTAACCTATTATATTATTATTTAGGAAACATGGTTTGAAAGCCTGCCAGGAACAATCTTTTTATCTGGATGTTTACGTTATTTACATGGATGTAGTACATGATTTACTTAACGATCAATATAAATAATACGGTATATAAAAATTAATATATTTAAAATGTAAAAAGTTATTAGTTACAAATATCACAGTTTAAAAGTTCGCAACAGATATAAAATTAAATAATACAGTATATGACAAAAATAAAATGTTAATATAATATTTGAATTCTAAAAACTTATTTATAAAGAAATGTACGTCAATTAATATATATAACATGATATTTTTCACGTAAATTTAGCTAATACTAACTTTACATTTGATAAATAAAGTTATATAACGTAACATTTACTTTTATTATTCGCATAATGTTGGCTATGTGAAGTTTCCAATTATATATAGGAACTCATAACAAATAATGAAAATATGGTCAAATTACATCAGACTAAATATTGTCTCTATAACCACCTAGGGACTTACAAAAAGTCTCAAAACAAAAACCATCTGATCTTGAGGTAATAAGTACAAAAACTCGAAAGAGTGTAATCTCATAACAACTGTTAATTTTAGCCCAAGGACACGAGATTGACTAAATTTTACCTTGATCCAATACCAGGTTGCAATGTAGGTAAGTCCCCAAGTGGGAAACCAGTGTGTTTTGACATCTTCAATATGTCTTGGGCAGTTTGTACACCACACCGCGACAAGAGCACTTGGAGCCAACCAAGACTTCAGCGGCAACGAACATACTTCCTCATTGTACATCATCTTGTAACTGGTAAACAACAATTTATACTGACCAATTTAATCATTTCAGATACTTTAATATCTGTAGTGTCTTTTCATTATTAAAATTTTAATTCTTGTAAAAGTGTTAAAATTTGAAGATAAGATCAGTTATGGCAAACTTTGTTGAGTCAAGTGTCTTAAGAGGTTTTTTTAAAATCATTATTATTCCCAAAGCCTTTCTAAAACCTTGGAATTAGGAAATAGGGCACTAGGCCAGGATATAATATCAAAAGGAAAGCGGGCTCACCTTGTTAAAGTAGAAACACATAAGTTTTATTTCTATTTCTTTAAAACAAGTTATGGGCAGTTTGAGTGTTATTTTATGTAAGTTTTGACATTGCAAAATTTCCAGGTGAGTTTGGTTTGGAGGGAAAACAAAGAATATTTCTATTTCTTTGTAAATTACCTTGGTCACCTTCCAAAATCCCAAATGTGACAGTTATGCTTTGAAATTAGTTTCAAAACCTCGGTATTACAACTTTAACTCAGTTCAAATCACAGCTGACAAGTTATCTTTTTGATTAGGAGTTCCCTAACATTCTTAAAGCAATTTTTTACCAAAAGTTAAAAATACAAAAGCATTGTGCATTTTTAATTTTTTTCTATTTAAAAAGATGATGATTGAGATCTTACTTACCCAGAAGTTTCATGTTTACGTTTTCGTCTCCTGATATATTTGTTCCACCAAGGCGGGTCAAGAAGAACCAAGTCAAACTGGCTTCTATCAGGTAGTTGAAGCTCTTGGACTTGACTTAAATGAAAGTATGAATTATTTGGTATGATATAGTTTTCTCCTTGAATGTTTACCAATATTGGATTAGGAGCAGTATTCCCTCCATTCAACTTTGTAATGTTTTCATTACACATTTTACTGAAGAAATCTGAAGAATATTCTCTTGCTTCTTGATTGTTATGATCAAAATCATCTATGCTAGGATGGCATTCAAACTCTCCATTAGCTTTAGCCAAACCAACAAGACTGTGTAATGCTTTACGCACAGTTGTAACCTAGAAAATTGTAAATTTTGCTGTTCATTCTCTCCAGAGTTGGTTGCAAAGGTTTTAACTTGTTGGAGAAAGGACGTAAAGAATAAAGCGGTACAGTGGGATTTAGATAGGCAGATTGTAAGCCGAAGGGAGTAGACATAGGTGAAGTTTGAAATACTTTTATTGCATGCAATAACTAAATCTTAATTAACTCTAAATGGCACAGCGCAATTACTGGTTGCTGGCTGGAACCAGTCGATATAAAAAGCATGATGGACCAAAAAGATTTTAACCTCGCTTCAAAGGTGTTCATATTTTATATACTCTTTAAATCATCTGGCAGTTTATTGTATAATTTAACTCCAGTTTGACAGGGTAATTTTTGAAAAATATTTGTTCGATGAATTTCAATTCTATATTTATGACTATTTCTAGTCGTATAGTTGTGAATATCACAACTTCGAACTAAAAGGTCATTTTTACAAAAGAATATTATTGTTTCATAAATATAAACGAGTGGCAGTGTTAAAATAAAGGCAGTGTTAAAATTTGTGGTTCTTTGAATGAGTTCTTTGGAGGATAAATACTAAGTAATTTATAAGCCTTCCTGTGCCCTAGAAATTTAGTATAATTAATTTTGATGATCAATGTTCATTAACTGTCGGACTGTTACTTAAATAAATAAATAAATAAGAATGATTCGAATTACAACTGCTGTCAAGAAAGATAATTTGTATATATTAAATACAGAGGATAAATACCTAAGTAATTTATAAGCAATGGTAGAACATTAAAAATTTTTAAGACATATAATAAAACAAAGTAAAATTACACTTAAAATATCCTAAACTATTCTATCTCCAGAAAATAATGCCATAACCAATGTATGGTTGGATTAGACCACACATCAACCAACACATATCCATAGTAAGCCGTTCTCTTAAATGAGAATGAATTTGAGCAAAATAAACAACTTTTAAAATTCTTAGTACCTAGAATAAATAAACACCTTCCTACAGATTCAACACTCCTAATATTCCTCCCAATTAAAATTTCATCCAATGAATCCCAAAAATTTAGCTTATTTTGATTGTAAGAGGTTTCTAGAGTCACATAACATTTTTAGAGGTTGAATTAAAACATACAGCTTAATAAATAACTATGAATCCTTTAGGGGAGAAATATTAATAGGCAAATCATTATATAAATAATGGTTCCCAGATGGAAATCCTTTTTAACTACCATATGTTCTGTTATAATATAAGACCCACAGCATCTTCCTCAAACCCATAGTAAATCTTAATTTATATGAAAATGGATTACACCGTGCTTTCTATTAGTACTATAACATCAACTTTCCTTGCCATTTAACCCTTGGACTGTTACTTAAGTTTTATCTTCCCAAATTAAAGTAAATATAATTGGATTTGGTATAATTTGTTTTAAGATTCAAATGTTCAAAATATTGTGTACAGGTGTTCACACTTTCAAAGGATTCAATCTCTAAAAGTTCTGATGATCGAGAAACAATGTTGATGGTAGTTTATCTTCGTCGATGCCACATACCTTATTAACATACATTAAGAATAAAATCGGTCCTAATAAGTCATTTATTGAGCAAAATTAACAATACAATTGCATTAGCCAAGTCAAGATAATACATGTTACACTTCAAACGTAAACATTACACATTTAAACGATGAAAACGCCTAGGATGGATCCTTGAGGGACTCCATATTGTAAATCAGTTCTTTTTGACAGCTTGTACAATTTGATGTGCAAGCTTAGATGTGCAATTTGTACATGCGACAACTGAGGGTCTCAATCCCAGCTGTCCACAATCACGGTAGTTTATACAGCCTGAGTGTAGAAACTGTCAGGGCAGAGTGGAGGGGTCCTTGGATCCTTCCTTGAAAAAGTATTTAAAATATGACCCTGCCCGTAAATTGTGCTTTAAAACTTTCTAACACCAGAGATACATTTTTCACACAGATGTCAAGTAACAAGGCCAAGATGTGTACAGCCTGTTTTCAATTTTATGCTCACAATGCATGGGCAGCGCAAACTAGTCAACTTTTTTTTACTGTCAAAAATGCAAAAGTTGGGGTAGTTTAGGGTCAATTGATGAAGCCTTTCAAAATGTGTTTCCCTTAAAGAAAAGCCTTTGAGTGTCAAATCTCAAAGATTAAGATGAGATTTTCTTAAGGGAAGTATTACATTTGTCTCATTGTCGAAAAAGGAAAAGGTTTTCTGATTTCAATAATATTACACATGACATACCTTGTGGCTACCGTGGCTTCTTAAGAAATGTGCAACGCATTTATTGAGACCGCTGGAACACCTTATAAATCTCTCTTTTCAATCAGGGACTGTTCCCTCTCTAAAACAGCAAAGTCACCCCAATATTTAAGAAGAGCGACCCTTTTTCGGTACAAAATTATCACCATCTCACTATTGCGGCCTTCAGCAAAGTGTTTGAGAAAGTCTTTGAGGAAGGCTCATCGACTTTCTTGGGTTTTGTCGAAAAGCAAAACCTACTATCACCAAACCAATTCAGTTCGAAACAAGTCTAGAAGCTCGCCGTTAATCGAGATGATATGGAAGGATTTGAAAGTGAAACAAACACTAAGTTGTTTTTTTTGCTAGATCTTGTCAAAAGCTTTTGACTGTGTGGAGCATGGTACTCTATTTGAAAAAAAACTGGATTATAGGATTGAACAGTGCCATTGCTTGGATCAAATCATATGATATCTCAGTCACGAAAACAATTTGTAGGGATTTCAGATGTGAGGTCAGGGGAAAGGGTACTGAGCTATGGGGTGCCTCAGGGCTCATACAGTCTATCTACTTCTTAATCTACGTCAACAATGTTGGCTCATCGGTACACCATGGGGACTGGTGACAGTACCTCTGTTTCAATGCAAAGACACTAGCAGATTTACTGAAAAATCACATTTTGTAGAGATGTCAATAGTTCAATTAACTTCAATTAGAGTAAAACAACCTCAAAACAAATTGTCGCCCCAAACAAATCATCCTTCATTCATTTTGTTTGCAACAGTCAATTGCAGATTGTAGTCCTACAGTCATGTTGGATGAAACTGTGATAGAAGATGTCTACTGGACAAAATTCCTTGGAATACACCTTGATCGAGGGTTGACTTGGGATTGTCACGTGGACAGTGTCTGCTCAAAATTAGCCTCAGGCATTTATGTTTTGATAAGTGAAATTGTCCAAATATTGCCCCACTCAGGTACTGATGGCGGCTTATTATGGACTAATCTACCCACACCTGGCCTCACGGACTAACGTTGTGGAATTGCTCAAGCACAAACTTTTCCAGAGTGTTCATTCTTCAAAACAAGCAGTGCAAACAATTGCAAAACTGCAATGGAAGAGTCTTGCAGACCAGCATTCAAAAATTAAAACTGTTGACTTTACCCTGACTCTACATTTTAGAAACGTAGTTTTCAAATGTAAATGCGACCTTGTAAGAGGAATTGATGTACACTCTACGAAACCAGAGACAGGGAGAACTATCGAACTGGGTTAAACGATGGTTCATGAACGTTTGCCCTCACAGGCAGGAGTTCAGTTTGTCAATATACTTCCAAATTCGATTTAGAAAATTGTGCTACAGAGCCAAAGGCTTCAAAGCTTGTCTAAAAAGTTTTGGTCGCAGAAGCATTTTACAGTTCAAACGAAGTTTTGGCACACAATTGGGATATTGGAGTATTTCAATTTTCAGACTAACAGGGTATGACTGATTCCTAAATGGGAATAGTACAAATGTAAGTTATGTATGTTTGAAAATCTAGAATGAAATGCAAAGTTGTATATCACTCTCTTCAATTTTTCTAGTAGACGATTGAGATACATGCTTGTAAACATGTTGTCAATTCAATGAAATATTTATTTATTTGTATAAAATTTAAAAATATTTAACTTTGGAGAGGGGGTCATCGAAATGATCTTTTCATCTCTAGGGACTAAATAAAAGTCATCAAAACACACCTTTCTAATGACATGTGTAGAGTAACAGTTTTCAATTCAGCCACATGAATTTTTGTATTTGTATTATTGTGAATTATGAGCACTACATAGAATGTGTCATATTTTTATGTGTCAATTTGTTAAAAAAGATGATTTGATGATTTGTTTACTTATGTTGTGTACTCCTCACGCAATAGGAGAGCTGGATATATTTTGACGTTAAGTTATTTTAAGCATTTTATTTGTTTGAATCATATTTTTTTAGTTTGTAATTAACTTTTTAATCATAACGTACACATGTTAAATTCAATACAGAATGGAAAAAGAACACCTTTATTACAAGAATAATCTTCAATAATTTATTAAAGTATTTTGAACGTTGCATGAAAATGTAAACATTGCAGACTGTAAACAACTTAACCGGCTGGTTAGCAGGCAATTGAAAAAACGGCCCTAAGGGGTGTTTGATAAACACAAGAAGTGTTTGATGAAAACAGATTTTTATTATATCTAATGGGTGCGCGGAAACTTATGTCTATGAGTGTAAAGTTTTAAACAGGTTGTGAGCTAGACAGGGAATTGACTCTTGAAGTATCGATTGTTGTCACATCACAAGATGTCTTGTTAGGTTTTTGTGTTTTATTAAAATGTTCTAAAATCATACATTTGGAAAGTTTCATAGACAACGCTTTTGTACGGAAAGAAAAAATTCTTGATCTAATATGTTTTTTTATATTTTAATTACATAAATTAATATAAAATACATTTCTAGAAAGAAATATTATCCTCAGTAATCACAAAAATAGTCACTCAAGAAAAAGTAAACAATGGCTTTTAAAAAGGTTTTTCATAATCAAAACAGAATTACTATAAATTATATAATTCAGAAAACACTAAACAGAAAATATGTTGGGGCACATTGACCAGTCTTGTTGGTCTTTACTCTCCCAATAACCACCCTTGTAAATGTAATAAGTTTGTTTTTTTAGTGTGTCATATTGTTCTTTAAACCAAACAGGCTGGCAAGGGCACAGAGAGCTGGAGGATGAAGTTTGGCTGTTTGCTGTGCTTTCTCTTAGTTTTCTTGAAACTCTTTGTTTTTCTTCTAGTATTTGTTTAACATGATTCGCTTCAGGCCAACGACCATCTTCCATTAGCCTTTGGTCTGGTCTTAATCTTGAATCTGTCGGAGAAATTCCTCTTTCTAACTCATTTAACTGACACGCAAAATATGTGAAATGGTAGAATTGTTCATTTTCAGGTGGAGGTGAATTTATTTCCCAAATTTTCTGAAAAGGTCCAGTTATTAGAGTGGGATTTTTGGTGGTTCCTTCCTTAGCAATCACAGGAGCAATTTCAATAAACCTATCCCAATATCCTTGAATGAGCCATTGAGTTGAACCAGATTTGTCTAGAACACAACCTGTCACTTTCCGTTGATCTTCTGAGCTGAAATGGCTATATGGATAGTAAGTTAACTTACATTTGCAACCATTCTCAATATTAACAACTTCTGACTCCCCCTCCTGATCAACCCAAAGCTTACCTATGATAATATTATACACAACAGTACCAACTTTATTCCAAGTGTAATGTCTTTTAGAGTTTTTGAACTCACAGTGATGTAAACCATGAGGAAAAGCGGCCACACTCCTACCTCTGAACTTGGTAGTCAATGAAAAGTCTTGCCAGCATGTCCAGCCCCTACCCTCGCAGTGTTGAGCCGTGATGGGTGGGTGGTGTGACACTTGTTCTGAGATTGCACGCCAGCCCAGATCTTCCCGCCTGTCACACTCGTATGTTTCACCCAGGAGTGGATTGAAAGGCTTGGCAGTTCGCTCAGCGGTGCTTGAGTAGCAGGATACTGTGAAAGCCCCCAGATACGCCAACTGTTCTAACTCATCGGCACATGCAGCAGCATCATCCAGCAAATAAGAATACTCATAATTTTCCGTCAAGCGTTGCAACATGGAGAGGGGCTCCGAAAAATCTACAGGAAATGGAATTCTTGACAAGTCTTTTCCCAGATGATTTTTCAACAGACTCCAAACATTAGTGGAACTTTTAGGTCGTACTGGTATTGTTGTACGTCTAACACCAGTTGATACTGCAGCTGAAACAACTTTGGAGAACATATTGCTTCTTAGATTAGAACTTCCTGTTGATTCTGTCGAAGCTCCTTTCCCCACTTTCCGCTTTGATTTCTTTTTATGTTTTAGTGATCTAGAAGTACTGGGTTCTTCTTCCTGACCCTGGATTGGTGTTTCAGTCACTGTCTGTTTTTTACTTGCAGCTTTCCCCATAAAAAGACAAGTTACAGCTCATTTGACAAGATTTGACAAACACCTAAAGAAAAGTTTAGATATTGTAGGTAGTGAAATTCAGTTCATCACAATTTACATAATACTTAAACAAGACAATTGGTTTGTTCTTTTGTTAATACCTGATCTATTTTAATTAATAATACTATCTGTTTTAAGATGATGTGATTGTCATTTTCACACTGCCCAACATTGATAACGACCTGAGACTCATATTAGCATGTCGACATATTGGCAAATTTCGAGCTGCCTGATTAGTGTTCAAGGGAAAGATGTTAGTGATGAATGTAAGTTACTGAATCTACAGTTGCAAAACAAAGATGTAACAATCAAAATAATTATTGGAATACTTAAAATAATAGCATAAAGTTAATAAAACTAACTGAAATTTATATTGTGGTTAAGTTTTATTGCATCATTAGTTACACTTACCTCAGAATCAGAATAGTACAATTTGTCTGGTGTACTATTATTTTTGCTAGAGTTTGAATTTGAAGTTGACTTTTTAGACTGAGATGTAAATAGAAATGGAGTTATAATTTTAAACAGACTTTCCTCATATGCGTAACTTGTGCATTTGTCAGAACATGAAGTGACGTCAGAATACAATTTAGTGATCAATTCAAAATGATTTAGCACCCATCCTTCACTTGAAGCACATACTACACTCATGATTCTTTTTCCATCAAAACTTGAATTCTCTGTAAAGAAGAAAATACAAACTTTTACAAACAAAGATTTTGTATTAATATTATGCTATAATTTATATTTAGTTAAGTTTAAATATAACTGAATAAAAGGTTTGGGCACACAGCGAGCTCTTCCCTGGATAACTTTAAATTTTAACCCTTTGAAACCACACTTAGGCTTAATCTTACTCCTAAAATGTTGACATTTAATTTTAAGTTTTAAAGAAAGAACAAGAACCATAGCTAATACAAAGAAAGAAGCACAAAACAGACTTTTTCGAGACTGGCATTAACAATGGGAGTGAAGAAAGTGGAAGCTGGACATTTAGGCTTATTCTCAACTTGAAAATCCGAGTTGGAAGAGGCTACAGAGAAATGAAGTTGACTTAACACAAGCTTTTGGGCATTCAGTACTACTTGTTCAATTTTTAGAAAATTGAACAAGTAGTACTGTCATGAGGATATAGGCCAAAGATCAAGGTATAATTCCAGAATAGTGACTTTTGTTCTAAAGACACTTTTGACATTTATTAATATGTTCTGCGCCTCAAAACAAGGAAAGACTCTTTTTTTTAAAGTGTAAGGACTCTTTTTTAAATGTCAGGAGAAAATAATAGCAATCTTAAATTTTACTAGTTAGTAGAACTAGTAAAGAAGTAAGTTGTTTAGTGGTTAGCCAAGATAACACAGCGGCAAGGACTACACAGGATAAAGTGAGTTGATCACGTCTAATAGCGCCCTTTAGTTTAAATAAACATGAATTACAGGATAAACGTACTTACTTAGTATTAAACTTTAGAGAGGGCACGTGGGAAAAAGTTAAATTAATTTTGTGACAAAATCAGGATGATGATGTTGTTGATTGAGTATTTATTACAAAAGATAAAACTAGATGGGGTGATCAGCGAGGTTATGTTAAATTTGTTTACATAACATTCGTTTGTTTTTGGTTTTCTGTTGGAATATTGGAGATTTTTCTGTCTTGGCAAGAACCACAGAGAGAATCATGTTATAAATAGATTGGTCTGTAGCGTCCGTATTACTTCAAATTCGAAATACTGTAGTTTATTAGTGATTTTACAAAATTGGCCTCACTAAGCTTACAAAACTTGCGGTGAGGACCTAAATAATACAAAATAATAAAGTTGTTTGTTTTGTTATTTTTTAAAAATGTGTTGACAAAATATAATAGATTGACCATATATTTTAGTGGTTTAAGGCGGCATCTTAAATAATACTACTATTTTACATTTACAAAGATATTTGTCTAGATTATTTTATTCATGCTCAAAAATACCAACTAATTATTACCATACAAAGTGAGTTTTAAATCCCCCCGTAACTTTTGAAAAAGGTAATATTTTTAAAAGCCCTATAAGGATAAAGGAATGCTTTATGAAATTCAACAAACCCTCTTTGTCGCATCTTAAAAGAAAGGGGATTTTAATACAAATTCAACGATGCTAAGAAATTTGTTTTTATCTCGTCTCGTTTGTTTGTTATACCAATTCAAAGATGACTGACACAAAATCTGGTTCAAAATGCCACATTTCACACACAACACCTTATTTTGAATGACAAAATTGTCTTCAAATACACTGTGGAAAACATCACAACCCTATAACATACTGCTATAGAGTAAATTGAAGGAATTGTTGTCATTCAAAATAAATGTTATGTGAAATGTGGAATTTTAATACTGATTTCTTGCATTGACTTTAAATATACATTTAAAATCAATGTTTCTTGTAATCTTTAAACAGGTATTGGAAAACCCGAGTCGAGATAAAAAGTTTTCTTTGCGTCGTCGAATGTGTATTAAAATCCCCTTTCTTTTGAGGTGCCACAAGGGGGGTTTACTGTAAAAATTTAAATGATCAGTAATTCATGATCGGGTTTAGGAAAATACAAATTCGCGTATCATATGGACTGCCCTTAACATAACGCTCTTTTATAGATTTAAAAATCAAGAAATCCATGATAATACCAGGCAATTAAGAGATAATCATATACCACAAATTAACTAAACGCTAATAAAAAACAGTCCAATATAATGTAGAGGCAATATCTAGGATATGAAAGGCAATATGAAGGAATATCTATAATGAAAATAAACAAAAAACTGACAACTGTGGTGCGATGCACTTCCAACGGACCGATTTTAAGTATCAAGTAATGGTTCAGCCAAGCCAACCCTCTCCTGAACCAATTCTCTACGCATAAACCCTTCAACGCTAATACCGACATTGGTCATTGGGCTATTAATTAATGACCCATTCAAAGAAAGAGTCGGCCTTCGTTTGTAACAAGACTACACCTCATAACTCATTACTACCACTCATCACACTCATCCTTCACCACATATTTGCCTTAAAATACCCTCATGAGAGTGGTCGGCATCTCAAATAGTGATTTAGTGACCGTGTCTATTTATGTAACTCGAAGTGACCGGTTGTGAAGTTATTTTCGAAATCGGTATGATATTCTTGATTATTGTAACAAACATGGTGACATGTGCAATTTTATAAAGTAGCAAATATTACATTATTTTACAAAACGTTTCGTTATCCCTATATTTTTAAATATAATTTTCTTAATTTGTTTGCTATATGAATAATATCGTTTATTGTTAATTTTGTTGAAAATAAACTATTAAATCATTCATTTTTAAATCACGATTAATCACCACAAACTCGCTTTCATGTGTTGATTAATTCATTGACTTTAAATATATAAATGACTAAATGAAAAATAGTCAGCTAATTAATTTTGTTATATGCTATAGCAGTAGAGCTAAGGGTTTTCCCTTCGGTTGGCTAGTTGTAGTTTGAGCTTCTGCTCTCTTTTATCGTCTGTCTCTGTCTGGTTCGGTTAGGGGCTTTCATGGATCGTAGTTGTAGACCCCTTTGTTTACATCAGGCTTACAAATGTCTACGAAAGGAGTTCCTGACAGTTTAAACGAAAATAGCGGCAGAATTAAATTTCTTAACAGTGAAAGTGAAATAGATAACAGTGATAATAGAAACAATTCATGTATAGTCATGGGCAATTCCGATGCCAGTGAGGAAAGCTTGGTTAGTGTTTATCGCGAAGAAGATGGAACCATTATCAACGAAAATGCTGTAGTTTTTAGTGACATCAAAAGTGTTGAAGAATGGCTTAAACTTAGGACAGATTCATCATCATCTGTAGATTTTGACTTATCTCAAAATGAGGACCTTTGTGTCTCTTTGAAAAGTTTTACACCCACTGCAAATTTATACAACCTTGAAAATGATCAAATAGAGCTTTGTAGTAGGGGTATATCTCAAGCTGTAAATGAATCTAGTGATAGCAGTAGATCAAAAAACATTAGAGGATTGGAGTTGGATACTGGAGTTTCTAAGTTTTTCGCAAACCCATGTATTTCTGGGGTTGGCCAAAATATTCTGGTTTTGCCAGAGTTTCCTAACACAATCTTGGAAAACAAGTCAAGTGCTGAGGGTGTGTTGAACTTTGAACAACTTACTGTCTTAAGTTCTCCGATCAAATCAATATCAAACAATAATATTTCTCAAGTTGATTTCAATGAAACAAATTCAAAAAAAGTTGTTTTTAGCAGCTTACAAAAGTCCCATTCAGTTGGACAAGTTTTTTACAGTGGTGTCAACAAAACACTACCATTAATTAGGATATCGAAAGACTGTTTGATCAAAGGAAAATTATTGGATAAAAGTGAACTTTCACAGCTTAACAGTAAGAACTCAAACTTATTAGTTAATGGGACTTCAAAACTGAAAACAACTCAAGTTTTGCAAACTATCACTGCAACCAAGCCTATCATACAAGGATATCAAAAACCAAATATTATCAAACGAAGAAAACCAACTCCAATTTACAATAATGAACCTGCCGAAGAAGTTCCTGAGCATAAAAAGTCCTTAATGGCATTCCCCGTAAAACCACTGAGGAAAGTTTCAAAGAACTCTTTATTAAAAATCAATCAACCTAAAGCTTTAATAAAGAGTGACTGTCTTACTGAAGAGTCAGTATTTAGAACTTTTACTAAAAATATTAGTGCTACGCATAATAATACAAATAGACCAAATGATGTAACTCCAATCGCTGTTGTAGCCATTTCAACCGACAAAACTGATGATTCTACAGAAATAATCATAAAAACCGAGAGTGGTGAAAACATCTATAAAGGAAAGACTAGTGATATAATGAAAGCCACAGTATCGCATACAGTTAAAAATATTGTTGTGAAACCGAAAACCATTAACAAAGGTTTAAAAATCCGACCAAAGGGTCAAGGTAAAATACTAGTTTTAACATTGATAAGCTAGGCTGGAATGAGATAAATAAAAAAAAACAAATCATTAAGAATTTTGTAAATTACCAAACTTATGCTTGTCACTAAGTTAGGCAAATCAAAAGCCATTGCAGAGGCAATTTGTACAGTTAAAATGGGTCTAAGTTTCTATACTCAGGTATTTGATTTTTTTTTCTATGTCAACAATGTTGGCTTTTCAGTAAATTATTATTTCAGTGTATTTATTTGTTTTTGTTCAATTTTTTATTTATTCTAGTTGTTTAATTTACATTAGGCCTTGGACTCCATATAATTATTCAATATAAAGTTTTTTGTTGTATGGCATATAAATCATTATCATAAGGGACATCTTATTTAGTATGCAGATGACACGTCTCGGTTGGCTGCAGAGGCTACTGAGAGAATTGGTTTTGTGATAAATGGCCTAGTATGGCAGTAGGATTTAGCATTTTTTATGATAGAACGGCTAGATAGTCAAACACTTCAACTGTAATGTGGTGTTGCTAAAACTAATAGCTATAAAAAATAGTGCCGCAACTTCCTAAATTTACAAAAAAGTAGCCTGCTACTACCCAACAATACTTTTATATATAAGAGGATCTATTGTTGAAGACCTGCCTCTTCTCAAAATCGTTAGCTCCTCATATAACTCATTGTCGTTTTACTTAGTCAGAGTCTAACCTAACTTGCTAATGTCAAATTCTGATCCCGATTCTTGTCAGGTGTAGTGAGGGTTGGAACGTGGGAAACTAAAAAATGCTCAATTTTTCATGACTTTTGAAAATGTTAAACAATATTGGGGTAGGTTTCCGTTCCCCTGCACCTAGGTGTTCTCCTTAATCTGCTTCGTAAAGTGCCTAGGTACCATACAATTACATTAATATTTATGATAACCCAGATAAAATTTTGCGTTCCCACTCTGCCAAATTTACCACTACACCACTGCTTGTAATTGATCAGATTCTTATTCTATGACTTTGTATCCTTGTTTAGATGATTCAGCTGCAAATGATCTAGTGACAAGGCTTGTAGGAGCTGATCAAGATGTATTATTTGAAACTGACTTTGGTGAACATATCTTTTCCTGTCCTATTGAAGGATGTTCATACATCACAAATGTAGCAAGCGGTTTCAAAGTTCACATGGCACAACATGACAACACAGGGTCTTTAAAAATAAGACCATTTAAGGTAAGAAAACCTTTTATTATGTTTGTCAACGGTTTTAAATAATTGCAATTCACCAAATTGTTTAAAAACCCATCCATCTTAACTTTTGAATCCCCACACATTTTTTTCAAAGTCGTACCTGGAAGTCGCTTTAGTACATGTTGGAGTAACCCAAAGTATTGTTGACTTGGTCGAGGCAGATTTGTTCCCATTATTGTAGTTCAGAAATGTCATACTCTTAATTTTAAAGTCATTATCAAAACCATAATGACCAACCAAAAACCATTTTGGACCCGATGGTCCAAAAAGTGCACAATTCAATGCCCAAACTAACGGCTGGTAATGCTTTAGCAAAGCAAAATATAACAAAATCGAGTTTCATTCTTGTTTTAGAGGTTTAAGAGCATAACAACAAGGTGCTACCTAATAGCTTAGGGTGGTATTACTAACTCACATGCCAAAAAAACCATAACACTTCCATGAATTTTTAACCTACATATTATTAATTTTAAATCTGCTTAAATTCAGTACCCAGGTTAAAAATTATAAACTGACTTTTCAATTGATTTATTTTATTTGGGCTTTTATTGATAACTATTCTTGATGGTAAAAATTGTTTATAACTAGTTACATATTAATTTGGGGTAGAGGAAATTAAAAGAAATTATGGTGCAAAAACTTAAAAAGTCAGACTAGGACTTGTTGCGAATCAGTTAGTTAAAACAATAGCCTACATAATACACAAATCCACCAATTGGCATACACTATAAAACATCTGCCTTTCATTTTGGAAAACTTTATGATATTAAACAAATTAAAGAAACAAATTAACTAAATATATAAATAAATCTTTTATTGCATAAACAATAATAAAATACATTGTATCGCAATCATCAGTGTTTAAGGTTATCTAAAAATTTCCATTCATTCACATCGAAGTATCTTTCAGACATACAGGACTAAAACTGAACTAATTAAAAATACTCATTAAAATATCTAAAATATTGAATTTATAAACATTTATTTTGAACATTTTAAACAAATAGATAAATTTAACAATTACTACATTAATGTAGGTACACAGACTAATCTTTAATAGGTCTCTGGCGTATCTTCTTTCTTTTAAAACACAATTACAACTTTGATTTAAAAAGTCAGTGCCTTTGCGCTCTGGACTTATATAAGTTTGCAAGGCTACGCCTGCAACCAACCACAGAACAGTTCTGGAAAGTTCCGACCAATCAGCTGAGCGCTATCAAAGAAGTTTCTAGTAGTATGGTTAAAACTGTACGTGTTCTCAATTAGATGCCAATTACAGAATTTTCTATGTATTGCCTTTGCTTTCTGTTTTGAATCAACTGTCCATATTTCTACATTTTAATTATACTCTGTACTAACTAAAATTACCTTCTTATAAATAATAAAATACAGTAGAATCTCGATTATCCGAGTCTCTGTCAACTGAGCCTCCGGGTTAACGGATTAACGGAGCTAGTAGTTAAAAAAAAATTATGTTGTTATTAATTTATGAGTTATACGGTATGAAAATACCTGTCATTGCTTTACGTGCACAAGTGATTGCAATGCTAGCTACCTAGCTACATATACCACGATTCATAGCTACATATACACGATTCATAGCTACATATACAATTCATAGTTTTAGCTACATATACGATTCATAGTACATATACACGATTCATAGACTATACACGATTCATAGCTACTACACGATTCATAGCTACATATACACGGCTACATATATATTCATAGCTACATATACGATTCATAGCTACATATACACGA
The DNA here is from genome assembly GCA_018831715.1 of Matsumurasca onukii. NCBI lineage: Eukaryota > Metazoa > Arthropoda > Insecta > Hemiptera > Cicadellidae > Matsumurasca > Matsumurasca onukii. The sequence goes on along the minus strand of CM032058.1, from coordinate 74,935,103 downwards.
TTCATAGCTACATATACGATTCATGCTACATATACGATTCATAGCTACATATACACGATTCATAGCTACATATGCACGATTCATAGCTACATATACACGATTCATAGCTACATATGCACGATTCATAGCTACATATACACGATTCATAGCTACATATACACGATTCATAGCTACATATACACGATTCATAGCTACATATACACGATTCATAGCTACATATGCACGATTCATAGCTACATATACACCACGATTCATAGCTACATATACACGATTCATAGCTACATATACACGATTCATACTGTACACACTTACCACCTGCATTGTTACCACCATTTGTTTGTACTGTTGTCACTTTTCCTGGTAGTAGCACTTAACCTCCGTATTATCCGAGTTTTTTTGTATCCGAGCTGGTTTTAATCCCAATTACCTCGGATAATCGAGATTCTACTGTAGAACAGATTTTGAATTTCAAAATTTGTATGCATTAATTTATCCTTATTAGCACTACGTTACAAATTTCAAAGGCAATCAATTTTAAATACAATATATTCATTGTATTGAGACATGAAATATTATAATATAATAATAATTTTATTATATAAAATAAAATAATTAGCTTCAACACACTAACTTATCAGCCGTATTGTTAAATCAATCTTTTCTGTACATTATATACCATGGGCTTTTTATTGATTTCTAGTGTGACTTCCCCGGGTGTTCATGGGCTTTTTACACAAGTTTTCGACTGAAAAGGCATCAAGAAATACACCTGCAGAAACATGCTTTTGAGGTAAAATAGTATTCCAACACTATTTTAAGATATTTGTTGACCAAGTTTTGTTTGTTTCTCCACGAATTGTTGAATAAGTAATTCTTTATATTGTTTTAGAAGTCAAAAGACTACACTTAGGGGAAATATCTGTCAACAATATGTAAATAACATTTATTAATAAACCACTTTGTATTGTTTTACTTAAATACAAATTCAAGCTGTTTTCAGTATTGTGTTGTGATTGTTTATCAGTGCCCGATTGAAGGTTGCAACCGGAGTTTCTCCACGACGTACAACGTGAACACTCATATCAAACTCCATCAGAGGCCAACCGCGATGGCTTGTTCGGTGGAGGGCTGTGACAAAGCATTCCAGACCCGCAAGAGCTACGAGAATCACTTGCAAGAACACGGCCTCGACTATGCTCCCTATGTGTAAGTTACGTAATCTTATCCTACATTGCTTGATGCTAACTTTTTACATGGAGTCCTCAGGACAGCCTGGCGTCTATAGTATTGCCTACAACTTTATTGTATCATTATCTCCTTGTAGGGTTACTGGTTCCACAGGTCTGTTTTTGCTGAATGATCTGTTTACCCTTTTTTTCATTTAAAAGTAGATCTTTTTTTGAGCAGTATTTTTTGTTTGTTATTTAAGGTTAACTTAAGTAAATTCGTTATTTAATTTTATTTGTAATGTCTCCGTTGTGTTAACAAAACAATTTTTTAAACATAATTTTAAACATCAAAACCAATATTAATAACTTTTTATTTCGAACGAGGCCTTTCAAAGGCAATGCCTTTATCGTCAGGTCTGTTCAAAAATAAAGGCGTTGCCTTTGAAAGGCCTCGTCCGAAATAAAAAGTTATAAATATTGGTTTTGATGTTTAAAATTATGTTTATTACTCTTTCCAATATTGAGCACCTTCTGCCTTCAAAATCTATTATGTCATTTTTTTATATTGTTGGAAATTACACAAAATACACTACATTTTTCAAGTAATATAGCTAAACTAGGTTTTGCTGTAATAAAGTGTTTCTTGAAACATATTTTGGAATTTTATGCCTGAACAAACCTTTCTCTCCAAGCACTACTTCTAGTTCATCTATTTCAGTGTTTTTTGTACTAAATGACAGTATAGCCGCTGGAGAGCAAAATGCTGACATGTTACATTGTGTTGTTCAGGTGCCAGAAGGAAGGCTGTGGGAAAAAGTACTTTACAATAAACTCGCTCAACTCACACAGCCGGGTTCACCAGCACACGGAGGACGAGTTGAAGTGTTCCTACTGCGGCAAGATGTTCGACGCACCATGCCGACTAAAGGCCCACATCAACGTGCACATTGGAGTCAAGCCCTACAAGTGTGACTTTGAGGTTAGCTACAACAACCACTGTCAATTTATAAACTGCTCTATACATTTCTGCAAAATGTTGATTTCTGGCTTTAAAACAGTTCAAACATTGTGAAAACCATGTTACAAACAATCAAATCAACACACAGGGTTGAGTTGACCAGAAACTTGGATCCACCGATCATTTGGCCTATACCCTCAAACTGCTAAATCACTTATGCAGTATCGAGATGCTGAGAATTTAAAGAACCAGCTTGTGTAACGGCAAATGATAAAACGATTAAGTAAGTGATTAAATAGAATAATCTGTTGGTAAAATTTGTTATTTAATTGTGGGGGTCTGAAAAGCACATGGACAAAATATCCTCAGGTCAAAAGTAGGGTCGTCAATCAATCAATCAACAATTCTTTATTTTTTAATGTACAGTCAACTCCCGATTAACCGCGATAAAGTCGGGTTGAGGCTTCCCGGATAAGCAAAATCAGTAATTAATGTATAGTAAGGTATATAAAGACTAGAGATGGGTTGGTTCCAAAATTTTACCGGTTCCCGGTTCTGAGAAAAAATCGGTTCTGTCGGTTCCGGTTCCGTTTGCGGCGATTGACGATACGTTCAACGCGCCGCAAGTGAAATCGCGATTTCGATACCGTTTGTTGATCTCTTGCCTCCCGCTAACTCCGCGGTGAAATCCTGACCCGATACCGTTAGCGGCAAATTACTCGACAAATTTCGAGCTTTACCGATCAGGTCGAGCAGTTCATCGGTAAATACCGATACATCGAGTATTCCCTAACCCCAATGTGTTATTTGCTATCGGGGCGGTTCGAACCGTCTTTGTCAATTTTGGTCGGTTCGGGTATGTCGAGAACGAACCGCAAAACTCATCCCTAGTAAAACCTAAACAACTAAAATGAGAATAAGGCCGCTTCATTCTTTTCGCGGTTAATAAATCTAACCGATTACGGGGAGTTGACTGTACAAGCATTTGGTACATGTAAACAGTGTCTATTATGATAAAAATAATTAAATGTATTTCCATATTAAATTTAAAATTACAAAAAATACATTAGTGTGCAATTTACATAGCAATGTTTGTTTTAGTTTCCAAACCTTCGGTATTGCCTACATGGGCATTCTGTAAAGTACTGTATACAGTGTGATGTAAGAAAAAGTAAATAATGCAAAGAATATTAGCTTTTAAATGCAAATAACAATTCGAAGCTCAAATTTTGTTATGTTGAGTCTATTTTTATCGTTTCTAGTGGGACAGGAAGTAAATAATCGCAACAGTCCGTTCAAGTGAGAGACTACTGTAGTTATAAACCAATGCCTGGTTCGTAGAAAAGGTCCGTTTACAAGCGCAAGTTACCCTTACAATATCAGTGGAGTTTTAAATTTTAATTTAGCCGTAGTTCATGTAAGACCCTTCTTAGTAATGAATAAACTTTTGCTAAATTTCACATACAGTTTACAGAAAGTTTCTAGACACCCTAAACAGGATCACTACACGTTGTCCTGTAATGGTGATTTGGTGGGGGGGCAGATTTTATTTTGTTCTATAAGTATGTTTAATAGGGAAAAATTTGCTACATTTCGATGCAAAATGATTGTTTAGAGGTATTTAAACAGAGGTACTTTATTTTATTGTTTAGTATTACCTTTGAAATAAAGACAAATTTCTAAAATTTTAAGGCAAGGTAGTGTCGATAGTTCTAAATTTTTGAATGATAGTCTCCAAGACTCCATTGAAGTTTGGCGACTGTTGGAGTTGCTTATTTTTGCAGACTGAACCATTTAGAAAAATTTGCATTTTTGCAACCTTATCACCATACTAGTTTGTAGGACAAGTGTGGGTAGATTAGTCCATAATATACCGTCATCAGTACTTGAATAGGACAATGTTTGGATAGTTTTAAGTAGTTGTCATTAAATAGATGAATTAAAAAAAAACATGGTGTTACACCACTCTTTTGCTAAGTCATTCCTTAGTTACCTGCTACCGTATCACAAGAACCCCCTATCCCTCGTATTCTCAACTCCTAGACTTTAAATTCAAATAATTATTGTCATTGAAACTGGAATAAAAACCGAGCAATGTGACACACGAGTGTCCTGTGCCAAAACCTGTAAATAAGCACTAGAGTCTTGAACGATGTAAAGTATATAACTATGAATATTTTTTACTTTACAAGTATTTTAAAATTACAACAAAAGGCCAATATACATATAGTGACTTTTTAATACACTAGCGCTTTCAACAGCAACGCTGTCATCTTCAGGCAAACTTGTTACCTAAATTAGTAATTTTTTTGTAACAAATTTTACCCGAAGATGACAGCGATGCTGTTAAAAGCGCTTGTATATTAAAAAATCACTATAAATTGGTCTTTTGTTTTAGTTTAAAAATATTTGTAAAGTACTATTGCCAATAATCTCGACTTCAAGAATTTATGAATGCAATAAATGTACAAGTTATATAAATGCTACAACGGTAAATGGTGTTTTGGTTTTTGTAAAGTTGATTGGGGCAAGCATACAAATTGTACCCTATGGTAAATACAAAACCACCTAAGCTAAAAATGTTAATTCTCTCATTACTATTAGAAACTTATCTAGAATCTGTAATTCAAAATCAGCTTTAAACTTAAAATCTAAAAATGTCCAATGGGAGTCATAAAAAACAAAGTTGCTACAGAAATTACTATAAATTATTTAATGCATCCTGTTGTTGTTCTGTGACATCTTGTTAAACAGTAAAATTGAGCGTTATCACCAAAAGTAGGAGGAACAGCAAGGAGTGCGGTCTTGAAACATCTGAGCCAGGACAAAGAAAGGGCAGAAGATCAGAAATAAAACTCCTCCCACAATCACAGAAAACATTGAAATCTCCATTCTGCCTTGCGTTGTACTTCTTGTATTCTTCTACTATGTGTTGTCAAAGTTCTCGATAATTTGGCACAAACTTGGCTTCTTTAACTGAGAATTTGTGTTAGTTGGTGTGCTGATAATTTTCTGAAATAACCGTGACTTATTTTGTTTTGAAACTATGGAAACTTAAGTGTCACAATTAGTTTGTTAAAATTTTAAGAAGATCATTGTCAGCAACGATATGTACAATATAATGCAGTTGATTTGAACATACAATTTATTATGAATCTAAATAAACTGTATACCAGATAGCCGTGATAGAGTGTCCTAAACAGATTACTGTGTGCTATCAATTGGATTATTTACAAATTTAAAATATCATTACTTTCGCTTTAATTTGTATGAAAGCCCAAAGTTTTATCAATAATCTTTTGTAACAAGATTTTAAATGTCATTTAGTCATGTTTTTAATGAAATGACTGAACATATCGACAAAATTCTAATTATAATTAATTTTTACATATCAATTACACATGAACAACAACTTAATGTAACTATGTCTAAATGTAAAAGGTCAAGGCGTGAATCAATATTTGCATTATGATTCGGTGGGTTGATAGGTTTGTCATATAAATAAACAATTGTTTATCTGTAGGCCCATTTATTGGACAACTCTGATGTGTTTCCTGTGTATAATTTATATTGTGTGTGTGTCTTGTTTGCTCTGAGTATGACAGCAGAATCAATAATTGACTAGTGTTGCTTTTAATAGTTTACATGAATATTTTAACAAGCAAACAGAAAGCAATATTTTTACCTCTTTATTTTACGATCCGTTTGCTTGCATGTTTGCTTGTAAAGCTCACTTCTGTTTATACCGTGAGAGTCGAGCTGCCAGTTGTTTGACGGTTTTGTTTGCTGTTTCAGGGGTGCATGTGGTCCTTCCTCACGTCCAGTAAACTCAGGAGACATCAACGCAAGCACACAAACCTGCGCAAACACTCGTGTAAAGTCTGTGGCAAAGCGTTCCTCCGCCCGGAACACTTGAAGGACCACACGCTCAAGCACTTTGTCAAGAAGACCTTCATCTGCCCAATTGCTGGTAAATCTTCTGTCTTCACGTCTCTTATACTAAGTTAAATCAGAAATCAGCATTTTGTTGTCACAATAACGTTCATATACATTTATTTTGCTATAAAAAAATGAAACTGTCATAGTACACGTGATGTAGTTTACATGATAGTAATTTTTACCCAATAACAATTTTGTAAGGCTGCTTATAAGCCTTACTATTTATTTCTGTAACTAAAGAAATTATTGAAGTGTTTTTTTTAAGCTCTTTTACTTTTGATACTTTGCTTTGAGGCACCAACCACTCTTAGAGGGTATTTTAAGGTGAATATGGGATGATGGTGAGTGTGATGAGTGTTTTAGATGGATGATGAGGTGTAGTCTTGTTACAAACTAGGGCCGACTGTTCCCCAGATTGGGTTGTTAATTAATAGCTCTCCAAAATGATGTCAAACTTTACTTTCTAATATTCTTTACTTAGTGTATACACTTTGTTTAGCGAAGTAAGTGTAACCATGTACACTAATGTTCTTAATCAAAGAAGTCCCAAATATTACAATGAATATGGAATAAAATTCGGTACATAATTACAGGAGGCTCTCAAGGTCTTTGAGTGGATGGGACTGTATTTTCAGCAAATTCTAACAGTGTTTTTAATTTAGGTTTATATAAACTTAAACTTGTGTGTTGAATACTTGAGTTACTGTTATTATATTTTAGATTCTACTTAGAGTGTTAATTTTAAATGGTCTACCTTTATGTTGTAAAATATTTTAGAAACTTTTGAGTAAATGTTTTAGTTGCTTTTTTGTGGGAGATCTCAGCTTCAAATCCCAGTGAAAATATACACCTCTTTTACTTTGAAATAGACACAAACTCTGTTTTAAATAAAAACTATACTAAAAATAACATAAAAAACAACTAGCACAAAGATATAGGCTAAATATAGAAAACTCACCTGGATCCATATTCTTTGATAGCTCACCACAAACATATGTAAGGCCTCCGTTGATTTGGTTTTTCACTTGTGAAAATATGTGCACAGACTGTCCGGCTGTGGTGATGAACAAGTCGTCAATGTATGTTCACCTGAAGAAGCACCGCAATCAGGAAGTGAAAGTGAGCGAGGGGCAGACATTCCTGTGTCCGATGGAAAACTGTGACCTCGTGTTCAGCACCAAGGAGAATCTGCGTGCTCACCTGCAGCTGATGCACATGGCCACAAACTGTGAGTACAACAGCTGATCAGCTGATCTAGCTCCTCACTGAACTTTAAAAAACAATCTTCGCATGCCAGAATAACCTTTGAAGTCCTATTGACAAAAATACGCGGAATTTGTGGCAAGCTTGAAAGGTTATTGCTATTTTCACAAAGTTTATTTTCTATCTGATGTTATAGTTGACTGATTGGCGGCTTGATGATACTAACAGTGATGTGAAACAGGTTCTTAATTCCCTGCTTCAATTTTTGTAAAAACTTGCTTAGAATAGATGTGAGTTCTTCTAGCTGCCTCTAGCCTCTTGTAGTAAGCAGCTAGCCAGTGAATCATTGCAAATAAGCCAAGCTCTTGTTTGTTCTATATTTTTCAAGTTTTTAGTGTTATGCCCATTACTCACAGCTACTGAAAGAAAACTAACTTACGCTAAAGCTAAACTCTAGGAAACAGAGCACTAGGCCAGGATATGCTATAAAAAGGGAATGGAAATGGGAGCAGGTTCACCTGGATACAGTAGAAACTCATAAAAGAACACAGACTGTCAAATTTTCAGCCCTACATGGTCTTGTCAAGACAAAAAAGATAACTTAATATAGTAAGTAAAATGAACAAGCTAAGAAAGGTGGAAGTGGTGTGGGAACAGTAAAGCCAAAAAATATTGTAAAAATAATAATAAAAACAGAAATTAAATCAAACTTAAAAAGTATGGATGTAATTAGGAGAACAGGGAGCCAGCACAATAAACCAAAGGGTTGACGTGCGCGTGGTCTTGAACCACAAATTTTTCCCCATCCCATCTAATCTAATCTAAGTATTTTGCAGGATGGAACTAGCCCATCAATGGGTTACCATATCCCATGTCCTACCTGAACCTCAGATAGCTTACACTTTTACTCAAGCAGGTTCTCCAGTTTTTTTAGTAAAATTGTGTCACATGTTGATACTTTTCATTTCTGTTTTATTATTCTTTTTAATATATTTTTTGGTTTTACTGTTGGTAATACTGTTTCTATCTTTCTTAGCTTGTTGTTTAGTTTACTTACTCTTTTAAGTTAACTCTTTTTGTCTTGACAAAGGCCCTAGTAGGGCTGAAAATGTGACAATCTGTGTTCTTGTATGTGCTTCTACTTTATCCAGGTGAGCCTGCTCTCTTTTCTATTCCTTTTTGATAGCATAAAGTTAAAATCTGGAATAGTCTACCTCGAGATTTGAAGACCCTAGAAAATAGATTTTTGAAAGAAGGACCTTCAGGAAAACTCATTTTACTCATTAACCAAATATTATTCTCAAGAAAACTGAATTTAGTGGTTGCGTGCACCCATGTGTTGCAGTGTGCACCCATTGCTTCAAAAACCACAATATGAGCTATTTTTACTTTACAAATTGATATTTTCTAAATAAATGAATATTTGCCTTTTGATAGAAAAATCATGTCAAATCTATCTATGGAACTTCATTAGACCAACTATTGCATTGATCTTTAAACAGCTCTAAGAAGTAACTCTTTTGCCATTATAATTTTAATACAAATATAATATGTTTGTAATAGAATTATTTACTTGAATTTGGGTAGTGAAGACATGAATTGCTTTTATTTCAGCAATCACAGACAACTCGTCGCAAGAGACAATTCAAATGCTTCAGGATGACAATATGATCACTTTTGAAAGTTTGCAGAACAGCAGCTCTAACTCAGGTAAGGTTACTTTTCAGGTTATTTCATTAATGGTTAAAGAGCACATATAAATGTATATTAGTAAATAAATTCTCTAAGCCTACCTATTAATTGACACTATTTCTGTATGTTGTCGAGGTTATTCATTCATTCATAGTCAAACCAACCTTATCTTATCTTACTTCAGAGGTACAGAGTGGTACTTCTGCGGCTGATGGTGAATAACTCATAATAACATTTTCCACAAAAAACTAATGTTCAGCCATTCCTGTTCTTCCAAAGCACATTTTAAATTCATTTGTAAACCTGTTTTTGTTGAGAAGAAAAATATTACTGTGTTTGCAGTTTTTTGTTTATTATTTTTCAGCTAAGTTCTCAAATGAAGCTTTAGTTTGGTTGGATGCTCTCCATGGTCTAGAAGTGACTTTCTCACTTTGCGAAAAGACTAGAAAAACATGTAGGTTTGGGATGACGAGAAAGTAAATTTCTTGACGGTAACATTGTGTATAATTTCATCAGATAATTGTAAGTGCTTAGACCTCTAAGAAGGCGTTATTGACAACCAGCAGAATTTTGGGGAGCTTTTGGGAATTTAATTTAAATTTTGTTTTGTGTTTTGTTTCAGGAACTGTGACATTCAACTCCATGACCCAAGAAGGCCTCTTAGTCGGAATGTCAGACTTGGTTCAGTGTATTCCTCCTAGTCCTATGGAAGAAGGTTGGTTTTATATCCCTTGAGAATATTTTTCTACTGTTTCCAATCCAAGGTGTTTCTTTCTTGGTGTAGAACAAAACCTCTCCTGTTATTTTAAAAATAGGCGTATATTGTACTTATTTTGGTTGAAAATGTGTGCTGTTGAGTTGTTATTCTGTTAAGCTCAAATTGAATGGGTTTGATTCGAATGGCTATACTATAAAATATTGTTGCTACTTTCTAAACTAACTAAACCTATTTTTCATATAAATACCCAGTTGTTGTTATAAATGTTTTGATGTCGTCCCTCCAACGTGGAACCTGTGACCTGCAAAACTGAGAGGAACAAAACAGTTCTGTGTGTAAATAGTGTAATGATTGTGATTTGAAGACAGAAGAGCACCGACAATGCCACACAAGCAAAATAAACTTATCTCAAACATAGTATCTACAGGCTTGATTTACATTAAACTTCGTAAACAAAACTTTTCATGTTTAGATTAAAAACCTCTTTGATATTTGTAAATTAATATGCCTCCTAATTATGGAAATAAACGTGTTCTGCTTACAGAGGAATATAATGAACCGAACTCTGAACCTATCATCACTCATGTAGTGTTCACCGATGACACGAGTGTTGATGGAAACTCAACTTCCGTGAAAGAAGAGCAACAAATTGTTCTCACAGAAATAGAGGTAAACTTCAAGTTGAAGTTAAAAATTTGACAATTATTTTATGTTTACTTTGATAAAGTTAAAGATGTTAGAAGTTAGAACCACACAGTTCCCTTCTCCACTGAACTGCAATACATTTTGGAATAATTGTTGTTAATATCTTCAATGTGTTTCAAGTGACTTTGGAGTATTTAAGTCTAATTTTAAACCTTAATTTTAGTTCTAAGTGAATAATACAGTTTGCAAATAATACTTTTTTAGTTAGAAATCAGGATACATGTTTTAACAATTGACCAAGCTTCTAATTTTAGTAATGAAAAAGTGTCATCAACAAAATGTTCATCATAAAAATAGGATTTATAATCCAGCATTTGTATTTTGGAATATTTCAAAGTCCCAAGACAAAAACTCTGTAAGGTCTTTAAGTAGTTATAAGATATTAGATGAGTTGTGAATCAGGAAAACAGTTCACCCTAAACATTTTCAAACAAAAACAAAGGTCATTCAAAAAATCAACGAACTGTGGTAAATGCTAATGTAATATTGTTGTTTCTAGGATGAGATAGGATCGGCGCGGACTGGTCTGACATACCAAGAGGCAGTAGAAGGCAAGAGGACCGTGACAGAGTACGAGATAGAAGCGTCTGGAGACAGTCTGCCAGCTGGCCTGCACAGTGCAAGTGATGTGGTGTTGTCTGCGGGACTACTGGCCAGTCAGGACAACCTGGAACGCACTGGTCTTCTGCTTCAGGTACTCATATGAGATTTAAACTGAGATTGAAATATAATCACAGACGTTTTCCATTGTTAATTACTGAACACGAAGAACAAACGTTCCTGGATCTGGAATCTGATCCCATGTTCTTCTTGTTCACTAAAAAACGAAGGAAACATCATTCGTGACTTTGTTTCCCTGCCCTTAAATGTTGTGATCTTTTTGTAATTAGCTACGCACCGATATTTTGAAAAGACCTGTCAAACATTATGTCAGACTATTTGGAGGCTTAAAAGGTAAAGTTTGTCTTGTTTAACGAAGCGAAGTTAGGACTACAAAGTCCTCTCTACCACTCAACTTTGACCTTTACTTAGCATCACCGTATAGTCACATTACAAATTGTAAGTGGTGACAGCGGGGATCGAACCCCGAGTGATGAGCTCCGGAGTCGCAAGCGATACCAATCTGCCACGGATCTGCTTATATAGGCTTAGTTTTGGGTTGTACAATCTAAGTTTAGTTTCTTGTGTAATATGTAATGCAGGTTGTGTAGAGGTTTTTAGGTTGCAGGTTTTTAGCTATAAACAATTGGTTTGACCCTTGTTTGTATTAACGAGGCAGATTCTTTCTTTATACAAGTTTTAAACTCCTTCTTTTCATAACACTTCAGCCTGTGTTTTTGTCTTTTCTTTTTTGGTCTGTATTCTTAAGTTGAAATACAGATTCTTCTGACCACTTGTTCTAAAAACTATGGTAAAGAATCATTTTTCATAGTATTGTTTGGAAACCAGCCATAACACAAATTTTGAGTGGTCGGTAAATTCAAAATGTGTTGTCAAAGGATCCCTAAGAATTAATCAAACCAACCCCAAAAAGAAATGGTAAAACTGTGAATCCTTCAATTACTGTTCTTTGCCCAAAAGAAAATCTTACAAAGCGATGACGTTAGTTAGTAATTGGTGTGTTGTGTCAGGACGAGTTGTCGAGCGGGGATCTGTACGGGATGGGAGGCTCGGCGCACGAGGAAGGTCTGCTCGGACCCGGGGGCGAGTTGCAAGTGCTTCTCCTCGACCCGGGCAACCGGCTGCAACATTCAGACTTTGAACAGTCAACCATCAACTTGCGAGACCTGGAGTAACCTATTGTCCGACATCTGGCGCAAGTTACCAATCCTTTATGTGTCCACTCACCAGTGGTAGTTTGAGAAAGTGTTGTGGAAGGGAAGTACAATACTTTCTCGGTGTACACAGGAGAAAGTAAAATGGAGGATAAGTTGGAAATGAGTACTTTACTTGCACTAGGAATACAAGATACAGTAGAGTCAAATAGTGAATGAGTCTTGAACCTTGTGAGATAATAAAAAACACATACTAGCATTTTTGTGAAGAAAGATAACGTTGAGCCAAAAACAGACGCAAATGAAATTATGAGGGTCCTTAGTTTTGTTTACAAACCCTAAACATGTTGACAAAAATTTGATTAGTTATAACTTTTGTTATAAATGACTACATATACGAGGGGTACCCAAAAGTATCGGGAATCGGTCGATGGCAAGGTGGGGAGCGCATAGTTCACATTTTGGCCGATTGGGGATGAAAGCCCAACTCTTCCTGAGTTCAGTGCACTTGGTGTGGCCAGTCTGAGAGGCTGTAAAGAGGAGCTGTGTGCGTTTTTCTAAAAGTAGTTTTTGTTCTTCCTCGTTTTGTTTTGATGGTTTAATTAAATGGACAAAGTTCAGCGGTGAGGTTTTTGCTTTTTTCTCGGTGTGAACGCGTCAGAAACGGTTGCAATTATTAAAAAAGCTTACAAAGACGATGTTTTGAGCAAAGCCACAATGAAACGAGTATTTTTCCCAAATTCAAGATGGTGCCATGTCGATTGAAGACAAGCCTCGTCCTGGACGACCTTCAAATTCTTGGACTGGTGAAATTGTTCAGAAAAACCCGTCAATATTGCAAGAAGACCGTCGGAGGACCGTAGGGAATGCTTCTTTGCTGTCTGGAGTGTGTTAAAATTCAGTTTAGATCATTTCAACACACTCCATACCTAAATTCTGGCGATATGGACACTGGTTCTTTCATCATGACAATGTGCCTGCCCACGTAGCCATCTCAGTGCGCTAGTTTTTGTCCAATACCAGCATGACCACCCTTCCCCACGACCCATACTCGCCAAATCTTGTCCCACACGACTTTTTTATGTTCTCCATAGTGGAAAATTACATAAAAGATCACCGTTATGACGAAAATGAAGGAGTAAAAAGCCAAACGAGGATGGAGCGTGCAGCCATTCAGACTAAGGGGTATGAGGGGTGCTTAAAACCATGGGAGCATCGAATGAACAAATGCATTAAACTAAATGGGGAGTATACTGAAAGAATACATGTAAATTAGTAAAAAAAATAATAAAATATGGTTTTTATAATGACATTCCCGGTATTTTTGGGTACCCCCTCGTATGGCTGAGTTGATCTAGAGGGGACAACAGAACTCAAATTGGTAGTTTAAATGTTACATACAGTATTTTACTATTATGTCTAAGAGTTCTTTTGCACTGTGTTGATTTCACTTCAAATTCACATCTGAAAAGCAAAGTTCAAGACTCCGATTGTGATAAGGTTTACCAACAGTCCAAGGAGTAGTAGTAAATTTTGACCGAATTGGGCCAATGTGTTATGTTTGTATCAAAGTTAGTAACATGCCTTAAAGCAGCACTAATACGTATATTGTATATTTCAAAATTTATTTTTGAATGTACTGTGTTTAATAGTTAAATAACCACCACCACCTTTTTCACTCTATAGGATAATCAACCTTGGAAAAAAATGTGTACACAATTTTTAGATTTCAATGAGCTTAATCTTTTTAGTTGGCAGTAAAGTTTTTTCTGCAAGTTTTCTTCGAATAACTTGACTGAAGCATGTCTTTATTTTATTTATCTCTCTTAGTTTAAGGTAAACTATTCTAGTCAAAAAACTTTTAGATAATATATTGTGTGTTCAATTAGTTATTTGATTAAATATGTGATAGCTAGAGAACTGTTGTTATGTGAGAAAACAAGAAAGAAAAGATAGTTTTTAACAGCTGTTTAGTGATTGAATGTATCTCAGACACATCACCCGCAGTTGCATAGGGGTTTTTGAAAACTGTCCATACTTGACCAACAGGGAGATCCCAGAGATTTGAGGAGTCAGGTTAGAATCAGAAATATATAAAAGATAATTGAAGCATACAATTATAAAATGAATTCATACCTTAAATCAACTATACTTATTGCTAAATTGTGGAGTTTTACATGCAGTTGATTAACTATAAATGGGTCAAGGTCACGCAGGACACTATTACAGTCTGTTTTGTGAGGGATGGCGTCATCATATTTTTTCTCCATTCAGTGTCGCGTTTAATCGGGAGTTGACTGTACAATCATGTTATTAGCATCACAATGTCTCTAAATGGCAACAGAAAATTGTTGTTTCAACCACCTAATTTCATAGATTTGACTCCAAGTCAAAGTAAAGAAAACACGAAAGTTCTTAACCTTTCTTTTTAGCCAATTTCATTTAGAAAAAAGAGATATTCATGCCGTCCGGGAGGTAAGACCCAGCCGAGGACCATAAAATGAGCACCGATCTTGACCCACAAAACACATTTTGAGCAAAGCTTGATTATATGGTCAATTTTTTTACGCTGTTAATGTAGTATGCAGAGCTAAGGCCGAAGGCTGAAGCAAAGTTGTGAGCCCAGTTTATTGCCTCGTGGCTGAGGTTGTGAGCGCAACGGAGCTTCACTCAGGCCAGGGGCGCTTAGCTGCACATTGGCTTGGTTTCATATTTGGACTGTTAACTAAAACTGCAAAAAAACTTTGGTATGGTGACTGAAGTCAAATAAATTACTGCATGAATCTCTCACTCAGTTAATACTATGTTCCTGATGTATTGAGATGGGAAAGTGTGTTTATTTATTTATATAAAATGTGAAATTGTGAGAAATTACAGTTGTTGATGACTAGATATTTTAGCAATAAATAATGAGTATATGTAAATGTATGATCACGTAACAAATAGTACTTTATGTTTAGCCCAATTAGGATACATTAATTTTTGTTTTGAAAATTGTGATTGTCATGTTCAAAATATTTTAACCTTCAAGTCTTTCCTAGTTATCTATGTGAATTTTATTACAGTTTTAAAACCTTCTTCCTTTACTATATCAAGTCAATATTACTGTTTGAAGTAATCACACTGGTAATATTATTTTAAATCTCTTTTATCTGCCCAGCATGTTTGTAAATGACATTAAAGTTCTTCATCTATATTATAAAATGTATGAATACATCTTTTTAAAACCGTAGTTGTTTGTACTAATGTTTTTACTGGTAAACAATATGTTAGATTTTGCATTCCAAATGTTTTATGACTGTCATATACATTGTTACTTCTGTATTAAATAGTACAAAACCTGATTTGTTCTTGTTTTACCTGACCAATATGACATGTAGCCGTAAGCAATAACTTTAACAAGACCATTTGACAAGAGTTCAACAGACCAAGTACCCGAGATAAAATATCAAATATGAGAAAATGCTTATAAAATCCTTACAAAAATGTGGTAGATTGAATTATTTCTTATTTTTGATGTTGTCTCCAAATATTTCTAATTATTCTTTTAATTTAATTATTTCTAGTGATGAACAGGATTGGGATTTTTCTTTAAACGGAATAAGTTTTTCTTGCTTAACCTTCGGGAAATCTTTAGGCAGGTCTAAAACTAGTTTTTACTTATTATCATAATAAATTCAAAATTAACATTTTGAAACTAACTATTAGGAATTGTGTTTTTTCTTCTTGGATGTACTAATTTTTAGGATTTTAATGTTTGTTGGGGAGTCCTGATCTCTTGGGGCTAGCCATCTTTAAACATCTTTTTATTTCCCCCAATAAAAAGAGCATTTATCTGAGATGTTTTTGATAATCTCAGCAGAGGGAAACAGGTCCTGTTAACACTTCTATTTTGTTGGTGCTTAGTTTGGTTTTGAAGCATTTTTTAGTTTGATACATTGTTATCTAAAGACCTACTAGTATTGGGTTATGTAAGGGTTAATTTAAAGCAATAAAATACTATAACCGTTTAAGTTATGTACCAGTATATTATAGGAGAACAGTACTTTGGTCATTGGTTTGTCTAATTTATATTTAGTTTTTTTTCACACTATATTTTTTTACATATGACAAATAAAGTTATTTTATTTAATTTTTCCATATGATTTGTGGGTTTTTGGTAATACTATTAGAAAAACAAGGGGCAATAAAACTCAGGTTGTTAATTATACTAAAATTAAATTTATTGCTAAATATAACCCTGTGTTTTTCCTTAAGATAGTGTAATACGTTTAGTTATGTTCTCCACAAAAACATTCGACACAGACATAAGAATAAATGAGTGAACGTTAAAGGAGTAAGCACTCTACCAGGAATGTGTACAAGACAATGTGATCTCATTTGAGAGAACTTAACTATAGTTTGGAATGTTTCAAATTACTTGATGAATTTTGGCTGGTAATTTGCTTTTAAAACACAAATCATCCAATAAAAAAAACTTAATAGTTGGTGAGGCCTTTTGGGAACCATATTCCCATCTATAGACCACAACTTCAACTAGTTTATGTTACATCTGATGGGAACATGGTACTCGAAAGGCCTCACCAATTATTAAAGTTTGTATTGGATCATTTGTGCTTCTTTCAAATTTTTTAGTTGTGTTGAGAACATTTTGTCCAAACATTAAACATACTTTTCAGGGTTGAGAAAATTGAGCCAAAGACATTTGGTCAAAGGTAAATTTCATAACTCATGTTGATATTTTCTGAGTATTTACGTTGTGAAATTTGGTCAACATTAATCTAAATAGATGCCAAATTAGTTGGCAGAAGATCTGAAGCTTGCTCTACCAGTTTTGAGTTCAAACATAAAGAATAAGCTACACAGTTCAAACTGAACCCTTTCTTTTTCTTCTAAACCTTTTCTCTATTCAAATACCACAACACTGATTCACCACATTTGTTTTTAACCTAATATCCAATGATAAGTTTTAAGTTTTTTAAATTTGGTTTAAATACTTTTTTTAATTCTGAAAAATTGTACTTTATAAGATGGTGGTTTCTAATGAAACTATAAAAAGTGCTGAACCCCCCAGTTTTAAATGTTATTACAGTGAAAAAAATATAATTATAAATCATAGAAATATTAGACACATCTACAGATAAAATACATCCTCCAAATTTTCTTCTTTGGGGAAGGATAAAAGGATGGAAGCGTTTCCTCTCTGTAATTGCCATGCTTATTGCTTATTGTCTGCACAAGATAGCTCTTGAATTTAGAGCCAGAGTCAGTGGTCTTTAGTTTCAGCTAGGCACCAATACAATACAATGATATCTTTATTTACAAATTCGTTGGAGAATTGTAATGGTGTTAAAATACAAAAGAATTTTATATACCAATCTCTGTGATCCAAAGTACAATGGTTTTAAATAAGTTTTTTAAATGTTTATTAATAAAAGTAACTGTTTACAAACTATAGCAGGTTCTCGTTCTTACAGATAATAATAGAATATGAAACTTTGAACACAAAAGCTTGCAATTGAACTTGGAGTATATAAGTAGAAATTAGTTTTTCAAAAGTTATTTTCCTAACTCATGAACAAAATATTCTACTAAAATTATGTGTTTGGTTCTAGACATACTTAAAAGCTTTGCTACAATAGTTTTAGGTATATAAAGTTTAACGCCTTTTAAAATCTTTGTTACTAAACTTTCTTTGACCAAATATCTTAAGCGTGTTTCTCAGGTGTACCACTAGCGTACATAATTGTACATGTACATCCAACATAAAAGTCTTTTGGATAATGAAGTAGTGCCCCTTTTTACTTGAAAAAATTCACTTCACATAAAGCCTTGATCTTGAGAGCAGCATGTGATTTACATTGCATAACTATAGCAATATGTAGATTTAAATTCAAATTAGTATCTTTCTTTTTCCTTTTGCCATGATATTAGTAGTCACACTAGACCAAACCCTTAAACTATTCTGACACTAATGTTGCTTAATAAAAAATCATCGGAAGCACTGCTAGTGGGAACTTCCACTCTGATGGCAGGCATGAACATAACAGCAAAAATAATAAAAAATGGTGCCGGTACACATATATTTATGGACGCTAGTGGACCAGAGTTAACCAAGATACAATACAATAAAGCACTAAAATACAATGGTAAAATTATTCAAACTCACTAAACTTTTTATTGTTACTACACATGGTGCGAACCTACTCTAAATCACAGTTAAAATATATACATTAGTTAAAGACTTGAGCAAAGATTTACAGTGGTTCATAGACTAGGACTGTACAGGAACTTGTACCTCGGTTACAATTTACTAAATACAAAGTAAAAACCTGTTATCATTGGACGGACAACACTTACATCGCTCAGAGTATAAATGTGATATATTTTCAATATACAGCAACAGCACTGAAAAATCAAGTTGTAGAAAATGATGAAAGTCTCGAAACTAATACAATCATGTACAATGTCTTACAAAATAGTTTAAAATAACAAATAGTAACACTTAAGTCCACTTAAGTAAAAGTGTCTTCATAGTTTCTAACTCTAAATTTAAAAATTTGTGTGATGTTTAATTAACAACAATTTATGACAAAGAACCAAAGACATGGTTAAGGAATTGTGTCCATCAGAAACCCAGATCCTGCAAAATGTTTGGAATAAGTACTCCTTCAGTATCTTCTTGAAGGTAGCAAAAACAGCTCTCACCAGTCATCAGCAACAAAGAGCTGTCATGAGAGTGAAGATTGGACTTGTGGTGAGATGTACTTAAAAAAAATAAATGGTTTGTTGCGAGAAACTTATTTGAAGTTCCCTGGCTGAGCAAGGCCACAAAGCTTTCTCCGATATCATCTCCGAGATTGTCTCTCTAGTTCTTGGGAACGGGGAGTAATTTCAACTTTGTTAAGTTAATTTTATATTCATAGTGTTGGTTTTGATTAGCCTTTATGTTTGTACCGTAACCCAATTGTTAGTTTAAAATCCCTCTTTGTATTTTTTCCACTTTCATACTGTATGAAAACACACATAAGTAATGTGATTTTGAACCTACTTTTTTCCTAAACTAAACTTTTTTCAAGAACAGTCTTCTTAGAACAGAACTCCTCTTTGGAAATGTGATAATTTAGTTCTAAGTATATGGTATAACTGATTATGTTTGTATATCAAGAATTGATTTAGTGCTACGTACTGTTAAGAAGAAAAATATTAATAAATCTTTAACGTATGCATTTAAGAGCATTAAGGACTTTTGTTCCTTAAAAAAGTTTCAATCTTAATAAATATCGTTGAAGAACATTGGTAAGTACTTAACCACTTTAGGTTTTTGTACTTTTAACCGGAAAGTTGTCTATTTAAAGTCTAAAATTTAATCAAGTATAGTTTTTGAAGAACAAGGTAATAGCATTGACTTTTAATATACATTTAAAATCAATAGTAATAGATTATATATATTAGGTAACAAATTTGTTACAGTCTAATATAGTTCCTATCAATTTAAAACTAATCTCATATTACAATTACTTAAATTCCAGGATTATCTTGTTATACTGTTTTATGTACACAAATATATGTACACCACGTTCCCCATTTAACTTAAAGCTTAAAAGTTTTAAAACTTGTTTGACTGAACTAACTTGAGTTGTCTTGTAATAAACGCTTAAATAAATTAGTTCCACTGTACAGTGCCTTATGCTTATGCTAGATCGTTGATAGGGATTTCGTTACTGATGCCCTGGAGGTTTCTAGCTCGTTCGTCCGAGATCATCGCTTGTCTCCTACGCCAGGACTCGCAGAGTTTGTGTCTCACGAAGCTGAAGGCGCAGACGGCAAGGTGCAACACAAGCGCAAACACAACGCACAGCTGAACGATGATGAGTGTCTTCCCTGGTTGTGTCCAGTCTAGGATCTTGTAGATGTAAGTTCTTCCTTTCCTGCAAATGTCAAGCACTAGATAAACATCACTGAAAACTGTGGCAAAAATGCTTCAGGTGTTCATCCAACGTAATTATGATGTCGTACAAGTAGTTACAAATAGAATAATTGAAACTTACACATTTCAGTTGAAAAGGTTGACTCAGAACTGTCAGGTAACAAATAGATACCTAATTAGACGTTTTAAGTCTCAAGCAGTAGTTTTGATGGATGTATCTTTTTAAGTTTAATTTCTATTTATTAATTTACAGATAAAAACAGGATTTAAACTATTCTAACATTTTACAACTCACTCTAATCCACACAATTTTTACTTTCTAGCAGTAATAATAAATAAACAATTACCTGTCAGTTCCACCAAGAGCGTAATAAATGTAATTAAAAAGGATGTAGACTATTGAGAACGCCAATGGCCAAAAGACATCAATCAATCGGATGGGGAAAGATACAACAACTAGATCCGTGAGCATCAATATAGAGTTCCCAGCATGCACTGCGAGATTCAGAGCATCTAGCTGGTTTTCCACTGAAAACATTATCAGATTCTTATTGTAGACAGCTAACATGCCCATGCTTCCCTATGAGTAAAGTTTTGTAGACGTCCAAGATATCAATTGCTATGGATATTACTATTGTCTATTGCTCAGTAAATACTGGAATATACAGAGTGTCCCACCAAGGAGTTTACACGTTTGATCTTATGCAACTTGGCAGAGTGTGTACTGTATTGATCATTTTGAACATTTACACAGATAACAATAACAGTGTCAAAAGTGTTCAAAAATTTCACCTTTGGCCCATGTTCACAATGGAAAAAGCCCATATTTTCTTCCTCGTAAAAATTCTTCATAATGATTAATAATTTTTAAAACACTGTTACCAGTGTGTCAATGTTGATTACCTAATTTCAATTTGAGTAGTTTAGCACTTGAGTACCAAGTTTTTCCATAAGTTTGGGATTCTAGATTTTTTATTCTGCTTGAATTAATTTCTTGTCACTAAAACTTAACAAATAATAAAACTTTGTTTTTTTTATTTACTGTTAATTACTATGCCACCATTTTGTTTTTAAACATGGAAGGAAGGTGAATTTTGTACATAAAACTTCCGAAACTGTGTAAAATTTTAAAATTATCAGAGCATAATCGGCCAAACTGCATGATATAAAACTTTAAAACCCCTTTGAGGGATGTCCTATACAACCAGCAACGTCTTTAGAGGATACATGAATTTATGGATGATTATAGTTGAACGTGTTTATACAAATGGAAATATTGACATATTTTTCACATGCAACTTTAAATTCCCCTCACTGTCCACACCCTTCTCATATTCTGAATCACCGAATGCACATGTAAATTACATTGTGTATATAGTTATAATTTACAGTTCATAACTCTTTTCTTAATTGCGTTTGATTTCTTCATCATACATGGAACCGCCCCAAAAATAAAGATAAAAACAGTTTTCAATATATTTATCTTCATACTTGACTAGCTCTTTCTTTTAAACATTTTACTAGTTGGTAGTAAAAATACACAAGATTAAAAATAGTCCAGATATTGGAGTATTGACTATAAGAATATAAAAATTCAAGACAACTAATTATTGTGATCTATAATTCAAGTAATGTAAAATTCAACCATCACATCAAATCTACAATATGGTTGATAACGATTACTAATACTGTATAGCAAAACTGCACATTTTTCAACAGTTTTGTAGTGGGAAGACTAATTAATCGTTATTTACACACCTGGATTGTAGACAAACAGCCAGTATATTACTGTGATGGCAAAAGCACCAACCGTGGCACAATGATGTAAAATCCAGTAAACTCGTAAACTACACTCCATCTTCATTGTGTCTACATCAATTTCTGAAAATAACATTTTATAGCTGTATAGTTAAAATTGTAACTACTTATGGTTGAAATATTTTGCATTTGTTAATGTTTTAAAATATCTACAGTGGAACCTTGATATAACGAACCTCAATAGAACAAAATCTTTAATGTAACAATTTTTAAAATCCCCTTCAACTCTCTATAACATTTAATGCAAATTACACGTCTTCTATATAGGAAAAGAAATACTTCAACCAATGCTGTGCTGATTTGTACCCCAAGAACCACAGCAAAACCTTGATACAACAAAATTCAGGAACTCTCAACCCTCCATATAAAGTAGTCCACATCTATACGAGTTTAACAATTTCCTGCAGTTCAAACCTAGGATGTGCTAAAAATTACTAATATAGCAAAACTGCACATTTATTACAAATGTCTTCCATCCGAGAGAGTAATGCAATGTGAAACCCGATTACTGATTTGATTTATTGATCAATAAGAAAATAATGTTATTAGGGTATTGAGTATACCAAGCTTCCATTGTATAAAGAAAAACTATACTAAACGTTTGTCAACCTCTTTGCTTAAGAATGAGCAGTTGTGGCTATGACCTTGAATTTCGTCCCATTAAAGCAATGTAAAAACGTGCATTTTCTTCGGACACTTCACGCCTACAAGGTTCCATGTGATTTTCATTAAATCTATTTTGTTTAAAAAATATTAAAGGTTTTAGTGGCTTCTGCTGAGCCAAATTTCCATTTTCTCCCTCATAAAACCGTGACATGAATCCAAATTGAAAGTTTTTACTATGGAGTTAGTAGAATTTTCGAAAAAGCGGTCAGAGAGGTCACTGCAGTACATCAAATAAAATTTATTTCAAAAAGATCTGATGAAAATTGAAGGCATGAGGTGTCTCAAGAAACTGCTAGTTTTACATTGTTCTTACAAGATAAAAACAAAATGGCCGACAGGCACTGTGCACTCTTAAACAGCTTTTCCCTCTCCTACTGTCAAAACATACCTGGTTGCATGCAGTGTGCCCGGGTGACCAGATACACGGCTACCACAGCCTGCACTGTGCACAGCGTGATGCCCCAGTGTGTCAGGTAGATCGGCCACTTGGCATAGTACGCTACCAGTGAGTTGCTGCCCCTGAAACAGTAATCAAAATCACTTTATTTGTCATCTATGAAAATTATTTTTAGACAAAAAAATAATTGCATTGTCCTTATTATTCAAGTGGCAAGTACTCTGTACTCGTACTTAGCTCATTTGTCTTGCTTCTTATATGCTTATATTGAATAATGGGGAGCACAAAATACAATCTTATTTGAAACTAACAACAATCTTGTTGTTCAATTTACAACATTAATACCGTAAATAAGATAAACCTACCACCAAAATAATACTTTTCCCCCAGTAAAACCATCAAGATAATTTAAAAAGTTGTACATAACATTTGGTTGGAATAATGAGTTGTTATAATATAGTTTTATTAAATGAGTGATCCGAAACATGTCAATTCAATAAAATATTAATTTATTTATTCATCCATGTATGAGGAAATTTAACTGGGAAATAATTTATTAAAATAAGATTTCCTATAAAAGCTAGTGACCACATTTTTATGGCCGTAATATTTCAGTATGTTTTGTTTTTAATGCAATCATATGGAAACGGCCACCGCTCTAAAAAAAACACTGTTATAATTATAATATATTGAAAACAATAGTTTACTATCATATTAGCAGTGACGGGTATTTCATGACCGTAAATCAATAAATGACTATGTCTTTTATTTGAGCTTTTCCCAGTACATTAGTTTGGTTTTCAGAACAGCTTATCCTTAATTTAATGCACAATACATTCAATAAACTATAATATTACACTCAACACATTTTTATTTAAAACATTACTAAACAATTAAATAAAACAATAAGTAATTTGACGGTGAACTTTTATTGAGAGTTTCCCTAGAGAATGAATGGTGGCTGCTTCTATATGATTGCATTGAAAACAAATGATGGTTATAAAATTGTGGATTACAGCAGAAAAACTGGCAACTTGAGAATTTATTTGAAAAATGCTGCTTACTTAGCTGCCTCTACCTCCGGACGGCCAGCGTCTAGCAGTGAGGCGACCAGTATAACCAGGAAGATGCATGCCATCACCCACCGGTACAACAGGTAGTACACACTCACCCCGGCTGTGCGCTGCCACTGCACACGAACAGTCAACATAAAAAACATAGCCAACACAAAGTCCCACCCCAGGGTCATTTCCCATTAATGACATCGGAAGGACCCTTTTTGGAGGGATTTCCAATTTTCCATCTAAAAATGAGTTTCCATGTTATAAGAACTGTATTATTCATCTGAATCGGATTAAATATGATATACACATTTACACCGTACCTAACATCCAAAAATCCATAAAATAGTTTACCTCCGCCACCTTGGTGTGGCTGATTGGATTGAGTTCATTTTTGATACACCACATGTTAGATACAGTGTTACTTATGTTTATATCAAGTTGAATACAAATCTTATTATGAATTCAGTTTGTATAACATCTGCAAAACCAATTTTTGGGACCCTCCCCAAAAGGTCACTTATCGTGAACTGATTTTTCCTGTTAACAAACTTAACCTCAAGATTTACAAAAGAAACATGTGTACCAAACTTCATGAAAACCAGACAAAAATGTGACTTGTAGAGTGTTCACACGTATATAAAAACTTTGCCATTTGATCAAGAGACGTTGGGAAGCTCAAAACTTCAAACCGTTTTGTTCTATGACATTTCATTCTCTTTGCAAATGGAAAAAAATAACTATTTCCTATGAAAATTAACTAATATGCACTGCAACAGTAGTTATTGTTAGAGAAATTTAAAAATACTTGTTCAACAGTTTAAATTATTAGTTTTAATCTGTTTTAAATATTTACCTGACTTTTGACGAACATGTCTGGTGTGTGGTGGCCTTGAGCCAGAACCTTTGAAGACAATTTCTGACCCCATGCTGAGATCTTCATCACCATCTCACCAGAGCAATGTTCAGTCCTGTACACACAGGCAATACATGGAATAGATGAATCAGATTGTAATCTTCAGCTGACCAACTTAGCTGTCTGCAGGTATGTTTGCTGTTGGGTGAGCTAAGAATTAGGAAATTGTCAAATTAACACTTGATCACTGTAAGAAGATGAGGTGCAAAACTATTTAAGTTGTCATGTTTATTAAGTAAACGGAGATTCTATCCATAAAAATAATTCATTAATTAACCAGAAACAATGTGAAAATTCATTTTCTTATGGGCTACTAAACTTATGGTTGGCCGTTGGGGAACTGAAAGATAATCAAAGAGGTAAACCTAAAGCTGAAAAGAACGAAATAAACAGTGCTTCTAACTTTAAAAGTATAGGTAGTGGATCAATTGATAAAAATTTGCACAAAATTGCTTGTGACTTCGATTATATTTTATAGGAGGAATGACCAAATGACTTTTTTAATTGTCATTTTATGAGACGTTGGTAAAAATTAGAAAAGCCAGGTAGAAATAATTTTATGATATTTAAAAAAGTAAGTTATTAGGGTAATTCTAAGTTTTGCCAGTTTAAATATTAGTGTTTTCAATTTCCAAACAGTATTTGGGATATCCAAATTTTGTATAATTCAATTAAACTCCCAATTAGTGTACCTACACTAGGGTCAAAATTATTATGTACTATTAGTATTCAACTCATTTGATCTTTTAAATTAAATTAGGGAAAATGCTAGAATGTGGCTAAAAGTGTTCAATAGTAACTAAATTCAGCTCTGAACATACAACCTCAAAGGTATTGAGTTTAAATTTTGAAAATACTGATTGGTCATCAATAAAGTTAGTTTATAAAAAGAATTTTTTTTGCAAACAACAATAGTCATTGTAATAATATTTTATTTTTATCGGTATTGGTTGAAAACATTCCTTATACAATACATTCAAAATAACCACATAAATTAAATAGCTTCTAAAATCTAAATTACTTAACTTGTAAATCAGCGTCTTCAAAAAAATCCTTAGGTAAGAATTATACGTCTGTACATTTAACACTAAATTGAATACAACTTGTTTAAAACCAATAAATGATCACGCACTATAAACAATAGTCCGCAAAATGCCTGTTGTCAGAAAATTAACCACAATGAATCTTTTATGAGCACCCATCATAGACTGGAGGAATAACAAAGGCACTCCTGTAAACACTGTGTATTAACTATAATCTGTGGAACAAAGAGGAGCGAAGGGCGAAGGGGCTCCACAGAGCACAGAGGAAGCGACACAACGCACTGAGACCCACTCGCAATTGTTGTCCGAGCCATTGTCACCTGATTGCTATTAATTGTGCCATAACCTACGTCTGCCAAACTTGCACCAGCTGGTTCACTCCGAGTATTGGGGTAAAACATTCTCTTTGTATTTTAACAGTGATTTAATTTTGTGTTGAAATACTGACCAGATAAAGTAAAAAATATTTCTTAATACTACCATTTTTACCTGTGATTATTAAATTCAATTAAATTTTGCCAAAAATATTGTACAAATATATTTCATAACAAAACCTTTTAAGAAAGTCATAAACAAATTCAATTCTATAAAACTAATCAATAAATTGCCTCAAGATACTGTAAACAAATTGAAGACAACCCGCCAAAATTCCAAACCAAACTAAACAAGTATTTTATTGAAAAATAATTGATTATTTAGAGAAAAATAAAAAATTTTATGGCCCTTGTTTTAAATTTCTGCGGTTAATTTGTATGCAGTTTTTTGTTTCCAGTGAAAGAACATTCACTGGTCAAACGATAGAGAGGACTGTAAGGTTCTAATTTTGGACCTTAAATATTGATGACTAGCTGAGAGTGCCCGCGCTTCGCCTCGGAGCTTTGTTAACATAGCTGTGTGTATAATTTAAGAAAATTGCCAATTTCAAGTATTGGCCAGGTATATAAGCCACATTCCTGTAAAATTTCATTAAAATTGGTCCAGTGGTATTTGTGTTATTGAGGAACAGACATACACCATCTCATTTTAATATATTAGTAAGGATAAGTGTAGTTTAGTATAGTTTTTTTTATGACACAACCTATCCCGAAAGGGTCTCAGTAGACTCGGTGAAGAAGAAAGGTACAAGGGTTGGCTACCTTTTGGACATTTTTATGGATGACATTTATTTATTCCCTCAATTGCAAAAGTCCAAAGTGACAAGACAAAAAATTACACGCATTTGACATAATCAGTTTGTATTCAAAAATAGTATGAACTAGGAAATATATTAACTCTATAACTCGGACATTGTTTCTTTTTCCAAAGTGGTTCAACATAAGCTTTTATAGATAATACTAGTAAACCAAAGTTATTATTTTTAAATTTATTTTGCCTACCTTGTTCTCTGTTTTGTAGAATGCCTACACACTTCATGAACAATTTTGTTTGTGATTCTTCTTTTTATAAGCGTCAAAAGTACAGCCTCGTTGAGGTTTTCGGAATTCATTTTAAACTATACTATCAAAACACCTAGTTACTTCTTCACATCTCTGCAGTCAAGCGTAGACTGGTTTAATCTCCCTCAGTAATCTTGTGTTGATTGTTTGTATAAATTGTCTCAGCTATTTACAGATAATTTGAGATACCCCTTTCTCCTTCCACCCTTATCATTAATCACAATTTGTATTTACAAACCAATCATATTTGTTTCACATTTAGTAATTGTTCGAATGAAAATTGATATGGTAGTCTATAAAAACTGATATAACATGTCCTATTTTAGTATTTTTTTAAACTCATATAAATGGGATATTTGAAACTTTAAACAGCTATAACTTTTGATTTAACAATTTCTCAGAAATGCGGTTTGCACCATTGCTTGTGTTGAAAAAATACCTTTTCAACGATATGCAACGTTCTAAAGCTATTTGCACAACCCGTTCTACTAACCCCCAGCGGGGCGCACTTTACTGGCGCCATCGGGTCAAGTGTCAACAACGACATAGAAGAGTAGTTTATAGCCCCCATTATGGTCTGTAAAATGTTGTGCGGTTATCCTGTGCGGCTGAAAAGTTATTAAACCGTCTCCAGACATAGATTTTGACAATACAGTCTCCTTTAAGACTTTGACTACGATTCTAATTGAAAAATATTATGTCTCTACTACTGTTGAATTTCTAATTTGTAGAAAAAGACATGATTTGTCCAACAAAGTCTACCTTTACTAAAGTATTTCATATTTTGGGCTTCTCTTATTTTGATGATTTGTGCAAGTATTTTTTATTTACTAGAGTCAGTCAGCATTCAGCAAATTATCGCCATGACCGAGGTCAAAGAACTCTTTTACTTTTATGTCAATACAACACAACACGCAAAGTGCAAATCACCTGGATATCCCTGAATACTTGAAACACAATCAATATTGATTACACAATTTGTCAGGTCCAGTATTATTTTACACTTCAATGCTTCATCTAGACAAAAACGGATTATCTAAGGACTTCAATGATTGCAAACGATGGAGCAGTGTTCCAATTTACAGAAGCAAGGGCGTTTCTAATTTCAAATAGCTATTGAACCGAGTGTTTCTTACCTAATTTATATCAGGCAATTCAGGACATTAATTATAATTGTAAAGACTTTTATTTTGATCGAGTATTGAATCTTTGTTCCTGTATGGATTTTCTATTGAAACAAGTTTTTATTTAAAACTCCTTTTATGCTGTGTGGAATTTCCATTACAATTACGAACGTGAGGCTTTTGTTGTAAATAAGTGTTTCTACCAATGGACGGGGACAAGTTTTAAAACTCCTCAAGTATAAGTTCGTACATCCGTTGAGACGTTTCACGTTCACGTTCGTTTCGTACGTAGACAAGAATTCATTTCTTGGAAATAATAAAATCGTGTAAAAAGCGTTTTTACAACAAACATGTCATTAAGTTACACAAATTAAACAATTTCCATCGTTTAGGTCTATCAAGTTGTACAGGAGAGCAGCTTGGAACCAAAGTTTTGATCTTGAGCTTTACATTAACAAGGGGTTCTTAAAAACAAACATTTATAAGTGTTCATTGAAGAAGCCATAAACATTTACTCATAATACATAGAACTAAAAAAACACCCAAAACGATTGGCTTCCATAGAGTAGATCTAGATGATTCAGTGAACCATATTCATTGTGACCGTGTGTGGCGAAGCAGTCATAAACAAAATCTGTCCATGTTATGTTTTGAAGAATGTGACGTAGGAGCTCGGCAATTACAGAAGGTGAGTGGGCCGGATTACTCAGTCACACGAGTCGAGTCACAAGCAATTGAACCGGCAATTGACCGCCGTTACTTATGGCAACCTGATTGACTTGTCTGTGCTTCTGTACTCTGTGGGCATCAACTATCAGCTGATCCGCATGCAAGATTAGTCATCAGCTGAGACTGGCCACACCGCAGAGTTTTCCAGACAATGCTCAGCAGATTAGTTGCAAGTTTACAAAATCAAGCGCAGAAAGTGTTTCTGCCCTGTTGCTGCTGAGATGATTGATGTATACTGTATATTCGTTACAAAAGATTAGGACTAATTTATTTTGAGGCCGCCCTACGCTACGGATGCGTATTTTATAAGATTTATGCTTTGGAGAATAATTAGGCTTGAATTACCGAATAACCACAGTAGGCACGTGTTAAAGGTATCATACATACAGTTTTTATGGTCGCAAACATATGTAAACATATTATTACACTTTTACCAACAGTATTTGTCGCCATAGTGAGGTAAAAATCTGTTATAGTCATCTGTGGAATGTACGCAGCGTAAAACTAAGTGTATTGGCGACTAACATCATGCTCCCGTTTCACAATAAGATTTTCAAATTCAAGTGGAAATGTCGCTAAAGAATCAATTAACAGAGACGTTCTTCTACTGAAAGTTTTAATACTCGTACATAGACGGAGACCTACCTACTTATCATCATGGAAGGAAAACTCATTTAGAATGTAATTAAAATAAGAATATGTGCATTTCCGTGTGTTTATATGTTAATACAAGCTATTTTTCAATACTTTATTTCATTTGTTAAATCGCACAACAACAAAACACACCCATCAGTTTCATAAATGTTTAAATATCGCCAGTTTGCCAGCAATGCCTCTTTCATGTTTGTATTGTACGGGTTCCATATTGGGTATTCAACCAAACCTCTTTGTTGATAGTGTATTGATCCACAGTGTTTTGTTAAAGAGGCATGCATAACAGCCAGAAGGTCGCAATGTCACCACTTTACAGTTCACTCTCACCTAATGACATCTGCTTTTCAAAGCATAACAAGACATGACGTAACTGTTCGACTCAATAGAGTGTTATTGTTGAGAGTATGTTTATATTTACAGAGGTTTGACCATTGTTAGTTTGTAATTTGTAACCATATCTACGAGTATAACTCATCGTACAGTGTAGAATGTTTAATTAACAGTTTACAATAGTTTGAAAATTAGCGATTACGCGCATACATGCAGCTGAATATTATCATATATCCCCGCATTAATTGACGAGTAGGATATGGTTAAAATATACTAAATACTCAGATAATTTTAATTTTTTATTTGTATAAAAAATTTTTCTTTGTGCCATTGAGGGTCTACCTCAGCTGCGCGGCGACGCTCAATGCAAGGTTCTGCAATAATCCAAAATACGCCGACACTATTAAAGTTAAGATTAAGTATTTACATTCTTTTCTTGAGCGGATCCGTGGCGGATTGGTATCGCACGCGACTCCGGAGCTCATTACTCCGGTGGCGCGGGTTCGATCCCCGCAGCCACCACTTACAATGCGTAATGTTACTAATACGGTGTCGCTAGGTAAAGGTCGAGGTTGAGTGGTAGAGAGGACTTTGTAGTCCTAACATCACCTCGTTAAACAAGACAAACTTTACCTTTTTTTCTTTTCAAAGCTAGGAAGCTTACCTCTACACAAGTATACAGCGTTTTTAGGAAGGGGAAGGAGAAGCTGGGGGTTATGGGATAATATCAATACGACATCACGTTAAATCTAATATTGCCGAAAAGTTGCAATATGCTTGCAGTTGTCTACATTATTATAGCACCAGCATACAGCCAAAGCGATCAGCTTATATGCTCGTCGTGATTGTACTTTTAACCTCTGGTATGAGACTTAATGTTAACTAATTTAAAACTGTTACCTGACTTGTCGAATTGTATCACGTGTTTTATAAACATAAGTTTAAGAACTAAAATTTGACTTTCGAATAAATGCTTCAATTCCCACATTATTTAAATGATCCCCCAGATATTTGAGTTCTGCTTGGGGAGCCTTGGTACCTCTACTCCACGCTCTCCACCCCGAAGCCGCCACTGTGTCCAGTAAATCGCTGAAAGAACAACAAAACCCTTTCCAACTAATCGATGAAGCAACCTATCTGTATCTGTGGCAGTGGGTTTGAGGAAAGTGGTGACGAAAGCTCGACAGCGACAACGGCTGCGGGAACGAGAAATGCATTAGTAGGGTCAAGACTCAAGTCAGACAAGATGATTACCGGTACAGCTGTGTTTGTGTGGTTTCCTCGGAACTCGGCAATACTTAATAATCAGCTGTTGTGTCTGTGACTCTGTGGTTTTAGTCAACACTCAACAGTAGTTTGAACACTTCCGGAACCGCTGAAACTGGTTTCGAAACTTGAACACCGTTGCGAATTATTACTTCACAGCACGGGACATGAACCTGTCATGAGCAATTTCCATGATTAAGCATTTTGTTTTGTGATTCATGTTAGCGTCAATATTAGAACTGATTGAATTTCTGTAACATAAGATATTCATCCCATATCTAAAAATATACTCTGGACTCTAGCGTGATCGGTGTCTTAATTCAAATACTCAAGTACTGCTGGCGCAAATCTTGCCTTAAAACTCGACTAACAGTAATAGTTCATAGTGTAAGACATAAAAAGAGCCAAACAACTTTAAAAATGTGAAATTCACTTCGTACTAAACTAAAACTATTCAAAACTCAAATCCAGAAACAATCAGAAGTTATCAAGTCTCGGGAGATCCATCCGGTGGACCTTTCCAGAAACATTTAGAACTTAAAAACCCCATTTAAAACGTTTAAGGTTTCAAAACAGATGCTTTTCTAAAAACATTTCTGTGCAATAGCGAAAGCTGTGTTGGAAAACACTTCTTCAATTAGCGTATTTGAGCCATGGATATGAGCAATTTAGTAAAATAAGAAACAAAAGATTAAAACAAAAGGTGAATTAGTTATTATAAGTATTGTCTTTTGTCTCTCAATTTACAGTTTACTCAATTGTTAAAAATAGCATACCCTTCGTAAACCTATTGTATTTTGACTAAGAAACCTTAAAGATCTCTATTAGGTAGACAAGTTTCAAAATTAAGACTTATAAGCAATCATGACTTTGTTATAAAAGTGTTCCCATTTTACAATTATTAATAAAATTCGACAATAATTTACGACTAACGAGTATTTGTATTACATTTTTATACATTTTGAATCCTATCTCCCCCACGTCTTTTTTGTTAAAACATGCAAAAGGTCATTACTCTAGAGTTTGATTATTTGATGTAGTTTTCGTCTGCAGAGTTAATAATATTCTATTAATCAACAGAAGTAATTAAATATTAAACACAGTGAACACTACATAAATATTGTATATCCAACCAAACTGCCAGAATGTAGCCAAGAAGTCTCTGGTCAGACTGGGACATTTCCTCTGAAGTTTCTAAGAACACACAAGTCTCACACTGGGCAAGCTGAGCAGAGAGGTAACGAGGTTCCCCTTACAACAACAGAAGCCTCATATAGTTTCACTCACTCCACGAGAAACTCTCCATTTCTAAGAGTTCCCTTTTTGCATAATCGCTCAAATTATGTCCCAGCAAGCAACCTGCCTCCGCTTTCTTGGGCTTTGTTCAGCAGATAAGAAGTCACCGTATTGTCTGCTAACTGGAGATTCACCGTAGAGAAACACTGCATTATTCGTAGTTGGAACAAATTGAATTACAGAATTCCTCAACCAAAATGTTCCTTACGGTGAATGTTGCAGTTTTACTTATATAATTTGTCTTGATGTGGCATTTTGCGTGATAACGTCAAATCTACTACAACCGTGTATATTTTCATTGATACGGAGACTTGGCCAGCTCTATCTCATCTCGTAACTTCGGGTAAAGTGAATCCTTACTACAATTTAAATTTGTGTGATCCTTGAATAAGAATCAGAATGTTTTATATTTGCAGAACATGTTACACGCGTGGTAAACGTCAAATTAGCTAATTTGAAAATTAACATTCATACAACATGGTTGGAATCGTACGGAGCTGATCACTCCGCTGGCGCAGGTTCGATCCCCGCAGTCACCACTTACATTTGTACATTGACAATTAGGTAACGCTAGGTAAAGGTCGAGGTTGAGTGGTAGAGAGCAATTCGTAGTCCTAACTTCACCTCATTATTTTTCTTCGGTAAATATTTGATGAAAAGTAGATGGTGTTAATGAATCAGACATTGTTTCAACTTTTCACAATTTTAATTTTATAAAGAGCTAGCTTTCGCCGGCTAAGGCATCTTCAGTTTAATAACAAAAGGCAAAACAATTTTATAAAATTAAAATTGTGAAAAGTTTAAACAATGTTTGATTCATTTTCACCTCATTAAACAAATCACACTTTACCTTAACCTTTACATCTAGATCACATTCAAACATAGGCTCCTTGATAAAACATGTAACTTTGATATATTTACGTCGTTTCTTACACACTTAGGACTTTCTAATCCGAAAACACAACAAAACCGGTTTTAAAGCCAGCAACTAGTTTCCTAATCATATAACTCAATGATTTTCAACCAACTGTACTTGCTATCTGTTCCATTCGCTCAATCAAACCAACGCTGTAATTAGGCTTTCCTTACATGAACACGATGCTTTCAGCTACACATGACATTTAGCAGTTGTAACCACGCTTGGAGGCAAGTTATGAAACATTCACTCGTGTTGAAACTCGGCTTGGTTCTTCAGCAGTTCGTTGTACCGTGTACGAGAGGATGACTTGGCGAATGTACTCGTTATGCTCGTGTGAACGTGGCTCGTAGTGCAAGTGTAGGCGCGGGCGCGGTGCGTTACGAAATGCACATGCAACACAGTACTCTGTGCGTGTCGTGGAGATGAGACCTACTAACGACTCACGGCTGTAAACATTCCTGTAAATATGTTGGAGTCAAAGAGTTTAATCCTCCTTAAACCTCAATTCTCAAGGGACATGCTTGCTGTCAAATGAAGTTTTTATTTGTTCCAAACAAAAGGTTATTAGAATTAAACCTTACATAATAATAAGAAAAAATATTTGTTACCATTTGGCCATCACTTTTCCACTGTATAATATGAAATACAGTACATTTGTATGATATACAATTTGTATATTAAGTTTTAATAAAAACAGTTGTTTATTCTATTTTTATAATATTTTATAGAAATCAGAAGAAAATAAACAAAAATGGTATTTGTCGAAATATAGCGAGTATTTCGGGTGTGTAAGGGGTGTACTTTTTATTTTATCATAGTACAAATATTTTACCAAACAATATTAAATTTTAAAATGGATCTATCTTCTGCTTTGCCTTTCATAAATTTATTAACATTGATTTAGTATATCCGCCAAATCAGAAAAATTCCTTCATAATGATTGATATACATATCAAGTTCAAACTAAGTGTACTTGTGTACTATGTGTAGACAACGCTCTGTTGGCTATGGTGAAACACCAGCCTCAATAAAACATGTTGTTAGTAAAAATAAAATAACTATTTTACTACTTTAGATACTATTTTAAATCTATAATATAAAAATGAATCGCAAAATGTGTTGGTAAGCGCATAACTCAACAACGCTTAGATTAATTTGGCCAAATCTTTTATTAAAATGTTCGTTGGAGTTCAAGGATGGTTTTATGGCGAGAAAAATTCGAATAATTGCCGGAAACCCCCTTAAAACAGCTCTTTTCTTTTTCCCATACAAACATTTTCTAACTAAAACGTAGTCAATTTGAGCTTTATTGCTATTCGTTGGCAGCTGATATCCCTATTTTACAGACATAAAAAATATGTACGGAACAAAAACTGCCACATTACAAATCTTTTTGACAGGACGAAGTCTGTCGGGTCCGCAAGTATCATATAAAGATATCCGGTATCTTGATAGTGTATTTTTATAGTGATAACAATAACAATTTATTTTTATAGTGATGTATGTAAAAGCATACGCTTTTTAAGATAAGACAGATAATTCGCAGCTGCTTTTATTCTTCTTATTCACATAGTTTTGAGCTACAAACCCAACCAGCTGTACGTAGTTAACGTCATCATTAACACGGTAATAATTAACTAATTATTAGTTTATCCCAATTGCACAACCTGAATATTTTCTGCTATTTGTTCAAAACAACTCCTGTTCATTGGGTTCTATTTCAATTCTTCAAAGCACTAAACTTTATCTTGGTGTTATTTCCATTTACTTTGTGGTATTCATTTCTATAAAATGAAATCATTTTGTATTTTTGAACCAGTTATTTTAATTTTTCAATAGACATGATTTGCCTCATCATCATCAATTCATTATGTACGAGTATATCAAACTCTAAGGAGGTTCATCCGGTGGGGCTTTCCAGAAACATTTGGAACTAAAAAATCTATTTAAAAGTTTAAAGTTTAAAAAAGGATGCTTTTCTAAAAACATTTCTGTCACACACGATCGGGAAAGCTGCGTTGGTAAACACTTCTTCAATTACCTTAATTGAGGTATGGATATGTGTAATTTAGTAAAATAAGAGACAAACAAAAGACGAATTAATACTTATAAGTATTGTCTTTTGTATCTTATTTTACTGAATTATTTTAAAGCTGTGTGCTGAGGGAAACATGTATATTCAAACATTTAAATTAACTTGGTTAAAAAATACAAAATGCTTTCATTTCATACTATAATTTTTGTTACCTAAAACACACTCGCCCACGTAGTTCTTTTGTAGACGCGTGAAATACTTAACGAAGTTTATCACGTACTCGTAGATACATGTACATAACAACAAACAATACATATCCAGATAAACAAACTTCAGATACCTATAAAAACATTACCCAAAGGGTTTAAAAAATTTTTTTTCAATAGTTAAGGTGGGGGCATTTAAAACTCACCTTGTATAATTATTGTAAGAGAACAAATATCAAATATTAATATACAGGGTGTCTGATAAGTAAGTATCCCATTCATATTAAAAACCACGCATTTATAAGTGCGTTTTAATGCTACAATGTACATACAATTAAAGATAATTTCATACGGTTTTTTCCCATACTAAGCACAAAAGTCAAACTTCAACGTGTACTCCGGTATTCGCGGCACGCTTCCGTAGCCTGCACGGGACATCGGCAACTGAGGATCTATAGGGTGCCCAGCCTTCTATTTGTCAAGGATACTACCAGATGTCATCAACTTGTGATGAAAATTTTATTGTTTTCTAGTTCAACGTTGAATTTAAACCATGTTCACGTCTCCATTACCTTTGAACAGCCATAATAGATTGAAAAATATCTAGCAGCAATTTTCGCTCTTTCTTCGATATGTACACCCGGCATGTTTTTTAACAATTGAGGTTAGGATAATCAACAAAACAAATACCAGCTGGTTAATACAAAATCTTATTAAATAACCTTTCATTGTTGCCAAAATGTGTGTCGCTGACGCAATCAGTCTGGGAACCACGTCAAAATAAAATAGGGTACTTACTTATCAGACACCCTGTATATTATATAACGCCTTAAAATGATCACATAAGACTTATATTAAGACAGTAATAATATGGCAGTTCCAATATTGCACGTGCAGAACTAGTAGTCACTAGTCAGAAATTCTGAGCGTGTTGAAATAACTTGGATTACAATACGAGTCATTTGGAAACCCCACAGGGAAAACCTATCGTGTAATGAATCAAACTTAGACCTAACTTGGAAACTGCACTGAATCGAGTGAAAACATTGGAGACAATAAGGCATTCAATTTTCAAAGTTATATTATTGTTCCTCTAAGGCCGGCCATTATAATATACAAATTCAATTTATATGTGATGTGTTTTTGCATACAATGATTGTATTGTCTAGAAAATCTGCTATGTAGTGGTTTTAATTTAACCAAAAATAATGCCTATTAATAATAATTTGAATAATTTTAAATTGACAAAGTAGGCTTATATGTGTATATAGTCAACAAGTGGACCCTCGTCCAGTAGAAACTCGATAGTTCAACACTCGATAGTTTGACACTCGATAGTTCGACATTTAATAGTTTGACACTTGCCAGTTCGACATTTAATAGTTTGACACTCGATAGATAGACATTTTTTTGGTGACTTATCAATGTAAACAGAAATATTCAAAACTATTGTGGATTAATGATGCATTCTATCTATGCTACAACTCTTTTGAAGTTAATGATTCGGATAATTTAATACATTTTTTACTGGTAAACCCAACAAAGTGTATATCAGAATAGTTTTGTTTTGCTGATGTTATGAAATAACTGAATACACTTTCGTACTCAATTTAGGATTATTATTCATTTTACGATCTGCTGTACAGTAATATGATTGGGTTTCTTACTTTGTAACACTTTACTCATTGAATGAACAGTATTTAGTGGCATTTCAATACCTATCTGTAATAAAATCTTACATATACTGCATACAGTAGTTCAAAATTCCGATAGATCGATACACTTTCGGTCTAAAAATAGTCGAACTATTGAGTTTTACTGTAACTAATAGTTGACCAATTTGTACTTTAAATTAGTATCAATCTTTCACGTCCATGGCGTTTTCATGTACCAACGGTAAAAAAATGACTTTTCCGATGCGCTGTTACAATATTTCACATACATTCACACAAGACACTTTTTACCTGAAGAAGTTGTTTACACTTTTAGTTGTGAAACACACAAAAAAACTATTCAATTTGGTTCTTAAATTCTCTGCCTGCCCAACAATACGTAAGTAATGATACGGACGATTTCACATTTAAGTAAAAGCAACATTAATTCCGACTGTGGTCCAGCGGTCCGCAGTGTTTGCGTTATTTGTCACAGGCGTGAATAAATCGCCAATTGCGATGCGATGTGCAAAAATTGGCGAAACCCGGACGTCGTCAGTCCTGGCTGTGTCACGGGTAAACGGCAGCAACAGCTGTTAGTTCAGGCATGCCAACAACAACAACATTGCACTGGTGGATGTGGTTGTTGTTGCGTCAGGTCGCGGTGCGGAATAATCTGAATAATCTGCGCTGATTGCGAGGCTTTCAGTCTAGAAACTTTCTGTCCTTGAAATCCAAAAACACCATCACAACATACAGTGCTTTCGATAAGAAATGTTCAGACAATTGTACATAGAGATTTTACATAGAGACGACGGTTTTGACTAGCTCTAAATCTGATCTAAATTCCGATGGAAAAGAGATGTTTAATAGGGCCTTAAACTGCATGGATTC
This sequence comes from Matsumurasca onukii, assembly GCA_018831715.1. NCBI lineage: Eukaryota > Metazoa > Arthropoda > Insecta > Hemiptera > Cicadellidae > Matsumurasca > Matsumurasca onukii. Next base: position 74,896,572 of record CM032058.1, on the reverse strand, counting down.
ATTATTTTCAGGCTTTTTATTGTTTGTTTGGCAACAATTGCATTATTTGCTTATTTTATGGCAAACAAATTGCGTTAATCTGGCAAAACTTCTAAGCCTCCAACCCAATTCCGTTCGACAGCTTTGCTCGAAAATAATAATAATAAAACCGTCTTATTGATAAACAAAACGCGAAGTTAGGGCTTAAGAGTTTTTTTGTCACTTAATAAGTTAATCTTAACAATTTACATAAACAAACCACAATATTACTACATACAAACAATACATAATAAACGAATAAGGTGTCATATGAAGAAAAAAAAAAACAAACAGTGCTCAAATTTTGAAAACAACTAAACCAAAAAAGACAATTGTATATTAACAGGTTTTGAAGTATTCAACAAAAGATCACTCCTCAAGATCCTGCATTTATAGATGATTTTTAATTGTTTGTCCAAACCTAACACAATCATCTGACATCAAGGTTGTTCCATAATCGACACACAGTCACCAGTAAATGAAAAATGGTATACTATACCAACTTGTCCTATGCAGTGGAACAGACAATAGTGAAGCTCCATGCCATGTGATGTAGGAAGTGAATAGATGGAATGAAAAGTGATATAGAAGGAAATGCCTGGCCCATAGACGTGTGTCCAGACATGCCAGAGGTTGACTCTAGACCAACAAACACAGTTCTGTATTCTATGCTCTAGACCCTCATAGTCCTCCTCCCCTTCCATCCACAACCATCACTCCATGAGAGTAAAGTAGACTTGCAGACAGTATAAGCGCTATCAATAACTGACGTCTGGTGGTCTGATGAATCGACTCATTACTCGCTTGTGCAGGCGCCCACACATACTACTTATCCCTGTGTCCGTGTGCAGGTCACGTGACTGTACGTGACTGTGTGACCACGCACACACAGCCTCGACACACAGTAGGTCACGTAACTTTGGTTGCGTTCACCTAGGGAAATCTAGGGAATAGTCGACCCTATAGTTTGTAATACGCCAATTATCTCATATTCATCTTAAAATATCTTAAAATAGAGGCGGGTATCTCAAACAAAAGTGTCCTCAAATATCCTCAAATAAATGTGGTGGGTGTATCAAACAAAAGTGTCAAAGTACTTGAGGTGTACTAGAGTTCGGATGTAAAGTTAGTAGTGGCATGTACACAAAATGGACCTAGACTAATTCTTCTGTCAAAATATGCAGTAAACTCGGCACATTTTCTTCCACAGTCATCTCTCCAAGCGTATTTATTTGCATACGGTTGATTAGAGACAATCTAGAATAATTTTAACATCTTCGTCTTCCCAATGAGTGAGATCCGGCCACCAAATCAGCATGAATTGTTATTCACAATTTCTCACGTCGCAATTATGAAATAAACTTTAATTTAAAGTGCATTCAATGTTTCAATGGCCCCGCTGAGCCGAATTTTCATGTTCTAATTTCTAAAATCGTTACATAAATCCAAAAAGTAAAAAATCTGTGTATATAAATGTTTTAATTTTACTGAAAAATAATACAATTTTCAAAAATGTTGTCAGCGGAGTCATTGCAATACATTGTTATCTTTAAAATAAAACCTATTTCAAAAAGATGCGATGATAATTGTAGCCAAGAGTTTTATCACGAAAATGCTTGTTTTTACATTGTTCTTGGGACAAAAAAGAAAATGGCCCCACAGGTGCTAAGCAGTCGAACTTGCGGACGGCTTACTTCAAAGAGCAACCCTCTTTTCGTACTTCTAATAAATGAAATCAAAGATGACTTTATTTAAGCGAAGTTAGACTAGCAAATCTACCCTACACCTATGACAAAATAATGAAAAAGGATTTGTACAAGAACATAACTTTATTAAAAAATTCCATTGAATGAATCTTTTAAATTAAATAAATAAACAAATGTCACTCGCGGTTCCTGGACAACCTTCGCGCTCAAAACCCCGCTGAGAGGTTCCCGACTTCAAAATATTATAACGGACTAATACAAAATAATATGTTTAGTGAATTTTCGAAATAAACCTTACAATAGGGCTCCGTGCAGCACAAGTGCCGCTAAGATAAGCAATTACAAGTTAATTTTATTAGTTTTAAATCCTCTAATTTCTGTAACAATTAACACGACAAACGGTCTCAACACGACTAAGAAAACCAACAATACATTGATCAAACGAAAACATCAAACTTACACTTACCTTATTTTATGAATATATTCTAGTTAAGAGACAAACGTCAAAAGAAGACAGCTCAATTTTAAGTACGGAGTAGCTGACGAACTTCCCTAATTTATCTCGTAGAGTACATTAACAAATTCGACGTGATTCATTTATTTTTTATCGCGCTGTTGACGATATTACTTTACATTAGGAAATTAGAAGTATTCATTCAGCTTTTGTGTGGTTTTTTTGTTCAATAGCGTTTAATTAAATTCTCACTATAATTATTGTAATGGAAGGTGTCGTTGTCTACAGTCCACTTTTAAACTTCTACATACTTATCACTTGTCTTAATTGATTGCATCTCAATTATTAATACTAAGTATTAATGCTAATCTCCGGTATTGAAGTATTAAATTTCCATCACCAGTGTAGGCTGAATTGAACAAAGCTGCTCTTAGTTTATCGTTTGTCGTGTAGTTTGCTCTTAAATTGTTGTTTTAAATGGCTTTATATAATATACAAAGAGTTTAAATGTCCCCATTTCACTTTAAATTTTGAAAAAGGAAGTTTGTTTTGGCGTACTTTGCGTCACCCAAAACCAGGGGTGGGAGGAGGGCCCAATCTTTTACAGAACAACTCCCCCATTGTGAAACTTTAAAAAGAAAGGAAATTACAGCGCAAATTCAACGACACAAAGAAAAATGTTGTATCTCAACTCGTTTTTGTTTGTATCAAAAAATGGGGGTTTTAAAATATTTCCTTTTTTAACAGAGAGGTGGAGAGGGGGGCAATGTTATACTCACCTGTCAACTTTACTTAATTGTGACTGAACTTTACTTAAGTAAGATACATTAGCTGTTTTTGTTTTGTTAATAAGTTTACTTCCTCTTCTCTTCTCGTGACAAAGTTTGTATTCAAACGAAATATAGAGTTTTCTGTACCTCCCCCTTTCCTTTCCTCTCTTTAGATATATTTTAAGTGTAATGAACTTTACTTAAGTATATTATAATATTGCACATCGGCGGTTCATGACTTAAGAGGTTGGTAGACTGAATTAAACAATTAGGTATAAATACAACTTTATAAGTAAATAAGCGAACATGAAATAAGCGTGTCATAGACAGTGTTTGACATTATATCGTAATGTGTACGAGCAAGAAATAATAGTTTAAGAATATCGGGTTTAAAACGTGTAGACACTACAGTATTCTCTGTTAGATTGTATACAAACTTGTCAATTCTAAAAACTTTTAAAACGATGTTGCTTTTGCGGCTTGTAATTAAAGGAGTGAAATACCATGAGAAAAGCTATGGTTTCTTAGGAAGCGGTGATCGTTACATTATGGCCGTCAGACTTGGGGAAGTTACTTTCAGACAGTAACTGATTACAGTTACAGTTACCCTTTATAAAATGTAACTGATTACAGTTACAAGTTACAGAAAACCAATGTAACTGATTACAGTTACAGTTACTCCGAAATGTAACTGGTCAGTTACAAGTTACATCGGGCTCAATTACCAACTGGCTTCCGCGGTCAAATTAAATAATAATATTTCCATCCAAAAATTTGTTTAGAAAGAGATTTCTACTATGTTTTTTTTATTTTAATTAAAGATTACATTGATTGATATACTAGGAACAATTTAGACAGATAAAGATACACTAATAATCAGTGTGTTATAAATTATAAAACAATATGTATTTGCTTTGGTTTCAAGTACAAAATTAACAGTGATCATTAAAAATACTATATCAAAAAATGATGACATACAAAAAATTAATAGACGGAGAGAAGATCCAGCATGATGAAATTGACGCAAATTATTATTTAAAGTAAAGTGTTAAAACCTAAGTTAGAACAACTCCCTTCTTCCAATACCTCCCAGGTTTTCTTTGAGGGCAATAAGTATATTATACCCCTATTGGCTAGTGACTGTCTGGACTTTGAGTTCCCTAAAGATTGGCCTGCAGTGGTCTAAGTGTCCAGCGTTAGATATAGGCCTAGTTCTTATAACCCTCTTTTGCAGAAGCAATGTATCCTGCATAGCTGTAGAGTGTCCCCAGACGATGATTAGTCTATTACTGTGTGAAAATCAGTATAAGGCAGGTTAACTTAAACGTATTTAGTCAAGTAGTTATTGTCTATTGCAGTTTTGGAATTTGGAAAAGCCGGAAAAAGGTTAACACTTAATTCAAACTGTTAGTGATTACCCCCCATTGGTATTTGTCCAGAACAGTGACTTTTAATATCATGCGCTAAAACTGATTTAACACGATGTGGAAGAGGCCCCTAAACATATAAAAATTGGTTTTGGGGTGCGGAACTTATTTAAAAGTGGCTTTAAAGTTGGGCCAATTTTACGATCGGGAGACGCGCGGACGCGGTGCGCGCAGCTTTCTGTGGCAGACGACAGTCTCTGTAACCCACTTCAAATTAACTTAAAGGCGAATAACTTATTATCGTGATGTTAGGTTAGTTTATTTTTTAAGTTGAACATATTTTAAAATGGCATTAAAGTTGGGCAAAGTGGCTTAAAAGTATCTTACGAGCGGAAGACGCGCGGACGCACTCTGTAGCAGACGACAGTCTCTGTCACCCACTTCAAATTAACCTTATTATCGTGAAGTTAGGTTAGCTTAAGTTAAGTTAGTTTATTTATTTTTGTAAAAACCATAGTTTTTAATGGTTTCCTCAACTTTCCCAAAGTTAAAACATCCTTTTTTTGGCCTCTTTGGAAGGCGCGTAAGCGGGTTGCGAGTTCTACCAAATTACTGAAATGAGTACACATCTACTCAAACTGAAACAACTAGCAAAACAAAACATCACATCTAACGTGAATTACTTTATAAATTATAATTATAAATATTGAATTTAATATTTATATCGTACCAAAATTACAATGCAGACAGCCGGCTAAAGTGTAAACAGCATCCGACTAGTCAACTACATTCAAACATTGCCGTTTAGGGGTTATGATGATGTTCACCTTTTGTTTTCTTTGCTTTTTAATAACTTGACAGATACAATCCATAGATAATGCATTTTAGATATTGTATAACTGTACAAAATCACTTAATAGCACATATAAGTGAAATTCATATTAAAATACTTGTTTTGAAATCGTGCGTATTTTTACGATTCCAAGCTGAAAAATGTAACTAGTTACATGTAATCGTTACCGGCAGTTTGTAACGATTACCCGTTATTCGTTACAGCGTTTCGAATGTAACGGTTGCGTTACAAAGTTACAGGAAAATGTAACGATTACAAAATTGTAATCGTTACTCCCAAGTCTGATGGCCGTAATATAATAGTCAGCGCTTTCAAGAAACCTAACTTTAGGGCTTGACCAAATATAGCCTAAATAAATTGATATATATATATAAACTTTTCTACTAATCTGTGGAAATCATATGTTGTACTTATGTTGTTTACACTCATTATTATTTTGTTGTTGACTTGTGTTAAAAATGGATGAATAATTAAACAAGCTCTTACTAAGGTACCCTATTTTCTTACCATTTCATATATAGCATAAATATATTTTGTATTTCATTTATTAAATAACAATACATAGAAGTAGTAAATTAAAACTCACTGCTTAATTGAATGCTCGGTTATGGATGAGACCTACTGACCTAGTGTGAAGACTGGGAAAGGATCCATTTAAAAATTATTTAATTTTCTTATATGCTCTTGTATTAATTCACTTGTGGAAATCAATCTGTACCGGTTCTGTCACAATGGAATGCGCAATTCTATCACCGGTGCTGGAACCTACCGCTTTTCGCGGGCATTAAACACTACTTCCGTTTCAATCCGGAGTTTCCGGATGAAGAAATCACTGCCATTATGATTGGTGCGCTTGCGCAGCACCAAAACAACAACAAACCCAGCGTGGCCTTGAATAACCTGTGTGTACTATACAAACAGCCATCCTAAACAAACACTTTAGTTTAGGAGGAAAAACATGCCGTATGTTTCGTTATTTGCGCAAATGCATGATAAAGCAAAAGTAAATTGTTTGAGTAGGCAAATTAGGCGTTTGAAGTTGTCTCTACCCGTTTGAAGAAGTACATTGCACAGCTAAAGGTGGTTCCGACAGGCGGTTAGATATTCTTGCTTACGCCCAGAAGACCTAAACCGGAACCATTTTCGACCCACAGTAAGATTAATACTTCTTTAAATCAACTTAAAGAAGTATAACTGGAAAAGAAACCACCAATGTCATGACTATCTAATAAAATCGCTTTAAATAAATTCCATCTGTGTAGTTGGCTTAACGATTAGATCCACATGAGCAATTGGTAAATTATTGCAAATGTATGAATAAATTCGGCCTTTTCTCCAAATTAAGAAACGATGTAAGGTTCCTCCTTTTAAATTCGCCATAACACCTGTATTCTTAAACTTAATGCTTCCAGTTTAATGGCTATCTTATGTAATATTACACTTTATGTTATAATGTTTACTGTGTCGTTTGGCAAAGCTGATTGAACTAAACTCAGTTTTAAAAGTTTAAAATGGTTGCCTTAAAGCATTTGCTCAAAGAATGTGGACAAAAATGTCTTTTGAAAAGATTTTCCGTCACAATTTCCGTGAACAGAGAACTGAGGTCAATCAACGAGTCAGCAAACTCCAATACAAATAGAGGATTAACTTATATGTTCAAACATGATTGATAAAGTCGGCACATCGTGAAGTTAATTTATGAGTGATTAAAACCGATTGGCATTAATTAGAGTTTAATCCTCGGTAATTCGTTATATCAACTCCGAAGATAATGAGGTTTTATAGATATGACTTTATTTTTCATTCCCATATTTTCTTCAGGAATGTAATGTTGCTTTTGACAGTTAAAAGCCGCAATAAAAATCTATTTTTAAAAGTATAAAATATAAATAAAAAAGCTGACAGTGTTAACATTAACGAAAAAATTAACATATGTTTTGTAGCAAGCAGCGTCTCAATAGATATAGGTAATCAAATCTGCTGCAAAATGTCACTCTTTACATTGTTTTGTAAACCTCATCTTTAATTCGGTGTAACACCAAAATGCCCTAGGATACCATTGAATAGCCAAGTTAGATCATGTTGGTAATTTGTATGGATGGTCTTACTTACATACAAATTTATATTAAGTTTGAGCCAAATCCTATTAGGGGCGTGGTAGATAAGAAATAATTAGTGGAAACAAACTAAATGGAGGATAGTAGGTGAACTAAGCATTTAAGGATCCATCTTTCAAGGAATTTGTTCATTGTCCCAATATACTCCAGTATATACAAATATAATATATACAGTATAGTCCCAGTATATACAAAAATAATTGAATTAACGTTTTTCTGATTCTGATTCTATACTCCAGAAGTTTGTTACCATATTTTCGAACCACCTGTATACTCCGCGCTGTTACCAGAGAACACATTACGTTACCAAGTCGGTTCACAGTTCATACTTGTCACTTCTGGTTTCAGTTTCAGTGTTCCGTTCCAGTTCCCACAACACGCGATGCATATTTCTACAGCTGTTCTGCCTCGTCGCCGCTTTCGCAAACAAACTAGAATAATCTTCTTAGTTCTAACAAACCATGACCACCTTGCAGCCATGGCATTCGTGTTGTTTGTAGTGTGTGGTTCAGCCTACTCTTGTTATCTTTGTGTCAAACTGTTCATACTGATAAAAAATCAGAGAGAAGTTATAAACAGCTGTTGAAGTCAATTGTAACTTCTTCTCAATTATAAAGCGTGGAAGGTTATAATACAATTTGTACATACGCTGATCTGATTGTATTAAAATATACATACTGATGATAAGATGATTAATCTTTAATTAACACCGGATTTAAAAACTAGGATTTAAAAAAACACTTTTTTTTTTAATTCACAATTTATGGAAGAAAGAAGTTTTTATGCGAATTCCAAGTAAAGTCTTTGCAATTGATCAGTGCCGAAGTTTTTGGTTTTAGATTATATAAAAGCAGTTAACTAAATTACTAATACAAGCAGGCATCAAATTTTTAAATAAACTTATAAAGAAATAAAAAGACCTTTTGCCGGATTCAGCTTTATTCAAAAAGAAATTAAGAAAACATTTATTGCAACTGGCTCCTTACTCAGTAGGAGAATTTATGGAACATGCATAAAGGTATAGTTATATTTTGTTATTTTATTATCAATATATAAATTAAATACTTTTATTGGGGGTTTGTTTTGATTTTTTTTCTAGTTCCAATTATGTGTAGGGATAGTTCTTATACAGTTTTTTTATATGATAAATATTATTCTTACCAGTGGCTTCGTTAATTTGTCACTGTTTGTTATTCACCCATTCATTCCATACTAATATATCATATTCATTTCATTTCATTTCACTAGTCAACACAATTTCCATAATTGTTTTATGACTTTTAAATAAAATTTCAAAATGAAAACGTATTGAATAAAAGAAACCTATGGCGGTTTCAAATTCTGTGTGGAACATAGAAGTAGTGGTGCGTTAAAAGAATAAAATCAATTGGTAATGGATTTGTATAGTACTGTATTCAACGGCCATTAAACCAGCTAACCGAAACGCAGCAATCTACCATACTTTGCCATTATTATACTGATAACTTTTTATTTGTATTTTTGGTAGGTGGAAAATATACGTATGGTGTACTCTTCAACTTAAGTTGCATGTTATAGATTAATTTATCACGTTTTATATAGTTTGAAAATGATAGTGAATCAGCGAGCATATACAGTCCAAAAAGCTTTCCTGCTTCCACCAAAACCTTCTGCACACCAACAAGGGTAATAGTACGCCAGGTAATTGTGGGAGGGGGAGAGGGTAATTTCCGTCCAAGGAAATAAAAATACGGTTCAACTTATTTAACTATTATAATGAATAATGATGACTCTATCCTGCAGTGTCAGCCTGAAACGTGTTTGAAATCTTTCCCACAGGAATGACTGCTAGCGATTTAATTTTTTAGATATATTTAACATTTAATTTGACAACATTTTAATTTTTAGATATCCAATTAGTTGCAGAATTGGTTTAGTTAGAGCATAGAGCTAAAATATTATATGTTACTATTGGTTTTAGTTGTAATTTTAAAAACAAGCTTTTTAATTAACGTGTCCATAGATTTAATGGACTACAACTGCAAGATATTTTCTATTTGATCAAATTCCGCTGTGTTGTTTCCTTGAATAATCTAAAATTTAAACGTATAATGAAAACCTTAAAACGTGTCCAAAGGTTCTTCAGATTTCTCGGACCCTAGGAAGCGGTAATTGTTCATCCGTTTCAAAACTAACACCGGAGGGGGTGTGGCTAGGGAAACCCCTCTATAAATATATTGTCAATTCGTCATTAGTATCCAATAATGGATTACCATTTAGCACAGTATAAAACATTTGTCATTGAATTCACGTGTGCATTCATTATGTTCAAACCTTCTTTGGAGTCCGAGCTTTTCACTACAGTACTTAACTTCATTAATATACTTAACTAGCTGAATAAAATACATTTATTTATTGAAAGACGGCGTTTTCTACAGTTTAAATGCTAAAAAATTCATGTAGTAATAATAATAACTTTTATTTGCCAAAAATACAAAAGCTTTTGCGTTGAAAAAAGCTAAAAAGGTAACAAAAAACACAACAATAAACAAATATTTAAAATAAAACAAAGTAAACCACTAGTAAGAGTTAAAAACTTAGTTTAATTTATCTTAAAATTTAATTAACATGATTCAAGGCCTGATCTAAAAATTCCCCAACAGAGTAGTAAGAGCCTTCCAATAGATAAGCTCTTAACCTTCTTTTAAATAAGATAAAGTTTTCAGTGGATTTAATGTTTCCGGGGAGTTTGTTAAACAATTTTGCACCTGCCTGTGATGGAAGTTTTCCATAAATGTGTAATCTATGAGAATTTTGTCTATATGTATGAATTTGCCTAGTATTGTGAATTTGCTGACCTTGGACTACATCACATTTTGTCAAACAGAAAAGAATAGTCTCATAGATGTACAAACTAGGCAGGGTTAGAATATCTAAAGTCTTAAATTACTCTCTGCAAGATTCCCGAAAACCCAATTTTGAAATTACTCGCAATGCTTGTTTTTGGAGGATAAAAATTCTTTTAATTTTGTAATCAGCACATGCCCCCCATAAACATATACCATAAGATAAGAAGGGATGAATAAGGCCGAAATAGGCTATTTTGAGTACATGCAATTTACAGTGGGAAGCAAGCTGTCTCAAAAAAAATCCCTGAAGTTATTCTTGCACATAGGTGATCGATGTGTACAGACCAATTTAAATTTATATCTAAGTGCAAACAGAGAAACTTTGTACAGCTAGTTAGTTTGAGCAAATTAGACCCTACTTTTATAGTTGGAGTAATAGTTTCAAGTGAAAGTGTATTTAGCTGAAAGTAAATAAAGTTTGACTTATTTAAAATTGTAGCAAGATTTTAGGTTTTCAAAATACTGAACACAACTATTTACTTCTGTATTAGACAATATTTCTAAATCTTCAATTTTCTTAGAAGAAAATAATAATGTTGTGTCATCAGCATACTGAACTAATTTGTTTAAATTTATTGTAGCTCTACAACATTAATGTATAATAAAAAAAGTACTGGCCCTAAGATGGATCCTTGGGGTACTCCAAAGTTAATATTAGTTTCTGATGATAATACATCCCCTACTGATACTCTTTGAGTTCTACCCATTAAATAAGATTTTAACCAATATATAATACTAGTTTGTGGGTAGTAAATTTCCTACTACCGTAACTATATTATTTTGTTTAGTTGTAATTTCAGCTAAAACTCAAAGTAGGTTTCTTAAAATGCACACAAATCTTTTCGTAAACCAGAGGCGAAAAATAAAATTGTCACATAATTTCTACAAAGAAGAGTTAAAAATGTGTTAATGGCCCTTTAATTACTTTCTAGGCGTTAACCTGTAAACAAACTAAATCAGAACCCCTGAGTGGTCGTATGCGTTTAGTAACCAAATACATCGAAAGTCAACTATCTTACATTAGAATTTTAAATCCTGAGGTCTTTCAAATGCACGGCATTAATCGTCAGAGACTCTCAGCAACTTAAGTTAAGTTAAGACTTGATGAGAGTCTCTGACGATGAGTGCCATGCATTTGAAAGGCCTCAGGATTAAACAATTTTCTTTCTTTATTAGACAGTTTGATTTTTAAAATTCTAAAGAATCTATTAAGATCCAGCACTTGAATATATATCTTACATTACTTGTTTAACATTTAACTGTCTGCTCTCATTTTGTATTCCCAATAATACGGTATTGTCTGATGTATGGACAAAAATGAAAATCTATAATATGTATCTTATCAATAATACAATATTAATCCATTTCTTCGTTAACCAAAAGTAAAACGCCATAATTAAAATACAAATTGAATATGTTCGATTAAAATAAAAAAGGAAGTCCTTTACACAATTCACTACCACGACATGCAGCTAGTTTTGACATTTTACTAATACTTATTATACCTAAATATTTTTTCGGTACTTACAAATAAAATATGGTAGAATAGTATTTACATTTTAAAACCCAAGTATAGAAACGTCAAAATACTGATTTGGATAAGTGATTAACTGCCTTGGTTTTAGAAATCCCTTCCTCATGTCAAACCGAACATTCTTAAACATGAAATGCCCATGTAATTTCTACATTAAGTGTTAAGCAGTTGAAATATAACCGAAATAAACACAGTTAGACTACTTTAACGTAGTGTATTTTGTAAATAGTAAACAATGTGAATAACTGAAATCATTATTAGGTGAAACTACGTAGATTAAAAATAAAGTTCTATCACTTACCTATCCTAACTTAGCAACACGACGGGTCCCAGTGCACCGCACCGACTGACAAGCGATCTACCTGCGCCTGGCGACAGCTGAGAAAACTACGTTCAACAATCGCCTAACAGCTGACCTGAACCAGCTGTCGGTGACAGCTAGTCAGCTTGTCACGAATATTGTTTAACAGTTTAGAAAGAAAAAAATCCATGTTGTTATCTCTTCTACTTTTTAATACAGACAATTTAAAGTAAAATATCCAGAAAAGTCAAATAAGCAGTAGAATGGTTTTCCATAGTTACACTGTATCTTGGAAAAGCTGGTAAACGTGAGAAAATGGACTGAACAAAATTATATTTGTCAATTCCCATTTAATATTGGCCCACCGTAAAAAAAGAGTGCATGTGCATGGTCATTGCTTTAACTTTTCATACAAGTATTATGTATGTAGTTGTAATGTGAATGCGTTTAGCTCCAACATTTTTTACCCCTTGAGTACATGCTCCTTATACCTAGCAATTTGCAAAAAAAAACACCCCGCCAAGTCATTGGCCCGAACACGTTATGAAATCTGATTTAGACCTCGCCCCAAGTTTTCTTCCTTTTTTCTGGTTTTACCTTATGCGATATATTTTTACTATTAATGTATACATGCCATATTTACTCTAGCCAGCGACAGGCTTTAGCAAAAATTTGCAATGTCTCACCTCGAACCTTAGTATTAACTACCGAGATATTATACCGGATGTCCAAAAATTCCAACTCTCCCCCTTACCATGTAAATTAATGAACATTTTTGAACATGCTTTGGCATATGTATTATGGGTCACATAAAGTACTTTTTGGCATTTTTGGGGGTTTGCTCCTCACCCCAAAATAGGGGTAATGAGGGGTGACTCTTTGGAATATTTACAGTATTTTACCCCATCGTGTGGCCCTCATTTGAAAGGGTATATAAAAACAAAAGGTCATTGATACATTTAAAAACACAACGTAAAACGATGCCCCTGTTTAAAATGGCGGTCCAAAATGTGATTCACAATTTGAGCAGATAAACCGATACGGTCACTGTAGTTTTTCAAATTTTGCAGACGGTTCCGCATTCAGTTTTTGGGTAATCAGAGCTTTAAAATGATATGCTACAAGACACATTTGGCAAACATTTTAAAGTGCCCCTTTTTAAAAAAAATTACCAATTTTCAAAAGTTTGCAAAATCTATCTTGTAGCATATCATCTCTACGATGCATCGGTTTCGCGTGTCTCCACGCGAAGGTGCGAGTTTGATGCTCCCCGCTCCCCAAGGTCTTTTTGAAACCTTTAACCCGTTTTACGTTTCTCTCAATTGATTGAAAACTAAGATCGATTCGAAACTATGTTTGAATTAAAAACCGTAGATTATTTCATGCCCCAAGAACCTTTTTCATTTGGAAATTGGAACACTCGTTTAGGCGCTAGCGGTTGAATAGTGAAGGCGTACAGTGTCTATTATGTCCCTCTGAAAACCACCCTTAAAATTGAAAATGTTCAAAACCGTTTCTTCCTAGTGGGTGTTTTTAGGCAATCAAAAACAGGTGCGCAACATTTCAAGCCTGTAGGCCCATTAGTTTGGGCTGTGGTCTGATTATGAGAACACTCTCTTTTATACATATAACATATATTGATTAAGTAAATCTTGTTTTTTTTTCTTCTCTACTGTCTTCTTCATCTTCCAAGTTCCCGCATTTCTTTACTAATTTTACTTATTTTGCCGGAAATCGAGTCCAGTTTATTTCTTTGTTCTAAGCTAACTAAAAATCTGGGATTTACATTACCAGTTAGGAGGCAAAAAGAGGTTTTCACATTTCACCTTTTAGGATTTTGTGCTCAACTCCCTGGACTAGGGTAAGACTTAGGAAAAGGTAGGGAGATTATACAGTCTCACGACGTCTCAGTTCAGTCCTTAAAGTTTGTCTTCAAATCTCTTCAGCAATACATTAACTATTTAGCAATTATAAAAGTTTAGATATAGTCTCACGATATAATTATGTAGTAATAATGACTTTGGCAATGGGACTTGTCAATTGTAAGCTAATAGTAACCCAATCTATCAAAATTACCGCTTGGGCACTACAACTAGTTATCTAAGTTCCAGTCAATCAATGTCTCAAGTATGTTTTAATTCATTCTAAAGGCATAGTCCTTAATTATACTAGCTTGAGGCCATGTTGCCATTGAAGCAAGTGTATTTTTTATGAAAGGTTCATAGACTAGGCCAGGTCTTGTTGGATGAGGCCAAATTCTAATCTGAGGCTGCAAAGAGCCTGCTAACCCTCATGATTTACCATGAAAACTCGAGGCCAGCCTATGCAAGGCCTGAGACCGTAGTAGAGCATGTAAACCAGAGATTGTAAACTGAACTTCCGAGGCTTTGAGTTAACTGAAGGGGAATGCTGCCGTAATTAGAGTATGGTACAAATTCAATAAAGCATTTTGTTTTACTCATGCCAGCATTGCTTTAGCTGAAAATAATGATGAAGTTGATCACAAAGTGCACACTACTCACCAGCTTGATCGGTAGTGTATGAGACTGCAGACTCAAGTTTAGCCTTAGCCAACAGATGGTAGTTAATTTGTGGCTAAAGTCTTCGCACAGGTTGGATATTAACCATGGCTATTCGCACTATAGTGACTATACATTGCCATCGGTGAAAAAAATTTACTCAACATTAATCTAAAATGTAGCAATAATTAGGCCTAGATGGCAAGTGCAAATGTTTTTACAATTAGGCAAATCAAAGTTTTGTTTTTATTGATACTTTCCTGGATGGCGAACACATTTTTAAAAAAGTCAAAAGAGGTTCTTGAGAGTAATTTTAGCCTGATTACTTCTTTTGGAAACCTGGCAAGAGAGAGACCCGGGTTTGAGTCCCGTTTCGGTCCATAGATTTTTTTATCTTCAAATTTTTGTAGTAATAAATTAGCTATTTAGTGTTGATACAAATTAAATATTCTTGAAAATGAACTTGAAAATCATTAATGTAATACAAATAAGAAAGTTTTTTCCTTAACCTGAGCAGCAAGAGAAACACATTAGGCCCTAAGAGAGAATTGAAGATAAATTCCAAAACAGAGAGATGCCACTCTGTATAGCAGGATTTGATATGAATTTTCTATATACTTTATTTTAGAATTAAATCCTTAGCCAGAGCTAAAGGAGGGACTGGCTATATTAGTTACCATCCTCGTTGCGGTTGATCCTTTAGGGAAATGGATTGCAAAGCCACTAAGAAGAAACTAGCATAACACTTTTGTAGTTTGTACCTAAGGTTATGTTTGGGTTCAAATTTTCAGGTTTCAAAACAAATTATTTTACTAATTAATTATATTTGTTTACAGCCAACAAAATGACAGCTGTAATAGCCACAAGCCCCTTGGATCCCAAGTTTATCCAATATCTGTTCGATGGTAGCCGTAAATATGAATGTTATCTTCTTGTAGGAAATCCCAACATTTCTAATCCAGTAAGTTAATTTAGATTTAAGAATATCCTATTGTAGCCAATAACAAAATCTTGACTTTGAGGGCTATCTACGAGGGGTGTTCAATAAAGACTGACAGTAGCATCGGTGCGTACAAAATAACCCTATTATAATTGAATCTTTAATTGACCATTAAATATTTCTCTATTGACGACACTCAAAACAAATTTCAGCATTTTAACCCCCTTAATGTCACCATGGTTACAGACCCAAAAAACACCCACATAGATTTTGCATCTAAAGTTCACTAGGTTTGAATTTTGTTTTCCAAGATTCATACAGGAATTTTGCTCAATTCTTTTGTTAATATCTTCACCAAAGCACACAGAACATTAGAACGTTCAGGATGATTTAAAATATTCATATATGTGCATTTTGAACCCGTTAAAATTGAATGTGTGCGGAGTTTTACACATTTGTACAGCAAACTTATTAAGGGTTAAAAACGACACGCAGGTTGAAAATGATTCCTTACGTTACAGTAAAAGATTTCATTTCTGTGTATGAACCCTAACAGGTAACTTTTAAGCAGGTTTAAATGGTCAATTAAATGGTTCATGCACCTGCAGCTTCTCAATGTCAACGCTGCGCTCAGGTTCCTTGCCATGAAAAGTGTGGAGACCTGTGGTACATCTGACATATAGTTTTAAACTGGCTTCCAAAACTATTTTTCTATAACCTAAGCACACAAAAAACTCAAAGGTCAATTTTCTTAGTCAATATGGCAGCTTTAAAGAGTTTAGAGGTGGATTTGAAGGTCAACGCAAAACAGGGCTTGAAGCACGTCTTTCAGAAGTGGCAAAGGTGTCAAACAAGTTTATTGTTTCAGCTAAGGTCTTATCAAAACATATCTCTAGTTTTAAAGATTACTTTTTTTTTTAATAAAGCCACTACAACAGAACTGTCAGTCTTTATTGAATACCCCTCGTAATATAAATCCTGATTACAACCATTTTCTACTTACTTACATTAGAAACTTGATAAACACTCCCTATAGACTGACACCTTCAGTGGTAACCTGATAATAACAAACATAGCCGACACGTAGCCGCAAGCTGTAAATCCTTGTAAACTCCTAAATAAAATACAAACAGTTTTAAATAGTTCTTTTAAAATTAAACATTAGTAATTTACTACAATTTATTGGGCTTTATCTACTCTTATAGTTACTACTGTAATTCTTTTACTCTACCATTACCTTGTATATAAAGTATCTCCAAACTTATTTGGATACAGTGAACTGGATAATATTTGTAAAGTATTGGTGTGGCTACATAAGTTATAAATTAAACTATTATCTATTGTTTGGTTGAAATACTGTGTCAATGTTAGGATCTACTAATATTTTTGCCTGTTAAAATAATTACTATTCTAGCTTACACTAAAAGAAAGTAAAAAAATTATGTTTTTTACAATTTTTAACACCTTTTTGAAATAAGTCTTTGTGCTTTTAAATGTTATAACAATTTATTTAGAGAAGGACTTAGGAACCTATTTGGAAGCGAAGGAAAAACCTTATTCCCTGCCTCAAATCCTTAGTAAGTTGGTATATGCTCCATGTCCATAACAGAAATATTTTGATTCTATAATTTTTGATTTAGTATATACTATATTTAAGTGATATTGTTTTATGTTTCAGGAAATGATTGGAGTTGTCAAAGACATGTTATTCGCACACAGCAGCGTTATGAGAGCGGATTTGCAGGTCTCCAACATGCAAGAAAAGAAACCTATAGAAATCCTTGACATCTTTCCCAACACCTTTCGCAATCTTTTGAGGTAAATCAGAAAGTTGTTTTGAATTTATCCAGGCAATACATCGAGCAATATTTGAAATCAATATGTTATATTGAGCCAATTCTTGTTCTTTAATGCTTGATGTAATGAAAAATATAGCCGACCAGTAGCCAGCTTTACAAGTGCTGCAAATGTCCATAATGAGGGGGATTGAGGGATTAATTTATCTCCATGAAGCAATTATATGCTCTAAGAACTGCATTTACAATCAAATGTTGATGGTATGTCTTGGAAAAAACTGTAATTGTCCCGTGCAACATGTGTACCAAAAATTTAAAAATCCGAGCAGCCAGACCGGGTTATTTGTTGCCATCTTGGTATGGTGAATGGGGTTTCTGAGTAGGGGACTCTTTAGACTCAAAAGAAATGAATACAAGAATAGTGTTAAGTATAACAGATAAGAGATTGTGTGACACATGTTTCAGATATGTGTACGGACTTGACATCACTGACACTTTGTCCTTTGATGACGCGGACAATCTACTGTACGCAGCGGAGAAGTATATTATCACAGACCTTAGAGACAGGCTGGCTCAGAGACTCATGATGCTCTTGAACACCGATAACATCTGCAGTCTGATGAATAATCCTGCGTGCTACCAACCTCTCGAACTGAACGCTCAAATCAATAAGGTAACTGTCCTCTTCTTCTGATATCATAAGTAACAGTTTGTATCAACCCATAACTCAGGAATTAAAACAGTTTTAAATATTCTAAATATTAAAAATGTTCTCTTCACCTTACCTTATACACACTATCTGAATCAATGGTCAAAAACCATAAAGAAACAGTTGTAGTTGCAGCCATAACAACTTTTAGCTTTGGTATTATACAGATCTCCTAGTGGTGATGAAGAATTCTGCTTTTCAACATTGAAGCAAATGCTGTAGGTCTGTCCAAAAAGTGACTGAATTTTGTAGTCACGGGGGATTTAAACAACAAAGTCCTAGATGCTAACAGTTTCATGACGAAACTGTATTTACGACTGTGTTAAAGCGTATTGGTTTGTTTGGTCGGTTAACTTGTCTTCAATTCTGCAACAGCCGATGACAACGTCATTAGCCTACCAACCTTTATTAAAATATTCACATAACTATGTTATGAAAGCCCCGAGGGTTAAGAAAGCGCAGGTTTTCTCAGCTTGTTTTCATCTAAATGTCAGTGTACAGTATTATAAAGCACTGTCCGTCCAAGAATTCAAAACTTGTGACGTTTGTTGAGCTTAGCGTTAAGCAGGCCATACGTCCAACTTGGTTGCATGAACGATGCCAGACCAGGTTTGCTTGAAGTTAAGACAGACAGTTGTCTATTACGCATTCATGTGTTTTTGAACTTGGTCAACCGCATCTGGTCCCAATTAAGTAGGCAAGATGTATGGACAAACCCCTCACTTGAATCAACAACCATCCACTACTGACCCAACTTCTCTATAGGGCCTAGCGACAGTAGACTTCATTGATGATTTTTAATGATTTGAAACTATAATTAACTATAGGTTTTATTAAATTAATTCAATGTTTAATTTGTATCAATAAACTTTTTTATTTTAAAAGACACGTTTCATCTTTAAGAAAACATCGGTAGGTTCTCTTAAACACAAATTCCACAAGTTAACTTGCTGTACACTTAACAATATAAGCTTTATTTGTATTATTGCTGTTTGTTAATTCAACTCTGATGATTGATGGCAGCCTGGCAGGAAACATTCGGCTGTTCGGTGTTGTAATCAGACAAGCTTTGTTTGTTCGTTCAATCTTTTTGACAGAGTTAATTAAATTATTCAACCGGATAGTGTCTGGCCCCCACAAATAACAATTTAGCAACTACACATCCATTGATTGTAAGCAGAATTGGACACGCTAGTAGAGAAGGTAATTTACTAAAAATTGTTATTTTCTAGATTCTTCAGAACGAAACAAAGCAAATATTTGGAACTCCGGGTTTCCTAGAACTTTCAGCAGATGGCTTTGTCAAAATTTTGGAGCAAGAATCTCTGAATGTCCCAGAAATCGAGGTTTGGCGCAGTGCTATCAAGTGGGCAAAACACAAAGGTAAGCTTATAAGTTGAAGAGTAATAGTTTATATAGCTAGTAGGCAAGTCTTGATATCAGCTGATGAGGAAAATAACATATTAATAAACTCTGCATCGTATGGAAGCCTCGCTTTGCTGAGAACATACTACAAGCAAAATCAAAGAGGTGCCATATGGAGTTGGAAGTAGCTGTTCACCATCTGGCTAATTCCACTTCATATTCGTTTGATTGCTACCGAAGTACAGGAAATGGTCTGTATCGACCTAATTACAAGATTTTTACAAACAACTTGTCTCCTGATACCGTATAAAGAGGGGCATTCAGAGATTTACTAGTGAGTATGTTCCTCCTCTGTGGTGATACAGGGTGATTCTAAAATAGGGTGCTAACTTCAGGGATGGGTTCTTAATGCAAAAAACTATCCCAATAAACATGGGTTCAAAAATGCTTCATTCACTTGTTAGCAGACATTTTGTTATTCTTCCCTTATTATTTGTCACAGGTATCTTGCACATACTATAGGATTTTGCACACACCTTAGAACTTAATGTACATTGTATCAACACCGTTACTCTATAGTCATCTAGTTTAAATCTTCTTCATCACTCTTACATGTCCCGTGTTGTTACCCATAACCACCCCGAACAATACAATTAAGCAAAAAGAAAAAGATGTACAAAACATACAGTAACACACTAGTAGGGGTGGATTGAACGAAATCAACCTTTCTTACTGTTCATCACACGTTGTTTTTGTAAGTGTGGTTTGCTGGTCTTAGGTTGCAATTTGTTAAATTCTTTTTGATGTGAATGACAGATCTGTAAATGTACAAGTTGACAACTGTTAGCAGCTTCCATCTGACAAATATGGGTCTGCAGTGAACTCCTGGTGGTGAAATTGACATTATTCTCACTGCATTCTTTTGGATAATAAGCAGTTGATTCACAGAGCTGGCATGGCCCCAGAGAAGTATTCCGTTCTCAAGATGAGAACTAAAGAAGGCAAAATAGGCCACTCTTAAGTAATTTTTGGGGACTTATAGCACAAGCTTCCTCATAAGGAAGCACCCTCGGGACAGCTTTGCGCACAATGCCTCAATGTGGTATTCCCACTGCAGCTTATAGTCCAAATTGAAGCATAGAAGCTTCACCGCTTCATTTTCTGGTTTTATATCTTTAAGACTGAACACAATTTTTTGAGTTTTGTTTTGTTCAGAGCCAGTTTGTCTTGCTCAATATGTGAGAATCTAAATCATTCATGAGCAAAATGAATAGCAAGGGACCCAGAACCGATCCCTGCGGGACTCCGTAAAGCACTTCTGCTGGTTTGGAAAGATGTCCATTTACAGCCACAACTTGTTTTCTGTTAGTCAAATAAGATGCAAGAATTTTTAGAGAAGAATCATCAATGTTATGAAATTTCATCTTGTCCAGTAATAGAGTGTGAGACACTATCAAATGCTTTGGAAATGTCGCAGAGGGTAGCAAGTACACTTTCTTTTCCTTCAAAGGCGCTGTAGATATAATCTGTAAGCGATTCAACTGCCTGAGTTGTCGAACGACCCTTGGGAAAACCAAACTGTGAGTTTGTTATCAATTTGTTTTTTCCAAAAAAGCTGTTAAGCTGATTGTGCAGAATCTTTTTAAATATTTTTGATACAGATGGTAAAACCGATATAGGTCTAGAGCTAGCAACTTCCGAATGATTTCCTTTCTTGAAAATGGGTGTCACCCGGGCTTGAAAGTAGCCATCCGGAAAAATACTATGTTTCAGGCTAAGATTTACAAGATAAGACAGTGGGTTTGCAATATATTTTATTATCTTTTTCAAAACATTGATAGACATACCATAAATGTCTTGGCTTGGCAAATTTCAAAACCTGTTAACTAGTTTTATAATTTGGTCAGGGTTTAAGCTTGTGGCTGGAGGTTGGATGTTACTTCCACCAAGAATATCCACACTAGTTTTATTGCAGTTTTGGATACTGGCAATCACAACATCAGTTACTGCTGTAATCAGTGCCAGATTTACCACTAGGCCGACTAGGCCGCGGCCTAGGGCCGCAGCTGGGTGAGAAAAACATGTATCACAATCTTTGTCTTTTAAGTTAAATTAGATGTTAGGTATCTAACAATGAAAATTGAAAATACACTTTAAACATCGTATGTTGGAAGGGGTCATGAGAGAGTAACAGAAAAAGTACAAAAAGGGGCAGTTTTGAAAATTTCGGCCTAGGCGCAGCGGAAATCCTAAATCCGGCACTGGCTGTAATAAAGTAATTATTGAATTCTTCAGGAAAATTTGTAATTTGAACTAAGAGATATAGAACTATAGAGATAGAACTAATATGGCTAACGGGTAAACAGAGCATATTTAAGCCATGTTTATCCAAACATTTTTAATTGCTTTTGTGCAAGGAACCCATTCCTAAAGCTTCGCGCCGTACTTGAAAATCCCTTTGTATAGGGTGGTGTCCCCAGAAGGCATATACCTCAATGACAGTCCTTTGTAGGGGAAATAAGAGAGGTATAAACAGTTGGGAACCACTCGGCTCTAGAAAAGCTGCCTGGTTATCTTTGTTGTCAAGAAGGCAGCACAATTGGGTATGTGACTTACGCTCAGGTGGTCTATTTAAATTAACGTAGGCTGAAAAATCAGTTAGTCTACTGTATGAAGTTAGTCCAATAGCCCCAATTTAATTTTAGTTTCAAGAATTTCTGGAGTGGGATATTAGACATTCATGGCAATTTCGGGACAGAGCATAATGGGGAAAATTACACACAATTTTTAAAGTTGTTATTACATTTTCTTTCATAGCTCAAATTATGTAGCACTATCAAGCCAGGCGAAGGGCTGGATTAATAACATCGTTCTTTAGGACAAAAATTTTATTTAACAAAGGATTATAAACAAAGGCTATTTTTAAATTAAGCCCCATTTAAAAATTCTAACATGCAAACCATTTGTAAAAATGCTGTATTTAGGGGTCTGCTAGTCCTTGAATATGCCAGGTAGGGACAAATGGAAAGTTTCCTGTGTTAAAAATAGTATACAATACAGTCTCTATAATCCCACCGTTTGCCATGCCGACACGTCCAGTATTTATTCACCTGTTTTCAAGTCTCTACTTGTCTGTAAAGCGTGTGACCAAAGTGTGCATTGTTTATTGATTGGTGCTTCCGTTGAGTACAGGCCTTGAGAACATGTTACAACTTTGAGATGAATAGTACTTAAAATAGCACTTATTAAAAGTACTTTTAATAAGTGATTTTAAAAAGATTAGAAAGTGGTAATAATTGAACAATGGCAGATCAAAAATTCACAGATCTAAGGAAGATTAAGAATGAAATTGAATCATCCTTTAAGAGTAGTGAATCGTGCTCCAATGGAAGAAAGACTACTCCTGGCAAATTGAGTCTTTTTTTACCTCCACTAATCCGGCACCTTCGATCCCGATATAGGGCTGGATTAGTGAGATCGTACTGTAGTATAATAAATTTTGTGATTTTGAAGAGGCTTTTTTTTACAAAATGTTAAGTTTAAAACATCAGCTGGTCATTATCTTTACAAATGAATCATGAAAAAGGATCTATTGAATAAACAACCGCCCCAAACAACAGTCTAAAGCTATGGTTTCCTAGAAAGCGGTGAACGGCCGTAATATGACTGTGAGTTTTGTTTTCAATGTAATTAGATGAGAGTGGTTTCCTAGAGAATGGTAGACATAAAGTAGCGGTCAAAACGAGTTAAGATTTTTCTCGCCAGGGACACATTTTGTTTTGTAAACAACAGTCTAGCCTGTCCATTAGTAGTTAGTACCTATATATGTAAATACACTTTGACAACAAAAATAAACAACATATCAAAAGTTGTTTTTGTCAACATCTGTTTTAATATTGAGTTACATCCACCGTCACTGTTACGTTCACGGCCGTAATATAGCGGTCAAATCTTTCCTAGGAAATCATAGCTTAATAAAATGTCAACAAAGAAAACAGACATTGGCATTTGTGATTTGGCATTATTTTGTCAAGTACCAATCTGAAAATATTCGGTACATTTAAGAACATCGTCAAAACTTATTTTGTGTTATTGTCTCAAAACAGCCACAAAGTTACAACAGTTTAGTTAACTCTTCATTGGGAGCTCAAATGTAGTGTATTAAAGGGAGAAAGCTCTTGTCAAAATATCAAAAAAGAGTAATAAAATGACAAAACCAGGCAGACTACAACTAGCCCGCTAAGACTTCTTTGGCGGACTATTCATAGTCTGTTTAGTCTTCAAATACAAATAGTCCCCAATTTTTTAAAAGGGTTGAGTACGGTCTGGTTTTTCTAGTTGAAGTAAACGGTAGCTTAACTTCAACCCATCAAATTGTCTACCTCTTTCGTTCGTGGCCAGTTTAAACTGGTTTGACGGGGTCACAGCTTGCTAGTAGAAGAATTAAAAAAAATTCAAATTTCAAATTTAGCTTTTTCCCTCTTTAATAATGTGACCAAAGCTTAAAAACTGTTTATATAAAAAGTGGTTCTTTTTTACCCACCAGCAGTAACCTACTGTGCAGAATTTTTCCATCAAGCTATTTATGTTTTAGCAAAATGTGATGATGGGCAAAACCTTCGTAATGAATTGAGAAGACCATTGAAACACATTCGCTTGTGCAGTCTGTCACCAGAAGACTTTTGCAACGAAGTTGCGCCGACCAAAGTGCTTCGGAAGGAAGAGATCGGTGCAGTGTGTGTGTCCATAGGCAACAAAAAAAAACAATTCGAGTTGACTGAAATATGCAATGAAATTACAGTTAGGCAAGCACCTATAAAGTCAAAAGTATTTCAAAAGGTTTGGAAGCTTACCGGTGAATTATATGTAGTTGAGAATGTTTTTACAATCAAGACAATGGATTCAGCGATAGAGATTTTATATCTAACAATTGCTACAGTATGTAACGGTCGCATGTATAACTTTACCGTTGACATCGAGGAGATACTTGGATCAGGAGCCAGATATTCTCTCACTTTGTGCGAGACCAATCTGTACGGAGGTGTGTCAATCACAATCTCTAATTGGATTCAAAAAGTTCTTTTGTTACCCAACAGTGAATACACATTCAGAATCAAATGTAACCGGTATTTCTGTGCATATAGTACCATGAGTACTCAACCTACTGACGAACACTTTACCATCCAATACCTTCGCGAAAAGGCGTACGGTGGACATCAATTGAAATGTATAAAGATGATTCACTACAGACTCGTGGATCCTAAGCAGTTAGGTACAACACAGTAACAACACTCAGTTTAAGTAATCTACTTCTAAGCTCTTACCCCAATACAGATAAGGCCTCTGTCCTATCCATGAAACAAAGAGAGCTTTTTTAAAATTTGGGAGGACTCTACGTTGATCGGACATGTGTGGATATGTGACAAACTTCAACTTGAATGTGACCAGTGTCGTCTCTCAGGGTGTGGCAAAAATATGAACTGAGTGTTCTGCGTGTATATAGTATATACACAATATAAAATACGTGCAGAAAGTGGGTATATTTAATATTTTATACATATTATCGTTTTATATACAGTACTACAATTTGTGCATAGATGTTCATACAAGAATATTGTTGTTTGTATTTTGAATAGAAAAAAATACCCAAGTTATAGCATCTAAAATAATGTTAATAAATTCAATACATTTCAATGTGTCCACCATTTGTCAACCTACAAACATCTAAATTCTAAACTATGGTCTATTCACTCCACTCGCACAAAAAGCCTCTGGTTACTGTGGATAGAACATTTCTAGTTCTCTTAAATGAGCCAAACTTGGATTTTGTGCTGAGTAAACGAGGTTGTTTTGTGTGGCCTGACAAAACTAGTCATAGGGAGTAATTTCACTATTTCAATATATACAAAAGATGCTCAATCTATTTCTTTACATATAATCACAATGAAACATTAGTAGTACTTTTTTCTCTTTTGATTTACAGTTTGTCTGATTTTGGGGGTTTTGACATTTTTACGAGTTGCCAATAATTTTGCTGCATACATGCTACAGAATGGAAATTAAAAAAAATACAGTTTTAAA
This sequence comes from Matsumurasca onukii, assembly GCA_018831715.1. Classification (NCBI taxonomy): domain Eukaryota; kingdom Metazoa; phylum Arthropoda; class Insecta; order Hemiptera; family Cicadellidae; genus Matsumurasca; species Matsumurasca onukii. The sequence continues at coordinate 74,871,154 of CM032058.1, read as the reverse complement.
ATACAAATTTTTATTGTATTACCTTCAAATTACCTTGTATGTTTTGTAAAATATACACAAATATTGAATTTGCTGCATTAAAAAAAACAAACTACTTTAAAAAAATATGTAAATGTTATCTGCCAGGTGTTTTAAAAATAAATAGATGTATACACTTTGTGTAAACAATCTATTTCTGAGCAAACACTTGAAAGTATCATGGGTTTATTATTTTTTTAGCAATATTTATGATTTGATTCTAAATTTGAACCGTAATAATTATTATTGTAAAGAATGGTTACTATGCTGACTGCAGCAGAGATTTACAAACAGGTCAAAACATGATAAACATCTGTTTCATAAAAATGTTAAAACACACCACCCAGACCACTTTAGAATGCTGGCTATTGAATAGCCAGAATAATGTGACATTCAATTTACACCATTTACAATGAGAATACAGAAAATATACGATAATTATTTGCAATTAAATACAACAGTGGGAATGCTTAATTGACAATTGAATTTCTTGCTGACAACTTGGATGCTAAGCGATGAAATCTTTTAAATATATACGACAACAAACTGAGAATGTAATAGCAAGAATAAACTATGAGATTGATAACGTAAGAATAACAATAGGAATAGACATTAAACTATGTGGAGTTGATAACGATAATATAATAAATGAATATGATAAATGATGACTACAATAAATAACAGCTAATACTTTATAACTTGAGACTAGCTGTTATTACCCGCGCTTCGCCTCGGGGTTTTCTTAGCATAGCTGTGTGTATATTTACTAAAACTGCAAATTTAAAGGAAACAAAAAATTTTTCTATATATCTTTAAAAAACCTGTTAGTTCACCGTCTTCTCCTTATAAGTGTTGGCTACCTTATGAGAGTCATAGTTACTTCCGCGCCATTCCGGCTGTTTTCAGAGCCCACTTTGGTTGTTTGCAATTTATTTTATTTGCAATTTGTTACATGAACATCAAATCTTGCTAAAGATACACTGTGTGATTAGTTTTAGCCGATTTGGACTTATAAGCGGTCCAAAATGCCTTGACACATTTTCAGAGTCTACTTTGGTTCCTTGCCATTTATTTTGTAGATGTTGTATGTATATGAAATATAGCTAAAGTCAAGACACTTAGAGTAATGGGCTAAACTCTTAAACGAAGTTTAACAGCCATAGCTTCAGCCAATTTTGAGTTATAAGCAGTCTCCCAGATGCCTTAAAACGCACAGACAGACAGACAAACAGAATTTTCCACAGCCACGCTGCTGTGGATCGCCATCAAGCGTTTCACGTGGTGAGTGGAAGTGGGATTGTATAAAACACACCGAGAGCTGGAAACCCCTTTCAGAGCCCACTTTGGTCCTTCGCCATTTATTTTGAGGACGTTGTATGGATACAAAATATAGCTAAAGACACAATGCTGATGGGTTAAACCTTAAACAAAGTTTCACTACCATACCTTCAAAATGAAGTTATAAGCGGTCCAGTATGCCGTAAAAACGTGTTCAGTGTCCACTTTGGTCCCTCGCCATTTACTTTATGGACGTTGTATGGATACAAAATATAGCTAAAGTCACACTGCGTAACGGGCTAAACCTTAAAACGGTTTCACCTCCATAGCTTTAGCCGATTTCGAAGTTATAAGCGTCCAAGATGCCTTAAAAACGTTGCAGACAGTTTTGTTGATGCCAGTTTCGGTCTTTGCAAAGTAATCTGTATATTAACACCAACCGATATGTATATCAACCAAAAACCGATAGATTCATTGCATTGTACAGTCAAAGGTCTTATTTTATTATATCGATTTGTTAGGTTAAAAATGTATATTTTAAAGCTAATATTTTGTTCCACAAAACTAAGGTTAGATCTCCTAAATATATTATGTCTTTGAAAATTTCTAAAAATTAAAACTTTTTAACTATTTGCTGTTGCTAATAAGCTGACTCGCAAGTAATAATACTCGATCTCACAAATAATACGCTCTGCCGTAAAACTGTTTTACTTTAATAGTCATTTTATGGACAATTTTATAAAACTTTCAAGCATTATACTTTTAATATTTGACACTAGCACCCTTTACCCATGCTTATACTTTTAATTCAGCGTGTAGAAATCACTAATAATCATTCGATACATCTTTAGAATTCTTAATTTACCGTATTGATATACAGTTGATATACAGTTGCAGTATTGAAGAATTCAAACCTATAACCATTCTAGAACAGTAATACAGTATAACTGTTTCAACGTACAGGTAAGTATCTTAGTCTGAATAAACTTCGAATAAATAAAGTATTCTGCAATGCCTAAATAGTAGATTAACAGGACATCGTTATCTGAAATTTTACCAACACAGAGGCAGCAACTGGATAGAAGAGTGGGTCAATATGGTGGGTGGGGGCTGGAGAAACTGGGCCAAGTGACCAGTTTTTACATTTTGCTCAATAACTCAGAAACTTGAGAGATACAAAAATTGTTCAAGATAAAACTTGTAGATAATTTCATGCCACACTAACGATTTTCCATCAAATTGAAGATCGGATCACTGCTTAGGCTTAGCGGTCAAATACGAGGCGCGGTTTTTTTAAGTACCGCTTTTAAAAATAAAACAATAACGAAGCAGAGATTTCATAATAATTTTTATTTCACATGAAAGCCTGTGCTTTAAACTATTTTTCTACATAATTGCCATTAACCCTTCGCGCGGTATAAAGATTTTTGACTTTTTCATCTGTATTGCTACAAACCCATAAAATTTTTTTTTCTTTTGAAGTTAATGCTAATTTGTTTTCCTTTTACCCAATAAATAAAATGACATTTGGTGAAAAAAAATTTATTTTTTTCAAAATTATGCATTTTACATTATAATAACTTTATAAGAGTATTACATGTTTCAGCTCACTATTAGATTTGAACTCAGATATGTCTGCAATTATAGGCCTATATACAGCATACTTTTTCCACATTTTATAAATTGGAAAAGGAAAACATGAGTATTTGTTCAAATATTGTTTATTTATAGTATAACATTGATTATTATAAAACAAAAATGAAGTTTTTTTTACAATTGCATTGTTTATGGTAAAAGATGACACATTATAAAACAAATTTTGTTCATTATTAGTTGGTAGTTATTTGGGTGGAGGTCTTGAAGTGTAGGTCCCCGCAGCCTTAGTCCACAGTCCTCCCACACCAAATCATCCAGTCCCGCCCACCACCATCGCCTTTCTTCAGGGTCCCTAAAATAATTTCCTTTGTAGTACTTGGATTTCACAAATGTAAGAATCAAGATTATAAAAGCCAATGATGTAAAAGTTATCGGCAAATTTATTTTATCTGTTATGTTACTGCAAAATATTTCAAAGGTAATGTAGTACACCTACATAACTAATGATTCCTACCTGTGCTTGACGCCTTCCCTTTTCCTGTCAGCTCTCGACGACGCAGCTCTTTCTGAGACGAGGCTTGTGACCAGTGCCTTCCGAACTTGTGGGCACGGTTTTTTCAGCCGCAGTTTGCTTCTTTGTACAGTAGATATGAGTTTATAATTGCTACTTCCAACAACCAAAAGAACATCTTCCTGTACCACTTCTTTGTTCTCCTCATGAATTGGTAAGAAGACACAAAATGGTCACTTCTGTCCACTCCACCCATGTGTTTTACGTAGTCAATAACCACATTTGGTTTCAACACTTGAGGTCGATTAGGCCACCTACTGTTTACAAAAGCCATTTTACGGTGCCTTTTGTGTTTGTGCTCAACATATGGACAGGCCTCTTGTCCCTCCATGTTACAACTACCGTTGATCCTTTTCGAAATGAACGGAGATCGCCTCTTTTCATTTTTTTCCCAAACTCTTTCATCCGTGGAGGTAGTTCAGTCCTATTCATCATTACCGTCCCCGTCAGGTAGCAGCCAATTTTCAGCAGCTCCTCGGCCAACTCAGGACTGGTATAATAACGGTCCGTATAAACATGGACACCCTTTACTGGGTTGTCCGGGTTTTTCATGACAACAGACTGACTCAACACCTTGACTATTTGTGTTGTCTTCAACAAGTTAGTGTTTGGAATCAAGTCCTCACTGCCAAAATAAGGAATAAAATCATATATATATCCGTTGCTACTATCCGAGACCACAAAAATCTTCATGTCAAATTTTACCGGTTTTTGGGGATTGTAGCACCGAAAATACATTTTCCTTTAAACGATATTGTGCTTTCACCTATTGCTACTTTATCTCCCGTGTTGTAGAAAAGTCTGCACATAACTTTCATATGGTCGAGAATGGGGGCGATGAGGAATCCTCTTCTCACAGGTTCATTGTTGTTTCTGTGAGCAAAATGTAAATTATAAAATAAGCTTTCAAACTCGTTCTGGGGGAACACATCGCCAAAGAAGGGTATCCTTGACTCCCAATTTGTTGAAAAATAACTTGTTATGTTTGGCAAAGGCATTAGACCCATGTTGATGATAACTCCTAAGAAAGACTTCAGATCTGATGGAGTTACATTTTGCCATTTACTTATACGAGCCTTGGGAGAATGTCCACGGGCCAGTTTAGTTTTAGCGTACAAGTTCTGAGCAAATAAGCTGAATAATGTCATCGTTGAAAAAGAGGGAGAAATATTCAATGGGTTCTGTTTCTGAGTCAAATGCTGAAGGAATAACTGGTCCTTTATTTATATTGTATAATGGGAGTGTTTGCGATGGGCCAGGATCACTGACCGTGACATCCGTCCAAGGGCTAGGCACTGGGGCTGGTCGTGCCCGTCTCCTTCCTCGTGCAGCTTGTCTTCGTGCAGGTGCAGGTGCAGGTACAGATGCAGGTGGAGGGTGTGGTGGTGAGGCTTGTGTGATGTGCAGGGCGGCGCTGGACGTGGGGTGTGGCGGGAGATCTGGCGGTGTCCAGTGGTGTCATCCGCCAACCCTTTGTGTGTCCTGCACTCTGTGTTAGCAGTGCCCATGTGGTATATCCACATCAACGCTCATATCACTGTATACCGCGCACTGTCTTAATCGCCACTTTCACTATGTTCCGGCACATTGTTTATCAAAACATCATCACGGTCAAAATCACTATCGAACGCATCATCATTGTAATTGCTACTGAAGGAAGTGTTCAGCGCATGTAGAACAAAATCTTCAAAATCCATCGCCTGATTTTCCATTTTACACAACTATATACGCGTAGTATTTACTATTTACAAAAAAACATTACTTATTCACTTTCATAAAATAATCAATAAGCACTAAAAAACTAAATGAAAAGATAAAATATACAATATAACAGGAACAGAGAATAAACATCGACAAAGGAACAGACGTGACACTGTAGTAAGCGAGCGCTCAGACTGAACTGGTCCCGAGCGATATAACTCGTCATTAGCAGATGTGGCGCGCCATCTAGCGTATGCCCAGTGTAGTGGGTAGCCATTGTTGCCTCCCCCACCAAAACGGTAAACAAGAACAGCCCGCCATTACTTGGCGGGAACGAGAAACATGTGTTCTAACTGCTGCTGAACTCTTGCATGAAACTACCATTACACAAAAGACGATTTATCGCCGAGAGTTTAGTATAGTCAGTTTACCACGCCGAAAAGTATAGAGAGCGCAGTATACTCGCTTCTACCACGCGGGTTAATATTGGGGCACTTATCATATCGTCCAGCTAGCTTTTGAATTCGATGTCATATAACTTTGCGCCTGACTTGACAAAAAATTCAGCACAGCCGCTTTTGACTTCGCTATTGTCGTCAGAACGCGACCGCCAGGTGCTTCTTCAAGTGAAGGAACATGTGGAAGTCGCCGGGCTAAAGATCTGACTGTAGGGAGGGTGTTCAAATTGTTCCCAACCACTTTTTCACATAAAATCTTGGGTTCTCTTTGTGACATATGTATGGCATTGTCGGAAGCAAAATGACACCTTTAGTCAGCATGCTTCGCCTTTTGTTCTGGATAGCACGGCGAAACTCCGATCAAGTGTCACAGTATAGGTCTCTGAATTGATTGATTGTGTCCCCATGAGGCAAGAACTCCACCAACAACACCCCCTTCCAGTCCCAAAACACTGTGCACATGATTTTTTGGGCAGACATCATTTGTTTGAACTTGACTTTCCTGGGTGACTTTCCTTGAACATGGGCGGTCATCTTTTAACGCCCTAACCCATTTTCTTACTATTCCTTCTCTCATAATGTTTTCTCCGTACACTGCCCTGATCTCACGATAAACATCGACTGCTTTCAGGCCTTTGGCACTGAGAAAACTAATCACAGATCGAACTTTACAGTCGGCGGGACTTTTGATTGACGGAGGCATTTTAAACGGTCACAGGCAAGCTACGCGATAAGCTAAAATGGCCGTATCGGTGTCTGGACGTGACCAAGAGATGCAGGTACAACGAATACGCGCGAACGCCGAATCGGCTGCAGTGGCGTATTCTAAACGGTACTTACTTTAAAACACCCTTAGTAAAGACGCATTACCCACCCATTTTATCTTAATTTCACCCCCTCGAAAACCACCCTTAAAATCAAAATTTTACAAAACCGTTTCTTAGTGGGTGGTTTTGGGCTACCACAAACAGGTGGGCAAAGTTTCAACTCTTTAGGCCTTGTAGTTTTGGCGCGGCGATGATGAGTGAGTGAGTCAGTCAGTCACTCAGTCAGTCAGGACAAAGCCTTTTATAAATATAGATTAATGAACTTAAAAGTGTCGATAATACAACAGACAACAAGCGACATTGATGATAATACGAATATAATAAATAGAACACAATAAATAACAGATATCATTGTATAATAGTTTTAAAGGAAAAGAGAAAAGGGTTGATGTGAAACGGAAAACTAACGGTTGGCACTAACACACGGCCCCTCGGAGGCAACACCAGACTAGACTTTTCACTCACACAACCACTAATATTGAATCTGCTGAGAAAACATGCGTCTTGAAACTGCCCATGGATGACATTACAGGATAGAAATATTATCTATATAAATAAAATAAGACTTTTGTCTGTACATTGCAATGAATCCATCGGTTTTTGGTTATTTGGTGTTTATATACTTTGCCAAGACCGAAACTGGCGTAAAAAAATTCCTGTCTGTCTGTAACGGGTTTAAGGCATCTTGGTCCACTTATAACTCAAGATCGGCTGAAGCTATGGTGGTGAAACTTCGTTTAAGGGTTAAGTCCATTACGCAGTGTGTCTTTAGATATATTTTGTATTTATACAACGTCCACAAAATAAATGGCGAGGGACCAAAGTGGGCACTAAAGACTTTTTTAAAGCATATTTGACTGCTTATAACTGAAAATTGGCTGAAGCTATGGTAGTGAAACTTCGTTTAACCCTTTGAAGCAAGAATTATGAAATTCTTGTTAATTTTTGAGACCAATGTTTTTTGTTTTGTTTTATACATGCTAAATAATGACAAAAATGTTTTTTTTTATTTTAACCTGCCTTTGTGCGAAAAGTCTTTAAAGCCATGACACTATAAAATTTTATCCGTGGCAAAACACGGGTACACGGCTAGTCACTAGTAAAGTACACAATTCAATTACATTACTAAGGTTTTTAATACTTTTACTGCAATCCTATTCTAAATTCCCATCCATTCCAATTCCACATGATAATTTATGTTTTAGCCAACTCTGAAGATGGAGACAAACTACGAATTGAATTGAGAAAACCCTTGAAACATATCCGCTTGTGTAGTTTCTCAGCAGACACGTTTGCAGTGAAGTTGTGCCGACCAAAGTGCTTCTGAGTGAAGAGATTGCCACTGTTTGTACGGCCATGGGAACCAAACAGAAACAGGCGCAGCTCGGTAAAATATGCAACGAAATCATGCCTAGAAGTGGATTGCGTGAAAAGTCATCAGTGTATGAAAAGGTTTGGAGCTTCATTCCTGTTTCAGGTGTTAACGAGTGTGTTTTCACAATCAGTACCTTGAGTTCAATCGTAGAGATGTTGTCTTTGACAGTAGTGGCAGAACTTTACTCTCAAGACAATCAATACACTTTCAACTTTGGCATAGACATAGAACAGCCTACTAAACCAGAAACAAAGGTTTCTATAGGTTTTTCTAAAAAATCTGTACGGTGATGTGACAATCCCTATCTCAACTCGAGTTCAAGAAGTTCTCTTTTTGCCCTACAGTAAGTACAAAGTCACGATCTACTGTAGAACAGAATTCTCTGGATGTAAGACCATCGATGCTCGACCTGAAAATCAACATTTTACGATAAAATATGAACGAAACAAGTATTGCTTCGTAAACAAATGTGTGAGAAGAATAAACTACAGAATTGTGATGCCGTGAGTTTAAACCAGGCTCAGCAACTGCAGACAGATTTTATTTTAGAGTTTAAGAACATTTATTTTGCCAGTTGTCATTTTTCAAAAAAAGGAGTCAACTTAACCATTGCTTATAAGCAGTTGGAAATCTGCCGACCCAGACTTGCATCTCAACACTTGTTCCCCTGTTTTCTTTTTCTGTTTTTTGTTTTAAGTTATGTGTTTTTAAGTTCTACTCAGTAGCAAAAGAGTATTTAATTTATCATAGGCATATTATGTAATTAAATGATTGAACAGCTATAAAGCACTTTTCTTTACCCTGCCATTCAATAGTATTCTAAATAACAACAATCCATATTTTGGTAAAAAGCTAAAGGAGCCCATATATCTTTCTTAGGTGACTGGGACTCGTGGCGTGGTCCTGTAATCCAGCTTCATGGAGGTGAGGTTTTGAGGATGATATAGGTCTAAAGCGGCTCAGATAGTCTCAGTGATCATCTGATGATATATCATCGTTTAGACATATTAGACTCTCACCTGTGTGGTTCGAAGTCACGTTAAGCAGTTGGTCCTTGTATTTCTATTGGTAATTGGGCTATTAATTAATAACCCACTCTAAGGAAGAGTCAGACTTAGTTTGTAACAAGACTACACCTCATAACTCATTACTACCACTCATCCTTCACCACATATTTGACTTAAAATACCCTCATGAGAGTGGTCGGCATCTCAAATAGTGATTTAGGATTAAACAAGTTACAAAATAACATTTAACATTTTAACATTTAACATTTTTATTGTCATTTGTACAAAATATATTGTGTTGACAATCGTAGTACTACAGAAAAAAACAAAAAACAACAACAAAACAAAACCAATTCACCGAAGTAAAACCACTGTTAACAAATAAGGCCTAATTTATACTAATATAATATAACTAAATTATTCAAAGGCGAAGAATTCAGAAATTCATCTATGGTGTAGTATGCTTTATTAACCAGGAATTCTTTTAGTATTTTTTAAAATTAACATTAGCCTTTTTAAGTTTTAAAGTTTGTGGAAGATTATTGAATAATTTTATTCCTGCATATTGAGGTAAATTTTGCGACATTTGGAGCCTGTGGTATTCATTTCTAAACTGATAATTTTGTCTGGTGCGATAAGAATGAATATCAGCTCCTGATATCTTATTGCACTTATTTAAACAAAATAAAATTGTTTCATAAATATAAATACAAGGTAATGTCATAATTTTTAAATGTTTGAAAATGTCTTGACAGGACTCACGAAATTTTGCTTTAGCTATTATTCTAATAGCTTTTTGCAATATAAAGAGCATTAATCTGAATTCTGAGCAAGCTCCCCAAAGTGTAATACCATAAGATAAATGATTTTGAATTAAGCCATAATAGGCGATTTTAGTACATTGGTACTACAATAGTTAGATAATTGTCTGATGAGATATATTCCAGTTGAAGTTGTCTAACAGGCATAATCTATATACTCATCCCAAGATAGTCTGCTATCAATATAGAGCAGAGAAAGTTGGTACATTGAACTTCATCAAGTACTACATTATCTTCAATAACGACAGATGGTTTATAACGATGGAAGTTAGTTTTCCTCAATTGAAAGCTAATAAAAGAAGACTTACTAAAATTCGCGTGTAAATTTATGTTTTGATAATATTGTATAGACGAATTAAGTTGTTGAAAGCTTTTAAATTCCAATTCATCAACATTTTTTGCAGAAACGGTTAGAGTTGTATCATCGGTACAGTATAACTTTTTCGGGTTTAACCGCTTGATTCAAGTCATTGACGTATACAAGAAAGAGTATAGGTCCTAAGATGGACCCTTGAGGTACACCGAAGCCTACAAAGCCGGATTAGATAGTTTGTTTGAAATTTCTACTTGTTGGGTTCGACCGCTTAAATAGGAATTTAACCATTTATGTGGAATTCCTAACGCCATATTTGTATAATTTAGACATTAACAAGTTATGATTGACACAATCAAACGCTTTTGTTAAGTCAAAATATACTCAGTGTTTTATCTTTATCTTCTAAGTTTTTGGTAATAGTTTCAATAAGTTCATTAATTGCATCGATCGTTCCAATTCCTTTTCTAAATCCAAATTGATTAGACGAAAATATTTTGTGGCATTCAAAGAAAGATACTAACCTATTGAAAAATAATTTTTCTAATTTTGCTAAAACAGAACAACGATATCGGTCGATAGTTTGCCACATTACCAGGGTTACCTTTATTGTAGATAGGTATAACCTTTGAAAGTTTAAGTGCGATGGGAAAAACTCCTTCTTCAAAAGATTTATTTATAAGGTAAGTTAGAACATGTTTAGTTTTTGGAAAACTGTTTAAGTAGACAAACAGAAAGTCCATTAATGTCAGTTGACATTTTTTTGGGGAGATTTTGATGATTGATTCAACTTAGTTAACACTTACGGGTTTAAGAACATCGAAAAGGTGTTTGGATTAATGGAATCAGTGGACATTTTATTTTGGAACAACTTTCTTGTAAGCTCTGTACAGAGGTCAAAGAATTTGTTGCATCGCGGCGCCCATCCCTCATTGTCCGCGTGATGTTTTCTTCCTACTTTGAGTCAGCTGTTCACTGCCATTTTACTGCGTAGTAGTTTACCAAGGTTTTGAATGCAGTTGGTTTTAGTCATGTGTCAGAAGCCCGCGATCGTTGACAATGATGATGTCACAAACTTTGTGGATGTCGATTAATTGTTGGCTAGTGTTCCTCCTCTTCAAAGTTCATCTTCAAGTTAGATTAAATACTTGCACTTAATACAAAATACAACAATCTGACTGACTGCTGGAGAATGGAGGAAGCCAGAGGACAATGTTCTCTACAGTCATGACTCAAAGCGACTAAAACCCCACACACAGGATCAGTCAGAAAAGTCAAACAGAGAAGCGACTAAAGAGCGTCTAAAAGCGTCTTTGACTGAGACTGTCTGTGTCTGAACCAGTGTGCGGCTGGCCTTAGAAGTCGAAATTGGCTGAAACTATGGTGGTGAAACTTTGTTTAAGGGTTAAGCTCAACACTTAGTGTGTCTTTAGCTATATTTCATATCCATACAACATCCACATAATAAGTGGCAAGGGACCAAAATACAATCATTGAAGTCCATATACTCATTCAAGTCCATTCAAAATTACTATCCCACAAAACTAAAATTATGCTACACAAGACTATAATTTGCCCAGTTCTTTCATATGGGTCAAAAACATGGAAACTAAGAAACAATCGGACAAAACTTACTGTTTTTAGATCATTAAAACCACATTTTTGACCAAAACTCCACTTCCAAAATGGGGGGAGGGGGACTGGTAGCCTGATTTTGCTGGTTAACAAATTAACCAAGATATTAACATCAGGAACATTTTCATTAAATTTCATAAAAATCGGACAAAAAATATGACCTGTAGAGAGTATACACATATAGTTCTTAATTTTTGTAAAGGTTAAATAGCTAATTTATTACTAAAGAAATTAGAAGACAAAAATGTTTGGACCGAACCAGGTCTCTCGCTTACCGGGCGATTATGCTGACCACTACACCATCCGGCCAACTATTTATGCCTTGAAACTTAGAGAAGTACTTAAATCTGAATTTTTATCCGAAACATGTGACTATCCAATAGATCTTATTATAAATTAAGATCTATAATAAGTCATTTGACATAGTATTTAAATTCTATTTGTAATATTTCCAGCTTTTTGATTAAAGTCACTATTTGAAACTAGCTGACTCAACAGACTTCGTCCTGTCAAAAAGATTTGTAATGTGGCGTTGTTTTTTTTTTTACTGTACATATGTTTTATAAAAATAGGGATATCAGCTGGCAGAATATCAATAAAGCTCAAATTGTTTACGTTTAGTTAGAACACGTTTGTATGGGAAAAAGAAAAGGGCTGTTTAAAGGGGTTCCGGCAATTATTAAATTTTCTCGCCGTAAAACCATCCTTGAACTCCAACGAACATTTAAAAAAGATTGGCCAAATTGGTCCAGGCGTCGTTGAGTTATGCGCAGAAACACATTTTGCGATTCATTTTATATAATAGATATGATGTATGCCTAAATTATTTTATATCATAACAAATTTCTAGATTGAGAAGTATAATCATACATATTTTTAGGACCTAAGTAGAGCTGTTTTGACTTGGCTTCATTTAAAATCAGGTTATTCAGTTTTCAATATTGGGATGCAAAATTCAGTGCAATGAAAGATTCAATTTCTAGATTCTCAGGTTTTCTGTTTGAGTTTACCAAAATCTGCATAAATTATTAGGTGGCAATATTTGGCTAAATAAGCTGGTAAATCCGCAGAAAATAGCAAAAACAATAATGGACCTAATAAAGAACCTGTGGTACCCCTCTATTAGCCTTTTTAGTTTTGGATCTAATTGTATTTTCTACTCTTGCATCCAAATCTTTGAGTACTATTGTCTGATATCTATCCTTTAAGAAGCTTTCAATCCATTTACTTGCTCTTCCTTATATTCCATAGAAATTTAGTTTTGACAATAGTTAATCATGGTCAAGAGTGGCAAAAGCTTTGCTTATGTCTGAAAATATGCACGAAGAAGTGTATCCTTTTTTGGCATCATCAATCAGAATCTCTATTTTCTCTTTGGCAAAACCGTGAAGTCTATCATTAAAACATCTACATATTTTCTAACGGATAATTGGTCAGTCGAATCAAAACCACTCTTTTTGTACATTTTGAAATAGCTGGTAAGAGTGATGTTGGTAGGTAATTTGACATATTACATAGATCTCCTTTCTTTTAACTTGGTATATATTTTGATTCTTTTAGCTCAGTTGGATGGACTTATTGTGCTAAAGACTTGTTTATGATATCTGTTAAGCAGTGGCGGCTTTCCCTAATGGGCTCTTGGGTGCAGCCCTCCTAAGTCCGTTACTATATATAAATTTTGTATTAAATCCTCTATTAATAATATAAATTAATGAATTCGTTCATCCAAGCGTTTGTACAACGTCCAGTCAAGTAAGACTTGACGTGGTGAGTGTATAAAACGATGCTTGGGGCGCAAGCTACTGTGCAGGCATATGGGAGAAGCGGCCGACAGCCGAGAGGGTGCCGTGACGTCATTTCAATGCATTTATAAGGACAGCTTGGGGCTCTGTCCCAACCAAGTGCGCATGCGTGGCCCCTTCCACTACCGCGCCATCGCGTCAGACCGGATGATCTGTAGATCGAATAGCCGATCTAGCACCCACAGCTGATAACCAATCAGTGATGCTAACACGATGGACAAAACAAATTGGTATTGTGACAAAAGAAAATTAATATTGAATAAACGTTACTGGCACTTAAAACTGTTGGTACTACTGATTATTCCTACTTGATATCATCAGAGCAGTTTTCCATACAGTCCAGTTGTCTATACATAGTAAGCGTTATTACGGACCTTTATTTGTTCTGCCTTAGTTTTATTTTGATGCTTAATTGTAGTGTTTAATTCTGGTAGTTTTCTATCAATACTGCAGTTGAAAGTTTAGGTCAAAAATGCTTCAAAATACATTATTTTAGCACTAAATTTACAAAATTTTACGTGGGAGGGCCCCCGGACCCCCCTTCTTGTTGGGGGTGCTTCCAAAACCCCCCGGTAAAGTCTTCCCACTGAATATAAACACGAGCCGGCACTGCTTCTGCGGTTAAGGGATGTATTATCGCATATGGACACAACTTTACAACTTTTGGAGATATACTGATTCTACATGAGCTTTGGGTTTAATATTGTGTATAATATCTTTTAGTTCAACCAGGGATGTCTCTTTAAATGTTGATAAAATATATTTAACTTGAAGAGTTATTGAAAACTGTAAATCTATGGATAGGAATTTATAGAGATAGCTAGCCCCTTCTGGTCGCGTGCCTGTGGATTTAAGACATAAAAATAAACTTTTTAGAGAAGTAGGAAATGACTGGTCTAGAACCTCACTTTACCTTACGAAGGTGAAGAACCAATCAAACACTTACCTTATTGATAGCTTTGTAAAATCTGGTGGCCCAAGACTTAAATGATTCTTGGTTTTGAAGGTAAAAATATTTAGAGAATAGCATTATGGTTATTGCTTTTGATACAAAAGATGTCTACTGCAACAAAGCAAACTCAGCAATCAATGTAATTGCAAGTAAAGCAGAGTCTCACTTATCTGAATCTCCGTCCTTCGCTTATCTAAATAAGCGTCCGTGCTTCTGTATTGTCCGCCATCTAACCAAAGCAAAAATGTAAAAAGTCGAAAGAAAATCACATATTTGTTTTCATAACGAATGTTGTGTCTTCTGTTACATTATCTTTTACTTTTCATTCTTATATTTTCATTTTGTTTTATAGTAGAATGTTTCTATTAAATGGAAGACGATATTATTATAACCTATTTTTCATTATTTAAAGGCTTTTTCTTAAGGTTTCTCTGTTATTTAAAATTTTGCTTATCCATCCTTCTGCCAGCCTGTTTATGACGAATAAGCGAGGCTCTACTGTACTGTAAAAAGTGTGATTAAGACACAAGCTATTACAGTTGACCTGCCACTTACTTACAATCTGAGAAGAAAACTAACTAAAGAGATGTAGCTAGAGATGTGGAATACATTGCCCGAGGAACTGAAGACAACAAAGAGAAACGCAGCTGTGTGGGCTACATCTGAAGACTTAACTACAATATCAGCCTCTCTACAGTCTACTGCCTGAAAGAACTGGACAAGATACTGTATTTTTTAGTTTTTTAGCTACACTCATAACCTCCTTTTGCCTTCGGCTTCAGACTTATGTGGTCCATTCTGCAAGACATTTATAATTTTGTGATTCTATACTTGTCTTAATGATGATATACTAAAGCTTTTTTTACTTTGATTTGTCATCACTTTCAAAAGTGGAAAACGTTTAATATTTATAAACCTCAATTATATCACCAAGTTGTTTTAACACTTTTCCTACTTTAAGGAGAAATATTTAATGGGTTACTTAACCTTCCAGAGGTATCATCACGGAGGTTTCCCTATATTTTTTTATATAATAAAGACATGTTCATGTGTGCCGGCAGTGCCGAGGGCCATACACACCTCTTTCTAGGAACTGACTCTCCAACTTTCACCCTCATCCCTCAACCACACCCTCAGCGAGAGCCTAAGTCTGCCGCGGCACGGAGGTTTCCACCGTGTCTCACCGCTCGTGCAACAGTAATTCCGGAGTTTAATTCCGTGTGTTACCTCTAGTGATTTGGTTTTCTTTACTTTTGCAGTAATTAGCTTTATTGTTAAATTGATGTTATTGGAGGAAACATCCGTGTGTCACCTTGCATGTTTTGAAATCCATGACACCTCTGGAAGGTTAATTGAATTGTTTTTGTTTTAGCCAACTGTGATGAAGGAGAGAAACTTCGAACTGAATTGAAGGAACCTCTAAAACATATTCGCTTGTGCAGTTTGTCGCCGGAAGAGTTTTGCAGTGAAGTTGCACCGACTAACGTGCTTGGAAGTGAAGAAGTACTTGCAGTATGTGTGTCCACGGGTACAAAGAAAAACAACCAGAGGTGACTGAAATATGCAATGAAGTTGAGATTAGAAGAGTGAAGAGTAGGAAATCTCCAGTATTTCAAAAGGTTTGGCGCTTGACTTCTAACAAAAGTGGGTCTCAGTGTTTTTTCACAATAAAAACCAAGAACTCAGCTATAGAGATGTTATCTCTGATGATAGATACAGAATATTTACCACCAGAACATAATATTCGTCACTTTGACATCTACATGCAAGAGGTAGATAGACTAGAAACCATAATTTCAATCCCATTTTGTGTGCACAAACTGTATGGAGATCTGAGAATACCAATCTCAACTCAGAAAAAAGAAGTTATCTTGTTGGCTAACAGTGAATACAGAGTCAGAATCCACTGTTCCCAAGGTTTCACTTCATTCAGCACCATCAGCACTGAGCCCACAACAGAGCACTTTACCATCACATACCTAAACGACAGTTTTGGCTTTTAATAAATGTATAAAAAGGATAGAGTATAGAACTGTGGTGCAGTGAGTTTGGACCCTAGAAAAGTTAGAAACTGCAGATAAAGTATGCACAATCCTTACAAATACTTTAAAATCAAGGTATTTTTGGGAACTCAAAACTATGTCACTGCCAAGACTTTCATTTTATATATTTAGATAGGACTTGGATCACTGTTAAACTTCACCATAGACATGATATTTGTAAAGAACCAAGACTTGCACCACCTTTAGTAGTTACAGTCTGTATGGACATGTGCAATACTAATCTCAACACAAGGTTGACTAGTGCTTATGTTGTCTACCATTGAATAGAAAGTTGAATAGAAGATCTGTAACTCCTGTACTTGGCGGCAATAAACACTTTACAAACCAACGCAGTGGATCCGGCAGATCAGAATACTCCAGTATCAAGATCAAGCTCATAACTGCGATGGACTAGTTTGTGTACAAGTTAGTCAAGCTCATAACTGTGATGGACTAGTTTGTGTACAAGTTAGTACCTTAATGTGTTTAATTCAGCTCTTAACTGACAGAAGATTTCATTTCATTGAATTTGTTATCATACTCATTTCAGTCGTTCTCCTATGCAACTAATACTCATAAAACAATCTGTACTCACTTCAAATCATCTATATAATATATTGTAAATAAGTTTTATTACTTATGATTTTTGAACTCAAACCGTGTGTATTGTGTAAGTTTTTGTGGATATTTTGTGTTATGTTTTAAGGGGATATTTATTGAGCTATTAATTGGTTCATTTGCCAACTACTGTTGGTTGTTACTGTGCATTGTCATTCCACCAAGGTTATTGCCAATTAACTTATAAACTCTACTTTCCGATAACTTTTTGCTACTTTTAAAATGACTACATTTTTGACAACAAACATTGAAAACATTGCTATTTTTAATAAAGCCAATCATTGTTGGTGGTTTGTATTGATTATGGAAACCCTCTCCATCCTTTATTTAAATCTAGTAATGTAAAGATGTTCCCCTCTTTATATGAACACATGAGTTTCATTAAATTGATTTAAAATACGTTGCTTGTCATTTTAATGTGTAACCCTAAACAACGAAGTAGAGATATGCATGATTTATTCAATGTTTGAAAGGGAACAAACACAAAATGCAAATGCAAGACTTTGTTACTACTTGTGATGAGGCCCATCCTGGAATAAAACAATTTATTTACTTCTGTTGGAAATTTAGGGCTCTTTTGAAATTATTTGTTGAGTTTTTGTGTTTGAGATGTTTATAGAATAGAATATCTTTATTACAACATAACGTTTACATTATACATGAAATGTTTGAACAGGTTGCTAGTCACTATTCAAATTAGGCTATACCAAATAAAATAGTAAACACTAAGATGCAACTAAAAAGAATCATTAAGAAAGTCTATAACTTTATACTGTAGTAGGGTTTTGCAGTCAAAATAATTCTTACTTTTTGCTTAAAATTATCCATGGACTAGGATCTGAAATGATTTGGCAACTTGTTGTACAGTCTATAACCCATGTATTGAGGTGTTTGTTCATAAAGTTTAAGACTGTGTATCGGAAACTGAAAACTATTCCTGAATCTAGTATTATATATGTGAGCATGTTGGTCTTTTAGGAAAGATTCTAGATTGCTATGAATAAAAACTAGACAACTATATATGTACAAAGAGGGTAAAGATAAAATTTTGTAATCAGAGAAAATAAACTTACATGAATGCTTTGAGTTTATATAAAATAAAGTTCTTAAATACCTCTTTTGGTGTTTAAAAATTACTTTAGCATTGGTAGAATTACCCCATAGGATTATTCCATACTGCATTAAAGAAACAAATAATCCATAGAAGAGTCTAAGTTAGATTTTGGTAATTCATCTGATTCTATATCACCCATCTAAAAAATCTAGTTTTTTGGTTATCCGGATGAGCTTTGGTCCTGGTTAAACTATGGTTTCTGAGGAAGTAGTGACTGTTACAGCGGTAATGTAACATTCCCTTTTTGTCTACAATGAAATCATATGTGAGTGTTTTCTTAGAGAGCAGTAGCTGTTTCGTATGAGAGTGCACTTGATAGAAGTGACTGTAATAAAGCAGTCTTTGTTAAAAACCATTCAGGATAAACCGAGTTATATTGTATCATACAACCAAGGTTTGGGAACCGGAATTTTGACCCAAACAGTCACTTTTCTGTAATAATAAATCAGGAAATAATCCGCGTACTCCTTGCAGCGGCACATGACACGACGGTAGGGGAGGAAACAGGTGTAAAGTGGGGGTAGAGTGAAAAAATCTTAAACACTGTAAAAGTATAAAACGTGTTGGAATTAGAAAGATTCTTAAATTTATTTTAAACGCTTTGGAATTTCCGTAGTTTTTCAAATTATTAGAGGGTTTATTAATTATATAGTGTGAAACCTGTCTGTGAAGTTAGCTGTGTAGACGAGAATAAATGTTTGATCTATGTTGGTCAGTACAAACTGAATTGGCTAATATAGTGTTAAGGTAGTGAACTTTTACCTATATCTTGAAAACTTCAACATATGAGACAACAAGAATGAGAAAGTTTTAGTGTTTCAGCAACATATTTCAAAATTATTCAGTAAATTACCTCTAAATTGGTGCAACATTTTTTAATTTATGCCAGTGGATATAAAATGGAAAGTAACAAAATTTGTTTAAATCTCAATTAAAAATATTTAATATCCCATGCTTTATTGCTGAGTTTCTGGACCAATCAAATTTTAAAAGCAATAAATTTCACTTTTCCAGGGAGAGGGAGTGGTGTCATTATGAATGACATGCCTGCTGTGCATATGTGTGAATGGAATACAATAAGTTTTATATGTTTTTGTTTTTTATAACCATTTTTTAATGTTACCTGCAAATCAAATTATTATTTATTTATTTATTTTATAGTGGATTATTCAACTTATACTCAAATGAATAAGTTTTTAAGAATAAGAATAAGAATAGGAATAAGAATAAGAATGTTTTATTTCCTTTTTTTACATAAAATACAAAACAAAACTTGTCAGGCTGCCAAAAAATATTAAATTAAAATAAAACAAAATATATTATTATTGCCTAAAACTTAGAAGGAAATTTAGGGCCTCCAAGGAAAATACCTGATAGGAGGTTCCTTAAACGTATGACAATTCCAAAATCAGCAGCGTTCGGACTTTTATACACAAATAAAAAGGTTGCTCTTATGCCCTTACACTGATTCTAAAATAATTATAGATAGTCCTATATTTAATTATATATACAAAACATCCACACAACATTCAACCCAATACAAACAAAACTAAGGTTTGGAACTCCCAAACCGCGTACAACACTGAACCATCAGGCGTCTCTGGCATGAAAAAGCGTTACTGTATTGAATTTGAAAGAAGAAAAAGGCCGTCGTAGATCTATGCATAAGCATATGCTTAGTCCCTGCATGGCTCATAGCATGTATATGCTGATACACATTCACACCATTCATTCACATATTAAAACTAAGTCGTCAATATTATCTAACTGCAATAACCAATGTTTCAACTTCTTACTAAAATATCTATCGAACTAGAATCTTTTAGATGAATTGGTAGTTTGTTAAACATTCTAGGTGCAATAAAGCTATAACATCTTTTGAAAAACTCATTGTTTGGCTTTGGAATTTTTAAATAATTTGAATTTCTAAGTTTTGATCTGTATGATGGAAGAGACCTGCGTTATACTTTTAGCCTCTGGGTAAAACATCTTAGCACTTTAAAACAAATAAATAATTTAGTGAGAAAATTCGCAGTTCTTTAAATAGTGGTTTTGAATGGTCAAACTTACTTTTATTTAAGATTATTCTCAGAAACATTTTTTGTTGTTGGTTTAATACTTTCAAATGTGTTTTGAAAGTGTTGCCCCATAAAATTACACCATACTCTAGACGACTTTGGACCAATGCAAAATACAAAGCTCTCATGACTTGAGCACCACACAGCGTCCTCAGAAAGTAAAAATATCTTACGATGCCATTAATTTTTCCTCTTAATTTCATTATATGTGATTTCCAACTGATTTCACTGTCCAAAAATAACCCTAAATACTTTAATTCATTCACTAATTTAATGTCACTACATTTACTACTTAGACATTGGATATCATTTTCAAGGCAATCATCACAAGTATATTTGACTTTGTTAAACTCAGTAGCAATAGCATTATTTTTAATCTAAAATTCATAAACTGTGTTTTTCAGCGCTCAGCATCATATGATTTTAGTGAACCACCATTGAAGTGCCTTGAGGTCCATAATCATTTCCTCTTTTATTAATTCCCAGCTTTCCTTTTTGTAGCACAAAGCTGTATCATCAGCAAACGCAGTTAAGTTTCCATTAAGTCTAGCATCACATAAATCATTTATATAAATAATAAACAATACTGCACCCAAAACAGATCCCTGTGGTACACCAGTTCTTATGATTCCTGTTTCACTAACCACAGAATTAATTTTGACACATTGTTTTCTTTCAATTAGATAGCTTCTAAACCATTCGTTAATTGAACCTCTTATACCACAATTATGTAGCTTTTCTAGCAATACCTCATAATTAACTGTATCAAAGGCCTTTTTTATATCTAAGAATACCACTTACACATTGTCCTGAATTTATACCATTATTTACATCATTCATAAAGTTCAATAACGCATGTTCAGTATTTCTTCCTGATCTAAAGCCAAATTGCTTATTGCTAAAAAATTTGGTTTTTTCTAAAAATGCTAACAGTTTGTTTTTCATTAATTTCTCAAATATTTTAGCAAATGTAGATAGTAGAGATATTGGTCTATAATTGTTGCAATGTAGCTTAGAACCACTTTTAAATATGGGTATTACAACAGCTTTTTTTTTTGTTTTGGACGGAAAATTCGCTCTGAAAGCTAAGGTTAATGATATGTGTCAAGATATTCACTATTTTTGTTGCAGTTTCTTTGACCAAATTCGAGCTGATGTTATCTATGCCTGGTGATATTTTGTTTTTTAAAGATTTGATAGTTAAAAGAACTTCTTCGGGCAATACTTGTTCCATAAACATTGATTTGGTTTGCAGTTTTGTTGGAAAGTAATTTTTATAGTGTAAATTCAGGAAGTTATTAGGTATATTACTCGTATATTCAAATTTCCTATTATATTCAAAAATCATTGAATTCATTAGCTATCATTAATTGGTCACTAATCAAGGTATTGTTTTTCCAATTTAAACTGTTTATCTTCATTTTAGTCTGCCCAGTAAGTGTTTTATGAGGTTCCAAGTGGCCTTTGTATTATTGTTACACAATTCAATTTCTGTCTATAGTAGTTTTCCTTCAGTAGTTTTATGTCTCTGTGCAATTTATTTCTAAATTGTCTGTAGTACTCTTTTAAATTTGCATTATTTGGATGTTGTTTTACTAATTTAATTCCTTTTTATTTTTATACAAATATAATCATTTATCCATGGCTTGAGCTTCTTTAATTTACTATTGTTTCTCTTTATCACAACTTGACTATTCGACATGGCACTCTGAAATAATTCAATAAACAAATCAAAAGCAGTCGAGGCATTTGCCTGAATGTAGACAGGGGACCAGTCTGTGTTATCCAACAGCTGATTGAAGAGCTTCAAGTCAGTGCGGTAGCGTGGGGGGGAGAGGGGTCGAGCAGCTGACTCGCTCCTCCCCCCTCCCCCACAAGCTAGGCGCACATCCACCTGTATCATAGCATGATCCGTGATACCTACATGTAACACACGCATTCATTGTGATCATACTCTTGTCTGCTACTCTGACAAAACGTGATCTATGCAAGTTTCTGACTGTTGACCTATTCTTGTTGGTTCATTTACGAGACATTCAAACCCATTAACCGACATCAATGTTGTGTACTGGAGGACAGAGATATCAATGTTTATTTCATCTAGAATGTTTATATTCAAATCTCCTATCAAAATCAAATTCTTCGCATTCCTTACAATACTATTTTCACCACACAATAAGTTATCTATTTCTTCCAAAAATGTATTAACTGGAAAACGTTGTAATCTATAAATTGCCAATAATGATATGAAATGATTCCGTTTTTCAAAAGTGATAAACAATAAATCTGCTGACTGACATTGAACCTGACTAACATCAATTATATTTATATCGTTTTTAACAAAGACCGCTACTCCTCCAGCTCTATATGTATCATTACATTTGAAAAAACCGTTGTAATTTGGCATTTGAAAAAAATTAGCTTCTATTGACTCTATCCATATTTCAGTAAATACAACTATATCCGGGTAAAAATTGTTAGATGTTAACTCAGATAGAAAAAAATCAAAATTTGCTCTAAGACTTCTAATATTTTGTTGAATAATTACAAAATTTATTTGATCAACCATATAATCTAATAGAATATGTATACACTAAAAGTACTAAATAAATGACATTAAATTTTCGATAACTACTAAAATAATACAACAAATGGTCAGGTTATTTGAAAATTGCATTAAATTAAAAAAACGAAGACCTAACATTATATACACAATAATCGAATCAAATAATAATCGAAACAGCTGCAAAGATGTGTGTTAAAGTATTTACAATGAAAGAAGGTCAGCCTGACAAGTCACCTGTATTACAGGAGCCGATTCCTCTCGCCGAAGAAATATTTTTCCGCCCCTGACCCACAGGAACTTGTAGTCGTGCTGTTTCTTGAGCCTCCTCGCCTCTGCAAACAGCCGTCTTCTCGCCGGCGACAACGACTCATTGATGTACACCGGCTGGTCCATCCCCAAGTTCATGTGCCGGGTCGAAAGACTGCTCTTGACTCGACGTTTTCTCAGCAGCTCCTCCTTGTCCAGACGCCTCACGAATTTCACAATGATGCCCGGGGGCGCGTTGTTAGGGCCAGGCCTTCTCCCAAGTCGGTGACAGGCGTCAATCATTGAACTCTTGATTTCCATATCAAGAGCTTTCCCCACCTCTTTGACAACTTGTAGCACATCTTCATTTTTCTCTTGCGGGACTCCGTGGATTTCTACAGCGTTCAGACGAGAATACTGCTCCATTTCCTCCACCTTCTGCTCCAGCTCGGTCACTTTTCTTGTCAGGGCTTTATTTTGATCCACTAGATCATCGATTAGTCTCAGGCATTTTTCCAGTGAGCTGTTCTGATCATTTACCGCTTTTGTATTATCGTCCATTTTTTCACTCAATAACTCATACGACTTATTAAAATTAGCCTCTTGAGTTTTTTGGGTTTCAGCGACTTCATTTATCTTCTTCATGATGTCTTCTAATGTCAGCTTGCCTTCCTGTACATCGGCATCAAATCGTAGGCTTCTTCTTCTAGTCTCCGCACATGATTTACACCTCCAGGGCAAACCATCCACGTTGATGCAGTCCACATCAGCTTTGCTCATTTTATAGCAAGCTGCATGAAACTCCTGGTCACAGTCACTGCACTTCAACTTCACTTGTTTCGATTGAACAGACTTAGCACATACACCACAAACTGCCATGATCACAATAAATAACACAGATAAAATTGAGCTCGTAAACGCACGAAATTCGGGCTCGCACACGCACAGGTTAGACTCCGCAAAACAACCTCTCTTATCTCTGCACTGCCTTATCTTGACGATGCGTACTCTCCAGCTGGCTCACATCGTACAGAAGTTCTACATTGTAGTTGAGTAGAAATATTGATCGATGATTGCAATGAGCTAAGCGTTAGTAATATGGTGTAAAGTGAATGTAGGTCATATGCGTAAGCGCTTCGGTGTTCGCCGCGTCTTGGCCCTAAACAAAGTGGGTAGCTGTTGAGTTTTTGGAAATGATCACCTGGTCTTGGGTCATCGCCGCCCTCGCATAGCACTTTTCCCACTCTGCCGTGATTTCTGTACCTCTCTCACAGTCAAATTGTGTCAAAATGCCTACTTTTGCCATATTTTGGGATTTTGACCTGCTATTGTGTCCTTCCTGTGTCAAAACCCCTAAACCCCAAGGCTTCAGCAACAAATATTTTAATAACTTAAGTTACATAATCTGTAATATTATATACTTCAAATGTAATTTTTATCTATTGCAAGTTTGTTTGAATATAACTATTCAAGTCCAATTTCAATTAATATGCATAGTAAAGAAACTACTTTGAACAGAATATTTTACAATACATCTCAATAATTAATTATATTTAACATTTTTGAAACAGTTATAATTTTAATGTTCATAATGTTTGACTTTCAACTTCTGACAACATTATTCCAAAAACCTAAAATATATTGAGGTGGTTTTAAAATAATATTAAAAGCCTTTTTGACTTTTGATCAAGAATAATTATTTATTGGAAAAATGGTAGAAACAAAAAACCGCCCACAATTCATTAATTGCTATATAAAAAAAAGTAAAGATATATTGTTTGGTGATAGTATTTTGCTGGTTTACTTTTTGTGTTTAATTTTGAATGTAATTGAATGGGGCTACCGTAAAAATGTGTTTTAGTAGTTTCTTCTTTTACCCATATCAGTTCTCAATAAATATTCACAAATTCAAATAAATCCTGTACATTAATTAAATTACTGCAGTCTTTCTAGTACATACAGAAATTATCAAGCAAAATAACAATTGCATGTAACACCTTCAGTTTAACCGCCGCAACATACACACTAGACGCACTAACGCACACAGTCACAAGTGGATCACAGCCAAGCTGGAAATAGCCTGAGCGAGAACTGAGCAGTGAAGCAGCTTCTCTCTGCCTCAGTGAAGTGGACGTGGACGATGTGGAGTGAGTGAGTACAATGAAGGGAGGCACTACCCTCTGGCTAGCCCTAGGGCTGGTGCTGTACGTCGGTCTGGCCGATGGAGGCAAGGAGGAGGAAACGTAAGTTGCAATACTAGCTGTCGAATGGACCTGCCCCTAGTTGGTTAATGCTTTTTTTGAGGAGTAGAAAGCATACTTGTTAAATTACTGGAAAATTTGTAATTGTTTATATTATTATATTGAGTTGAACAATGATTACATATTTTTTTAAGACATAGCCACAAGCGCTACGGTGAATCTTTGCGAATTTCCAATAAAACAGAATATAATTTCATATATATATATATTTAACTGGACAAAAATCTCTTATACAATATTTATAAAATTTCTTTTTTAAGATTTGCTTCATTTATTTTACTCTATGGTTTTTTTAGTAAACAAACACCAGCTGTTAATATTTGAATTAGCTTTGAAATAAAAACAGTTGTTAACTTTCTTTATACTATCCTAAAAAATTTAAGTAACTGGTTAGCAATAAATTAAAACTAATTTACCAGTGCTCTGAATGTCAAAGTGAAGAGATTCTGACTAAATAATGAAACTGAAATAGCTTTAAAACGGTAAGAGTCAAGAGCAACAGGAGTTAATTTATTCGAATGAAAAAGTAAAAGTCTGCTATACAGGGTGAACTTGTGTTCGTTTATGGTTAATCTACAATTTTATAGGTAAAACAAAATTTTGAATGGCCGCCATTTTGAAAAGGATGATTTGATCTAGCTGGTAAACAAACTTAACCTAAATAATTGCAAAAGGAACATTTGTACCAAATTTCATAAAGAACGGACCAAAAATGCGATTTGTAGAGTGGTTACACTTATATATATATAATATGTATATACATGTATATATAAACAGAAGGGAAAAAGTAAACTTTGAAGTGCCCTGAATATTAATTTTTAATTTGGACACTACTAGTTTCAGGGCTTAGCCCATTTTCAAGAAGTTGAATAGTGAATTAAATAGTGTTTACTCATAAGCAGGCTCTTTGTTTTTAACTTTTATCGTTTCTGTATCTGGTATTTCCTGTTTTTTTAAGAAATGTGGTTAACCTGTTTGAAAAAACTTTGTCCATGTAAAAGAATTGAAAATAATGTTTTGCCAATGTTTGGTTTTAATGTTCAACCTTGTAATGACAAGAGTGGAAATACATTATAATTTGTACTACAGCAATTGCTCAAAAGACTCGATTCTTCAGAAACAAATATAATTCAATAGATGACCAATGTTTGAAAGACCACAGTTTTAAACAAAGATTCTAGAAACATCTAATAAAAATAAGCTTTTAAGTTTTAATACCGTATGAGAAATTCCTTTATTAAGGCTGCAAGATTTTTAGCTGTTAAACTAAGTAAAGACATGAAATAGGTTTTTAATTACCTCCGTCAATATTCAAATTTTTTAAAAACTAAGTCAAGCTGGCCTTGCCTTAGGTATTAGACGGGTAACAGGTGGCAGATAGTAAAGGTCCATAAGATAATCTTTCCTATTTAATATATCTTGTTACTCATTTGATAAATATTATGCAAATTGAAATAATATGTTTGTTTACTTTTCTTTTTTGTTGGAATAGTTGGTAGTCATAGTTAAGTTTAGTATTCTAAAAAAAAGGAAAATGTATTTTAGTTTTATTTATTTTTTTGACTGATTGTATAATTCTGTAATTTTGTGTACAAATTTAATTAGAAACACTTCACAAGACTTCAAAGAAACACCATCTAAACAAAGACATGGTGATTCTAACACATTCTAAGGGAAATTTTTCTTGCACCAACCAAAATGTAGATAAATAAACAAATAAAAAGATTAAAAACAACAAAGCGTCTGGTGACAATGGTTTAGTAGCAGAACCCTTAAAAACTACTAGTCCTAATACTTTAAAGTAAATTACTAAAATTATTAGCAAAATCTAGGAAACCGAAAACATTTCTACTAAATGAGAGACCACCCTTCCTCTTCAGTAGAAATTTTATCAAAATACTCTAAGAATGAGTCAAATAATTTTAAGGCTAAATGGGTTTGATCAAGGCAACTATTACTTTAGTAGAGAACAAGTTTGTTTTTATCTAAAGAAATATGGCAATTTTATATGGAGCTTGTAATGTTTTGTGCTCTAATGAATTTTCAGAGTTGAAATTTGGGCCAGAAAATTAGGAGATGAGTTGTGGCAGCTCGGCAGTCAAGTCACCAAGTTTGACAGCATTATCACTGTAAGTATGATCTATCTCAAGTTGCAAGTAGCAGCTTACTAATTGAGCCCCTATCGCCTTGGATTTCCAGGGGAAACCAAAACAAAACTATAATAACTTACTCATTGCCAACTACATGATTTAAACAGTTGAGTTTCGCCTAACATTGTTGTTCTAAAAACAATATTTTCTTGTAATTGAAGTTGACGTTAACAATAGTTTTTAATAAATTCAACAAAGCGATAAATACATTTTGAAATTTTGTTGCATTTTCTCAACTGGTCTTTTTGGAAACTATTCCGAGATGACCTGTTTAATAATGGCTTTATTATTAGCAAACCCAAATGACTAGCACAACAAAAATCATTATAATTTGGTACAAGAAAAAGATAACCAGGCCGACATGCAGCCAAGCGCTAAAGCCCTGCTGGCCTAAGTGAATCGAATTTCCTTTGTAATTTGTTACTCCAATTTATAGCTCTGCTTCGACCCTCGGCCTCAGATTTTATATTCTTTTACGACGAAGCTGTTTGCTGCGATCACATGAGTGCTTCGGCCTTCGACCTCAGCTTGGCCTCCTGTATTATTATTCCTTGCACTCACATTTGCTTCGGCCTCAGATTTCTTTACGACCAGTGTTACAAAGCTGTTCACTACACTCACAGCCTCAGCTTGGCCTCCCGCATGATCACAAGCGTTACGAGCCTGTGAGCGCATATACTACATATTATGAAAAGAAAACCCATTTTAAATTTCAATCAAATCGAACAACTCATAACATGCTGTTATATCGCAAAATCACTTTTTTGCCTCTATGATGAAATTACTTGATGGATGAAGGCATGAATATCTCATTTTTCCAAAGGAAATTCGATAAAAATAGTTCCAAGAAAACAATGCCCGAAAGGGAGGAGTACGATAGGTTAGGGACAAAAAATTAACATGATATTAACTAATTTTATTGTTCCTAATCCATCCACTACATTTTTTTTGCTTCATAACGGAAATAAATGTAAATTTGCACTACCTTTTCTTTTCATCTTCATTTTTTTTAAAATAATTTTCTGCATTGATTCATAATAATATATATTAGAGTATTATTCATAACGACCACTGATTGTAAAATATATGTATATATAACATTTAAAATAAAAATATTGAAAAATTTGATTGTTCTTCAGTATTTTTATTTTAAATTTTTTATATACATATATTAGAGTAGTTCAATTATTTCCTCAAAAAATGTGTATTTGAGGACTAAACTAGCCAATCAGCAAAATAATTGTATTTTCCAGAGTTATGGTTTGCTCAACGCCCGAGTGAAGCCAACCAATGGAGAGGCCTTGCTCTCCTCAATAGTTCAGAATGTTAGCAAAATGCTGAAACGAAAAATGGATGCTGTCATGGTAAGTATTGAATATAAAACACAATAGAGCTTGTTAATGTGAAAACATGGAATATTGTAAAAGAAGTAACAACACCAACCTGATCTCTGTGTTACAAATAAGCCAAAAGAAAACCTCAAGTGGCATAATCAAGTCCTACATAATATGCCAGACTAATCGGGTTTACTTTAATTGAATAAGAAATATGTTAAAGTTGATAACAATAATCAAAAACAGTGTACGGTAATTTAATAAATAGGTAAACCTCTAGCCTTTTAAGTTTACAAAACCACCAACTATAGTGTGTTTCAAAATTACTATGAAAGTCTTATAAATTAACTTTTAAAAATAAAATCTAGAAAGAGAGAAAGGTTTAATCCATGGCATACAAGATGCATAGGAATACAAACAAAAACATAGAACAAAGAACAAATAAATAAACAACCAATAGACCCAGGGAAACAACGCTTATCTAGTATATTAAGAACAAAATTGTCAAACACTTAATGTATCTCTTTTTATTTCTTAAATAAGTTTCATGCGTACTAAGTATGCTCATATAAAGGGACACTTTTTGATTTTATTTTTATGTTAAACGTTCAAGCATTTCTCAAGTATGCTATTAAATGTATTGCTAGACTGCATATATATACATTTTTATGAATTCTTAGTATTTTATTGTTCCCTAAACTTATGGTGCTATGTTTTGTTAATTTACCATTATTACTTATGTTTATACTTTGTTCTGTTTATTTAGATTGTATTAAACCAAATGGATGAATGAGAATGTGTATGCTATTGTAATGTATGTTTGAATGTGTTATTGTGCGTAATTGTTATTTTTAGTCTGAACTATAATTTAAGAATTGCAATACAATTGTGAATATTGTCTTATGCAATAAACGATTTGATTTGATTGATTTGAAAACTGAAAAGCCATTTTAGAAATATCAAATGACGATTTCTTTTCTAATATAAGGATTGTTGAATTTAAGTAGTGTTTTTCTTGATCCAATTAGTAATCTAAATGTTTGGTTGCATTAATTTGGAAGTACAGTACTAAGTAATCTAAGTGTACTATTGTCGAGAACATTAATCAATACAATACAAGGAATTTTATCCCACCAAACTACCATAGGCTTTGACTATATGATAAACTTCCTGTTGAAGTTGGTAGAAAATTATACAATAAACTTCCCGACTATGTTAAACGTTACTGTACAACAAAATTCAAAACAAAACTTAAAAACTACCTCGCTCAAAATTCATTTTACAGCATTGCTGAATTTACGAATATTTAAAACTATAATGCAAGGTCTTACTTGTGGTATATAGTATATTATATTATTGTAAAAAAAACAATTTTATTGTAATCGTTTTGACATTAAACGTATTGTTATTGTTACCATTTAATCCTTCTAGGTTTCCTACTATATTTGACGATGAATAACAGTGCTGGACATATGCATAATACGAAACAAATTAAAATTGTCTCTATTGGTGGGAAAGCTAGGACTTAAAACTTCCCTCTTTTACTTAAGTACAAAACATGTGCACAATAAGTTCTATTGATGGCTTGGTCTAGTGTATCATCGAGGCTGCAGAAGAAATTGCGGAGGAGGCTGAGACCAACGTGACGAGGCCGGTGAACTACAACAGTGCAAAGTGTTCCCAGTTCACCGACTTGGAGTCAGGCAACGTCTCTCACTCAGGTTAGATGTTAGATTGAGTGGGTCAAGTGGACTAGAGATTGGTTACCCTTATGCACGTCTGATTGGGAATATTGCGCTACCACTGGGGGACCTTCTCCACAAGATTATGGAAAGTCTCTCCGTCCCCTCCCATTGATATCTGATCCAACGCCCCCTGGTGGGGACGGAGCATGTTCAACATCTGGACAGCTACAAAACTGCCCAGTAATTGTGTGAACTACTCTTTTTTTATGTACCCCAGTATAATGTAATCTGAGCAGGTACTAACCAGACAGATACTGACTGGGGACTCATCTAGGTACTATGAGGTCATGTCAGTATTTCCGTTGCTGGAGTGTAAAATGTGTCTCTGTGTGTATTTTCACTTGTTCATGGGGTATATATTTTCTAACACTGTAGCGACAAATTGTAGAGCTGTAGGATGCAAGGGTCAGTTCAGTCAAACTAATAGAAAATTAACTCATTATAACGTTTTTGAGGAAACAGTTTACGGTAGTCAGGTGGTGGATTTTTATTTATTACATACATAGCAGACCCATCAGATTATCGGTTACAACTATAATGACTTCACAGTGGGTCTTTTCCTATGACTAAACTCTTATAATCATGGGGAGTCCCTTAGTTCCTGGCCAGGAGGGGAACTGAAATAGTTTGTCTGTTTCTACTTAAAAACTTCGTTTTTAAGTTTTAACATGTGGCTGCTTTCAAATTAAATAATGAAAACTAAAGCTATGGTTTCGTAGGAAGTGGTTACTGCTATTTTACGGCTGTAATACATCAATGATTTTTGTTTTGAATGTAATCATATGGGATGGTTTTCTTAAAGAGCCACTTTAGTTTCCTTATGATTACATTAAAATAAAAATCACCATAGTATTAAGGCTGTAAATAAGCGGTCACCGCTTTCCTGGAATACCATATTCAGAGTTGATTTTTGTTTCTTGCTTCCAAGCTGTTTCTAGCTGTTCTTGACTTATAAATAAAAAACACCAACCCCTTTCTGCTATATTTTACCACACCTTTAACTTTAAAATCACTTTGAAGCCCCAAAATTAGGTTTAAAAATCTAAAACACTTTTTTCAACTAGTGTTTTTACGCAGGATTGATATCATGTCTGCGTGAAGAGGGCGACACGGATGAAGAGCGACCGGAGGATCTATACAACAACATCACCGTCACTCCCGATCTTCATTTCTTCGGGATACCCGTCAACACCAATACCAGTGCTGTGCACATGCCTACTGACATCTACGACTATGGTGAGCAACTCAAGTGTTACATTAGTGTTACAACTGATAAAAATCTGTCTTGTTCTTCAGTCAAAATACTGTTCAAATTTAAATGCTGAACTGTGAAAACTTTACATCAAACCAAAAAAGTACTTTTGAGTTATTATTACAGTTAAATTTGATTTTTATACAACTTTCCAAATACCTTTAAAATTTAAAACTTTAATTTATTCCACGGACCCAATACAGGTTGGTGATCGCACGTGACTTTGGAGTTTGTTCTTCTGGTGGCAAGAATTGATACCTGCAGTCACCACTGATTACTCATGTTACTTTGTGGTAACACTAGGTAAAAGTGGAGGTTGAGTGGTAGATGGAACAAGAGGAGTTCTAATTTTGCCTTATCAAACAAGACAACCTTTACCTTTTACCTTTTTTACCTTCTGTCCAGGAATACCAGTACAAGCTGCCTTAGAATGGTCAGAAAACTTAGATCCCATATTTCAACAAAACTATGAAAGTAACCCTTCTTTGAAGTGGCAATACTTTGGAAGCAGCACAGGATTCCTCCGCCTGTACCCAGGTATTGTACATTGTTTCTGTTCATTTGTTGTACAAATAAAATTGTTAATATCTCAAATCTTGAGCTGTCACCTAAACTTTGTTTGTCCACTTTCAATTACTAGTTTTATGACTTTTTATCACTAGTTTTCCTATAGTTACAAAACATCTTAATGAACTATGAATATTGTCTAAATATTGTTACCGAGGAGAAAAGTCAAACAATTTTGAAGAAAGATCCCAAAAAGTCTTGTAAACACAACGTTGGTTCCAGCCTCTCAATGGAGGAAGGAGAATGACGTGTACGACTGTCGCAAGGCCGCTTGGTTCATTGAAGCCTCGACCTGCTCCAAGGAAGTGGTCATCCTGTTCGACCGCTCCGGTTCCATGAAGGGCATGAGCGACTCAGTCGCAAAACTTGCCATCAACCAACTTCTCTCGACATTCAGCAACAACGACTTCATCAACATCATCGGCTTCAACACCAGCACCTTCGAGATCGTACCGTGCTTCAAGGGCGATATGCTTGTACAGGTTTGTCGTTTGTTTCTGATGAGTTTTGTTTCGCCCCTCACAAATCAAACTAATCATTAATCAAGATTATAAGGTTATCGAAAGCATACTAGAGAAAATTAAACTGTATTTGACTCAATATCTAGTTTTATTAACATTTAAAGTATAAATTGCTAATAAAACAAAAATTTGCATGTTGGATCAATAGTTTGATTCCAACGTTGGTTTATTTGACTGGACATTTTTAATGTCAAGTAAAATCAAAATGTATAAGGTAACTATACCATATAACATGTGC
The DNA here is from genome assembly GCA_018831715.1 of Matsumurasca onukii. NCBI lineage: Eukaryota > Metazoa > Arthropoda > Insecta > Hemiptera > Cicadellidae > Matsumurasca > Matsumurasca onukii. The sequence continues at coordinate 74,838,068 of CM032058.1, read as the reverse complement.
AGCACATTTTCATTAAAACATAATAATAGCATTTATTGCTTTTGAAATGATAAAATGAAGTAAAAAAGAGAAATAAGAACAAAATGTAGGAAATTATATAAAATATATAGGTAGTATTTACTGAGCATAGCAAAGAATGCAAACTCTAGAAGAAAATCAAGAATTGTGGTTAAAAAACCAAAACCTAATAAGAAGAACAGCTACTGTAAATAAATAAATTTGTGGACAGATTTAATCTTGATAATAATAATTGTTATGATGATACTGATAACTTAAATTATTAAGTAATTATGATGATATTTTAAAATCACACTGCAATTGTTTTAGGCAACGGAGGAAAACATCAGAACCTTTTCAGATTATCTTGCTGAAAGTCAACCCACAGGAAAAGCTAATTTCACCACTGCATTCATCCAAGCCTTCAATCTGCTCATGGAGGTACAAATATTCAACTTAGTTTTCAATCTGATTTAGCAGTACTTATCTAAGAATGTCTCCTTTATTTTTGTGATATCCATATTTAACCATTTAACTTTAAGCACCTACCTCTTGGCTTAAACTTTAAGTAACCAAAATGGGCAATATGTGTAAAATAATTGAGTGAATGTCTTTAAGTTAAAGTTTGATCTATATGCTATGAAATGTGGCATAGTCGTTAACTGAAGGTTCTTTATAAATTAATAATCATGTTTCAGTATCGGGAGAATGAAACCTGTCAGTCAAAGAATTGCAACCAGGCCATCATGCTGGTGACGGACAGTGTTGCTGGGAATTTGACAGAAGTGTTCGAGATGTACAACTGGTTCGACAACAGAACACAGATTCCAGTCAGAGTCTTCACTTACCTTATAGGAAGAGAGGTGACCAAAGTAAGGGAGATTCAGTGGATGGCTTGTCTGAATAGAGGTGAGCTGATACACCTTAACTAATAATAAACTAGCTAAATTTTAAAAAACAAGTTTAGGGGCCAAAATTCACCTAGTTTAGCCATGAGGCTCTTCCTTTCAAACCTAATACACTAGGTAAGTGTGATTGGAAATATACATTTTGATTTTTGAATAAATCCTTTTTGAATAAACTGGCTTGAGATTTTAGGTTGAAGTGTTTTTAACCAATGCAATAATTTATAATTATAAGAATAGGTAATATCAAAATATATTGTCTAGTGTTTTATGTTTGAAAATTAAGGTAAACCATTGCCTCTAGCTATTTAATGAGACGACTCTCACAACAATTATGGTTTAATTGATTTTCATAACCAGTTAATCGAAAACAGACAAAACTATTCAAAATTGATAAGTCTCTTCATAGCAAGATCCAGACCTGGGACCTTTAAATGTGTATCAATCCAGACCCCCAGAACAGACTACATTAACACATGAAGTATGTTAATTTGATAAGTTGTAGAACAACTTGAGTTCTGTTTAGTGGTAAATGTAGTAAAATCTTGTTTACCTATCATAAACTGGCCAATAGAGGTCCTGAGATAAAGGATTATATTATTGAATAATTTAACACTTGCCTCGGCTGTTAACTCGGTGGTGCCGCAATATTCAGTAGATATGATTCAGATGGTTTTATGCATGAAATAAATAATATGTCAGTTGAAGTTGATTGTGAAGTGGTTTGTATTCAATAACATGTTCCTAATAAATATATTGAAGTTATGTTAAGTCTAAAGGGAAGTACTATATTTATTTTGAAATATTAGAGAATGTTGTCTTATATTAATAGAATAAATAAACAAGTTGTAGTTTTAGGAGACTTTAATTTAATTTTTACTGGGTGCACAAAGCAGAGATCAAGAATAATTTAACAAACTTGTTTTCTATGTATGGATTAGATCAAACTATCTTTGACCGACAGCAATAGAAAATTGTCTGGATAATGTGTTTACCTCTTTTAAAACAGAATTTGTGATGTTGTTAACAACCATATAAGTGATCATCTTGGCCAGTTATTTTCATTTGAGTTTATTTATGAAGGTTTAATTTTAGAAAAAGACAAAATTAATTATAAATGATAATACAATGAGAGAATTTAAGTACATTTAAGAAAATGATGATATTAATGAAAGTTTTAATAATTTTAGGTTAATATAATAATTGCAGGCACTTATTATAATTTATCAATTTTTTTAAAAGTAGTTCAAACCTAAATAAATTGAAAAACAATACTAAGAAACATGCACAAGATAAGTACAATTCTGAACTTAGGGGTATGAAAGAAAGATTAGATTTACTTGTATCACCTTTATAAATCAATTTTTTTGGTCTGGTAATCACTGTTATCAGGAAGATTTAAACATAACAAAGCTCTTTATAGAATAAAAATAAGGCAAGCAAAAAAACAGGCAAATGTCCAATACAAAAACTCAGATAATAAAACAAAAGCTCTTTGTTGGTATTGTAAATTTCTCTAAGGACAATGAGTAAAAGGTTAGTTTTCCATTTGCTCTTTTTTTGATGAGTTCAATGACTTTTGTCAGTTTAGTGAGGCATGTGTAAATATAAAATATGTTATTAAATGTAGCAGTAGTGACTCAAATGTAAATAGTAATGTTAAACTAAATTTTCTGAATACTTAAAGAATAATATAATCAGATCAGATAGATTTGTCTAGTTTTAGTACAGTGACTGAAGAGGATGTTTAAAACTGTAAAAGATTTAGCTTTAAACAAAGTAATATGGTTTGACAAATAACTTAGTCAAAGATACTATTAAATATTATGTTACCTCTAACTTTCTTGATTAACAATTGATTACATTTCAGAGAAGGATTATTTCCTAATATTTTAAAAATATCAAAAATACTCCTATTTTTAAAAAGGGCCAAGACCAAATAGGTAATTATAGATGTAGCTATTGTGCCAGTTTTTTCAAAGATATGGTGTATCGAAGCACTAATTGGGAAACAACTTATGAATTATTTAGAGGGTAATAACTTTTTTGTTATGTAATGAGCAATTTGGTACTTTCGAAGGCCTATCAACAACACATGCAATCATTTCTTTAGTGGACAAAGTTCTAATTGATTGTTATGCAAAAGAAAGACTTTGCTGCAGTCACCTTCTGTGATCTTTAATTTAGCAAAGCTTTTGACCGAGTTTCACATAGTAAACTGTCACAAAAGCCAATTTTAGAATATTATAATGTCAAGGAAACTTCTTAAATTTGTTAAAGTCATATTTGGAAAATAGGAAACAATACTTTGTTACACAAGAGGGGTTATCTGAAAATAAATCTGTGAGGTTTTCAAAAAATAGGTGCTGGGGCCATTGCTGTTTTTAGTTGCAATTAATGATTTTTGCCGTAGTACTTTGATCAACTAAATTACAAGACATTCAAATTACATAGCTCTAGAGCAAGTAAAGGGTATTTAATATCGTAGATGATGCTTTTAGCAAGTATAATTTGATATTAAATAAAGAAACTAACACTTTAGTATTCAGCCTTAGGGATTATCCCAATAACAACAAAGACAAAATTCCAAATTTCTAGGTTTATTTGTCACCTTTGATCCTAAATTAAATTGGCATCAAGCACGCTAATAAATCTTAAGAAAAAATTAAGCTCTAGTATATTTGCATTAAAGCGTTTAACTGGAGAAATTGACGGAATCCCTTATACAAGCCTACTATGGGGTTTTCCACTGCCATCTAAATTATGGTTTAATAGTATGGGATCATCTTCACATAGTCTAATGATATTTTTTGTAATGCAAAAGAAAGCCTTAAGAGTAATTTATAGGCAGCAAGTCTTGATCACTGTCAACAAATATTTATCAATTATATCAAAATTTTACTTTATTTTCACTGTATATATATCAATGTATAATGTAGTTTCTTTTAAGTAAGATAAGTCTAATCTAATTAGCTCTAGAAGTGATGTACACAACTATGAGACTAGTAAAATAATATATTTTCTTTTAATTTGCCTATTGCTTGAGAGTTGTTTACAAAAACAGATAAAGCCCATTAATTGTAGGTAGTAAGTTTTACAATAAATTGCCACTAGAGGTTAAGACAATTACCTGATAATATTTTAAGCAACTTTTAAAATTAAAAAGTTTCATATAAAAGAGCATTTTATGTTTAAAGGACTTTGAAAATTGTTTGGAAGACTTGAAGATTTCAACTAAACTATGTTTCAACTAAATTACTTACTGTAGCATACTTGACTTGTCAATGTTTTATATGAAATATTTGCTGACAAATAAATTATTCTATTCAAATGTTATTCTGATGATAAAACTTAATGGGCTAATGGAAGTCATTGAAAAGTTTTTTATGTGGTGGACTGTTACTAACTATAATTAGTGTTTTATTCTTGAAAACAAGGAAATTTATTACCATAATAATGTAAAAGTTGAAAACAAAATACAATAGTACAATAATGGTACAGACTATTGCTTAAAAAATAAATTCCTGCTGTTGCACAGTCATTTTTGTTTGAATTTTTATTATTATTACTGGTGGGATGAGAATGAGAATGAGAAAATTTTTTTATTGTCTATGTATTTCTTGATTACAACTGTCTTATAAATAAAAGATTTTCCAAAACATTTTGTTGACATTCAACTCAATAAAATTACTTGTTTGACAATATAATTTACATTATTATTTTTACATTATTTAATACTTTACAATCAAAACAAATAAACATACAATATACAACAAAATAAATTTTTATTATTGTTTACTGTCTCGGTAGGATGACTTACTTTTAAAACAACAATATGTTTGTATAAAATTATAAAGGGACATAGAGTACTCTTTAAATACTTTTAATTTTACATGATAGATTTGAGAAGGATGTATATTAGACGTTAGACAGCTATGATGAAAATTTAAAACTTACTATATCAGTAAAATCAAATTATAAAGGAACTAATTACAATAACAATTTTTTTGTCAATATACAAATTGTACTTTGTGTTGACAAAAGAAAAAAGGATAACATACAAAGTCACTAGTAACAACTAAAGAAAAAGAAAGGTTAAACATGTAAAGTTAAAAAGACTAATCTATAATAAAACATTTGATCCATAAACCAGGGTACAAAGATGTTCCCACACAGGAGGGATTAGAGCGTTCCACACTGAAAAGAACCTTTCAAAACTTTTTTAAAAATTTTTTAAACAATAAACAGGAAGGTTTTAAAATTTGTTTATGAACGTTTCTACTTTTTAATGTCTGCTTAAAAGTGCCTAGGTCTATACAATTACATTAATATTAATTAACATTTTAAAATTCTGGCCAAATTTACCACTATTTCTCCATAAACTTAAATTTACCTAAACTGTAAAACGAATGGTTAATTAGATAGTGTTTTAATTTTGATTTAAAGTTTCTTGAGCCTCTTTGTGATTTTATTTCATCAGGAAGTGCTTGGAACAAATTAATACTTGCTTGAGACGGTAGCTTGTCAAATAGACAAAGGTGGGGTTTGACCTGAAATTGTTCCTATATCGTGTCATAATCGTGTTATCGATGCCTTGTTGTAGAGAACACTTATTTATAATAAACATTAAAGTCTCATAAATATACAAGCAAGGCAAAGTAAATGTCTCTAACATTTTGAAAACATCACAACATGAATCCTATACTTTAATTTTGAGATAATTCAGTATAGCCTTTTTTGTAGTATAAACAATCTTAAGAGTTTGTGATTCTTAAGAGCCCCATATGCTAATTGCATAGGATAAATGAGGGTAAATAAGTCCATAATATGCCATTTTTAGAACATCTGTCTTACAATGCATAGATAGGGATCGCAATAAGAAAATGCCCGAAGATAGTTTTTTACAAACATAATCAATATGGGTGTTCCATTTTAAATTCCTATCAATATGAACACCTAAAAACTTAACTGTACTAGTTTCTTGCAATAATTGTCCATTTACAACAACTAATGGTTGATAATCAGTTGTTTCGTGCAAATGGAAATTAATGTAGTTGGATTTCTTATAGTTTGTTTGAAGGCCTATATCGTGAAAATCTTGAACAGCAAAATTTGTTTGCTCATGAGATATGTGCTCAAGTTCTTCATTTGTATTGGCCTTGAATACTAATGTTGTATCATCCGCATACTGAATTAAATGAGTTGAGTCAATTTTATAGCCAATATCATTGATATAAATTAAAAACAAAATTGGTCCAAGTATTGATCCTTGAGGCGGAAGACCGCATGTTATATTTTATGATGATGATAAAATTTCTTCAACTTTTACTTTTTGTGTTCGATTGCTTAGATATGATTTAATCCACTCATAAGCAATGCCACGGATTCCATAATGGTTCAACTTCCTTAGGAGAATTTTGTGATTCACACAATCAAAAGCTTTAGTGAGATCCAAAAAAAACAATAGCAACGTTTTAAGATAGCAACCAGAAGTAAAGCCCAAGAGTCCACAAGAAGGACTTTTGGTTATATGGTATACCAAAAGATTGCTGTAAACTTCAATTAACTCTGCAATTTGTTTTGTAGGAATAAAGTCAGCGCCTTGATGACATAACAATTTTGGTCCTCTTCGCTTTCACTAATATGACATGTAGCCCAGGCATTGTTTATTCTTGATCACCGTTATCACTAGGCATTTTTTTGTGGGTGTTTAAGTGACGAATTTCCCAACTTGAAAAGTAATTTTTTCCCAAATAAGCCATACTTCCCTCGCCGAGTTCCTGAAAGTTTCGAGCACCACTAAAGATTAGGGACATATTTAGGTATCTGCCACCTCTACCACTAGGCATTGAAGTTTGACTTGCCCCTTGTCAGCGCCCTCGCTGATCTCAGTAAGATCTGGGTTATGGGCAAATGCCTGCTGCCTTAATAAATCCAATAACCTTTTGAACCCTTCTTTAGAGAAATTTGTTTAGCGGTTTTTACATAAAAAGCTATTTTGACTTCTGATTGGATCTATGGAATGCGGGTTTGTTCAGTTGTATCTAATGAGAAGTCAGAATCACGTTTTGCGGTGCGAAAACAGCATGCAAAAAAGGGCATGGAACGGTTTAACCCCCAAGTTGGGCAAATGCATTCGGATTTATCCAAGTTGAGAAATTACAAGGGTATTTGTCTATTTGATAAATTTCAACTATAATTTGAATAAACTCAAAACTTTACTTCACTCAACTTGATTTTCTCAAAGTTCTTGTCTTTCAACCCCCTAAACTCCCACCTTTTATTCATCCCTAGATTATTGGTAGGTTGTCGACCCCTGTCACGACAGCCCTGCCCTTGGCACTGATGATACATTCACTGTGTACAGGTTACTATGTACACATACAGTCACACAGCCAAGTGCGGGACCAGATACTCAAGTATATTCCGGTGATTGCTCGCCCTCTTGTGCTGCAAGGAGCAGATCATCCGCTCTCTTGGACACACGCTTTTGTTGATTTCGCGGTAAGCTTCTACACACTTTAACCATTAACATTCTATGCCAAGTAAAACTTTATTAAGAATGAAGTAGCAATATAAATTAAAACTGCAAACACTAACAAAGTTAATTAATGAGATTCTTGGTTTTTAATCAAAACTAAAGAAGGTAATTGTTTATTAGTGCAATAATTTTTACTTCTATTGTAAACTCAGTTGTTTTGCTTTTAGTGTAATATTGTTGCCGAGTAGAACAACTGTATTGGTACAAATATTATAAGAATTTGTACTTATTAATTAAACATAACATTAGTAGTCAAGTTGAATCAGAGATTTATTACTGTTCTTAAATAATAAATAGTAATGTACTTTTGTGGCAGTCATTTTCAGGGTATAGCTTTCATAAGATAATGCTTTTTGTATTTTAATTTAACATACAACTCGCACAAACTATAAAAAAATCTTAAGAAGTGTTGTGTATTTAATACATAATAATGGAAAAGGAATATTATTTGTCAATTACCCTTCTTTATTTTCAAAGTTTAACTACCTGATAGTTATAACGTCTTAAGATTGATGAGACTAAAATTAAAAATTGTTTACGCTACCTTTATTTTATATTTTGTACTACTTAAGAAAGGTTGTAATAAAATGAACAATATTAATTATTAGTAGATCTCATCACTAGCCCTAAAGTGAAGCTTTTTGATACAAACTCAATTTATTGGCGCAGCCAAAGACGTGAAATTAACGAGGATCAAAAAGTCATTTGTTAATTTCTTTAGTAATAGTTGAACTTGTACTTGTGGTTTGTGCGGGTTGTATGTGAGTTGTCTGTTTACTGTACGATGTTGTCGTGGCAGGACCCTAAAGTTGAGGGGTGGCTTATCGAGTCGATGCAGTTTAACGAACAGAAGGACCGACTTGCTAAGCACTTGACGACTCAGAAGAGCTATTTTTCTCAGAGTAGACAGGACAGTTCGTATATTCTGAGGTTCAAGAAGGTAGATACGAAATGGTGTCTTGGTGTTGTGCAGTGCATGAACCCATCCCAAAAGATCAGAGACACAACTATACAACTGATACCCATTTTAGAAGTAGACAAAGTAACTGTTAAGGAACGTCAATCAGATCATCTGCCTTCTTTTGCTTTTCAAACAGCTAAACACCTTTTTTCAAAATGGTGCAAATTAACATACTATAAAGCCGTTTGGGTGACTGACTGATCTTGGTGAGAAACTGTCAGGAAAAATCTGAAAACTCGATTTTTCAACCCCCGGCGCGGTAGCGGCCGTTAATGGCGTCGGCCGAAAATGGGGTTGTGCAGTGGTTTACTATTTTGACTAGAACTATTTTTAGCGGCTGAACTAGTGATCAGATCTTTGATTTGACAAAAAATCGTTAGTGTGGAATGAAGTTTTCCACAACTTTTGACATTTTATCCTATCTCCAATAGGTAATTTGCTATTTTGCTTTAAAAATAAAATGGTCAAAATTTACTTTTTTCACAAGGTTTGGGCTAATTTAATGGGTACTTATAAACCTCTTAGGACCACGAAAAAAACTTAAGTTAGACCAACTAATAAACACTATGTGGAAAAATGCAAACAAATTTAATTCTTGCCATTAAATATCTTATATACGTACCCAAAGTGTGTACTTTCGTTATATTTTGATGTTTTTACAATGACTATACAACCCGCGGTATAGGTCTTACATCAGCCAAAGTCATACTAAAAGATTCTTACATTTATATTCTCAAATAATGTAATGAATAAAACTTGATAGAGTGATTAGAAGTACTCAAATATAAAATAAATGATGTCGTGTTATGGCGCTTTAAGATGATTATTAAAATTACAATTTTGTAGTACATATTAGGGAAAATCTTGGCAGCGCTAAGTTCTATTGCCACATTTGAAAGATGATTATTAGCATTGTTTTGTGTACAGTTACTTTCTATACTGATGATTGGGTTCCGTTTATGAAAAACACCAAAGTTGTAAATAATCTTGAACCAAGCATGGGTCCTGTGATTAACAGTCATATTTGTGCAATGTTCAACAGGATAAAAGCTTTAGAAGTGGTTTTCATATTTCCCCTGATTTCCAACAAATTTGAGGACTATGTGGGTTTTTAATTTTTAGTGAATGATGCTTTCATAGGTTAGTCAGCATGACAAACATCAAAATATGTGTGTTGAGATTTCTGTTGGGATGATAGAACCAACTGTAGTAGGTTAGATGAATATTGAATTTGAATTATTTATTATTTCCTTGAATTATGAATACTGTATTTTGAGATTGGTCACAAAAATCAAATATGCTGTAATTTGAAGAGTTCAAAAGATATTTTACTCATTTTTTGAAACTCTAAAGTTTGTTATAAATTCATTGCATAAACTAATTTATTCTAATTGTAGATAACTAGATATTTTTACTTTTGAATCGTGACAATGATAATAATTGGCCAATTTACTTTATTTTACTTTGTTCACACTTAGTAATAACATTGTATAGTATCAAATCATAAAAATGGGTTTTAACCAAATATAATGTTATAAACTTATAATAATTGAGCCTTTAAGGCGAGATAGTGTTCAATTTAAATACATTACCCTATCAAAGTCTATTTAGTTATTTAGATATTTCATATTTACCTTATTTTATTATCAGAATAGGGTCCGATAATTTCAGGATGATTGTAGTTATACTGGATAATTGTTTCTCTTTCGCAAAATGTACCAATTCATAAAAGTACTTAAAGCTATGGTTTACTAGGAAAGCGTTGACCGCTATATTACGGCTGTAATGTAGCGGTGAACGTAACAGTGATGTTGGATGTAACACAACATTTTTGAACAGATGTAGACAAAAACAACGTTTGACATGTTGTTTATTTTAGTAGTCAAAGCTTATTAAGGTATGTTGTAATGGTCTGAAGCTACGTAATATGACGGTGAGTTTTGTCCACGTAAAGTTACAAGCTAGTTAAGTTTTTTCACCAGGCGACACATTTTGTTTTGTAAACAAAAGTCTAGCTTTTCCATTACTACATACGTAAATTAGACAACTAAAAAACAACATGTCAAAGTTGTTTTGTCACATCTGTTTAAATATTGTGTTACGTCCACCGTCAGTATGCTACAATAACGGCCGTAATTTAGCGGTGAACTTTCTGTAGCTTAATGGACAAGCTAGACTTTTGTTTACAAAACAAAATGTGTCACCTGGTGAGAAAACCTTAATTAGTTTTCACCGCTACTTTACGTCCACTGTTTTCTAGGAAACTACTCTCATCTGTTTGTATTGAAAACAAAACTCACCGTCATATTATGGCCGTAATATAGCGGTCACCACTTTCTAGGAAACCATAGCTTTAAAGGGACAGCTTATTGTAGAATTACCTGTTTTCAATACACACATGTTAATATAATATTATGAAGAGAAATGTTTACCATCAGCTGAAAACATGAAACAAATTACAAAAGAGATAGCTTTGTAAATGGAAAAACTCAACTAACCTGAGTAGGAGTATAAGCCTGCTCAAGCATTATTTCCCGGGCAGGATATAGACAAGTGTTTCGACTTTACTCTCACCTTAAATCAAATGGTTTATTAGTTCTGTAGCTTTACACTGTGCATAGACGGATTAATTTTCCATTCAGGGTGCTGAGGATGGAAGCTTGGAGACAATTTTCTGTGAAGGGTTTGAAAAAGTGTACGAAGAAGAAGAGTTCAATCTTACACCTAAACTGCAGGAGTACCAGCTCATGACTTCCGTTTCTGGACCAGCGTTTGACCACAAAATCAACAGAGGCAATGAGGTGAGTGTTTGTTCAACAATAGTCTCTTGTTTTTCATTTGATGACTAAATTCTATCTGCTTGACAGATTTGCTTGTTAATAATATAGTTTGGAATTTAGTTAAGAAAAAGTATCAATTTTTAGCTGACAGTTGCAATTGAAAAAGGTTAAGTCAGAGGGTTTAGCCATTGTTGATCTGGCTGATGATGTTAGTTAGTCCTGACTGAATACAAATTAATGTAGAAGATTAAAGTCGGCAATGTAAAAATAGCAAAAGCATTTTTCCCCACGAGCTTGGTCTGGCTTTACGGATAAAGTTTATTTTCAGTAGGCATTTCGGTAACAGTGACATGTATCTTAAAAGTGAGCTCTAATATTGGGTTACTAAGAAAAAGCGAATTTGAAAAGGATAACCAATATTTATAATTGTATTTTTTGTTTTGTTTAAAGAACAATGAAGATGGTCCATTGATACATGCAAAACTACTCTCAAACAAATTTCAATCAAAAATTTGAAGTTTTCTATACATTTTATTATATATTAATATTTTCTTAATTTTTAAATTTTAGATACCATAAATTATGTTTATATTTCTTGAATGTTTATGTTGACAACTATTTTTTGTATTTTATTTTGAGGTTATTAATAAAATTATAAATATTGGTTATCGTTTTCAAATTAGTTTGTCTTAGTGACATATATGTTTATATCAACCCCATTTTTGAGGTTGTTTGTTCCTCGCCCTCCCATTTTGGAAATTTGACTAGGATTCACACTTTTTTAAGATATTTTGAAATTGGACCATATATAACCTGAAGTGCTTTATCGACCATAACCTAATATAGTGTAAAATAAAAAAAACACTTTTATTAAAATTCTGTGCTTGTTTTTTTTTGTTTTCAGAGCAAAGAGGCTCAGCTACTGGGAGTGGCGGGAACTGATGTGCCTGTGAAAGACATTGAGAAACTAACTCTTCCTCACAAGGTAAGAAACCTGAACATTTCTTGATTTCTATATAGCCCCAAATTAAGGGCTAGACAATAGACAATCGACAATATTCTTTATTTACATATTCATGGAGACAGAACATGCGTCAAAATGATTTTAAGAAAAAATATCTAGCTAATATCTGATATCTCGTCAAAAACAGAACTTCTCGTAACAGTCAATCTCAGGCTTAAAACTTAAAAGGGTTATTGTTATATGTCGATTCCAAATTTACATATTTTATTCCACAATTCAGGCTTAGGTATAAAATAAAGATAAAACCAGTTTACTATAAAATAAAGATTGTGCATGAAATTTATAATAGAATTTAGAATTAAATTTTAATTAATGCATATCAGTTCTAGGGTTTTTATTTGTATACGTTCCTTCACATCCTGTATTTTAACTTTTAAGGAATTTTCAAAATTTTTGATTGTTGTGCCATCTATTTTGTAGAATTATTCATTTATAAAATTAATGGACTCATTTTATTTTGTAAAAATCCCCAGATTATATTTTAAATTTAATTAAAAAGGATGTTCAGTTGTTATAATACGAAGATAAGGTCAATAAGAAAACAAAAAATGCCTCTAGGTGTATTGTATTAGGAAATAAACTGACATTGTATAAAACAATATGTTGCAGATTGGTGCCAATGGTTACGCCTTTATGATAACCAACAATGGGTACTTAATGATGCATCCTGATTTCCGGCCAGTGGTAAGTGCACATTTGAGATTCAACTCAGTAAAACCCTGAGATAAGATACAGTAGAGGTTTCTTGAAGATGGAAGATAGTGATGGTTTACTTCTTGGTCAGCCATATCTCCTTTCTAAAAGGAACCTTACAAAAGGTCAAAATTATGTATACAATTACTGTTTAATCAAAAAATCACAGTATAAAATGAGATACTTTTCAAAAATAGAGGCACAATATTTAGTACATTTGATAGAAAACTAATCACAGTATCTGTATACAGTTTCAGGGAAAGTTACGAGCAAACTACGGCAGTGTGGATCTCACTGAAGTGGAACTCATGGATGACGACAACCAAGTCCCCAGAGAACCTCACGAGAAAATCCTAGAGGTAAGTGAAAACTCAGCAAAAATACACACAATAAATTAGAGATATTGTATACAGTGGCACTTTTGATTATGTTTGCATTTGACTTAGTAACGTGTGGTTTATTTGGTTTTCCAGTTGAGAAGTGCTATGATCAACCACACAGGCGGTCAAGTGTCGAAGATTTCCAACCTGAAAATGAAATTTCATTATGACGATATGGTGAGTGAAAGAAATTTTCTTGAGAATGTGTTGAATAGAAATGTGAACAACTGAAGTTTAACTGATGTTTGTAAGATAGATCAGTAAAAGGCATTTACCTAATAACACGAAATAAAACTTGTTAGATGCGAGTTGGAGCGGAGAGCCGGAACTATTACTTTGCCGGTATTGAAGGGACTCCGTTCACGATGGGCTTGGCTCTACCGGAGAAGTACGGCAACAACTGGATCAAAGCTGGCAACATCATTCAGCGCACCCACATGGAAGGTACACAACAAAGCAAACCTTCATCTTAAATTACTTTGGTTTGACTTTTCAATTGTAAAATGGGAAGATAGAAATTTTAACCAAATGAGGCTATCTATGTTTTCTTATTAATTGATTAATGATTATTTTTCTTTCACAATTTAACCTTTTTTATGGTTATTGACAGTATCAAGGACCTTGCAGTCTCAATAATCTGGCAATTCTCCACTCTGGCATGTGCAATGCCCAGTAATCTGACCACAGAATTAGCTATTTTCACATTCTCACAGGTTTGTAACCTCGCTGCAGGCTAGTGGTTGACAGTTTTGTGTGGTTTTCTGCCTTCTGTGACACCTTTTCAAATGTTACGTCAGAGATTAGTTTAATTTTGTACTAGATTAACACAATATTGTATTTAACTTTATAAATTTAGGTTTAAGTACACATTTTCAGCGGATCCGTGGCGGATTGGTATAGCACGCGACTCCTGAGCTCATCACTCCGGAGGCGCGGTTTGATCCCCGCAGTCACCACTTACATTTGTAATGTGACTAATACGGTGACGCTAGGTAAAGATGGAGGTTGAGTGGTAGAGAGGACTTTGTAGTCCTAACTTCGCCTCGTTAAACAAGACAAACTTTACCTTTTACCTTTACATTTTAATTTATCAAGCAACTGTGTGGACAAAACTGAAGTGTATATTGTAGTCTAGTTTTGTTTCAGGTTTACCGCTTACAAACTTCTTTACTGGCAACTGGAGAGTTCATCCTGACTGGTAGGTTACTTTCCTCACAGTCAAAACCGTTTCTGTTATCTGTAAGACTCTACGGTCAAATTAATAGTTTAATCAATTACCTAAAACTGATGGATAGAAGACTTTATAATTGCATTCAGAAAACATAGTGAAGAATTTAGCATTATTGTTCCCTTTGTTAATAAGATGGAGATTTTGAAATTATAATCATATTGATGAACAATACTTTAGGTTGAGAAGAAATGAAATAGCATAGAAAAATAAAGACTATTTATATTTTAAACAAGATAAATGTTTGAACACATAATATCAAACCTTTTTAAAATGTGTAGTTTAATTTTCAAGAAGTGTACAAGTAATTGGAAAACAGATTAAAGAACCTTTCTAAAATCACAGTTTTAATTTCTCACTAAAAGCCATACAAGTTCCAAAAAGTTAGATTTAAGTCAAAAATCAAAATGTGGAGTCTAATTTCAGGGTTTACTGTGACCATTTCATCACGAGGAAAACCATGACACATGAAGAGAAACTTTGTATATTTTTTGAAGAAAATTCAAAATGAAAAATATGAAACTGAAAACAGTTGGAGAACAAAAGTTCAGTTTCCGCCAGAGCACAATGTTCGAGAGGGAAACTTTACATGTGAGTTGAGAAATGTTAAACCATATGTCCTATTCATGAAATGTTTGAAGTCCTACAACAATTTCAGCTAATGATCAAAACTGAAAAAAAAAACTCTTTTTAGACAACCGAGCAGTACAGTTTACACCAAAATTTAGAGTTTTGCAGTGCATGTGATGATGCAATTACAAGAAAATATCCAAAGGATGAATTTTAATACACATAATCTCTGTTAAATCTATTTCTGGAAAATGTGTTAAATGTTTTGCAGCTTCACAATTATTCAAAAGTTGTTTGTAACTTTTCAAAATTAAAGTTTTATAATTTTTGTTTTGGACTTTACTCTTTTAGCTTAAATGGTTTGGCATTAAGGAAAACAGTTTATTTTTAAACTAACCTATGCTAATCAGGAAAAAACTTGGGAAGAAGAAGGCATGAATAAAAAAGGTTTTCTCAGTAAACTTTATTTTTTTTAAACTAGACAAAACAGTTTTCTTTGCGAAAAATCTTAATTAATAATAAAAATTAACAAACTAGTGGAAACAATACATACATACATATTTGTTTATTTGTAGAGAAATACAATATTTCAAATGGGTTGTAGAGTCACCCCCCCACATGTAGCAACATTTTTTTTATAAGTGTAGTTTTTATAAATATTTTAACATGATGCTTATTTGTAATTTTCTGCAACAAGCCAATCCATGATGGCTTCTTGCTTGCCGAAAGAAGACTTTCTTGCTGAATTAAAAATTCCTTCACATATTCTTAACTTATGTTAATCTTTTGTCCTAAAGATTACTTGTTTATAATGTCAAAATTAACTTTTTTTGTTTTCAGATGGATGTAACACAAACAAAGTAAAAGAAGAAGATTATTTTTGTAAGTTATGTCTATTCAATAACACTTTCATTTTTAAATTATTTTATTAAATTTCTTTGCAATGGTTAATTTTCAATTTGTAGAGAACAAAATGCTTTTACAAAAAAATTCAAACTTTGAATCTTTACAAAATAATTAAGTAAAAGTCGTTTGAAAATCACAGGGTCTTATGTTTGTTAAATTTTGAAATCACTACTTAAGTATCAACTTTAGTGATGTCGAAAAAATGTTAGTTTTGTTTTTGACGAACACTGATTGAAATTGTCAACAGGTGATGCAGAGTTGATGCAACTTCTGGTGTTTGATGCAAGAAGCACATACTCCTTGTACAAGAACAAACACTGGACCCCAGCAAACAACATTGAGTATGTCACCTATTGTCTGTTACCATGAAGCACTCACTACTCTGAGCTGACCAGTAGGACAACATCACCCTGTACTTTCCGTGACATGCCTTAAGCGGGGTTTACACATTGCAAGTCACTTGTATGTCGGTCGAAATGTTATTGACAAATGCCAACACGTAATTAAAGATTCACAATAGCTGTTTACTTGTTGCCTGTAACTGGCATGAAATCTGAACATGCTCTAGCATGCTACGTTAAGTGACTGTTCATATGATTTACATAAGACTAGTTCAGTTAGCATAAACTGTCAATGTTTGTTTACACTAAAAAAAAACTACCCCTCTGCCAAGAAGTGGTGGGATATTAAGTTTTAGTACTTTGAGTGCGACTGTAAAGGTTGGCTGATTAACTCAAGTAGCATTGAACGTGATTGATTACGAATAATATTCAATCAACAAACTTTTACAGGAGGGATTTAGTGAAGAAGTACGAAGTGAAAGTGAAGTTTGTAGCGACTCAAAGTGGTCTGACTAGGTGGCAACACATTACAGATCTAGAAGAGGGGGAGCTGTAAGTATTATTTTCTTATTAATAAAACATTTCTTTATTTTACTCTTTTCAACTAATAATTTTATTTACCGGTATTACAATTTTTTTTTCACCATGCCAACTGCATAAGCTGAATGTTAGATAAAAAGTAATAGATTGTGATGTCAGAAAGAAGAGCAGTAAAGTCAATGAGTGGCAAATCAAAGAGCTGAGCTAATCTTTTTTCTATACTTTTAACTTTTTCGAAAAGAAATACATGAGTACTACTTGGGATCATGTTGTGTTACAGAGAGTTTGGAGAGACCAACAACAAAGCTGTGGGAGAGGCTTGGTACCGAGCGGCAGTCTTGCAGCACTACATCAATGACGAGGACTTTGTCTTCTCTGTCCCTTTCAACTCAGGTAAACTGTCTTATGTTTATTAAACAATATAATACTAGAGTTAATAACCTCATAGCACTTTTTTTGACAGTTTACTCAACTTTTACTGTAGTAATGTGTTTTGAGGATTTAAACTAGAAAATGATGTTATATTTTGTTTAGATATAATTTGGTTTAGAAATTTAGATATAATTTTTTATGTAGATTTTGGATTCAGAATGAGGAAGTAGTAAGTTACAAAAACTGATTACACCAAGGCTTGAAAGTTCTTCACTTATTTTACCCTAATATCGGTGCACATTTATTAAATTCTGATGAAATTCTACCTCTAGAGTTAAGAAGTGGCAACGTCATAGATACTCCTGCCAGTGATTAGTACGGTAGAAATGGTTTTGCCCTTGCTGTTTTAAGTTGATGTGTCTACTCTCTTCTAATGCTATTTTGATCTCTGTTATTGTGTGGACAATGTTTGAATAAGTGTTAGTATTTGAGACGGTATTGCCAATTCCCTTGTTGTTTGCAACAATCTCTCAACATAGTAACAAGAAGTAGTAATGTTTTCAATTTAAGAGAAGAAGAAAAAATGTTTTTTGTGTTCACAATATTGTATAAGCATATACAAATAAGAAAAAGATAAAAATAAAGGCAATAAAGTAAACAAAAAATTGTGAAAGAAAATGGAAATAAACAAATGTCAAACAAATAAAATGTACAAAATATATAAAGGAAATAAATTTAAAATAATAACTAATAAATAATAATGACAATTAATGAGTATTGAATAGTAAGATACAATAACTTAAATTATGTTCCATGACAATCTCTCATTAATTAATAGCCCAATGACCAATGGAAATACAAGGACCAACGGCTTAACGTGACTTCCGAACCACGCAGGTGATAAGCTGATATGTCTAATTGATGGTGGGAGTTGATGCGGGTATCATCAGATGATCTTGATCACTGAGACTATCTGAGCCGCTTTAGACCTATATCATCCTCAAAACCTGACCTCCATGAAGCTGGATTACAGGACCACGCCACGAGTCCCAGTCGTTAAGGTTGGGTGATAATACCCTGCTTCTGAATATTGTTTCTGGTAATTGAATTGTTACACCAAGGGTTGAAAGTTCTTCACCACACATGTGACTACTGGTATTGGGTGTCGTCCACAAAAGACGACCCTGTTAAAACCTGCAACAGGAATTATGGGATGTGCGCCCCACAGAATAATATTGCAAAACTGTAAGGTAGTGTAAGTTCTATTTTAAGAGCCTGATAACTAGCGTTTCTTAAATTTGTTGGTTTAGAGAAAAGACTTTGCATAACCATCAAGCCAACATTAAAAGATCTCTAATCTTGGTTTTTTAACATTTATTATACTTGATGCCCTGTGTATTCAAAATGTCTCCAAGAATCTTGGAATTATACTTTATAGTAAAGTGAATGAATTGCAGGACACCAGGAGAACTTGACTGTGACTGCGAAGTTACGCAATATTCCGCCGAGATGGAGGGGAGGAGGCGCCGGGCTCCGTGGTCGGGTTCCACTTCAGCCACTCAGCACTCTTTGACCGCTTCAAAGATGTTACCGCTAAAACAAATGTAAGTAGAGAACCAACTGAAAACAAGCGAATAAGAGAGCTCATAGAATGAACTAACGTGAATGTTTATTTAAGTTTGATCAAAGTATGGAATTGTTATGTTAAAATGGGTGTTTTCAGTGTGGTGACTGTCTAGACCCTTGCACCTCAGATACAACCGACTGCTACGTGATTGACGGCAACGGTTACATCATGGTCTCAGAGAACAGAGAAGACACTGGAACGTTTTTCGGTGATAAGGAAGGTGCAATCATGAACGACATGGTCACCGTGCAGAAGATCTTCCGCAAGATACCCATGTTCGACTATCAGGCCGTTTGTTTTGAGATTGACAACAATCCAAGCTCGGCTGGCATTCTTTGGTCTGTAAGTAAAACGAATCTTGTCAAGCGTGAACTAGTGTGTGCTTTACATGTACTTAGGAACTTTATGAAATATATGTTTTATAACCTATATGTTATATACAATTGTTTATTACTGATCTAACTACCTACAATGTTTTTTGAACAGCCCATCAGATTGTTGCAATGGACGTTGAGGTGGTTTGTGACTCAGATGGCTTGGCTCATCGTTGAATCTAACTGGCAAGGTGCTTGGGCGGCTGTGTTCAGCGACGTTTCGGAGGAGAGCAATGAAGGTAAGAAAAACCAAGAGCAACGGAAATTCCTTAAATAATATGTAGTGTGTTCATTCTGAAAATGCAAAATTTCGACGAATTTTAAATTTTCAAGTGAATGTTATTATATTTGTACATTTTTGATGTTGGGTTTCGACTCTAAAAAACACAAATCTTTATAGGTTTTGTTCCCTGGAATTTGGTTGCGTTATCAAAATCTGTAATTGACATTAAAATTGTTGGGTAACTTATGGTTTTGACTTATAAGGGTAAATGTCCACTACGAATTGCCAATGTAAGGCTAAAAAGTGAGTATTGCAAATTTTATCGAAACCCAACTCATAAGATACATTTACCTGAGTTGTCAAATCAGTGAATCAAATTCTATTTTTAATCAATTCAACTGAAAAACATACATCACTACAGTCAAATAGGTAATAGCTCTCAATGAAGTGATTCTCAAAACAGAACTGATTTGTTAAGTAAAATAATACTCATAACTTAAAATTTAAGTTAAATTAAGAATTTATATGAACAATTTTAAACACTACGCTTTGTGCTGTCCAGATTATTTTGAGAGCATGGATATGCTTGAGAACATAACTACAACCGAACTACCAAAGATAGACGTGAGAACTGTAAAGTCTACGAGGTCTTGTCGTTCATGTGACAAGTTCGATATCGCTACCTGCGGCAGAAGTTCACCAAGCAGATCAAGACTCAAGATGAATCAGGCGGATGTCGTATCAGGTACGTTACTCAGTAGAGCAGCAGTGGCAAGAAGCCCGTAGAACAATGCAAACAAATTATCAGGAATGACAAAGATAAGTTTTTCATTATTTTTTTAATTTTGAAATTTTTGATAACCATCCAACTTAATGATCTGTGGTTAGATCAACCAAACTGGCTGCAAGTAGAGAAAATATGTTTCTTAACAGAAAAAGAAAATTTTTTAACAGATTTGTTGGTGGTAGTTGCAGTCATTCAAAGCTGGGAAACCTGAGATGAAAATTAAAATAGAACGATATTTGTGATGATTTTCAGCTTGGGAACAGTATTTACTGAAAATATTAACATTTGGTTTTCTATAGAAAACAAGACAAGACACAAAGTTCTACATTTTTTAAAATAGCTATTGAGATCAAGAACAAACTCTGCATTGACTGGAAGCCTTGGCTAGCTGTGAGCGTATCTCGAGCTAAACAACTTGTCAGGTGGCGTTGGAAGTAACTATTCAGTGTTTCCCATCTTCATTTTGATAACTGGACAATTTGTTGGTAAAGCAGTCAAATATTGAAAAATATTCAGTTTTATGTGCCCTATTTGTGTGTTCCATTACAAGTAGACTTTTAAAGTTACGCATGCGTACCAGTTATAATCCTAATACCCAAACTTATCAGTTTATTATTTTTTAGACCATACTACGTGAAGTCCATCTCACACACCAACCTCCTTCTGATAGTGGTGCGAGCCATGTTCTCCTCTTGTCCCAAAGACGCTTCCACAGAATTTGTGGAACTCGAGTACCCAGACGAGGAGGAACCAAGGATCCCGAGTTGTATCAAACACATCAAACAAGATCTCAACAACTTGAAGACCTACCCTCGTCGCAGACTGGCAGGCTGTTACAACTCTCATCCCCAGGTATATGATACATTTCAAGTTGTCTCTTTAATATCCACCAAGTTCAGTTCATTAATTCATAAAATTATATTTGACCGAACTGTTAGGACTGCCTATTAAAATATTCACGTTAGTACCCAGCTAGACAGTAGGTGAGTCTCTTTTGCTACATTAATAGAGCCTTCTTGGCTTCTTTACATTATGAATGTACGCTTATAGTAAAAGTAAATATGACTAGCTCATCGATGTCAATTGAGTGAGATTTTTTGAAACCTCTTCAAAATATCTGCTAATTTTATAGAACTTAGTTTGTGTGTAATTATCTAGGTTTTGAATGTAAAATTAAACTTGTTAACTTGTACTGTTTAGGATCCTTGACAGTTTAAAAATGTCTACCAATAATCTTGAGATTTTTGTTAAACTCCAATTAAATACTTTATGATTTTCTAAGCAAGCATTGCTAAATAAGTTATTAGGCACGTCAAGAAAAAAGAATTATGATATTCTGATAAATAGCCCTTTTTCTGGTTACATGAAAAAAACCTAGAAGTTACCATGCCCTGGGAAGTATCTGTAGACAATAGACAAATCTGAAATCTTTATTTTCACATTGATATAGTGTATATTTTTCAGGGCAGGTTAAATAGCTTGTATGGTTTTATTAAAACTTTAGCAATTTATCTTTGACATTTTCATTACCAGATGGTATGTTTTAATGAATTCATGCCTGACAAACTTTATACTGCAAAATTTATTTTCAGGAGCTGGAGATTGAGCGTTGTGGTCGAGGCACAATTTTAACAATCAACCCTCTTTCTTGGCTTCCTAGTTTATGGATTCTGAGAAAACTGCTGCTTTGACACAACCTCTAGCCAGTGGTAAGGTATTTGATTTAATCTTCAAATGACACAACTACAAACTTTGATGATAACACTTGGTGTTTGAAAGGCCTTAAGCTATTTAAAGTTTATCATAGGAATATTTGAAGTTATAATTTAAAATTATATAATTTTCAATAAGACTGAGCTTCTTAAACAATAAATTGAACTTGTTTTTTCTGCTTTTGAGCTAAGTTTAAGAAACTAACAACGCCAACACATTTTTTCATTTGAATTTTGTATGTATGCACTGTGCACCTAAGCTGCACTATTTTACTGCATTTTAGCGTTAACTGGGTTGCGGCTTGTATATGTGTTTAGTATGAATTTGAAACTTAAATACTTGAAATAAAAATTGGGGTTACTTTGCTTGCGTGACCCGTCGTAAGGGAAATTGATGAGGCTAAAATTTCTAAGGTGACCTAAAGACATGAGGTTGGACCTAAGGATCGAACTGAACAGTTGTGGGGCGCAAAAAGCCGTTACAGTAGTAATGGCCTCTTGCAATGACTACATTCTAGTCAGATCTGGCCCACAGGTGAGAAATTCTTTGTTCAAACCTCATGTGTAAACTGAATCAAAAAGAGAGTTTTCCGCCCTAGGATGGGTCCTTTCACAGTCGTGGGTTTGATTCCCACTTGGGCACACTCTGTTACAATGTAATTTCTTAGCGTGCACATCAATTTTAAAATATTCTAATGTTTTATTTTTTAATTGCATTTGTAATATCATTATTATGTTGATTGCAGTTTTTGAGAATCCACCATCTTGTGAAATCTAAAACAACAATCACTGCTCATCCTTAAAGTTTGATAAAGGTGTAAACCAATATAACAGTCTGTTATATTCATGAAATAGTGTAACATGCCCAAGAAGACATGAAAATAAGTACCTTAACTATATACTACCATTAACAAAATAAGAATATTTTGTTCAACAGTTTTGAAAAGTCAAAGTTTTTAACTTTACCTCAATAAATATTTGTATTGCTTAGTTACAGTTATTAAGGTCAAATAAGCTATCAGTGTAAACATAGGTATTGTAATATTATATTATTAATTTATGTTGTTAATGTAAGATTGTAAGTCTATGTGTTTCACTGTGTAAACATTTGTATATTTCTGTAAATAAATTATTTTAATGCCATTGTTGTTTGACTGCTTTGATCCAATAAATTCTATGCAAGAATAGAAATGTTGGGTAAGTTACATTTAAAAATTAGCTAGCTATTTTTAAATTTTTGTTTCAGTAGCTAAGTTCAGTACTGCTACACAAAGCCAAAAGTCTTAGTATTCACTATTCAGTATATTGGCTATCAAATATCAATATATCCTAGTTTTCTCACTAGGAAAAGACTCATTTAAAGCTTTTACTAATTCAAAACACCCAATGTTGGTTCACACAGAAAGTGTCTCAGCACATGCTACAGACTATTATTCTTATGTTGCAACATTGAGTGGGGTTCGGATTCTTCGCTAGAGCGCAGCAGTAGCATATCGTCTCTGATTCCTGCCTAATATATTGGCGGAAACTGGGAAAGTGGGAAGGCAATAATACTTGCTCGCAGTGTCAATCTAATTAACAAATATCTGACAAACGCATTCCTTACCAAGTACTGTCTTATTTTAAATCCATTTCATGCATTAACAGAGTTTTGGGTCTCAAAGAAACGTACTTTTTTAATACTTATGTTTTCAATATTTAATTGTAAGTGAAACTTTAAAAATTTAAAATTCTGAAACTGGTTTTATTATTTACCAACTTGTTTACTTGGCAAAAAAAAGAAGTCCTATCGTTTTGTCATAAAAATGTCGCTATCTGAGATCACCCCTCCCATCTTGCTCTCCTTATTTCAAGAAAAGAAACATGTTTTTGGGCAATAATTAAATTCATTGTAGGTATCAACAAAGAAGATAAGAATTTTGATAAGCTGAAAGTGGTTTATTTCATAGACACAGCATAACTTCCACAAATAAACAAATATAGTAGACATACATTACAACTTAAATTATACGATACTGTTGAGTGACGACAGATCACAGGCTGTTGTGTCAGGACATGGTGGATGTTGAAGTGTGAGGAGAGGACAAGACGTCAACGTTGCGCACGGATTCTTGACTGGAACTCAGCGACTCTCCAAACAGACCAGGCGGGATCACCAGAACCTGCAAACACATCATAACTTTTAAGGGTGCAATAATTTTGCTGCAAATTGGGGTTTTATGGCGAATTAAGAGGTTAAATTTAAAATGAATCAAACTGTCCAATAAACAATTTTATATTTTTACTTGTCTTAAGCTTTTGACAAACTAAGTTCACATTGTCAGAGGCTTTAGACAGAATGAATACATAAAAGAAATTATTTATGAATAAAAATGTAAGTACTTGTTTGCCCGAAGATGACTTAGGTCAAAACCGGTTGCAATGTAAAGCATTTTGAAAAAGGGTACTATGTTTTTACTTTTTATATATATTATTTTTACAAATAGGTATTCCTTCAGTATAGAGCCTCTGCCGATGTGAACTTAGTTCATGAAACGCTTTTTGCAAGTAAAAAAAATAGTTTATTGGACGGTTTGATTCATATAAAATTGTAATATTCCAAAAATTTTTATAAAATTAAGCAAACAAGTTTTTTATCTTAACTTGTTTTTTTATTATATTCTTTTAAAGATTATAAGAAATCAGGTTTAAAATGCCACATTTTGCATACAATTTATTTTGACTGACAAATTTGTCTTCAAAATCTTCTAATGACCTTTAGTTAGGTCTAAAAAGCAACCAAATGCTTTGTTTCCTGAATATAAAGCTAAAATCAAGTAAATTTTTACTTATTCTTCCACACATATCAGATATCACTCAAATAACTGATAAAGCAGTTGAGGGTAGAAATACCTATGTGCAATCTTAGACTATCCCTAAAAATCTTAAGTTTTGTTTGGGGAAAATTAAGCTTTTGAATTACACTGGGCAGCCATTGTAAGTCTGCTTTATTGTATACGTTTCTCACTTTGAACAGATCAGTTAACCGCTGTGCCACATCACATACCTTGCCCGGGTTGAACGCTTCGTATCTGTGCCGCAGAGTCTGCAGCTCAAACTCGCAGGTGGAAAGGGCAGACTTGAGCTCGTAGAGGAGGACCAGATCACTGCGCAACTCGTTGAAGTGATGACAGATATCTTCCGTCGGCATCGGCGAGATCTCTGCACACAAACAAACCGTGTGAAGCCAAAGTTAAGTTAACTTTCTCAAAACTAATTTGGCTTTCTTAAGGGTATGTCTGCAAGAGCCCAACACAAAGTTGAAAAAATGTAATCTCTTTAGATATTATTTTAGAAAGAATTTTCAGTGTTGTACATCTGAATAGTTGTGTCCAGAAGTAACTTAGTTCTTTCATTAGTGGTCCTACTAGTGCAAAGTTTAGAGCCAATCAGAGGAAAAATCGACAGTTCACATTCTTGAAAATATCTAATTAAAAAAATCAATACAAACCTTTGTAAACCAACTTGGTTATACAATTTAAAAACCATCTCCAGGACTCATCTTTCAGCCTCAAGAAAAGAAAATAAAAGTGGCTTTTTAGTTGATGATGTATACTTTAAAAAATAGAGGAAATCTAGCATTATTGTCTCTCTCTAGAGGTCTGCTCTCTACAAGTAAAGTAAACAGTAAAAGTTTCAGTTGTGGACAATTTCTATCACTTAGTTAGCCATGATTTCCATGACTCTTGAGCACTAATATTTTAGCCTGGTATCTTCTTTGAATTGGGTATTTTGTTGTCTTCCTGGCAGGCAAACACATAATCACACTTACATTCCAAGAACTTACCTATATTGAGTTCCTGTAGCATTTGTTCTATTGCTTTCATTTTCTTCTGTCCGACGTTGGCGGGCAGTTTCATCTTTTGAGAACGGACAAATACTCCACTTGTCTTCATGTCTGGGAACTTTATACCGGCAGTTTCTACAACCTAAATAACCAGTTTTGGCATTATAAAAATGAATTTTTAATAAAAAATGTACTATAAATCATTGTTTAATCTAACATAACCTTTTGTACTAAAAAAAGCTCAGTCGTAAATTAATAAATCTATATCATAGAGCAAATACCAGTAGTAAATTAATCAAACACAAAATTTAAAAATAAGGTCTTAATAAACAAATGCTGACAACAAGTAACAGTATAAAATTAGACTTTATTAACCAAAAATTAAATAAATAAATATTTTCAAGTACTTTGATTAACTTTACTGTTATTTTTCAACCAAGTATTTTAAGTACTTTGATTAACTAAGTAATAAGTTTAAGAACCGGAAGTAGTTCATCTTTAACTTACTGTTATTTTTCAACATAATACAAATAGAATTCTTCCAACTTAAATCCAACATTTACAGAAATAGTTTTATGATCTGCACTAACAACCACTCTGAACATGCCTTTGTCTTAATTAATAACTAGACATTTTTCTATGTTGGACAAAGCAATAAGTTATTAAACTAAAAAAACGTATGAAATGGATTAACTAGACTGCATAACCTCTCTAGTAAAAATCTCTTTATAAGAGGAGTAAATAATTGGAGTATGAAAAGTGGCTTACAGTTGTGTCGATGCGGGGTCTTGCTTGTTGCAGTTTCTTGCGTGGTATCTTCCTCTCGAGCTTGCGCGGGTCTCCCTGGCTGTCCGCCGCTGTGATCAACTTCTGCAGATCCTGTGCCTTCTTGTCTCGCTCTTTCTTGCGAGCCTCGATCTTGCGCAGCTCGCTCACCAGGTTCTGCTCTTCGTCTATCTGCAATGTTACAACAAAGGTTACAACAAAAGTAAAGCGATCTTGTACAGTAATTCAGTTCATAATGTTTACAATGTGTTTCTGTATTTTTTTATGGTTTGCTTACCTGTTGTGGAGTTCTTTCATAGAGGCGTTTTAGTTGTTCTTTACGACGGCGCTCGTGATCAGCATCGAACACGTAGAGTTTGCCTTCGTGTGTTCCCTTTAGCTGAGACAAACACATTTTATTAGACACAACTTAACAATAAATTCAGTATTTTAAGTTAAGACTCAAACTACAATGCCCACTCTGTGTAAGGTCATTACACAATGATGGTTTTAGTTTAGTCAAAAAATAAAACAGTTGCACTTTTAACTACTTAGTTTTGTAAACATCAAAAGACAAGCTGATCGACACATGGAACTTTACGTTTACAACAAAAGTAAAACGGTTTGTGTAAGACTTTTGGAATGTTGATTTTTAATTTCCAACAGCTAAACTGTATTGTTAATAGTATTACATGGGATCTTTAGCTGTGACATAAGTAGTTAGACTTCATTTTATCCACTAAAGAGACCTTTAACTATGTTAATTTTAACCAATTCATTTAAACCATTGGCCCTGACTTTTTAAGTCATTAATCAGTTATTCAGGAGGGTCCAATCATTGAAAAGATTATCCAAATTAACAATGTAATTATTGAAACTAATTATTTTTTACGACTGGGACTCGTGGCGTGGTCCTGTAATCCAGCTTCATGGAGGTCAGGTTTTGAGGATGATAAAGGTCTAAAGCGGCTCAGATAGTCTCAGTGATCATCTGATGATACCCGCATCAACTCCCACCATCGTTTAGACATATCAGACCATCACCTGAGTGGTTCGGAAGTCACGTTAAGCCGTTGGTCCTTGTATTTCCTTGTATTGGTCATTGGGCTATTAATTAATGACCCATTCTAAGGAAGAGTCGGTCTTAGTTTGTAACAAGACCACACCTCAGAACTCATTACTACCACTCATCACACTCATCCTACACTACATATTTGCCTTAAAATACCCTCATGAGAGTAGTCGGCATCTCAAATAGTGATTTAGTGGATAGGTTTTGTGACACCCTTGTCTTTTTAACAGTTGAAAAAAGTGACTTAGTCACTGAACACATACAAATTAAAGATACTTTGAACTTGAACACCATTGACATTTTCATGCTTTAAAGGTAACTAGACTCAAAAAGGATGGTACACAGTTGTTGCTAGTGGATATAAATGAAGTAATCGGATATAAATGACTGGTAACTGTTTACTCACCCTAGTCAGTGTGGTGCAGACACTGTAGTACCGCTCTTTGAGATCCTCAATGCTGCGGTCCGGGAAGCGTGCCACATCCCATCGGTCGCGCATTATGCCAAACCGCAGGTCGAATCTGTGCGCCAGATCGAACAGATGATCTGTCTCAGGCCGACTCCACGTCTCGGTCTGCAGGTGCTGAATGTACTGAGCGTCAGAGTAGGAAGGAATAGGCACCACCTGCAACCGTACGTGTAGTTTTGAAAACAACCTTTCGTCAATAAAATATTGGCAAAACAAAGCTGTTCTATTGCAGGGCAAAAAATGTACATAGTAGCAAGCCTCAATTAACAAGGGCTGATTAACTGCACCACACACTGACAACTAGAATAATGTGAAGAAAATATCAAAACAAATGTTACGATTCCCGCCAATTGTTCACACTCTTTGTGACAACAATTAAACTAAGTGACTCACTTGAGAGAAAACAACACTTGCTGGGAATTCCTTGGAAAATTGCTGACTATAACTCTTGGAAAGAATCTGCACGGACCAATAGATATTTGATGATTTGATTACGCTATCAACTATTACTGGTTGTTCACGCAGTAGCTTTCTCGATTAATAGACGTTCTTAATGACTTAAGAAGATGAAATGAAGGTGGAGTGATGTATAATAGGCCTACAAATGAAAATCGCTAGTTCTTTTGCACTAGTACCAAAACTTTTAATTCAAGGAATAATTTGTAAATTTATTGCCTATGAAGATGCAAGGGCCTTTTTTTTAACACGTCCAATTACAATGAATCAAAGTTTTAATATGAACATCACAGTGAATGTTCAAAACATGTTTAAAACATGCAGCATGTTTTGTCTTAAAGATATAAAGGTACCTGGGATAATTTTTATGATATTACTCACTACAAATATAAAGAATATAATTACTTTAAAACCCAGCAATCTATTGAAGAATTTTATGAAGACATTGAGAGGCATTGAAAACTGGAAGATGCAGGCTCTCCTAGATTTAGAATTTGATGTAAAATTAGTTTTGTTCATTTTTGCAACACATTTTAAATGTACAGCAATAAATTATTATTAATCTATGGTCATAAGAACAGAGAACAGTGGAAATATTCTCATTTAACGTTTACTTGTTACACAATTCAAAAGCTCTCTCCTTTCCTTTAAATGTTCCTTTAACTAACCTTGTTGAACCTGGCGAACGGATATTCCTTTCCTTCGTCGGCCACTCGTCTCCAGTGGTAGAAGAGTGCACCGTCTTTGCGCGCAGGGTTGTTAAACTGCATCCATTTCCACGGCCTCACCTTCCTCATACCAAGTTTAGCCTTCATCTGCTTGTAGCCCTGACCTGAACATATCAAGGTTAAAACTACATAAGAAACAACGTATTAAACTTGTCTCAAAACTATCTTTTAATAAACTTGTAGGCCCAAACTTTACCTTTGGTCCTTGTAATACTGGTGCTAAATATAGCATTTGCTTAAATTGCATACCGCCAACTTGTGTCGATTCAAGCGTAAATTCAATCACTGAGGGATAAGCCTTGGACACAATAGTACTAAGCTTGTGTCGTTTGAACTCATGGCTGATTCAGCTAATAAGGAAACTTGAAGCTAAAAAAAAGGAGCTGGTCTTAAATGGCAGTGCAAAGAATTTTTAGGCAGCTGACTGAGCACTTATAAAACCTTTATGTAAACCTTATAAACTTTTAGAACCTTTTAAAACTGAGACAAAGACACATAAACATTCCAAACATTACCTGATTCAACATTCAAGTCTTCACAAGTGGTTCAATAATAAAAAGTAGGCCTAAAGCTCATAAAGTTAGTTGTTGTGCTCAACAAGTAAAGCACTTGCAAATACCTGAAATAATCATAAATGAGTTCGAGCTCCTCCCGACCTAACAACTAGCATTCAATCTACGGAAAGCACCACTGCACAGGCTCTGGCTGATGATGGTGACTAGCTTTAAACCAACAAGAAAAAGATAATTTAAATACCTGTATCTGTGGGGAAAAGGGGTGGAGCATCTTTGTTGTCGTTATACAGGAGAGCAAAAACTTCACGGTGCATTCCTTCAGGTCTTTTCGGTATCTTGGGGGTCGTTTGCATCAACAACTTTTTCTTCTGTTTGTCAACATTACCGAGGATAACATCCTTTGTCAGCTCGGGAGTTGCTGCCCTCTCAATCTCAAGAATGTCCCTCACATCAGCCATTTTCTTTTAGTTTTTAAATATCCACTGCACTGTACTTTTAAGTCTGAAACAAAAAACACAACTGTTTAGTTTCCTATTTGGTCCTTATAATTGTTTAGTTGGCAACTTCGTGTCGCTAGTTGGTAGTTCTATGTTTAACTTATTTGGTAAATACAGTAGACTCTTGCTAGAGTGGATCACAATAATTCGGATACAGGATAATCTGGACCACCCGACAGGGAAAAAATCAAATTGTAGTGAAAAATTCCATTTTTTGTTGACATATAGAAGTACTGTAACAACATGTTTTCTACAATTCGCTCTATGGCTGAACATATAGTTCGGATATGTACATTACAGTCCATTTATCAGCTAGGGTTTAAATAACCAGTAATTACTGCACTGTAAGAACCTGCAATATGCGGTATTGACAGTTTAGCAAATCTTTTTCTACAAAGGGCACTATTTTTTTTAGTAACAGAACTTATAAGTAAAGCGTAAGCCCTATTAAAGTTGGGAATACATTTTACTGAATACAGTATTTCCTTTTTGACTATAAATAACTAATTTTCATTAATTTCACAGGGTTTTATTTAAAAGTGTCATAAAAACAAAATTTATTAATCTGGAATTTTACCAATAGTGTAAGCTCAAAATCAATACATACACAAGTTCACAGATCAAAATTGTTCATAATCAGAACAGGCTCCAGTCCAAGTTGGTTTGTATATGCAGTATTCTACAGTGAAACTTGTTTGTGACATGCATAAAATTTAGGTTACAAGCTATTTTTGTTATTCCTTCAGTCTAGAGGGTCTGAAGATAGTATAATTGTTCATAAAAAGCCAAACAAAAGAACTTAATTCATTTTGGCATTAGCTTCAAAAGATCACAGCAACACTTTTTGCCACAACCCAAAAATAACTTACTTTAGACTTTGAACCGTTGCTTTTTTTATAAACTATTTTGCCCTGAACTTGTCTAACCGAGTCTACCCTGTTATATTCGACTTTAAGTACAACCTTGATACCTTTGAGATACTTTGACTTAAGACACCGACCACTCTTGCAGCTGTTGACCAGGAGAGTGCAGTAGGCCTGGCCGAACAGCATTAAAAAACACACATATTGACACAGAAAACAACTTAGGCGACTTGTGGCATAGGTCAGGATCCTTTAGGCATGTAACCCAGTAACTCTTCTAGCTTAGGCTAGAGCCCATAAAAACTTTATTAGGCCTAGGCCTATTATTAACTTATTTAAACTTGAATGCGGTACCTACGATTATTGTATCAGGCTTAAAGGTGACGGAAATCGAAGATTACTGAAATAAACAAAACTTGTCCCTTCAAAAAGTCACAAAATAACTAAGTACTTTCTTGGATTAGTAAACATTAAACAACAATACAATAATGACTATGATTTAAGGAATAGAATAATCTGTGGTTGGGTTGGACAGTGATTTTTGTTTTGTAGATGTCATAGAGTATAAAATAGCTTCTATTAAATTGTAAGTACTATATAGACTGTTTTGTTTGGAATCTTACTTCCAGAATTAACGAGCCAAAAATATAGTATTTATCCACTTTTAAAGGAGTGTTTTTTGTTTATCGGAAGTTTCCTATTGAAATAGAAAGTATTTTCAGACTACCAATTTGTCACCTAAGTTAAACTGGGCTCGTTTACACAATAAAGATTGCCCGTGCGGACACAGAAGTAGCAAATAAAGTAAAACAACAGTCCATCTCAATCTAAGCAACAGACACATTATAAGTAGTAGTAAAATTAGCATGTAAAATTGTTATTGATTGCTATTTATACATAAATAATTTTGTTGTAACCTTCAAGAGTCTCTGCAAGTGTGATGTTATTATTGTAAATTGGCGATTGCCGTATGTATTGAAATAAATAAATAAACTACATAGCCCAACCTGGAACCAACAGCTCGAACGAATCTTCTTAGGCCAAGTTGATACGGGCACCAGACGGTCGAGCAATACTCAAGTGTAGATCAGACCAATGATTTATACAAAGTGAGTTTTAAATGACGTCCCCTTACCTTTAGTTTTGAAAAAGAACTATTTTTTAAAACTCTTAATGGAATGTTTTTATAGGATTCTGAAGTTTGCTTTGACATACTTTGTATCACCCACCCTCACCCCGAAATCCAGGGGGAGGGAGGCCCCAATTTTCTTAAACACAAGCCCTCTCCCTAGTGACACCTCAAAAGAAACAGAATTTCAACCCAAATTTAACGACGCAAAAAAACTTTTGATATCTACTCATTTTTTTGTTATACCAATTTAAAGAATACACAAAATCAGGTTTAAAATTCCACATTTCACATACTGTACAATTTATTTTGAATGACAACATTTTTTTCAAAATACTCTATGAGAAACATCACAACCCGGATTTCGAATGGGGGTAGCCTGGTAGGTGACGAAAATTACGTCAAAAGAAACTTGAGAACACTACCAAAGGGGATTGAAAAATATTTCCATTTTCAAAAGTTAAAGTAGGGAATGGGAATTTAAAGCTCACTTGTATAAGATAATCAGTTCGTGTACATAATTTATAACTTGTCGGTCGGGACCCCATGCAAAAGATTCAAACAGCAAAATACAAAAAACATGAATACATTCAATTTTAATCTATTAAAATAATTAGAATGTATTAATAACTATTTTGTTATTTTTATTAGTTTTCTATTATTTTATTTTAATGGTGGTGGTTAAGCGTTATACATTGTTTTAAGAGTAAGCATAAAGTACTTATAAAACTATACAAGTCTATGAAGGAAAACTGGAGACGAAATGAAAGAGCAATGCTTTCTCAAAATAAAAGTAAACGTTCATTATTATTCTGAGTCAGTAATTCAGTTTTCCATCTCAAATTTATAATATTCATCGTCGACCATTTTTTAATTCTCCAGAGGATTTTTTAATAAAGTATAACTATACAAATTAAGATCTACAACCTTGTTTCTTAATATTTGCACTTTTTTTTATAGAAGCACACTTAAGTTTAGGGTTAAAATTTGGGAGATCCTACAACTGAAGTTTTCAGCTTCTTTGTTTGAATAAAGGGTGCTACGCTAGTGGCCCATTTATAGATATTACTAAAGCTTTTGATTCACTGGACCATGGCATTCTTCTAGCTAGAGAGACTGTGGGATTGTGGGCATGATTCCGTGCTACTTGCCACCAACTTTGACGAGGGTTGACACGTTCCGATTCCAGGTACAGTAATTGGCAGACCGGCCAGTACCTCTTAACGCATCTGTGTAAGTATCTTGTTTCTTGTGTCTCAAATCAAAGTATCAAAGTATGTAATAAAACTGATCCGTAAAGAAAAAAATTGAACACGAAGGAGCAAAAAGAAAATAAATAAGGTCTTATAGTATCTAAATATTTAAATTTGAACTAATGCTTTCAATGGAACGACAATATTAATTTGTATCCGACCCAACATGCAAAGTTTAACCACTATCCTGAACCTTCGTGATATTAAATATTTAAAATCATATGTGTGTTTTTAAAACTTCAATTTCTCTTAGGTCCCGTGTCCGCAGGCGTCAAAACTATTTTAGAATACGTTTCGTTTGTATTTTATTTACACTATAAACTGTGAAACTACGCTAAGCACTATGAAGCTGTGTTTATACTTGTTTGTAATTAAATTACAATTATGTTTGTATAAATTATATTCCGTTTAGTGCACTACTATTTGAAGTACTTAAAACATCTCAATATTGGCTGTTATCTAAAATGGAATGCAAAAAGTGGTTTGTTCTTCCGAGGCTTGTAATGATGCATCTCTAATAAACGCACTTAGATAGTATAAAAACGTATTTTTCCGCCATTGATGTAATTTCTATAATTCCTTGAACAAAAACACATAAGACATTTTCTTATTGTCTTACCACAAAGACAATTTAATACAGAATATCAATTGAGTTGATAGTAAAAGTGCAAAATCAAAACACCACAAGCAATTATTCAAGCCGCTGTAGTTTTACTTTTGCACTTACAACGAAACTATGATATTAACAAAGTTTGGAATAAATCACTATGAAATACAAATTAATCTCCGGATGAACAGTGAATGGAATGTTGGCCATTGTACGACATCACCGCCACGCAATAGGCAGGTATACCTGCGCTGAGACAGGTAGATGATTCCTAGAATCGACCCTTGGTGGCAAGTAGCACGGTGGCAAGTAGCACGACACCGTGGGCATAGAGGTATTTCTTTACTATGGATCAAAAGTTACTTTTACTATCAGGCCGTTTTCAGTCTGCAAAAATTTATAACTCAGTTTGGTTTTCCTGCCTATTCTCTGTGGTGTTCCTCAAGGGTCCGTGTTGGGACCAATTTTGTTCTTAGTTTATACAAAACATATTTGTAAAGGTACCGTAGCTTTGAAGGCTCACTTACGTGTTTTGCAGACGGCACTGCCTTTTGTTTCTCATCCAATGACAATTTATCACTTGTTCATAGTATTCAAAATGACGTCGACAAAACCAAATGTTGGAACAAAATAGTTCTGAGTACTAAAATCAAATACGTTAACTTTTCACTAGGAAATAGGGACTTTGGTAACTACCAGTTGTACTTTCGTTGCAAACGGTGTCTGTTATCCTGTAATCGCTGTATTCACATTGGACATATCTTAGACTCATCTGAGATGAGAGGGTAAATTAGAAAAAAAACACGTCTCCAAATTGAAATCATATTTAAATGTAATTTTAAGGAAGTGTTACTTTCTAAGTTATACCTGTCCTTTGCCAATCATAAGAACCATATTCTTTTCTACAGTTGATTCGAAGTTGCAATATGGAATCACTTGTTGGGGCAGTTCCTCCTACTACCTAACGAACGTCTAAAAACTGAACAAAAAGAAAAGCAGATAAATAAATGAAACATTTAGCTGCAGTTAAGTTTCCTGGTTCAAGATTTATTCCGTGCAGAGAGCTTGAGTACAGGATTTCCCAACTCATAAATTTCCTTTAAACCTCTCACTAAAGAACATAATAAATAATCTGATCTAATGCCAGTCTGAACCAAGCTCAATATTTGTACGTTTTGAATTGGATTCCTTTTCCTGTAACCAGAAACAAATCGTGTTCAAAGCAGGAGAAGGACACACAGATGTTGCTACCCTTAGTCTTCTATAGAATTAACCCTGCAACTCTTTGAGACTGTGGCCAGATTTAATCTTGTTTTGCTTTGTTCCTACAAATTACTATCTAAGAAACACTGCGTCCTTATAATAAATATCCCTTACAAAACACCACAGTTCTATTAATTTCGTTTGATTGTACATCTAATGTTTTGCTAAACAATTTAAATTTGAAAATTAAACTAAAGCAAAAAGGTAAAAATTATAATAACCAAAACTTGTATTTGACATGAAATAATGACGTCTTGTAGAGACAAAACAAACAAAACCAAACTAACATGACATAACATAATCGTTAATTGTAAAATTTTATAATACAACATTTTTTTGACATTAAAATAAACACATACAATTTAAAACCCCTACTACCTCAAGAGTCAAGACTCAAATAAAAATAATGCTTTTCATAATATGCGATTACAGTTGTACAAATTGGTATGCATTCAAATTTAAATTTCTCGTATATATGTTTTATTTACAGATACACGCGCTCACGTCCATCATACATATATTCGTTCCTCCCTTGTAAAGAGCTTATCTATTTCCGACTTCAGGCTCAGGCTATTACTCTTTCACCTCTGAAAAACAGTTTCCAATTGAAGTCCAACAAACAAGTTTAGTGAGATATATTACGGGGTACCTGTCCCACGAACCAATATTTTACCGAGTCCTTAAAAGCTTCTGGAATAGATGCTGACATAGTGTTGGATACATCCAGTGAAGAAATGTTTCATTTGAGTTGGTTTTCTACAATGACGACAACTCAATGGAAATATTCAGATTTGAATTAACAGTTAACGGATTGTTGCAAGGGAAAATTTCACCTTATTATTGTAGTGATTGTACGTTTAGCAGTTTGCTCGTTGAAACAAAAGTTGGTGGCTGTACGGACTACAAAATCATGAATACTATATTCTAGCTCCAATTATCCATAGCAACGTTACCATAAAATATCATGTGTGAAGTAACTATTAGTAATATCAAAGTATTAATGATTACGGATAAACTTATACATTGTCAGAAAACTCGTCGGGAACAAAGACCAAGTTTGGTGCTGATTAGTGTGGGAAAACAGAAACAAATTTCCTTACAAGAATGTAGTGTATTACATAGCTAGAGAACAAATTTACTTGTGAAAGAGTTATGTTGCCGCATTAAACAATAAATAACATTCTGAGATGGAAAGCATTGAAGCACGCTCACAGCGTGGAACTGAACTGCTACATTTAATCCAAGCCGCGGCGTAAATGGATTACTCCCGTGTTCTACCGCTTATAAGAGGAGAAACTGTTCACGGTAAGACTTTTAATACATTTTTCCTCGGTATTAAAATTAGCACTATTTTTATAATATGATTTAGATTTAAGAGTCAAAATATACTGACTAATTTTTATAAGCACTTGTTTTAATATACAAGTTACCTTTTTGGCACCTGTAGATCCTACTGTAGTTTCTTCTTTCAGATGTACATTTCGGGACTGGGGTGTCCCATCATCAGTGTACCTTCTCTATTCTAATACACTATTGTTCATTATATTAAAAATATATACACTATATACACACACAAAACGGTTACTTAGTTTGTGTCGCGTGATGTCACACGCGGAACTCGCGTGGGCAATAAACATCAAGTATATTAAAACATGTATTTAAATATTTAATTTTCCCAGCTGTAGCACTACGGTACGTAATTGGGCCTACGGCGGGCGACCCCGCAGTCACGTGTTCACAGTCCAGCAAACCATGTCGCTCCGTCATCGCCGCCGGGGTCGCCCGCCGTAGGCCCAATTACGTATCGTAGTGCTACCAGCTGGGAAAATTAAATATTTTAATACATGTTTCAATATACTTAAATTTAACGGGTTAAACCCGTACGTTCATATCTAAAAACTTATTGTTTTACATGACGGAAACTACTAATGGGTGTTTTCTAAATCAGCACAATGAGGGATTTAAGACCAACATTACTGTGGCAGGAAACCAACAGTTTTACTTTAATAGCATACAAAAGCATTTCATATCATGAAACCCAAGTCTGCCTAGATAATAGACAGAAAATACATAATGGAAAGAGCATTGTTGGGTTATTAGGGTCAATCTGATACTTTAACCAAGCTACGAAGGAGCTTAGACTTGGAAACGTGATTTGCTTTCAAACCCACATTATGCTACCGATGAATCAAACCCAGAGATTATCTCCAGGTACGTAAGAGTATATACAGTAGTTTGAACCCTGAACTTCTGTAGGAACGAAATCTATTGTCTAATGTTATGCACTGAGATTTCCTTCTTTTTGAAGCATAGTTCCACTTTTGTTCAAAATATTAAAATTCAATACAGTTGTACCAACGTATTAACCCTTTAAACATTTATACTATTTATTCAGCCGTTAAGATGTAGTTAGAAGATAAGTTGTAAGTTCTATTGGACGGAGGGGCGTGTGTAGGCCAGACAGGAAAATGGAAAACATTGTTATTGTAATTCTTTAACAGAAAATATGAAATTCACTCGTAATTATTTTCAGAGCTAGTTTGTGCCAGACCCATTCATTGCTAAATCTTAGAAATGTTTCCAAAACTGAATTCTCAAATTGTTATGCACACCTCTGTCACAGCATAACTACGATAACAATATTGGGGTTTAAATGCGTAATAGCAAAGATTAGGTTGTGGTAGGTAGGTTGCGCTTAGATGCCAGATGGCTGAGGGAGGAAAATCAACATAGTTGGGCAGTCCAAGCACAGATATCGCTGCGAAGGAATTATTTCAATAGTCTCAAGAGATGACAGCGCTCGCAGCGCTATCTGAGCTTAAGCTGCTGCAATTATGTTGATTTTCCTCTCTCAGCCATGTGCCTAATCTACCTACCATAACATTATCTTGTGTAATAGGAAAATTATTGATTGATCAAATAATCGTACAATTCATTTATAACCACTCTGAAGAAAACTAACTAAGCAGGTTATATAAATACAGACGTAACTTGTCTATATAAAAGCCTCATATAATTGAACAAGTAATAGCATTTTGTTGTAGAAAATGATCGTAAACCACCCTATTTTTCACATTAACATTTTTCTTATTAAAACCTCGCACAACCTAGCAAATATACAGGATGAGTTAAACGTTTCCCCCGTCTTAATTTTTGAACAAGGGAAATTTTTTAACCCTTGGGTTTAACCCCCGGTTTTCATAGGGTTCTGAAGTAATTTAAGTCACCCCCACCCAAAAACTGGGAGGGGGAGGGCTCCCCAAATTTTTAAATACAAAACCCCTTTTTGGCATTTTAAAAGAAAGGGAATTTTAATACAAATTCAACGGCGCTAAAAACATATTTTATCTCGACTCATTTTTTGTAATACTTATTTAACGATTGCAAGAAATCAGCTTTAAAATACCTCATTTCACATACATTTTTTGAGTGACAAATTAAAGAAAAAATATTTTGAGAGAAACCTTACAGTCCTATAACATAATCATATACGGTATTTTGAAGAACAATTTGTCATAAAACACTTTTACATATGTGAAATGAAGCTTTTAAACCTGATTTCTCGTAATATTTAAATGGATATTACAAAAAACGAATCATGATCAAAGGTTTTCTTGGCACTGAATTTGTATTTAAATTTCGTTTCGTTTGAGGTGCCACAAAAGGGGGGTTTGTATTGTTTTTAAGTGGGGAGACCCTCCCTTTAGCTTTTGGGTGGGGGTGACGCAAAGTACGGCCAAACAAACTTCAGAATCTTATTAAAACATTCCCCAAAGGGTTTTGAAAAGTTTTACTTTTTCAACAGTTATGGTGGAGGGGGACATTTAAAACTCACCCTGTATAAACAGTGAGCTGGTACAGGACACATGACGCAAATAAGTAACAGAACAAGGGCTACAAACCTCATGTGGCGGCATGTAGATAACACTCGTACAACAACTGTTACTGTGACAAATATTGTTGTATATTGTGACATTCTGCTTCGCACACAACGTGCTTTTGTGTAAGCCTCTTTGCATCATTAATGTCATTATTGGAGAACGATTTTCCTTGTTTAGAATCGGTTTAGAAACTATGATATAGGATACGTGATTTAATTTAGCGTAAGTAATGTAAAACATCAGATGCTTCAATGAGATTGCTTTTAATCTTAACCCTGACTAATAGCAAACCAGAAGCAGTTGTTCATTCTAAATGATACAAATGAGACTACTGAGATCAAAACGTTCTCACTCTGAGATTATTTATAATAATAAAAACTTAAATTGAAATTTGTTTCTTAATAATATTTGCATCATGGAAAAAATATCGTCCATTGATCTAGTATCGTTCTGTCTAATCTCTCTACGTGATGAAATACAAAATTTATAACAATTTTGCTTGATTGTTTATTATTTTCAATAATTTTCCCACGGTCTAGGGGGTCACGCACGTCAGTGCAGTGATTCTTCATTGGCAATAAAAATGTTTCGAAGAATTCAGAAAATGAGTTAAGTTATGGCTCAAGTTTTAATTAGTTTAAGAAGTGAGAACTACGAGCTGAAATATTTTATGAACCCCGAGGAGTTTT
The DNA here is from genome assembly GCA_018831715.1 of Matsumurasca onukii. Taxonomy (NCBI): domain Eukaryota; kingdom Metazoa; phylum Arthropoda; class Insecta; order Hemiptera; family Cicadellidae; genus Matsumurasca; species Matsumurasca onukii. The sequence continues at coordinate 74,798,094 of CM032058.1, read as the reverse complement.
AAGTTTTTGCTGGAACAAGATAATACAACTTTGATCAGTTTCAACAGTTCTATTCAGTTTTAAAGGTTATTTAGTAATGTGTATTTATTTAAATTAAAGATTGGACTAAGAAAAGTACTTCGTTAGAATTCTGTAATTGCTTACTCTGTAAAATCGACTTTTTACTTTGTTTTAAAGAGGAATTTGTACATATTTTATGTGTATATGTAGTTTTGAAAATGGATAAATTATATTGAGCGTACGGCGTAGTTAAGTATCTGAACTGATATGCACAGAGTTTAAAACTCTTACACATAGTATAAAACTCCCACACAGAGTATAAAACTCCCACTAGTCATCGAAAATACACCTGTAACGTTGAATACACTTTGCATTCAACTTCCTTTCTCAATTAATTTCCTGTCATCCGCTAACTTCCTTTATGTTACTGTCATTCTATGTACATTTGCAACGTTTTATTAATAATTTACTTTTATGGTAATACGTATTAATATTAATTATACTTAGATTAACTGTGTAATACTCTTCATAAGGTTTTAATCGCTATTACCTTGATTTTAACACAAACAAATTTTCTGATTCAATCTGTATTTTTCTTAAGCGGATAGGTATGAATATTAAACAAATATCTACATCAATATAAATACATAACAAAAAGATGCTGTAAAAATATTATACCTCGTCAGCCAATTTTTGTGGGACCAGAGGTTTACCAGTTTTGGAACCCACACACCAGAGTCATGGGCTCCGTAGTCCCAGTCAGGTGCGCGATAACAACCTGCCATGAGTCCGTTAAAAATTGAATTTCGACTGGGACTCGTGGCGTGGTCCTGTAATCCAGCTTCATGGAGGTCAGGTTTTTAGGATGATATAGGTCTGAAGCGGCTCAGATAGTCTCCGTGATCATCTGATGATACCCGCATCAACCATCACCTGCGTGGTTCGGAAGTCACGTTAAGCCGTTGGTCCTTGTATTTCCATTGATCATTTTGCAATTAATTAATGACCCATTCTCAGGAAGAGTCGTTGGCTTGTAACAAGACTACACCTCATAACTCATTACTACCTCTCATCACACTCATCCTTCACCACATATTTGCCTTAAAATACCCTCATGAGATGGTCAAATGTAGGCATGCATTATATATAAATTTGTATCAAATAAACGTTTAGTGAAATAGTGGTTTAGTGATATAGTAATATTATCCTTTTCGATAATCCACTCAATAAACAGACAACATTGTTGAGTTTAATATTTGTTGAAATGTTGAATCAGGCAAAAAGGCCATCCACTGTTCCTGTTACAAGTTTGTTTGGAAACTCGGAAATGGATCGAAGACCAAACTTTTCTCATATTTCATTGATAAACCAACTTCTTCTGGAGACATTGTTCCAATAAAGTAACTTTTTGACTTTTTTAAAAGTTTCTTTTAACTTGACTCTATGTTGCAAAAGTCGTACAATACAGCAGCAAATAGTCTGTATTACAGCTGATCTTTATTTACTTTGTATGGAATATTAAATTAGGCTCTTTCGGCTTACTGTTAAATTCAATATTCACTCCCAACCCGTGAACCTTGTAAACCTGACAAATGTTCGATGTTTCATCACACTAGTTTAACCGATCTAGTTTATTAAACAGTTTTTATAAGAAACAAATAATATATTTATTTCTATCGCGATGCAGTACAAAACAAAATTTAGTTTTAACTGAACATCTAATTATAACGCAAATAGAAAACTGTATAATGTACACTCCTGGAAAAGATAACACACCACTGATTAAATGTCCACAATTCAAAAACCATGTTTTTATAAAATTCTAAAGTTTGTTTGAGGCACTTTGCGTCACCCATCCCTCACCCAAAGACAGGGGAAGGCTCTAAAACTTACCCCTCCCGTGTGGAACCTTAAAAGAAAGGCACCTTAAAACGACGCAAAGAAATTTTTTTTATCTCGACTCTTTTTTTTGTAATACACATTTAAAGATTACAAAAAATCAGGTTTAAAACGCCTCATTCCACTTACAAATTTGTTTGATGACACATTTTTCTTCAAACTACTCTACGGGCTTATGTTATATGGTGGTGTCTCCTCAGAGGGGTTTCAAGCAAAATTTGTCATTACAAAAATTGTAGGTGTAATGTGGTATTTTAAACCTGATTTCTCGCAATCTTTAAAATAAGTATTACAAAAAAAGAGTCGAGATTAAAAATTTGTCTTTACCTCGTTGTATTCGTATTAAAATTCCCTTTCTTCCTTTGAAGTGCTTACAGGGACGGGGTTTGCCTTTTAAAATTAGAGGGGCTCTTCTTTCCGGATTTTGGGTGGGGGATGGGTGACGCAAAGTACATACGTCAAAACAAACTTTCGAATTTTATAAAAACATTCCCTAAAGGGGTTTAAAACATATTTCCTTTTTAAAAGTTAAGGTGGGAGGGGACTTTTAAAACTCAACCTGTATACAACCAACTGATAGGCCGTGTTTTGGTAAGATTTTCACGTAATTTGATGTTAATAAACAATTAATCCCACAGCCACGTTGCCAAAGCCACGCTCTATATTTTCTTTTGTCAATTCTTTTGTCTAGATGTTCGAAACCAGCGAAACCATTTAAAACAAGAGGGAGAGGGCGTTTCCGTTTTAAAAACTTCATTTACACTCTACTAAATTACAATTTAACTATTAAACTGAATTTAAGACCTGTCTTCGATGTTGTTTGGCTCGAATATTTGTACCATCTCAATGAAGGTGTATACAATATTTCTAAATCCTTTAAACCAAACTGAGATGGCTGCGGAAATTGTTTTGAAAAATATTGAAATATCAAAGGTTGCATGCTAAAAAAGGTATTGCAGTGTACGTAGACTGTGTAGGTTACGTCAAACTATTTTTATATATATTTATAGTTTTTTGGAAATTAATAACAAGACGTTGATGTTTTAGTTTAACATGAATTTACTGTAAAGAAGTGAATTATCTCTGGAAGTGGGTAAAAAAGTGGTTTGAAATGTTCAAAGATTGCAGCAAAGTTCAACGGTTCACCGTAATTCATTGATAACAGAAACTCTGAAGTAAGAAAACTTTACCTCAACATGTTGATAACATCTTGAAGGTCATTTATTACAGTTGGTAGACCAACTTGGAATTTTAACAGGATTTCACTTCACTTGTTAAACAGAGGTAAGATAATATGATAATGATTTCAATCAATAATGTGTTTGTTCACAAAAGTACGTAAACCCTACCGTTCGAAAAGTAAAATATACTACAATTGAATTAATCAACAGAATAGAAATAGTACAATTTTAATAAGAGGCTGATTCGTGAAGAAGCACTTTTAAACCATGTATGATTGCTAAATAGTTGATGTAAAAACAGCAATGCTGAATATCATGAAAACCCTTATTTATATCCCTACCCCCACCACAACCAAAGTACTGTGCTAGTCAAAACCGTTAGGTTCTCGTGTGTCACCCTGTATATAATACAGTAAGTAGTATGAGTTCCGGTATTTGCGAAGAGTCCCCAGAACTCTTGGATGAAAGTATGAGTTTATGAGGGGAGCACATAGCAAGGTTTCGTGGCAAAGTCCAATAAAATCAGCCAACAGTCGAATATGTAAATATACATGCCACATTAACCCTACAATACTTTCATGACTGACTTCTACTGAATGCTGTAGAATGATTTTGTCGATATACAGGGTGTCCCATAAGTAAAGTGCCAGACTCTGAGAAAAGGTTATATCGGTCAAAATAAAAAACAAATTAAGAATAACAAGAGATACTTGTACTTGTGAACTAAGTTTTGGTTGTTAGCCATATTAATATTTTGTGATATTTGTTCACTTTTGAGGGATACTTGGTATATTAATTTTATATTAATTTTTTGGTATATTATTAATCAGTTTTTTTAATTATTGTTGTAAGAATAACAAATTTTCCAAAAACGCTTAGTTAACCAAATATTCGCCATTTTATATTTGTCACTAATTATTTATTATCTCCCACACCACTTATTGGATTTGACTCAAACTTAGCATAAATTTGTATCTAAGTAAGACCATTTATGGAAAAAATTACCAGCATGATCTAACTTATCATTTTAAAACTGTGGCTATTTTATGGTATTTTTAGGGCGTTTTTGGCGTTACACCTTAAAAGCGAATAAACGGTGAGTTTTACGATAAAATGTAATGAATACCGTTTTGTAGCGAACTTTACTACCTATCTATTGACATCAAACTAAAAAAAATCAATTAGAGAATCAACAAAGTTACAGTTGAAACCGTGGCAAACATCAAGATAAAAAGGTGGAAAGTTGTCTGTTTTCAGCCAGAGTTCCCCCTAAAGCTTCGTTTTTCCCCATAGATTTTTATGACCTTGGTGTTAATAGATAGGTAATAGAATTTGCTACAAAACGCTATCCCTTACATTTAATCGTTAAACTCACCGGTTATTCGCAATTTAAGCTGTAACGCCAAAAAATCCCTAAAATTACCATAATAGCCACTGTTTTAAAATAATAAGTCAGATCATCCTGGTAATGTTCTTCTAAATGGTCTTACTTAGATACAAAATTTTGTTAAGTTTGAGTCAAATCCGACAAATGGTGTGGGCGATAATAAATAATCAGTGAAAAATATAAAACGGCAAATATCTGGTTAACTAAGCGTTTTTAGAAACACTTTTATTCTTGATTTTCTCTTTGTTTTGAACCATGTAAACTTTTTCCAGAGTCTGGCACTTTACTTATGGGACACCCTGTATATTTTATAAATTACTTTGTCCAGACTCACTCATTGTGGCTGTTTCTCTCATTCACTCATCGCGAACTGCAAGGCGCGAACTCAGTGCAATGTGCCAATGGACAATCCGCTCCACCAAGAAGAAAAGAAGTCTCGCAGTGGAGCCCTGAGGGACACCATAACTAACCTCCTGTTCCTTCGATCTAGCAAAATTTCCTAAGGTTTAGAAATTGACTCATGCTGTTATATTTATAGACCTAGTCTGATAATATAATTTTTAAATGTTTATTTGAAATATTGTACAGCTAGTAAACCATTATTAAATTATAAGCTCAGCAGGAAATTTCCAACCACGTCTGGTGTTTACATCTAAGCCTACATCAGAAAAGTTGTGTATTAGTTTGTAAACACCAGTTCCGGTTAGAACAGTCCAACTAAACCTAAAAGTTGTAATATCCAAATGCTAGTTCGGATCGTCCAGCCTATTTCCGGATATTACAATTAAACTCTTGTGAAGTGCTTTTTACTGCCCTACTGGACGTCCCTTTGAAAATAAGCATGAAAAAACCTGTGTATTTGTTCGAAATTTTGTTGTGTTATAAAGACTATGTATATTCTTAAACTTTATGATTTTACATATTGAGTATCGTGTCTTCAAATAGTTTTGTTGTTTGAATCTGTGTTATTAAAACATTGAAGAAACATGGGATATTGAAGTTGAAACTAATATTAGGTTGACACAGACGATGTCTGACAGTGAAGTATGTACTAAAGTTGACAGAAGATTGTCAGTCAGACATTTCATGTACACTTGGCACGGAACAGTTCTATTCTTGACGTTTTATTTCAACTGTACCTAAGTTTAAAAGTACTATAGTATGATACTTTATACGGTATATCTTCGTAGTCCGTTCTTAAACGAAGACGAGTACTCCTATTTACGGTAAAATTAGTAACTTATATGACTTCAACCAATTTACTTGTATAATTTATTCTATTCAAGCCATTTATTTCCACCTGCAAACAATAAGGAAAACAGTTATGAAATTACATTGTTTTACCCTGAATTTTGACGAGCCTTACATTTTATAGGTCAGCGTTAAAAGCGTGTATGGAATAAATTCATATAAAATACAACAATGTTTTTGACCGTAAACGTCCTATAACGATAGGTAGAAATTTCATGGTTTTAATATTGTAATCAGTTAGAAAAGAGCCTCTTGTCAGACAATAAAACTGCATTAGGCATTACAATAAATAATACATAAATTTAAAACGAAAAACAAACAAAAAACGTAAAACATAAATAAAAGTAAAAGCGTAGAAGTAGGTCGTTGAAGCAAATAAATCAAAAGGTTTTGAACAAATCATCACTGACTTCTTCACTGTTCTTGATTACATTTGTTCGTATAACATATTGTCACTTGATTGTGCTGACTGCTCAACCAGCTGTTGTAATAACTGCTTCCTTGTTATCAAAACAATGATAGCCAGGTTGACTTGATAGTCAAGGTTATGCTAAGCAAGTAACAAAAAGTTATTGGCTTAGCTCCTCGGGGTTCATTTGCCTGGGAGAATACCTGCGTGTGGATTATTAATAGGCGTGAAAATCGAATAAAAATGGGAATTTAAGTTACATTTGGACAGAAAATACGTTTTACGTTTCTATCAGGTAGTACAACTTTTTTGTAAGGATCTTTTTTAAAGAACGTATTTTTGTTGATGTAATACATTTTGTTGGAACCTTCCATATACTTCCGTTGTATAGTGGTTCATTGCGCCAAGCTTCCTCCCCTCCCCGCAGGTTGGGCACCACCTGGGAGGGCGACAACCTACGTTTTCATGTTAACCTTAGTGGCCTTAACAATAATCAAAATAAAACTGCGTATAACTGGAAGTGTTGTTGTGGAAGGAACCTTTTCTGGAAGGAATGTTGTATTGTTCTGACAAGGACTGTTCATTTAGAAACTGGGAAAGCTGTCACAGATGTCAACGTGTGTCCACAACTGCTCGGCATTATTCTGATTATGTGTCACACACAGTGAGACAATGCACTCTCCAAACCTCACTCTTAGCTTGACATTTATCTAATACAGTTTGCTAAGTGTATGTAGTATAAAGTAATTCTTTTTGCTTAAGCGGTCAGCTCTATATAATGATTTAATGATTATTATCTGAATTATAATAAAGATTTCCAACGTTCGTTCTCGTGAAGTATGTCGAGACATTTAAGAAAGATAAAATCCTGACCATCTGTAACTTGGAACAAACTATAAACTATAACTGAAATAGATCTTAATTTGTATTAAAGCTAAATAGCTAATTTATTACTAAATATTATTTTATTTAGTAATAAAAACTAATATATTAATAATGAATGTTATTTTTCAAACCTTAATAGCTGAATTATTAAAATTATCCCCCAAACTCTTACTTATGAATTTGTTACCAATGATTCACTAAGTTTCTATAACTTACTTCTTCTTTTGGATTTGTTTGTTAATCTAATTTAAAAGTTATGTCGAGACAAATTATAACTTTTGTGGACTGGTAATAAGTTGTTGGTTAAATTTTGGTTGAAAAGGTACCTTGTATTATAAATTTAGGTTGGGGTAATGTATATTTATAATTTTTATTAATTTAATATTTTTGGTTTCAAAATTTGAAAGGTTTTTCGTTAGAACATTGACATTTCTTCAACTCACCTAATTTCACTTAGTCTATTTCGCTTAGACTACAATTTCTAAACTACACATTAAGTCTGAAGTTAACTTTTACTCAAACCACTGTTCAAATCAAAACTTCGCATTAAAACGTAACAAAGCGTTTAATAATTTACACAGCTAATACAACTAACAATTGCGTGGTTTCAAAGATGCACACTTAACCAAAGAGATAACTTAATAACCTATTGCTTCTAAGACAGCAATTGTAGTAAGCAGAGACAACAAATCAAGACAAGATTAAATCCGACCGGTCTCAGAGAATTGTGGAGCTAATTCCGTAATGTTGTCTGAGAGTACTCCAGAGAAGATCTGTGTCCTCTTTCTGAAACAAGACAATCCCTCGTAGAGACAAACTTTGTTGTAAACGTTGCAATTGCAATGTCACTGCTGGACAATTCAGACCAATTAGTTAGCAAGAGGAAACGTTATTAAACTGTCAACCTAGTTTGGTAAAATAAGTATGTTTAAACTCCAATATAATTTGTTGGGGTCGTAGTAGTTCGAAGTAGATAGAAGGATACAAAACATAAACACTTATTTGTAAAAAATAAAAGTTTCAATTTTATAATATTACTACTCCAAAAGTTAACACAGCTTCAGATGTACCAACAAAACAGCCTCATTTAATTGTTATTTGGGACTTGTTGGTACCCGTCTCAACTTTACTATAGCAAATGGGTTTGTCAAGATTTGTTTGTTTTTAGCGTCTTCTTTGTTTTGAAATTCCAATAATATACCTTTACATATATACTTTTAATAAAGCTAGGGTTAATCCTAAAGTAGTACTTCATTTTTATCTTGAGTTTTACAACATTATTATTTTTGAAGAAGAGAACTTTAAGGTCAACCATATAAAAGAAAACTTTAATTTTAAAGATACAACACATTTCGCTTATACTATGGCAAACATTATTATTGAAACATTAACTTTTAAACATTTCAGTACGGTGATATAATTTGTAGACACTTGTACTTATGCTACTACATTATCCTTTAATAACATTAATGGACAGCTGGAAACAGAAGAAAACAAAAATGCTTTCTCAGAACAAAAGAAAATGTTTGCTACTGTGCTTCATCCAGTCCTGTTTGTATTCGTCTGTTGACTACTTTCAATTTATCAAAGAGAGTTTTAGATGTGATTGTAATACTCATTTTATTCTTAATATCTGTATTGATTTTGCTTCGAGTGGAACAAACTGCGTAAGAAGTAAAATACAAAGTAAGAAAACTAACTCATTTCACTGCAGCAAATTATGGTCTCAAGGCTACAGAGTGTTTTTTACTAACGCAAACCAAGTTTTAAACTATATAAGTCATTATTTTCGAGCTATACGAGGTTTTTATCTTTGAATGATTAGTTTATTCACTTCAATGTCTATTAACTGGTCTGTATTGTGGCAGTAATAATGTGGTTTTAATTTCTACTTTGACGTTAAGGTAAAACAAATGCAATCATAATTTTTGGCAAAGATAAAAGAGTGTTTATTGCTGGAGAATACCTAAGAACAGGATCATTTTTTTGTAAGGAGGCATTTGAGGTCAAGTTTGCAGGTTTGAGTATTCTTAACCAATCTAGCATTCACAGACTCGTTAAAATTTGAAACGAAAATGGTTTTGTAGAGAACAGAAAACTTAACAGATTGCTGACTGGACAGAATAAAGAAATTTTGAAAAATGTTAGGGTTATTTAGGAAAAAACATCTAAAAATCGTTTAACATTCAGAAACAACCAAAGCAACTTGCTCACTCACACCTGCAAACTTGACCTCAAACACCTCTTGACAGAAAGAAAATGATCTTGGTCTTGAGATTCTTCAACACAAACACGCTTTAGTTTTTTGCTAAAAATCCATGCGTAACAAAAATTCAAATCAATTCAAATTCGTTTATTTTCAATTTTTTAATTGCTGGACAAACCAAGCTTACATAAACTTGTCGGTGCTCTTGGAAGGCACAATTATTTTAATGTATTCATGTGTACAATAATATTAAATTATGAGTACCAATAAATAAATAAATTTTTTTCTTTTGTTTTTGTTAAAGTTGTGCACGTACAGTCTTAACAATAATCACAACATGCAAATGTAACTATAAATATTGATAAAGTTAGTAAACCACAAAGAATTATATTGAGAAATAATGAAAGTAGCCGCATTACATTTCATGGATTTGACATAATATACATTGCAGGAACAAGCAGCCAGATAAACATCAATAATAAAGACGATATTACATGAAAGCAGGAAATCTTTAGAATTCCTCATAATGAACTTAGTACATTAAAGATAAATATTTGTAAAATCCTTAACAACGAAAATATTTAAAAATGTATTATTGAGAACAACTAATTTTAACATTTATTGGAAGCTAAAAACCATACCTACAAAAGTTTAAAGTACTACGATGGTAATAATCATTGGCTGTAATCTGAACTTAAATGCTTTCATATTTGTCAACAATTTTCTAACTTAAAATGTCCTTCAGCTTCCAATTTCATAATTAAATGTTCTTTTAAATGTTTTGGTTAGTCAACTTGTGTAAATAAATATTTACTTGCTTTAATCTTTCCTTCCCATGAGTGCATTTTCATTAATTGTAATTGTTTGTGTTTGTTCAATGTTCCAAAATGTAATTATGTAGTGTTGTGCTTTGTTATGTTGTGTTGCTGTAGCATGAGGGCTGTACTAATCTGCTTTTGCTTAACAATAAATTTGTATTCCTTTTTCCTATTACTGCCTTCCAGGAATTCAGAGTGACAAAGGTAGGTTTATATTTAAAAATTTAGCCGAGGTTCTTGCCAGTGCTCAGCAAAAGTAAGCGGAACAAACTAAACCATACCACATTGTATATGCCATTTTACTCCATGGAAGTTGGTTACATGTTTCTTGGTAAATATATTTTGGCGCCCAAAAATCATAGTTCCAGTTTGGTAATGGCACTTCATATCTGGCAGGACATGCTATCAAATTGTTCTATTCTCATTTAGCCTTATAAACTCATCTAATACCGTGATATTTCTTTTAATATAAGCTTAATATATAGAAACTTTTGTCGTTAATTGTCTCATGATGTTTTCCTGATTCACGAGCAAACGTTTCTGTGTATTTCTATGGTATTGTACTTATTTGTAAAGTGCATTAAGGCAAATGCTTTTGCATATTAGTACTATTTGATGTTAATGCTGTAAATGTTCAGGACGGTTAGCTTAACCTTATCAGAAACTTTGTATTTCGGATATATAATACGTACAAGGTAGAATCAAAACCACAATTTACCCAAAATACAGATTAGAACTGATATTGGTGAAGGGAACTTATAGGGTATGCTGAAACCCATTGTCCTGTAAAGCTGATGATTGGTCTAGCCTTGTAAAACGCAACACGATATTAACTCCTTAATGTCCATCTATAAACTTTGTGTGTGGTACATTTTGGGCAATCAAAAAAGCTAGAATAAATACTTTGTATAAATATTAATAAAGTTGGAAAACCACAGTTTCTTCTTAAAGAAAACTAAATCTTTCCATTACAGTGGATCAACTACTGATGTATTCAAGCATCAAAGAGACTAACGGACCTTGAAGCCTTAATACTGAACAGAAAGAAATGGAGAGAAATAAATGAAGCATTTGCTGAAAAGTAGTTTCCCTGGTTCAAGATTATTTGTCAGAGAGCTTGAGCAGATTTAGCTCATAAATTCTAACCTTCAACTCAGAGAACATGATAAATAATCTTATTTAATCCCAGTTTGAACCAAGCTGCTAAACATTTGTATCAAATTGAATTCCTTTCCCGTAATCAGAAATAAATGTGTTGACAACTTTGATATCAGAGTATTTCATTTTGTATTATTGTAATACGTACTAAACTGATAACACAATTATGTAAGTAAAACTACAAGTAAAGCCTTAAAGTGTATTAAGAAACTAAGCTAATATAATACAATTAGCTATATCATTTATCACGTTTTGATCTTAAATACAATTAGCTCTAATTAATTTTAATTTGTTTCTTGAATCTTTCCATATTTCCATAAACGTAACATTTATTACAAATACAAATGAATTGTAAATCTAAAACAAGCCAACATGCCTATAAATATTTCAACTATATACTTGTTTTAACGTACTGTACCTTGGTTTTAAGCCGGTGGCTCTATTTTATACATTTTCATAACTATTCACATATGTAAAAGCAACACCTTATGACAATTTCTATAATTGTCCAGATACGTAAACATGATTACAGCGAGTGGTAAATAACAGTACAATACACCTAACAGGTTCAGAATAATAATTATGTATAAATGGCTGGAATTTCTCAAGTATCCTTGACAATGTTGGTTTTACCAATGAAATATCAGAAAAAGTTTCTGTAACCCGAGCAATTGTGAGTCCCTCAAACGTCAAATAGGAAAAAGGTTTGCTACTAAAATTACAATTGCGTAAATACATAATTTTGTAAATACAAGAATTACAGTGTTTCTTTAAATCCTTAACCTTATTTTAGGAAGCATGTTAAATTGAATCAAGTAACATTGAGTTATCAAAGTTTTTGTTTAAAGTTATTAAAAATGTTCATCTGTTGTAATAATTTTAGGAGGTAATCTCGCGTTATTAATTTGACTATTTAATCAACGGGTTTGTTCAAACTTCAATATATATTATCTAGATCAAAAGGTATAAAGCAGATACACTTGAGTAACCTGTCAGCCCGGTCTAATTTCGTGGAGGGACTAAAGTTGGGGAAGTTTGTTGCACTTGTCGACGAGGGGAGGATTTTTCTGAAATTGTGTGAAATGTTTTCATGGGGCAAAACTAAAACATATAGTTTAAGTACGGACTTTCCAGCCACTTCCAGTAACGTTTCGGGTAGTTACTCACCCGTCTTCAAAAGGACACACTAATCTAGGAACTACATTTAATTACTATCTTAACAAGTATTCCAAAATATACCCCTACATCATGAAAATTGATGGCTTGTCAAAATTACAATTACAAATATGGACAAGTAAAACAAGGACACGTTATAGAGATAAAACTAATGTTAGCCTAACAATCAAGCTGAAAAAACAAATAGCTGAAAAACACAGAGATGTGGTAAGAGTGAAAAGTCTCACCCAGACTCGGACCACGAACCTCGCACTACGGGGGCACGCACTAACTTCCCAGTAGGTCGGTAGTTGACAGCCCGGTCTGAAAAATGAGTGGAGGGCAGGTTGGGAAGTTTGGGCACACAGCCGACTTGTGCTAAGGCCTAACTGTATTTAGTGTGGTCTCCATGCTTCGCTCACATGGGCGTTCAGTTACGAACGTGTATGTGTGTGTTAGTTCATCTATTTCTGAGGTCATTGGGTGTCTGGGTTTTATGTTATCGATGACTTTCTGGCTGAAATTGTTTACTGTTTTGAAAATGGGTTTAAGCATAGGTATCCAGAGGGGCCTAACTTCTATACTACTTTGGCTAATGGGATTGTTATTTAGTTTTATCAAAGTTCCCTCTACAAATTTTCTTTTGTAAAATGTGTTTCATGGTGGAGAATTTTAACGTTATTGAAGTCAAAAGTGTTCATGATCCCATGCGTGTTTTGCTAATTTGAGAGACATATTTTTAAATTCTTTTGTGTTCGTTAAGGCGCGTCTGTAAAGGGCGCTTGGTTTCACCTATATATTCCCTATCACATTCACAGCGAACTGTAAAGCACTACGAGGATTGTTCCTCATTTTAGGTTTAGTTTTACAAGGTGTCTAAGTGTATTTTGGGTTTTAAAAAGCACTGAGAAACCTAATGCATACAATAAGCATACCATATATACCTAAAGTTTCAGAAAAATAAGAAGAGTAGCTAGGAAGTTTAACATAAGAACTGCTTTTAAAACCCAAAATACCTTAGACAACACCTCTGTAAAACTAAATCTAAAAATGAACAATCAAGTTTACAGCATTCGCTGTGAATGTGAATATATAGGTGAAACCAAGCGCCCTTTACATTACTACAAAAAGAATTTAAAATATGAAGAAACCACATCTTCAAAATTACAAAACACGCATGGGATCATGTTTACACTTTTGACTTCAATAACGTTAAAATTCTCCACCATGAAACACATTTTACAAAGAAATTTGTAAGGGAACTTTGATAAAATAAATAACAATCCCATTAATAGGTGTATGAAGTTAGGCCCTCTGGATACCTATGCTTAAAACCATTTCAAAACATAACAATTTCAGCCAGAAAAAGTCATAACAGATAACATCATGACCCTCAGAAATAACGAACTAACACACACATACACGCCTCGTAACTGAACGCCCATGTGAGCGAAGCATGGAGACCACACTAAATACATGTCTCGTAACTGAACGCCATGTGAGCGAAGCATGGAGACCACACTAAATACAGTTAGGCCTTAGCAATGTTATATTTTCTTGTTTTCATGATATTATGTGCCGCCTCCCATGAAAACATAAAGCCCTCGTCGGCTGTGTGCCTCAAACCACTCCCCTCCACTCATTTTCAGACCTGTCAACTACCGACCTACGGGATGTTAGTTGGTGCCCGTAGTGCGAGTTCGTGGTCGAGTCTGGGTGAGATCCTTTCAATTAATAACTACTTACCACATCTCTGTGTTTTTCAGCTATTTGTTTTCAGCATTGTATTTAAGGCTACATGTAGTTTTATCCTATAACGTGTCTTGTTTTACTTGTCCATATTTGTAATTGTAATTTTGACAAGCCATCAATTTTCATGATGTATATTGTAAAATATTGGTTGGAATAGTCCTAGGTTAGTGCTTAAGTTAAGATAGTAATGTACCTTTGAATACGTTCTAACTACCGAAACGTTAGGAGTAGTTTTCTCCGGAAGTGGAACAATCCGTTCTTTCCTTTTACTTAAGAACATTTTTTAATTGCGTGTTTTAATAAGAGGAAGGATCCTTCCACCGGTTTTAGGTGATTGGGCGACGCAAAGTATGTCAAAAGAAACTTCAGGGCCCTTTAAACATTCCCCAAAGGGGTTTCAAATGTCTCTTTCTTCAAAAGTTGTGGTGAGTAGGGCATACATTGAAACTCACCTTGTATAAACGAACTTTGTATTCTAGGGAAACACCCCCATATTATTAAATTGAATACATGTTCACCGTTAAATTATGGCCGTAAAAAGCAGCAAAATCTAACCAAAATTATTTTTTATGCTACAAGAACCATGTGATTCGCGTTAACAGTAGTAATTCTTACAACATAAAACGTTTGCTCAGAAATAGTTCACACATTGAAACCCCTGATGACTGATGAACACCAAATGTTAGTTTTGTCTCATCGCTTTTTCTGAGTTGATGAGATCGTTGTTTGCTTCAGAGCCGCTGTAACAAAACATGTTTGTTTTAAACCTTGTATTATATTTACCGTCATTAACATTATTTCCCTACTTCAAGAAACCTAGATTCCCATAATGCTTTACTTCTTCATGGTTTAAGAATTATATTTGAGCTTTTTATTAAACTAGTTTACCACATCGTGCATTCAACCAATGGAATAAATACAAAGGGAGTCCAGTATGAGCATATTTGATACATATTACATGATTTTATTATGACGACACATATATCGAAGTATATATTTCATAGTAGATTCAACGTGAAAGGACTTCATATTGAATACATGTACGGAGATTAAACTGGCTTGGAATATTGGGTTGTATCCTGTAGCAGTTTACGTCAGGGTCTTCAATACATAGGAGATGAAATATGGTAACAACGGTCCAGCTGTATATTCTAGCAGAGGTACAGAACACCACGACACACACATTGAAGCATATATTACATGGCATTACACGTGAATGGACTTCATATGGAATACATTACAGAGATTAAACTGACGTGGAATATTGGGTTGTATCCTGTAGCAGCTTATGTCAGGGTCTTCAATACATAGGAGATGAAATATGGCCATAATATCTGACAATCAGCTGTATATTCTAGCAGAGTACAGTATACATGACACAAACTTTGGAAGCATATATTACACTTGTAAATTCCATAGACTTCATTTTGAATACATACAAGGAGATTAAACTGCCTTGGAATATTGGGTTGTATCCTTTAGCAGTTTATGTCAGGGTCTTCAATACATAGGAGATGAAATATGGAAATATCTGTCCAGCTGTATATTCTAGCAGAGGTACACGGGAAGTACATGAATGGACTTGAAGCATTTGAATACATGCAAATTGCAGGTACTAGATTAACACATTTAACAGATAAACCGGCTTGGAAAATTGGGTTGTATCCTGTAGCAGCTTATAAAGTGCCCAGGGTCAATACATAGGAGATGAACATGGTAATATCTGTCCAGCTGTATATTCTATCAGAGGAAAACATCCTTTACAGGAGCATATATTAAAGTAAATACACTGTGAAAGGACTTCATTTTGAATACATGCAAGGAGATTAAACTGGCTTGGAATATTGGGTTGTATTCTGTAGCAGCTTAGCCTTGTCAGGGTCTTCAATACATAGGAGATGCAATATGGTAATATCTGTCAGCTGTATATTCTAATAGAGGTACAGAATAACACGAAACAAACATTGAAGCATATATCACACGGGAAGACATTTTAATGCAAATGACGACCTCATATTGAATACATTATGGAGATTAAACTGGCTTGGAATATGGGGTTGTATTCTGTAGCAGCTTATGTCAGGGTCTTCAGTATATAGAAGATGCAATATGGTAATAACTGTCCAGCTGTATATCTCTAGCAGATGTACAGAACAACACGACTCACACATTGAAGCATATCTTTTATTACATGGAAATTACTTAAAACGTGCATTTCATATTGGAATACTTCAAATTGAACTTTTACCACATTGTAAACGGAGCATGCTATTTGGTTTAATTCTGATTAGACACAAATATTAATCCATTTCTTCGTCTAAAAAAAAGGACATTATATAATATTCAGCACACTGAGATTAAAATGGTTGGAATTGCGGCCTTGGCATATTGTATCCTCAAGGCTTCACCCAATGGGAGAGATAATAATCCACCTGCTGAAGCAAACGCGTATGATAATTATAACAAACTACACTTACTTCTACTTCCAAGAAGCCGTTTCTATTATTGTGATATAACTATTTAACATTGAAACAACATTCTGAAACTTGGGTTTTTTGAAATTACGGTTGAATTATAAGGACTGGGTATAGACTGTAACAGTTTTATCTGTGAAAGGATTCTTCCGTTTAGAGATAAAATTATGTTGTATATCTGTATTTATCCAGCCAGATCATTTTAGTAACCTGATTTAACCTGAATAGAAACATATAGTATCATCAGGCTCAAATACTAGGTACCTAAATTTATAAATTGTATGCACTATGGCCATAACTTGTGATTCTTTAAAAATTACACAGCTATAACTACTTTTTCTAACTTAGGCTAAAAAAATCAGCTCAGAAACTTCAAACAAAATAGTCAAACAACTTGCCTGTTGTTGAGTCTGGTTTGTTTGAGCTCAGTTAGGTTTGAGGCTTTGAGTTGGGAGAAGGCAGCAGCACGAACTGAGTCAATGCCTGGAGAAGAAAACGCGTGAGTAGTAATCCAAAGCATTGCTGTGTATTGGCTTTACGTGTTTACTGATTTAAAAGCCTCAGTATTGTTTTCACAATAAAAACTCACTGGATTGCGTGGGGTTGGTAATTATGCGAGGAAAAGCCTACCAAGTCTTTTCTGTAATAAAAAGGCTCAGCTGGTAAAAGTCTGTACTGTTTAAATTATAGACCTATTTACGTAAGTTGTAAAATAGTTAGGCGTGCTCAAGAAATACCCTTTAAAAACCACTGGTAAAAATCTTAAATCAAGACCAACTGTTTTTAAATAGTTATAACGTGTTTCTGCTCAAAAAAGGCCTGTATCTGGTTGTATCATTTAAATTACATATCACAGTCCTGTAATGTCTGTGTTGTAAAATATTAGGATCGTTTTACTAGGTCAAAAGGTTAGCCTTAAAAGTACACAGTAAGTTTAAATTATCATAGACATTCTCTGTAGTTGTAAATAGTTAGTACGTGTTCTTTAGGCCTTTAAACGTCTTGAATTGGTAAAAGTCCCAGAAATTAACACCCTCCGGCTGTTACCATTACTTGTTAGGCCTTTAAAAAGGTCAGCCTGTAAAAGTCCATTGTAAGTTTAAATTTAATTAACAGGTTGTAAAAATTCGTGCCTTAAAAAACTTTAGCCTGTAAAAATCCAGACAGAAAATTAACAGACCTATTCAGTCTGTGGTAAAATGTTAGATAAGTTTCGTTAGGCTAAAAAGCCTTAGCTGGTAAAAGTCCTGTACTGTTTGAAATTATCACACCCATTCAGTCTTGCGTTGTAAAAAGAAGTTAGGTAACGTCTGTTAGGCCTTAAAAAGCTTGGTAGTTGGTAAAACTGCATTGATCACAGAGCTATTCAGTCTGTGTTGTAAAATAGTTAGTACGTAGTTGTTAGTTTGCCCAAAAAGTTGGTCTTAGCTGAGGAGTCAGGTAATGCATGAAATTTTCACAGCACCTATTCAGTTCAGGTTGTAAAAAGTTAATCGTGTTCTTAGGCCTTAAAACCTTATTGGTAAAAGTTGGTACAGAATTATCACAACCCTATTCCACCAGGTTGTAAAATAATAGTCAGTACGTGTCAGGGGTCATTTTTAAAAAAGCCTTAGCCTGGTAAAAGTCCAACGTAACAAAATATTATCACAGGAAGATGCAGTCTGAGCTGTAAAATAGTTAGATAATGTGTTTCGTTAGGCTGTAAACCTTGACTTGTCTTTTAAACACAAACACAGATTAAAAGCCTTAGGTTTTAAACTTATTTGACTTTTCAATGCAGTCAAACACGAGTATATCGGATTATTGGTGATAATGTTTACGATATAGTTATAAAAACTGTCAGAGGAGTTGGTTGACAATCTTGGAGAAAAAAAGCTACACAAATTTCAGTTCAATTCAAACCTGGAATACACTCGGTATCTTATAATGCTTTGACTAATTAATGTTTAGAATGTAGTCGACAATAGTAATGGATTATATTGTTCACCAAACTAAAAGAATATATCAGGCAAATTCAAAATTGTGAGCTAACGAAACAAAGGTGCTTCATTCTACACGGTGGGAGAATCCTGACAATTAATAGTATTAAAATGTAATTTTCTATACTTATATTTACTACAGTTGATAATAATACTCGTAATGTTGTATAGCAAACAAGAAAAAGTGGCTTTGCAAAAATGTACAACCATTTGGACTCATACATGCACACAACATCACATAATCATTTACCCTTAAGCAAAAGCATTATGTACACTGAATCTGCAAGTTTGTGTATATACTCGTATATTAAAAACCATATACTTTTAACCTAAATACCAATATTCAATCAATTCTCATAAAAATTGTCACTGAATTCTTACCTGTTGTAGTAGGTTGTATGTTTGTTGTTTATTTTATTAGTTTTATTGTTAACACAAGGGATGCATTGTTTATTGACTAATAAATTGTTATTGTTAGGTACTGTACTTTCAAATACAAAAACTCGTTTATTTTCAATTTCCTGTTAACAGCATACAACATACAGCATATTTATGTGTGGATTTTAAGCAGTTTTTAAAATGTTTATAAAATAAAACTTCTACCCGTCCTATTACAACCCCACGAACCATGGTAGTTTTTTGTTCATTCAGAAACGATGAAAAACATCCCTTATAATATTTTAACCTCGGAAATTTGACCATCGTCAACAATAAACTTCAAACTAAGAATTGAATCAAGGAAAGTGTAAAACAAAGTTGTGACACAATGAAGAACAATGAATGTAACAAGATGTGATTGTGGGTCGTACATTCAGTCAATAGAATTCAATCTAAATGATTGACCGCTATACAAATATACAAATACGAGTACAACAGACTCTACCATCAGACCTCCACCAGCTCTCTCATATTTTAGATTGTTAAGAACTCTTAAGTTCAAGCTTTTGCACTTGGACTATGTATTTGCAATTTATCTTAGTTTAAACTCTCGTGTTCAACTTATCTGTTCAAACTGGAATTTTAAAGTTTTTGAAGAACCTTTTTAAAAATTTGTATCTTTAGTGTAAAATTAATCTAAAATAAAAACAAGCACGTGGACTTGATAGCTTATTTTATGGTTTCAATTTGAAAACTTAAACATCCTATTGTTTTGTGGTTTTAGTAATAGTTTTGGTATTTTAAAGAATATTCAGGGAAATCCACCAAAGCTTTATGCAGTTAAACAGTTTATTTTATTTTACAATGAAACTGTTGTACGTCTGTGTGAACAAGTTATGGACCAAAGGGAATAACCGCACATTGGAGTATATAAGTTTTATCGAAATGTATTATAAAATACAATTTTTTACTCTTGTAAACTTTTGGTATTATAGTACAATTTAATGGTATTTGTTAACTGTAAGTTTGAATATAATTAATAATTGCCCTTAGCATCAATATGCTAAACACTATGCACCAATAATACTTACATGATAAACCGTTTCAGATATAAATTTTAAAAAATAAAAATGGCCTACCATACGTGAAGAATTTTAGGTACCCATGTTTAATTCATTGTTTTGCATAAGGTACTTGTATATATATGTTATCCAAACTCATCTGTTGTTTTGTCCAAATATGTTCACACACAGGTTCGGTATCAGGTTCTTTGCCATATGTTGGGGCCGGTTTTTCGCACACTCACTGGTTTGTTGCAATAAACAGTTTTATGAAGATATATACTCTGACCACAACTCTGATATATTGTTGACATATCCGTATCGCAATACGGCAAATGTCAGCAATAACTCAACTTCCGGTTTGGATGACGAGAAGCGGAAATAGTTGTCCCTCTCTCGGTACGTGTTGTGACTACTGAAAATTCAGGATCCCTTTGAACTTCCGGGTTCATTTGTGCAGCAAACAAATCTGTAGCAGACATTAAATTTAATTAGGGCTTATATATAAAAGTAAAACACAAATTGTTGACAAGTGTTATAGCGTTTTATGAAACCTTTTTGTGAAACCTAATAAACGAAAAATATTTAAACTTTATAAAATTTATGATTATTTGTTAGCATTTTAAAATAATTTTTATAAACGACAAACTTAACTCATGTAATATAAAACAGTATTTTGTAAGCTCTGTTTGTCACATATAAAAGTTTTGGTAAACAACTAAATTACAACCGAGCCGACACACAAAACACCGCTGGCGTGAGGGAAGCGGATTTTTCAGTGTATTAGTCAAGGTCACTCATTGTAACCATAATTAGCTAGGCTCAGAGTCTCGCTTCGGCCGTAGCTTTTCGTGATCTATCACCACAGGGTTAAAACTTACTGTACGACTAAACTCAACAACAAACCTCAATAATAATTATCTCACTGAAAGTCCATTTTATAGCGTTGCAGTATTTATTGCGAATAATATGAGCTTGTAATTGTTGCTGTTACGTGTTTGACTGCGTTTGTTAAACGTGAAGTGTTTTACAATTATATTATTACTAGTGAGACGATACTCATCTTGGTATTCTTTTTTGACCAATCATAGTGCGTACTCAGAATAGCGTGTACGTGACACAATCTAACCTCATAGTTTCTTCTCGTTGAATAATGTTTAATCTAACGCACCAAAAACGAGTTAATTAACAACTCCTGTTCAATAGGCACATTTGCCAAGTTATTTCTGCTAAGTAGTTTTGGTTTAAATCCCTCATTTTGCGGTTTTGGAAGGCACGCTAATTATAAGTAGGTTTCTTCATATGCAGAAAGAAATTGGTAGTACGATTTTTAAACCTACCTACTATAACATCATCTTTGTTATTACTAATTTAAAACCCATTAATGTCATCGTAGTTATGCTGTGACAGAGGTTTAAATAATAATCTAAGCATGTAGTTTTGGAAAAATATCTAAGAGTTGGCAATGAATGCTGGGTCTGGCACAAACTAGCTCTGAAAATGGTTACGAGTAAATTTAATATTTTCTTAAAAATAATTAAAACAACACAATAGCAATGTTTTACATTTTCCTGTCTGGCCTACAACGCCCTGCTTCCAAAAGAACTTAAAACCTATCTTCTGATTACATAACGACTGAATAAATAATACAATTTTTAATAGGGGTCAACACGTTGGTACAGCTTTATTGGATTTCAGTGTTTTTTTACAAAAGTGGAACTATGCAGCAAAAAGAAGGTAAATATCTCAGTGTATAACATTAGTATTTCGTTCCTGCAGAAGTTCAGAGTAACTTCAAACTCCTATATACTCGTATACGTACCTGGAAATAATCTCTGGGTTTGATTCATCGGTAGCATAATGTGGGTTTGAAAGCAAATCACGTTTCCAAGTCTAAGCTCCTTCGTAGCTTGGTAAAAGTATCAGATTGACCCTAATAACCCAACAATGCTCTTTCCATTATGTATTTTCTGTCTATTATCCAGGTGGACTTGGGTTTCATAATGTGAAATGCTTTTGTATGCTACAAAGGTAAAACGTTTGGTTTCCTGCCACAGTAATTCAGGTCTTAAATCCCTCATTGTGCTGATTTAGAAGGCACCTATTAGTAGTTTCCGTCATGTAAAACAAGAGGTTTTAGATGTGAACGTACGGGTTTAAGCCGTTAAGTTCAAGTATATTAAAACAAGGGCTTATACAAATTAGTCAGTATTTTTGACTCTTGAACAAGTCCAACTAATACAGCAGCAGCTACAGCTATAACAATTATAGGCAATACCGGTCTGGAACTGTTTGACGAGGTAATTCACCACTTATATAAATTCTTTACGTGAACAGTTTCTCCTCTTATAAGCGGTAGAACACGGGAGTAATCCATTTACACCGCGGCTTGGATTAAATGTAGCAGTTCCAGTTCCACGCTGTGAGCGTGCTTCAATGCTTTCCATCTCAGAATGTTATTTATTGTTAAATGCGGCAACATAACTCTTTCACAAGTAAATTTGTTCTCTAGCTGTGTAATACGAGTACATTACATCGTACACTACATTCTTGTATGAGAGAGGGGGGTGGGTTGTTTCTGCTTTTTCCACAATAATCAGCACTATATAAGTTGTGCTTGATTCACGACGATACTCATGACAAATATACAAGTTTATCCGTAATCTTCTATACTTATAATATTTTAACAGACCATTTTGGTTATTAACCCACGTTGGATACTTAATGTTGTTGTTGATGTGGATAGTTAAAGCCAGAATATCATCACTTTTGTAGTCCGTCAAGCCACCATTTTTATTTTTAAACAGGCAGTTTGCTAAACTTACACAATAACACAAGTTGAACTTACGCAATAACTGCACTACAATAACAAGGTGAAATTTTCTCTTGTGACAATACACAAAAGAACTGTAAACGCAAATAAGTTATATATTTTACTGCACATTACCATTGAATTTACTTGTAGATGCCCAACTCAAAATATGGGACTTTTGTCCGTGAATTCAGCCAATGTCGGAATCAACCCCCAGATGCTTTTTAAGAATTTTTCAAGACAATAAAAATCGGGTTGTAAGACAGGTACGGGTGGAATTAACCTTGGTATATCTAACTGAAAATGATTGTTGGACTACAACCTAAAAGTAGTAGCCAAAGGTGAAAGTTATACCACGAAACTGATGGTGAAAATAAGGAATGCTCTATACAAGGGAGAAATGGGTGTGTATGATAGACATGTGTGCTTGTACGAGTCTGAAGGATTATACATAGCTTAATTTGGCGTTATTTGGTTCTTTTATGCTGGACAACACTTATTTTAAATATGTAGAATGCAAATATAATTATTATTACCATTACTAATTTTTTAATCTCAGTTTAATTTCCATATTGTAAATGGAACCACAAATCTTTAATATACAACCACACAAATTAGACAGAACAGTTGTATCTTGAAGAGGATAATTTTATGCAATGACCCGATTGTTTTTGATCAGTAATTGTAGGAACAAATCAGGAACAAATCAGGACAAGCTTAAATCTGGCCACAGTCCAAGAGAAATGTAAAGTTAATTTTCCAGTGCTATTTGAGAGGACTAGGGGTAGCAACATCTTTATGTCCTTTCCCCGCTTTGAACACGCTTTATTTCTGATTTCAGGAAAGGGATCAATTTAAAATATACAAATATTAAACTTGGTTCAGACCGGTATTAAATAAGATAGTTTATTATTATCCCGAGTTGAAGTTTTAAAGAGAGTTTATGAAATCATGTACTCAAGCTCTCTGCACGGAATAAATCATGAACCAGGAAACTTTGCTGCAAATAAATGCTTCATTTACTTCTGCGCATTTATTTCTGTAAAGTTCTTTAGGAAGTATACATTGACAATGTTTTCCTTTTGAGACGAGATCAGTGGTTTATTAAACTTAATCTGCAAAGAAATTCGTACGCGTGTCTTTTAAGAAATGTATGATTTTCGTAAAAGCCTTTTCTAATATCTATTAATTATTGTTGAAAACAACCGTATGCCTCTGAGTGATCAATAAGATGTACATTTTAAGGAGAAGTGGAATAAGGAAAAGTTAAAACATAAAGAAAAGGACTGGGAGAAAAAGTAATAGAAAGCGAGGTTATGAAGGAGAAGAAGGATAAGATTTGGACTGAGAGAAAAAGGGGGGAAATTAAAAGAAACCAATGGATTCAAGGCCAACTCACCTTACACTCTACTAATACTTTTTGAATTGATTAATTAAAATAAATTAAATAAGGGGCATTTTGAAGCCTTTTAGGTGAGAATCCTGTTAAAAACATTATGGTTTCACATTTTAGGGGCAGGGGTTCTGCTACTCTAACCCTTCTCAAATACTGTACGGTCACGTGTTCTTCAAGAGGCAATCTCGCTCTCGTCCTCTTGTCATTCTATCCGTTCATCAAGAGCCTTTGAAGATATGAGAACTTCGTTCATAAAAAGCTTTAAACAAAAATACAATTATTTACTGGATAGTTTAATTAGTTTTATGTTTAATTTACTACACAGTTAAATTAATTATACAATTTCCAATCCACCAAATCATCCCACATTTGCCCACTTTGGTGCCATTGGTCAGTTATGGGGTAGCCCTAATGTAAATCATAAGCTCAAGTGTACTACAAGAAAGTACAGATATTAAGAGACAAGATGTAGTTATACTTTATTGAAAACTTCTCTTTGGTGAATTGAAAAGTAGTCACAAGATGAATATAATAAAGTCGAGAAGGAAAACAGATGCGGACTCACAATTGTTGAAATTTTACTTTTGTTTTGAGTAAGCTTTATTCTTTCACTTCGTTCACAGTTTTCCATTACTGTTATTAAAGATTTGTAAAGTGTTATAAATAAAAATACATTACCAATATTATCGGAATTATGTAATTCACTACCTAACTGTTGCTTGCCCCTATGCTTCACCAAAGGGAATTAAGACTATTTAAACAAGCCCAGTGTAGCTTTGGTGACAATTTGGAAATATCAAAAGGATTTTTATTTAAATGGAATACTTGTAGCGTATTTGTTTGGATTTATTTCTTTTTCTTATTTTTTCGATAAAAGAAAGAATGAAAGATTACGTTGTAAAGAAAAATATATGTAGGGAGAGAATGGAATAATAGACAATACTTTAATTTCCAAAGTTTTAAATATTCAAATTATGTTGCATGGTAACCGTCTTTCAATCAATGGTTTAACTTTACTCAACACGACTATGTCGGAACTTGCAATTTTAAAATTCTCTGATTGGTCGAACAAGTGCAACTGCAGTCTTACTTCTCGACAAATCAGAACGCTGTATTTTCGCACATATATACACTAACTCTAGGATCGGCCGTCCATTTCTTGTTCTTCAGTGATCTGTTACCCGCTTAGGTAAGTGGAAATTTTTACTTAACTATTTCCTTTCTAAACCTTTATGCTCTTGTACCATTAGTTTCATTCTCTTTCTATAGCTTTGGCCCTTCAGGCGATGGATTACTTTATCTAATTGCAAAATGTCTTATTTTCGGAGCTCAAGATGATCGTTAGAAGTATTATTTAAATCAATATTCTAGAATGTGAAAAGTTTCATTGAAAAAATATGCATTATACATTTTATATAGAAAACAAATATATTTTCAAAACTTCATGTACACCTTAAACAATAAATTATTAGTATTAATTCACTCCATGGTGTTACACACTTCCTATAAATTGAAATCGTTCCAAAAAAACTAATAATTTTTTAGGAAAAATCTTTTTCAAATAAAAACTGTACAATAAAAATTGTACCAAATATTTTAAAATAAGATAATTTATACTTAGACAATTACTCGCATATCAACATATTTTGGATTGAATAAGCGGAAACAAAACAATATTATTAGTCATTCATCAGATAAACATGACTTTTTCTTTAAATATAAAACGTTTCCGATTTGTACAAAACGTTCAAACTGTTGATTATGTTAACAGGCATATGATCTTGTAAGACATAGGTTGTAAATACTATATGGGTTGTACCCTGTCTTAAAAATATTTAATAAATATCTCTTTAAAAAATAAATACTGTGCAATGCAATCGACATTACTTCTATCTGAGTATGTCGAATTATTAAAACTAGGACTAAAATAGACATAAGATCGAATATCCGAAGAAATAAAGAACATTTATATCAGATAGCCAGAACCTTTCCACGCAAAAACTAAAACGATCAAACGAGAAACGAGAAGACATTCAAACGGTTGGTGATGCTAATGGATACATGTCCTTGTGAGTTGTAAATATGGTACACATATCATTTTGCCTTTCATATAGTACACACTCTACTGCACTGAAGCAAAAGTGTACATTTTTACCGAGAAAGAGATGGTTCTGAGAGAGAAATGTGTGAATCCGTCCAATTTGAGAACTGTCAATATTGCACAATACGAGGCTGAGATGCCTTTTCACGTAACTCCTGCCATATGTTCAGACTCATCTTTACGCGCAACTTCCCAAGATAATGTGCAAAACATATGTTAGTGTATGTTGGTGGTGGTGTATGACGATACAAAGGCCTTCGGCCTCAGATTTTCTGTTCTATTACGACAGAAAAATCTGCCTTCGGTCTCAGCTTAGCCTCCTGATTGATCACGAGCGTAATCACTTTTTTGGCCACCATTTTGAAACGACTTAATAGACTTTTATAAATTTTGGTATATTGACGCATGGGAAAAATACAGATTTATTTTAAATTTTATCAAATTGGACAACATTTGTTTTTTAGATCATTAAAACATTTTTGGTGAAAAAGTCCCCCTCCAATTTTGTTTATTTGTCAATTTTGTTTATTTTGTATAAACTCGACCGAGAAATTTACAAGAGGAAAAATTTTCATACAAAAAATACAAATCAAAAGGAAGTAAAAATACCATTTTTGGTGATAATCGGACAAAAAATGCTATGTTGGTGGCGGTATATGACGAAAGAAAGTGGAAAGGACTTTCGGTATGTTGAGGAGGAGGTGGAGAGACGATGAGTTCATAACAGTTTATATAATTCCTTATCGGTCAATCTACTGTTGGATGTTTATACTGCAGTTGAATTTGAAACGTTAAAATAATGAAATAGAATTCAAAATCTGGCAGATTTGATTACAAGAAAATAAAGGACTATAATATTGTTAACTAAATAAAGTTTATCCATCTACAATTAGTTTGATTTAACTTCAGATACTCAAGTAGGTTATAGGCCCTAAATTGGCATATACCTAGTAAACCTAAACAGATGATCATTCTGTGCATATATTTAACACGTCCGTCATAATTGTTCAACCTCTAAACGATGAAATCCGTCCGCAAGGAATCTGTAGGTGCGTTATAATAAACATTACATAATCTCTATTTACTCGTACTATATTCTCAACAACTCTACCAAGACATGATACAGACGTAATGTGAGCGAAACTCAGCGAACAAAGGTCTTACTTCAAAGTCAAAGTAAAAATATCTTTATTAAAATTTCTTCAAGAAATGTATTGGTGTCAAAAGTTCAGTTACCTGTGTCAAATTTACTATCTCTTCCCACTCCACCCTCATATCGAACATTTTATTAATGAAATAATCCAACAAAGATAATAAAAAATATGAAAAAGCCGATGAAAATACTCGTAGTTTACAGTAAATGCTCCTTTGTTTCCTGGTCCATTGAAGTTTAAACAGATTTCAATAGGTTTTATTTGTGAATTTGCAATGTAATAATACAGATGTTTGTTGGACAAAAATCCATTCCAATAGAACATTATTAGATTAAAACAGTTCGACAGTTAAATAGCTGTAAAAAAGGTATGTAACTGTGAAATGATATTGCAATCCTCTGAATATTACTTTCAATCAAACACGACCAATCCGTTCATACATGACTCAGTGATTTTTAATCTAGGTTTCACAATCCGTTGAAAACTGATTGCTTTTACTCATATTAAGTGCCAATGTTGTGCGAATACGTTCAATTAAACCAAATTAAATGCACCAAATTTTAGCAATTTAAAACTTTATTTTAATACCAGCTAATTGTGAAAAAAGTGGCAGTGATAATTCATAAGAAAATATTACGAACCTTTCAGTCATTTTAGGAAAAAACTACTCCATCCGTTTTCAAGGACTAACCTATCAAGCCTACATTATTCTAATTACACTTAGCCTTACACCTAAAATAAAAGAAAAACTAAATATAGCTACTAGTTTAACGCTAACATAGAAGTCCTTTTTCTCCTGAAGTAGCTGAACAGTTCGTAATATGTTCTTGTAACCTATTTAATTGTACATTAACTTCACAGTAGCGTAGAATTGGTTTGGTTTTGAAATTTAGCTTTCAAACGTTTTGATGTAGCTTATTTGACCAAAATGTCTTAGAAGTTATTTCCGTCGAGTATATAATTTATGTATTTAAATTCATTAAAGTTTTGAGCAGCTCAACTTAAGCAGAGAAGAAATGGGTTTCATAAGATACGAGCACATTCTCCTCTGAGATTTAAAATGTCAAACATGGAGTGTTGCTGCGTTGTCAGCAGAACCTGACTGTTTTCCGTGTTGGCTTTAAAGATGAATCCAAAATCGTATTACCACATCACAACCTATGGTTGCAATCAAAATGTGTAATCTTAAAGAATGTGATCAAATATGCGATTAACAAATATGGCTGAAACTACATAACAAACTTCCAAACTCACACGTTCAAAATGCCAAACGGTCCAAATGGTGGAGTTGAGTATGAGACTTTGTTTACGCTCGGTCATGAAATACGCATGTAATGAAATTAAGCCTACAATTGGTTTAGTATCCTTAAAAAGCTGTGTGCTGATAGGCTTATACACTCGTATTAAACTGAAAAGAAATTGTAAGGAAAAGACAAGAAGGGGGGTGTTACAGAAATAACTCTATACGAGTAATAATGAAATAATTTTGGATGGAAACCACTTAGAATGTTTTAATTATTTAAAACACAAAACAAAACGTTTCGTCTAGTCTATGCTAGACATCTTCAGTTGAAGAACAAAGAAGAGTATAATAATATATATATAAAACATGTAAAAATATAAAATGTATAGAAGTATAAAAATTCAAAGTTAAAATAATTTCAAATTGAAAATAAACAAACTAAACCAGATGTTAAAAATAAAAATGATTTAAAATTGTTGAAAGAAAAATAGTTAATTTTGCTGGTTCATATATGTGAAAAGGGGGTCCCAAGCTACTGGTAATTTAAAAATTTCGTCACGGTGATTAAAATTGTTTGGATGTTTTTTAATTTCAATGGCTTCTCTAATTATTCGGGGGAAATAGTTGTTTTCTTTAGCGATAATTTTAGTGTTTTCAAAATCTTTTGCATGTTTAGAAGAAAAGCTGTGTTCAGCAATAGCCGATTTGGAAATACTTTCATAAAATTGAAAAAACTCTATACGAGGTTTAAAAGAACTTTTAAACCTAAACTCTCGTATTAGGTTTAAAAACACCTTTTTAAGATAGAAAGCAAGGCAAAAGTGTTTTGTTTCATATACAAGATTATTTCCTTGATTTGTCTGTTAAACAAGTTAAAAAATACAGAGTTTTTTTGTAATACCACAGTTTACCTACATCCTTTATTTAGTGTGCAAGATAAAATTGGTTTTTTGTACTTTGCTAAAAGATTTATATGAGGCGAAAAAACGAATACAATACTGGTTTATATACGACTCATGTATTAGTTTCATACATTTCAAAACACTCGTTTCGTTTGATAATTTAAACAAATATTATTTTTTACCTTTTAAGCACATAGTGGAGGTTCCAGCTTATGTAAACCTTTCAGCATATGTCATACATTTTTTCCGTTTTAAACTCAATAAAGTGAAATGTCTGCTACAGATTGGTTTGCTCCACACATACCCCCGGAAGTTCAAAGGGACCCTGAATTTTCAGTAGTCACAACACGTACCGAGAGAGGGACAACTATTTCCGCTTCTCGTCATCCAGACCGGAAGTTGAGTTATTGCTGACATTTGCCGTATTGCGATACGGATATGTCAACAATATATCAGAGTAGATGTCAAAATAGTTGTCCGTAAAACTGTTTTGCAACAAATTGCAAAAAACCAGTAAGTGTGCAAAAACGGCTCCAATGTATGGCAATTAGAGCTATAGGCTACGTTAATTTTGAATGACCATCTGAGGACAACATTGCAACCATATGACATAATCCTATAGAGTATTTTGTAGGAATATTTGTCATAAACAAAATTGTATGTGAAATTTAGCATTGTAAACCTGATATCTTGTCATCTTTTTATGGGTGTATCGCAAAAAGGAGTTGAAATACAAAACCTATTTTTGCGTACCTAGTTGAATTTGTGTTAAAATTTCTTTTCTTTTGAGGTGCCACGAGGGTAAGGGGTTTGTATTTCAAAGGTTTTGGGGTTTCCTCCCGTTTTCTGGGTGAGAGGGTCAGTGACGCAAAGAAAGTCAAAACAAATTTTAGGATCCTATAAAAAATTCCATAAAGGGTTTCAGAATATTTTCTTTTTCAAAAGTTAAAGTGGCGGGGGTTGTATTAAAAAAATTAAGGGAGACTATCCCCCCTGGGTTTTGGGTCGTGGCAAAGTACGTCAAAACAAACTTCAGGACTATCAGCTTTAGTATCTATGGATACGACATATCTAAAATAAACACGAATAATTTTTAAATCAAATATTTAGATACATTATTAGTTTTAGTATCCATGGATACCACGGATCTTATATAAACATGAGTAATTTTGAAAGCAAATACTTAGATAAGGTATTAGATTTATTATTTATGGATACAATGGATCTAAACAAATAACACGAGCAGTTTCAAAAAAAGATATCTGGATGAAACATTAGTTTTAGTATCCATGGATACGACAGATCTAAGATAAACACGAGCAGTTTTGAACGGAAATATTTATATGCAGTATTAGTTTTAGTATTTATGGATACGACATATTTTTAAATAAACACGAGCAGTTTTAAAAGCAAATATTTAGACTAGTTTTTAGTTTTAGTATCCATGGATTCGACAGATCTAAGATAATCACGAGCCGTTTTGAAAGGAAGTATTTAGATAAATTATTAGTTGTAGTGTTTATGGTTATGACACATATAAAATAAACACGAGCAATTTTGAAGCAAATATTTGGACAAAGCGTTAGCTTTAGTATCCATGGATACGACAGATCTAAAATTAGTACGAGCAATTTTGAAAGCAAATATTTGATAAAGTATTTGTTTTGGTATCCTAGGAAATGCCAGATCTTAAATAAATAGAGCAATTTTGAAAGCAAATATTATGCAAACTAATGCTGAAAACGTGTTCTGGGGGTCATTATCGGTGCATGTATCTTGGTCTTCTATAAAACCTATAGCAATTGATCGATTCTCAGGAGCCAGAATTGTTGTTGAAACAATGTTTGAAGTGTTACAAAAGCTCGTGAATTCCCGTGTGAAAGCAATGTTGGTTTGGATTGTGACTCACGCGTTCTCTTTTGCTTGACAGAGCGTGAACCTGCACAGTGCGTGCTTTGCTGCCTTCTCCCAACTCAAAGCCTCAAATCTAACTGAGACCAAACTAACCAGACTCAACATCAGGCAAGTTGTTTGATGACTTTGTTTCAAGTTACTGAGCTTATTTTTCAAACATAAATAAGGGGAAATAGTTATATTTTAGTGAAAGTTAATGGTAAAGGCTTGATGTGATGGTCCATAAAATCTACAAATAGAAATACCTTGTATTTGTGCCTGAAAATCCTTTTTGTTTCTAGTTGTGGTTATAGACAGATATATAACAAACAGATTACACAACTGAGTATATAAAAACTAAAATTACACACTCCCTTTACAGTAATAAAATATTGTCAAAAATAATAGCATACTGAACGTCGAGAAATTAAATTAGTTCTGAATTACCAGTGACTTTGAGGTTTGTTGTATCAAAAGAAATTAGGTTACTTTGGCGTTAAAATGGGAAGAAAAACTCTGTAAACTTCAAAAAGGCAAAAAGGGTCCACATTTAAAATGAATACTTTGTTGTTACTTTACACTCGCTCCTGTAAAGTAACTACCCACTCTGCTTTGTCCCACAGTGTTTAGGGGGAAAGTTAAATATCTAGAACAAAGTTACTCCTTTGTAGTCCTTAATGTGAAGAATAATTGTGTTTCAGCATGCTATAAACATAATATTGCATGCCTAAGCGTGCACATATTTAATGGATATGGTACAGAAAATATGTTCATGATTTAGACCACCAACTTCGATGGAAGTATCAAGATACTTTACCCAAAGTTATTTTTACCTGTTCTTAAAATGTAAGTGCGCGGCATCACTCAATAAGTTGATTATATGAAAGCCCATAATGGGTTAAATCTCAAAATATTGTTTAAGATACTCAGTGACTCAAACAATATTTTGTATGCAAAACATTTTTCATTGCATTTTTTCTATCTTAAGTTTTGGTTTAACATAATCCAATGTTAAGAGTTTATTACACTTATTAACGTATAGTGTGCATGAAGAAGAAAATAATTATGTATATGAAAGATAAATCTGAAATTTATCACTAAGATACCTACAATATCATGTAAGATAATTAAAAATGGGTGTGTAGGTTTCTAGGAAAGTACTTCGACTGACAGTAAAAACAATACATGGTTCAAAACAAACTTGTTTTGTTACAGCGGCTCTGAAGCAAACACGATCTCATCAACTCAGAAAAAGCGATGAGACAAAACTAACATTTGGTGTTCATCAGTCATCAGGGGTTTCAATGTGTGAACTATTTCTGAGAGCAAACGTTTTTATGTTAGAAGAAGTGTTTACTGTTAACACCAATGACATTTTTAAGTTCTTGTGGTGGGCATAAAAACACGTTTTGGTTATATTTGCAATTGTTTTAAAATATGGTTTTTTAAGAGGTGGTGAACGCTATTTCATGGTGGTATGACGGTGAACACTTGTTATAAATGTAATCATAAATATATAATGTTTTTGTAGAAGGTGGTGGCAGTTTCCATATATCAATAGCACAAAAGACGAAATTCATTGTCGTATTAAGGTCGCAAAAAAGTGGTAATCGTTTTTCTAGGAAACATGGGAGTTTATGGGGTTTAAGTAAAAATTGGAAATACAAGCATCAGTTTCACGTTGCAAGGTAATATTTTATGAGGTTTTGTTGTGCTCGTCAAAAACGACGTTCTAACAGAACTAACACATTAAATTAATAATTTAGTTTTGCTGAAAATTTAAAATTACAATTTAAAAGAACAAGTTTAACACACATGCAATTAATCTGTGCAAGATTGATTTAATAATAATAATAAAATAATCAAAACATAAATAAAACGCATAATAAAATAATCAAACCCAAAATATCTGAAACTCCACTTAATAAGTTGCTAACTGCATTTGCAATTTTCACTGTAGTTGTTATAGTTTAATATTTTGGTGTACAGTGAAGAACTAAGGCAGTAAAACTTGTCAAATAATGCTACACATCCTTTTAAGAGAGGTACCCAATTTTAGATCTTTGGCTCCTTGAATGAGAGCAAAACAGGATTTTATTTTTAGTTTGAAAACAGTAAAAATTGTTTTTCTGCTCGGAAAGCAATTTATACTACACTAAGTTTCCTTTAATTTGATACCAGTAACGACCTTCGATTAATTGAAAGGAGTTCTTGTAGAATCCCTGTTTTCTGGACTTTTAACCCTTATGAGCTTCTTCTATGTTATGGTTATTAGAAGGTTGTCCAAAGTGTAAAAATTCAGGTAATAATCTAACGTTTAATACAATCCAATAGTACAGTACAAAAGGTAATAGCCCTTGAAGCTGAAGACAAACCATATGTATATTGATTCTTCTCAATCAATCAGTGACTGAAGATGGTATATCACAGTGAGGCCAAAATATCTCAACTTAATAATTATGAAATTTGGACGCGGTGTGAACCAGGAGAACTAGATATAATTGATACGGTACCTTTTGCATTTTTCTCATTAAAAATAAATGGAAATTTCCAATAAATAAATACGTTCTTAATGTTACCCAAATGGATATTTTCTACTTAATTGTGAAAACATTTTCCTCGAGATGAGTGGCCATGAGAGTAATACGAGTATAAGCAGATGACAAAATTATTCACCTATGAAAAAAACAAGGTTTGCCCCATCTTAGGCCTCTCGTTGATAGGGGAGACTCATTGTTCGAAAATCAAACACTGCACAGTAATATGATTGTTGTACCATAGGTACGTTTCTGTTTCAACATCTGTTTATTACTTAAGTAACAACGCGTATACTATGTAAATGTGCAAGGTATAGCCCTAATAGTCGTAAATAATGTTGACGTTTTTCGAGACACCCTGTATATGAATGCAATGTTGATTCAACAGTGAACAGTGAACCAGTTTTCCTGTTATACAGTTTGAAGATTTAGGAACTGCTTGGTGACTGAAACTTTTCTCATATTTCATTGATAAACTTAACTGTGTCAAGATACTTGAGAAACGTAGATTTATTGGAAATATGTATATTCCATTGAATACTGTTAGTGTATGGTACAATGTTATTCCATTCGCTGCATTCAATAGTTACTTAAAAGAGACCAATTATAAATTGTCTTGATTGGTTACTTTTAACGATGTGAAGGTGTCAGGCTACTAAAACAGTAAAACATAAATTGAAAGTAAAACAGAAAATAAAACAAAACACGAATCGAAATACCATGGAAATGATCAATTTGTTGAGATTTACAATATGATTTTAATTTTACGTCAAATATTATGTTAAACAAAAGTTGAAAGTTAAACAGTAATTGAAAACAAATATTATTGAAAAATTAATTTGTTGACAATTACAACAGGATTTAATTTTACGTCAAATATTACGTAAAACAGAGTAATTTAGGAAATACGGAAAAGTTGTGAAAACCGATGAAAGGTATTTTTAGTTTTCAATCCTGCAAAGGACCTCAATTTAAAAGAGTCAAATTCAATCAAAAGGTTTTGAGATAAAAATGATATTATTTACAAATTACCCATTGGCTTTAGTTATTACTTAAACAATCGTTTTAACACTATTTTTACTCTAATTAAAAAGGTCTCGACGTTTACTTGTGATTACGGGAAAGGAATCTAATGTATACAAATGTTGAGCAGCTTGGTTCAAACTGGGATTAAATAAGATTATTCATCATGTTCTTGTGTTGAAGGTTTAAAGGGAATTTATGAGTTGGGAAATCCTGTACTCAAGCTCTCTGCACGGAATAAATCATGAACCAGGAAACTTCGCTGCAGCTAAATGCTTCATTTACTTCTCTGCATTTCTTTCTGTTCAGTGTAAAGGCTTCACGTACCGATAGTCTCTTTGATCTTGAATACATCAGTAGTTGATCCACTTCTCTAAGACGTTACAGTGGTTTCCTTAACCTTTTCAAGGTTTACGATTTTAAAAGAATACGTGTCCTTTACCACGCAGGTCTACCAAGATCAACCCTTCAAGCTCCGAGACTTATTTACTGCATTATACGTAAAATATTTGACTGTGTAAGCCTTTTTGCCCGATTTTGTTTACACAAAGGATAATGAATAAAGATATTATGAAACGATTATAAGAAATTAAACTCTCTTTATTAAGTTGAAACTAACCATGAGACGAATCAAGACTGGATGAAGCCCAGAAGCAAACATTTTCTCTTGTTCTCAGAAAACATTTTCGTTTCGTTCCGTGTCTAGTTTTCCATCGACGGGTTTTGAAAGAATAATATAATAACATAAGTATTTACAAATAATATAACGACGATATAACGCATATAACGACGAAACTCTCACTGAACTGAACTGACTGGCTTTTTGAAAATTCAATAACGCAAAATATCCTGTGTTGAAAGGTTGCCATCTTGTTGATAATTAAAACTGAAATGGCGTCTCGATATATGTAAACAAAACTTTGAAACTTCTTCTTTTAACCACATATAAATTATTCATGAAACACTTATACTCTAAAAGTTACAAAAGAATGACAGTATATATAGGACACTATTTTTGAATAACCCTGTACATTAAACGAAAAGCACAAACAATGTGGTACAACTAAGTTTATATGTTTTGTATCTCTCTATTTCGTACTATGCCTACCCCAAAAATTCAAGATTAAAACACATTGTTTATAAATTGACAACATAATTTACATTTACGAAACTATCATGTTCTGCCTCGATAATGCAGTACAAGGCAATGAAATTCATAATCATGGTACATGGTCGGTAGAGAACTACAGAGTTGAATACCATGGACTGGAATTATTTAAGTTTACATCACAAAGCAGGGATATTATTGTTTCAAAAATACCCTCACATATAAAAATTTTCAACATTCTAAATTGCAAACAAAATTAAAAACTACCTTGTATCAAATCATTTTATAGTATAGAAGAGTTTTGAGCACTCTCTTACTACAAGTCTGGACAGTTTTCATAGTTATTATATAATCAAATTAAGTTTAAAATTATTGATATAACAAGGCTAGTGGCTCATATATTTCATATATTTTCTTGTTGTTTCTTATTATTAATGTTCCAACACAATTTTATATTGTTAAATAAATTGTTATTATATTGACAATATATAATTAGGTTGACAGTTTAATAACGTTTCCTCTTGCTAACTAATTGGTCTGAATTGTCCAACAGTGACATTGCAATTGCAACGTTTACAACACAGTTTGTCTCTACGAGGGATTGTCTTGTTTCAGAAAGAGGATACAGATCTTCTCTGGAGTACTCTCAGACAACATTACGGAATTAGCTCCACAATTCTCTGAGACCGGTCGGATTTAATCTTGTCTTGATTTGTTGTCTCTGCTTACTACAATTGCTGTCTTAGAGACAATGGGTTATTAAGTTATCTCTTGGTTCAGTTTGCATCTATGAAACCACGCAATTATTAGTTGTATTAGCTCTGTAAATTATTAAACGCTCTGTTACATTTTAAAGTCATATTTCAGTCTAAATATTGGGCTGAGCCAAAAAGGAACTTTCAGACTTAATGTGTACTTTAGAAATTGTTTTCTAAGTGGAAATAGAGTAATGTGACATGTGAGTATATTAATAATTTAAAAATGTAAAACAAAACATGAGCGGTTATTAATAGAAACAAAAATAATTGGTCTTAACATGAATAAAAAGGTAAATTAACGAATAAACCAAAAGAAAAAACAATTAGCTTGACAAACTTGGTAAATGACTAGTAATAAATGAACAAGGAAAAATGAGGTGATAGAGAGAAGTTCGAATTTGACGAATCCAGTTCCTTAAGAAAATTTATCAATAACTATTTAATTATAAGTTAGTTTTTTCAAATGGTTTAGTTTTTCTAAATTACACTTGTACAGGGGTTTATATATACAGGGTGAGTCCCAGTGTTATTACAAATTCCACATCTTGGTTTGTTGCATGGCTTACAATGGTTGGAATTTTCTTTTTTTTAAAAAATGAATTTTTTTTTAGATGTTGACGATGTCATGCTGTATTAGATGCATGTCAAGCTAAGAGTGAGGTTTGGAGAGTGCATTGTCTCACTGTGTGTGACACATAATCAGAATAAAGCCGAGCAGTTGCCTGTGACACACGTTGACATCTGTGACAGCTTTCCCAGTTCTAAATGAACAGTGCTTGTCAGAACAACACAACATTCCTTCAAGTTGCGAGCAATTTTGTCTGTTCCCAAAGGTTAAAGAGATAACTTTGTACGTAAATAAAATTGGGCAAATAAATAAAATCTCCATCGTATAAAAATTATCAAGATGAAACGATAGGCTTGTTTGGATCAGTTACTTTTAATGGTTCAACAACAATTATTGTTGATTTGTCACTTTTAAAGCATTCTCAAACCAGCTGGCTTTCCACTTCTCCTGCCGTTCGGCTTATTTGGTTGCTGCCAGTGTCAAATATATTCTCATATAGGACTAGCCGGTGTTGAGTTGTTACGAAGGTTAATGCATGTCTGTAACATACTTTGATAAATAATGTTGTTTAGTGCTGTACTGTTGTCATTCCTTATGTTACATAATATTTACTAGTGACTTCTTCTTTCTGGGAAACCCTCTCCGCACTTCACTTCAACCCTCCACCTCACTGCCATGGCAGAAGGGACTAATTATCTTCCTTCTGTCACTTACCCTTTTATGGACAAACCAAAACAGCAGGTACATGACTCTGTTGTTATTTCAGTTATTTGGTATCCGAAACAACTAAAGTAAACATTTAAGCCTAAATCAAATATTATATACATGGTACTTTATATACATATTTTTATTTTGTGTGTTGCACATTTTCAAATTATTATCAAAGTGGATTTTTGTAAATAAATACAACGCTATTCAAAGATGAACTAAAGCACTGTCATGACAATTGCGTTGTTCACTAGTTTTCAAAATCTGGGGTGGAGTATTTCCTAGCTAATTATGAATATATGCTGAAGTAGCAGTATATGCTCCAGCCTGTGAGGTCGGATGAGGCTAATCTACTCAAATTAGGCCTAATAACGTTGAAACTTGACTTCTGACTTGTAATAAAGTTACGGTTCAAACTTGTTAAGCGAGAAATAAACCCTTTATTTGACATTTTTCTTAACCATGTCTGTTTTTGTGTTCACAAACCTTTATACGTAAATGTTACCGGCTGTAACTTCTTAAGAATGTTTCGTATACAATTGTTTTATGACAAGGATCAAAATAATATTTTTGGTAATTTTATCACACCGAATAAACGACATTCTATAAAACACTGATATAAATTGAACTGTTACGATTTTAACGTGGTGATAAGTTTTAACTACAAATTATAGGTTTAAAGTAAGTGGCCTATGGAGACATTTCATTTTGTCCCAGTATTCTTTTAGGTCAATTTGCAATCTTTTATTTTATTGATATCCAATCAAATGCTACCAAACTTTTATTTTACTGGTTTGTCTAATTTATAGTATTATAACTGTTTTTTAGGGGGGTAGGGTTTCACATTTCAAAAGTTTTAACGATCTTTAGTGATTAAAGTTAAATCTTAAACGAAAGATAAGACCTCTTCCCCAACCTTTAACTTATATAAAGTTATTTCCACTGTGTGTTGACGACATGAAAAAACAGGAAACTGAATTTGAAGTTATCAAAAACCCAATTAAAAGTCAAAGCGTTTTAAAACCCACTAAAACCATACATTGTTCCTGGATAATTACTTAAGTAATGGTTATAGGAAGACAACTGTTGGGCTATAAGGATCAATATTAGAATGACCTGAACCTGGAAACGTGATGGATTCAAACTAACAATCTCGTTCAAGGTTTCAACTTGTTTTCAGATTAAGAGTGCAGCACAGTACCTGTCGGCCATTTTGTTTTTGTCCCATAAGAACAATGTAGTAATTTAGTAGCAAACCGTGCCAGCATAAAACAACAAGTAAGTACATACAAAGTTGCGTTTAAAGACACTGTATATAAAATAACTTTCGTTTTACAATATCAAAATATTGTTCAACTTGTGTAATATGTAGAAAAATTCCATTTAGAAATACAGCTAAACTTGTATCCGATTTAGTAAAGGAAATATGGCGCAAATCAAACAACAGAACAAAGAATAACTATCACAAAACTCCTGTGGCGCATAGAGGTATAAAACAATGACTGTGTCAAATACTGTTACATATTGTGATGGTATGTTATTACAAACTACACGCTTTTATGTTAGCCTCTTTGCATCATTGATATTCCTTTAGTGAACAATATTCTGTGTTTATGACTCTATTCAGAACTGTTAAATACTGTTAAAATCTGCCTTTAATAAATACGCTTTATTTTATCCTTTTAGTGTTGCTACGTTAATTCTTTAATGATTAATCCACCTTATATCTTTGTCAATAATGTCCTTTGTTGTTGTTATGTCGTTTTATTTTGAGCTTTATTGGGGCACTTATTCGTAGTGATTGCTAACATACTCGTACTTGTTAAAATATTATGAACATATGTTTAATAAACAACGAACCTTGATAACGTGAAGTCTGTAACACACTTTGGTTTCCCAAAACCTTAATGCATTTGTATAAAATAAGTGTGTCTATCTTGTATTTCCTAAACTTTTAATTTACTATTATAAATAAACATTAAAACCGTGATAAAAATGCGTGAGTTTGTAGAACCAATAAATGTTTGAATAAAATAACAACGTTAATCCGCAGTTAATTTCCCTCCTCCGAAGCCTCTGGCCAAACGTGAACGTAAAATATTTAAAAGATTGAGTTTGTAGTTCATATTTAAAAACTAATGGTATTTTAATAACCCTAAAATTGGAAATACCTGTAACAGCACAAATTTTAAAAGTGGCCAAACGCTCTTTGTAATTAAATTAAACTCTAGAAAGTAATAGATGTAGTTAGTTCCTATTCTATGGGTTAGATACTCGTACTTTTATCCAAGTATTTATTTCTATTTCACATGGTGAGTATCAATCAATAGTACTCAACAGACAGAGTAAACATTGATATACTTGTAACTTATACGAGGTTTCAAGATCGAGCATTGACGACAGTGAGTAACAAATATTGATCAACGATACCGACCCACCACGAGTCCGTTAAAGTAAATTACCGGAAGAATAATTTACTCGATAATCAGAGAAAAATATTTGTTGACATTTTGACTGGGACTCGTGGCGTAGTCCTGTAATCCAGCTTCATGGAGGATGATATAGCCTAAAGCGGCTCAGATAGTCTCAGTAATCATCTGATGATACCCGCATCAACTCCCATCATAGTTTAGACATATCAGACCATCACCTGCGTGGTTCGGAAGTCACGTTAAGCCGTTGTTCTTTGTATTTCCATTGGTCATTGGGTTATTAATTAATGACCCATTCTAAGGAAGAGTTTGTAACAAGACTACACCTCATAACTCATTACTACCACTCATCACACTCATCCTTCACCACATATTTGTCTTAAAATACCCTCGTAAGAGTGGTCGGCATCTCAAATAGTGATATAGTGATCCGGGCAAAAACTATCTACTTTTCCAGTTTATTTTGGAAGCTCAGCCACAAGTTAAGCACTGAACTTTCACGTTTCATTATTACAACAACTTTGCGTGGGGTCGTTGTTGAGAAATGTATAGTTTTGGAAATGGCTGGTTCCTTCGGGACAATTTATCTTTTAACAATTCTGATGTGAGGCTTATATGTCTATCCTCTCTAACACCTTGATATTTACTAGACAGATGCTTTACACCATACATCGTACTTAAATCCAATGACCAAGCATTTTTAAATCCATTTCAAACGAACTGTCTCATCGACAGTTTCAACTTCTGATCACTCGTGAACTGTTGTTACATTTTCTTGTACCTTGGTCCCCAAACATTCTTCAAATAAAATGAGTAACGTGTTAACTTTGTAACACATATCGGCTCAGGACTGGCGCTTGGGTTGAGTTCTGAACTGGGTTAACTTTTTGGTTTTTATATAAGTAAAGTTGGGTCTTTAATTTTTATATTATTTTGTGATCCAATAACATTTTTAAACATAACAACGTATTTGACAAGTCTGCTTCTAAACCGGTTAAAGGTATTGGTTGAATTTTTATTTAAGGGGCTTTAGTTTGGTAAAGCATAGTAAAATTTGCCGTGTTAATGGGTTCTAAACAAATACTTGCTTTGTTCTGCTCCAGGGTTTAAAATTTTATGGAAACTTAAAGTGTGATATATACGTTTATAATCACAACGTTAGTATATTTTTGTAAAATTTATGTTGATTTATTACTAAATCTTATAAAGCCTTATCAGAATATTTACAGGTAGAAATGTTATGTTTGCGTTAAGTAGCAGGCTGGAATAAAAGGAAATTGGTTTCGGTCATGCACATTACTAAGTGGGGTAACCGTGTACGTCTGTTAAAGGCCTACAAGAGTATAAAATATTACACTTTAGTCTTTACAACTTGGGTTCAGATAAAATAAAACGTCAAGAATAGAACTGTTCCGTGCCAAGTGTACATGAAATGTCTGACTGACAATCTTCTGTCAACTTTAGTACATACTTCACTGTCAGCCATCGTCTGTGTCTTGCGATATTAGTTTCAACTTCAATATTCCATGTTTCTTCAACGTTTTTATGATACAGGTTCTCGGACAACATATGTCAGATTTTCGTTCTCATTCGACATATAGAGATTGCACAAAACCATTTGACAACACAATTCTTAATATGAAAGATCTATAGAAGAACTCATGGTTTACAATGGTGGTCTCGAAATTGGCTAGACTATCTAAGGTAGAATTTCAAAAGATATAACTTTACCTTGGTTTGACTTTTCCAATCCTGTCTGGAGTTTACAAAATATTACGCTACGTTTCTGGTGTATCTGGGGCAGGCCTATTCGTAAACACTACACGTGGTTGGAGAAGGCCGACCAAGCTTAGATTCATACTTAAGAATGGTTTACTAGCATTAGGGAGATTTAAAAAAGATATTCAAAATTAATTAAGCGTGTATAAAGGATTTAGCATAATTAAAGCGCTTAACTTCCAGAAATAACGCTAGATCGAAGAAAGTTAGTTTTGGGATCCCTCAATGCTCCACTTTGAGCCCTTTTCTATTTTTAATCTACGTCAACAACGTTGCCTCACTACTAACAGCTGTTACCATATGGACGCAGATGTCGGAGGTTTTCAGTTTCAGTATTTTGCGCGAGTGACGAGGTCTTGTAGTTCGTGACGAGGGAATGAGTCAGAACAAAGTCGTTTACAAATATAGATCGACAAAATCCTTCTACAGTATTTAACTTGTACCTATTTAACATATTCAACTGTTGGCTGGTGTTATTGGACTTTGCCACGAAACCTTGCTATGTGCTCCCGTCATAAACTTATACTTTCACCCAAGAGTTCTGATGACTCTTAACATTCAAAAATGTAAAGAGTATGGTTTACAGTAAAATTGCAAAACAATTGTTTTCATATGGTTGTATAAAATAAGAATAGAATGCCTGTTATTTGCCTACTTTTGATGTGATGAGATCTAATAATAATTGCCAATATCTCCAAAAGAAGATCAATAATAAGTATTTAACAAGCATACATGATTGAAAAACGCTTTTTCTTAAATAAACCAGCCTGTTGTTGGAATTGCATAATCTCTATTTTGTTTATTATTTAAATGTTTTCGAATGTTAAATTTCAAAAAGTATAAGTCTTTTAGTAAAAATACGTTTTAAATTAAGAGTAATCGGATTTTAATGAAGAACCAAACAGGCAAATCTTACGTAATATTCATCATTGATTTAATTAATCACCTTAAATCATTTTATTGCGTATTTAACAAGCATACATGATTAAAAAAACCTTTTCTGTTTGAACCAGCCTGTTGTTGGATTTGCAACATCTCTATTTAATTTATTAGTTTAATGTTTACAAATCTTAAATTTCAAAAAGGGTGAGTTTTTTGTAAACAAAGACGTTATAAATAGAATTTGTTATCACTAATTAACCTTGCCTCTAGCTAATTAGTGAACACCTGTCTAACATTCCAAGTTGGTTTACTAAGTGTAATAAATGGCCTTCAAGATGGTATCAACACGTTGAGGTAAAGTTTTCTTACTTCAGAGTTTTTGTTATCAATGAATTACGGTGAACCGTTGAACTTTGCTGGAATCTTTGAACATTTCAAACTACTTTTTACCCTACTTCTTCAGATAAGACTTCTTTACAGTAAAATTATGATAAACCAAAATTTAACGTAATGTTTACATTTGTGTAAACATGACATCTAGACAGTCTCGTATATTTACGCACTAACACATCGAGCATATCATTGACACATATAACAACCTACAGTACAACTTTTGGAAAGAAATATTTTATAATTTGATTATAAATATATATATTTTAGACAACGATTTTCTACCACTATTTGACTTTGGTGCAATGGATTGTTTAAGTTTTTGTACACCCGATAATTTAGTTAGGCGCAATTTATATAGTTAATATAGATGTTGAAATCAGATAACAACTTAATTGGATTATACGTGCAGTTTTATAGATTAATTGTATATTTTAATGTAGCTTTTTAAAGGAAAATGCCCCTTTCATTTTTGTCTTAAAAAGCCATAGATTTTGCTGGTTGATGAACTTAACAGTTTTACAAATAGAAAATTAAGCGGCTGTGGCAATGTGGCTGTTTGTAGTGTTATTTGATTTCGTATACCAGCACTAAAAAATCTGACCATAATTACGGCCTGTCAATTTGTTACGTAAAAATCAATTATTGCGCTTTTCATTTTGAGTTACAATTAGATAGTTTTTTCAACACTGCTTTTCGTTTTGTTTTACGGTTTTTTGTTCTGTATAGTAGTAAATGAGTATAATAATTGATTCCTATGTAACATTGATAGATAGTTTTAACTACGCAGGGCATTTAATAAGTAAAGAGATGAACTACTGTAGCCTCATATATAGATTACTATTTGATTTAATAGCTATTGAAATGTCAGTTGGCCTGTGAACATATTAAACCAGCTGTTGTGTCTTTATCGAATGATTGGTTACTTTTCAGAATGTGTTTAAAGTGGTGATCCAAGTCCTCTGGAAGATTACACCTTAGAACAACAATGAAGTTTATGTTTTTAGAAGGAAAAAAAACAGTCGAAAATCTTT
This sequence comes from Matsumurasca onukii, assembly GCA_018831715.1. Lineage (NCBI taxonomy): Eukaryota > Metazoa > Arthropoda > Insecta > Hemiptera > Cicadellidae > Matsumurasca > Matsumurasca onukii. The sequence goes on along the minus strand of CM032058.1, from coordinate 74,753,378 downwards.
TCAAGATTGATAAGACAGTACAAGACAAGTTGTATGAACAGTGCAAGCTTTTATAAGTAGATAGACCGGTTCCAATTTGAAAGAATAATATATGAGATACTTGCTAATATATGAGAGACTTGCAGCGTTTTAGCTGGTTTGCAAAGTTCAGTCTTGTCTTTTTCAAGACAACGCACGCCCACATTAAGCTATCGAAACACTGTATACCATTTAAAGTTTGAACAGAACCTTTTACTTCATCCTCCACACAGTTCTGATCTGGCTCCATCTGATTTCCTGAGCCTTTAAAAACAATTCTGAGGGGAATAGATTTGAGAGTAACGAAGACGTGAAAACTGCTGTTTAAGTATGGGTTAGACGTCAAGGTCAGTTGTTCTTTGACGGAATGAAAAAGCTGATATACTAATGAAAGAAGTGTATACAGGTAGCAGGGATAAGTTGAAAAGTAGGACAAGTCTTAGTTGAATAGCTATAAAAAAACATGTTAACTCTAAAAACATTTGTCTCTTTACTTATTGAATGTCCCTCGTAGTGTGATGGAAAATCGGATACTCATGTCAGGTTTACAATGTTTACGGGTTGGAAGAGGATATTGACGATCCAGCTTCTCTTGAGGTAAATGGACTTTCAGCTATCATCAGCTGATATTCAAAGCACAGACCTATTCGAAAGTCAAGTGAAAGGTCATAGTTTTAATGCAACATAAAAAGTAAATAATTTCCCATCATAATGTTCTGTTTAAACATACTTAGTCTAAAATTGCAAAAAGTTACTTTATTGCAACAACGTCTCCAGAAGAAGTTGGTTTATCAATGAAATATGAGAAAAGTTTGGTCTTCGATCCATTTCCGAGTTTCCAAACAAACTTTTTACAGGAACAGTGGATGGTCCTTTTGCCTGATTCAACATTTCAACAAGTATTGAATACAATAATATTGTCTGTTTATTGAGTGGATTATCTTGTTCGATAAATTGCATTAACGGGCCCGTAGCGGTTCGTATCGCGCGTGACTGTGGTGGTACGGGTTAGATCTCTACAGTCACTACTGACAATTTGGATAAAGTAACACTGCAGTAACGCTAGGTAAAGGTTAAGGTTGAACGGTAGAGAGAAGGACTTTTTATAGTCCTCTATTCGCCTTCAACTCGAGCATGTTGATCCGAGGAGGTAGAAAGACGGCAAGAGATGGCAGCGTTCGCAGCGCTATCTGTGCTCGGGCTGCCACAACTATGTTGATTTTCCTGCCTCAGCCATGCCCAATCTACCTATTATGACATAATCTCTGGTAGCAGCTACTAGGTAACTCAGAGTTACTGCTCCATAAAGGGCCAACTATAAATCATAGCAGTATTTATTCTAAAGCTAATTATTAAACCTCTAATCGCGCCAAAGATTTATGACGATAAATCGTGTTGTCATAGTACTTTTGTTTCTATGTGTTTACACTATTGCATTTGTTCCATCACATGAACCCAGCAATCTAAGAAACAGATTGTATTATAAAATAATTACAGTTTAAAAATAAAAATAATCACCCACTAAACATTACTGAGTGTATTGCATTGTAAACTGTAAGATGAATCAAAACAATTACTAAACGTTGTTCAAGTAAATAAAATGACAGGCAGGTAAAGACTGTTAGTGGATGACAGAAAACTAATAAAAGAGGGAATTGTTGAATACAAGATGTTAATATTACAGGGGTATTTCCTTCACTAATGGGAGACATTCTGTGTTATATTAGGTAGGATACTTAACTATATAGGTATGCTCAATATAGTCCATGTTCAAAACTATGTTTATATGGTATTAAATATTAAATTTATAACGAAAAAATTGAAAATTGTAGAATTGTTACGATCTATGGCTCTTTGTCTAAATTTTAATTTAAGGAACTAAACATTATGATAATTTATAACTTATTAAAATATTGAAACATGTATATAGTACAATTATGTTGATTTAAAGCTGACCAAATAATATGAAATCATGTATACTATAACAATACATTTTGAAATATTGAAACAATATAAATGTTGTAATTAAAATAAAATTTAAAATTAAATGTAACTCATCTGGTGTTTAGTCATTGTAAACAGTTTGAAATTAGTTGATGCAAATTCTTCACTCGTACTGGTATGTTTAACTAGCTTTGGTTCAAAAACTCGATCCATAAATTCTTCAAGGTATTCTTATTGTGAAATAATGAAGTTATTTGAACATTTCTTATTTATTCCCAATGAATAACCAGTGAACTTGTCGCAATCTTACATTTCAATATGTAAAATGTAATAGAACCTTTAAACATCACAATCAAAAATTGTATGATTTTGTTTCAGCAAAGCTCAAAAGTTCATAAATGATTCAGCCATTCTGACCTTTAATAATAGTTAAAACTTGATAACTTCAAGCTCATTTTCTGAATTATTTGAACACATTTAATGACCTGTAACAAAGTATCTTCAGCTGACAGGTTAATCACATTGAGTCTTGTTAACATTTTACACCGAAAACTATTATGTAAATAGTGAATTCCATCACTCGTTCATCAAATAAAACATTTTGATACGAGTTTCAGTTGCAGGCACGAGGTGCAGCCGAGAACGTTAATCGAACATCTGATGTCATTGTAATATAAATGTAATGAAAATAATAATTCTTCAAAATTAACACATTTTTACTCCCAGGGGCGAAATTTTGAACTTCGCCCCGCGCGATTATCCCGAACTCTGGATTGTAGTAGATAGCAAGCTGGTCAGTTCGCCACACGATATGAGGTGCCGATTTGATGATTTAATAAAAACACTCTTAGTCACTATAATAAAACTAGATATATTATTGTAATTATTACAATTTTGTTCGTTGCTATCCGGAAATTCAAGTAAATGTGCAGATTTCTTGCACATTAGCATAAGAAGAGGTAGTGCCACTATGAGCGATAAAGAAAAGCAATCCACTCAGCCTCAACCCTACAAACGGCACGCGGCAATCGGAGAGTAAATTGGTAAAAACATGGTAAAGAACAGAAGTAGCATGTAAGAAGCAGGTTTTGTTCACCTAATCCACTTCATTTTCACATTTTGTACCAAAATAATTTAAAGTTCTCGTTGTTGTTTTTTGTCTGATTGTTATAGGTGGTGCCCAAATATTTAATTTGTCTGTGAGTTTGTTGATTTATTTGTAGAACGAATTAAGCGATTTTCTCTTATAACAAATCGGTTTTTTGCCATTATTTTCATTCCTCCAGGTCTATTTGTGAATATCTGAATGACCAAAGGATCATTATTAAGTGGATACTGTATTGGATAATATTTTTAGTTCTTATCACTTAAGGAACAAGAAAATAAGAGATATTTATTCCAAATAATTGCAATGACACGTCTTTACAATCATTTAAAAACCAAAAGCAATCAACTTGATACAGAGGTTTTAAGATCAACATTGAATATAGCTAACCTTAATTTAACAAAAGCACATTTTTTAATTAAACAAAGAACATTGTAGCTTAACGATTAATAAATTGTCTTATAGCTTGCAAAAGCAAGCACGTGGGTTTTATATTGAGAACATTTTCTGGAGAACCCCTAAATCCACAATTACAACAAACACCTTGATTCATCAGCAAACAAGAAAGAAATGCGCAGAAAAAAAACCGTAACCGTATCTTTCTTAAACGCTATGAATATTAACCGTATAAACATGTTCAACTGGGATCTGAGAATGGTTTATTAGATCAACAAAACAGTGATAATTTTTCAGTGCACTAAAATAATAATATTTAGTTTCTAAAGCGATTCTAAACAAGGAAAACCGATACTAATAATGACAATAATGATGCAAAGAGGCTTAGACAAAAGCACATTGTGTGCAAAGCAGAATGTTATAATACATAACAACATTTGTCACAGTTACGGTTATTGTATTATGTCTATGGCGCTACAGGAGTTTTGTGAGAACTTTCCCGTTGTTAAGTTTCCACCTTGTTTCCTGTACAATATTACTATTTATATATTCACCAGGTGATGTAGGGTTTAGTGAAGGAAGGAAGTAGTTTATGTAGAAAATAGATAGGTCTTAAGTTTACGAAAATAATATGACTGGTTTAAATATATAGCGTTTCATTTTATACAGGCAGGCTACTTCTATGGACATAATGATTATTTATTTTCTTTTGGGTGGTTAAATCGAATTGTGCGGTTACCTAAAGAATGAGTTTTTTTTACCTAACTCATTCAGACATATTATTATTGTGCTTTTTGACGTAGTAGTCTGTGATAGAGTTTTGTATGCTTGAAAAAATTGAAGCGTGTTGTTTTGGAAACACTATTGAAATTTTGCAACATCGCTAGCCCGTAGCCTACTACAGTACTGTAGCTTTGATATTAGCAGAGTAGTATTTTGCGAGGGATAGGGTATTATTAGTAGTGGCAAATATACATTATGTACTTTTTGATAAAAGAGAATTAATCAAAACAATAACAACGTTTCTCAGCTCCAACTGCCTTGCCTTCTGATGCCTCTGTGTCAAAAGAAGTTATCTTTGTATCACATATTATTGATTGAAAACATATAAGATGTTAATAAATCGATGACATTAAGTATTTTTACCATACTACAAAAAGAGGGTAATCTCAGTGTATAACATTTAGTCAATAGATTTCGTTCCTGCAGAAGTTCAGAGTAACTTCAAACTCCTGTATATACGTACCTGGAAATAATCTCTGGGTTTGATTCATCGGTAGCATAATGTGGGTTTGAAAGCAAATCACGTTTCCAAGTCTAAGCTGCTTCGTAGCTTGGTCGAAAGTATCAGATTGACCCTAATAACCCAACAATGCTCTTTCCATTATGTATTTTCTGTCTATTATCCAGGCAAACCTGTCATTGTAAAGAACTTTCAACACAAGTTTTTGATTACAAAAATGTTAGTTTAAAACATTCTTATTTAGCTATATTACTTAATCTTGTCGTTTTGTAACAAGATCCTAATTTGAATTCAGGTACTTTACCTTTAGCACCAAAGAGACCTCAATACACCCCTCTCCACAGGGATGAAGTCAAACGGCTAAAATGTAACTAAGAGTCGAGTTAAAAATACCATAAATCATTGTAAGGCAATAAGGACGATCTATAGAGTACTGAGGCACTTCCTACAACAATTCAAAATGAAATAGTGTAAAAGAAAAAAAAGAACTTTTTTACTGTTGACAAAATGTTATAAACCTGTTAAAGTTAGAAAGCAAATAATACCATTAAGTCTCAAAGAGAACACAGAGGTTGATGGCGGAAAGAAATTGGTTGAACCAACGCGAGGTTCTACGATTGGTATTTGGTAGGTTCCGATTAGAGTTCACTAAGAAGAGTGATTGGAAACCGAACGAGAAGAAAATTGAGTTTCGTAATATGAAATGTTTCACTATTTTTGTACTACCTTCTTCAAAGTCTGCTACCAGAAAAACAAAAACCTCTTTGAGTTTTACCGAGTTAGCAGAATATATTTTCATGTATCTTATCGAGTTTGACGTTACATTACACGTTAAGCTGTACATTGACGTTAAGCTGTTGGGTTTCTAAAACTAAAAACGTTCTATTATAAAAGGATTGCAAACATAACTGTTTTCAGTCATTTATCTTAGCAAAGCTTCGCTCATGGTTCAACAAGATAATCGCTAGCGAAGCATTGGGCGATTGATTTCAGGGAATTATTAGTTTTCTTTTTTAAGGTCTCCAAATGAGTCACACAATAGAGTGTATATAAAAGATATATTTTTATACAAGGTGATTCTAAAATAGGGCGCCAAATGTCAGGAGTGGGTTCCTCATGCAAAAAAATGGAAAAAGTTCCTATAAACATGGGTCCTAAAATTCTTCGTTACCCCGGTAGCCGCCATTTTGTACTTTTTACTTAAAATTTATATCTCCAGAACGGTTTGACCGATTGCGTTCAAACTTGGTATAGTGTTTATGTGTTACAAGGTCAATTAAATAAAAATAAATATTTCATAAAACCTTACAGAAACAAAATGGCGGCTGTTAAAATTTTTCAAATTAGAATACCATGAAAATGGTGCCTAATACAAAATAAGTATAAAAATAAAAAAGTTGTATTTTTTAATCTTTAAATTGACCTTGTGACACATAAACACCATACCAAGTTTGAATGCAATCGGTCAAACCGTTCTTGAGATATAAAATTTTAACTAAAAAATACAAAATGGCGGCTACCGGGATAACGAAGAATTTTAGGACCCATGTTTATAGGAACTTTTTCATTGTTTTTGCATGAGGAACCTACTCCTGAAATTTGGCGCCCTATTTTAGAATCACCCTGTATACTAACTTGGTACTTTAAGGAGCCTGTTACTTTTTAAATGTAATTTGGAAGAGAAGTCTATTGATGAAAAATACACATCCGTAGCACCTTTGTTTTAAATCTCCGAGAATTCCTAAATTTTAATAATTTAATACAGCTTTGAGTATTTTATTATAGAACTATATTTGATAATTATTGTGTACGTTTATATTCTGCGTTTTCCTGTCATAGAGGTATTTATGTCATAAACTAAATATTTTAATGAGACCATGGTCGAACTCTGCTCAAAATACAATTCTAAAATGGTTGAAGTTTCAAGACAACTAGATGAAGTTCCAGTAAAACATACAAAGATTAATGGATGTTGAATTTGATGGTAGTTTTTAATTCTTAATAAACTATAACTATTGGTAATTTGTACATATTTAGCCTCACGAAACTTACAAAACTTGAGTCTACAATAAAATGAGAAACTATTTAGTATACAGTTTCATTGTAATGCCATTTATTGTTCTTTTTATGATGTCTCGAGTAAAACATATTAAAGTGAAAAGCTATTTGAAAATGTCACAAACTATGCAAACACAGTGTTTTATAACTTGAAGGAATACTCCGTTATTTGACAAGAAGTGTTCACAAGAAGCTGGGAAGTTGTTACAGATGTCAACATTTGTTACTTGAGAAACAGACAGTTGCTTGGGTTCATTTTGAATGTACTCTTGAAACTGTGCTCTATTGTAGTTGTTATGCCTTGAATTGTATTTTAATCATATTACTCTAAACAGGTAACATTTGAATTACAGTTGACACATTTTTACGTGAATATGTTAACGCTAAATAATGGTTGTGGTTCAGTGGTAGAGAGGAATTTGCAGTTCTAATTTCGTTTCACTAGACAATACAAACTTTACCTCTTAGGGTTCTCCAATAAAGGTTTAAATTGAATGAACAAAATGAATTAAATTGGTTATCTAATCCAACATCTAACTAAATTGGACCACATTTTAATACAGGTATATATTTTTTAATATTTTCATATTCTTTTGATTAGCACTTATAATGTAGTTAACAGTACTTTATAATAAACATATAGATAACTCTAAAAACTGTAAGAAACAATAGCAAGGCCAAAAGAAAATAGTTTGTCGTTGCAATACTTAGTCTGAATGGCTTGAATTTAATATATTCGGTTCAATATATTCGAAGTCAGAGCTTACACTCAATTTATTTCAAGTAAATCACATCCCCAATCACCCTTTAGAGCTCAGTTACTTATCTTATTTATTTACTTAATTTACCGACTATATTTAGTTGGATTAAGAATATTATGAGCGAAATTGCAATAGCAATCAAGTTGGTCTTCGTAGGTTATTGTAAAATTACATTGGAGTAAAAATTTGGCACTTTTGAAAAATACAACTCTTTATTTGAGACACAGCTTTGACCTGACTGTTGTTCTACGTTAACTGAAATGACACAAAGTTTGTTGCTTTCAGTTTATGTTAAACTGTATGAGTTTGGTAAGCGTAATAAAAGTAACATTGTTGTATCAAAATATCGACGAAGAATTAGCAAATAAATAAGCAACAGGACTTCGTTCCTATAAAATTTATACATCATTTTTACCTTGCTAAAATTAATGATTGTGGATTTATACTTAACGTTTTTCGTTACTACATAATTTAACAAAGAACTAAATTTCCTATAGGGAAAACCGGGTGAATTCGAGGAATCAAACCAACTTGATGTAAAAGTATTATTTGATACGTTTTCCCTGTTCATATGTTCAGTTTGAAGAATCGCTATATCCGTACTTGTATGTTTGGTTCGTTTTGTATACAGATGTTGAATTAAAATACAAGAGCTATTGATTTTCCAAGAGGAAAATCCATTCCAATTTCACGTTGCACTAGGTTTCCATATAAAAGTGAAAAAGCAAACCCACACTGTCGAATAGTCTTTGTTCACATCTAGATTTGGAATAGCTGTGTGTACATAAGAAGTATTCAATATTTAACGAACCTTGACGTTATATTTTCGTCCGCTTCTGTAATACAGCGCCCCATAGGGCTGAAATTCGCTAATAACACCCTGACGTATATGCAAGCGACGTGCAATGTGTAAACCACACTTTAGATTTCAGTTAGAACCCTGAAGTTAAACAGACGAAAATAGTGATGAAACGAATAACTTCAACTACATGACATGTAAGTTGATGAAAGCTGTGGTCCAAGTACGAGTATGTTATATCTTGTAGAAGACACAATCATGTTGAGTTGAGTCCCATGTGAAGCAAGTACAAAGTAACTTCCATTAGCAAAACCAAATTAGAATTCACCAAGAGCCAGTTTGTATTCCACTTTCATCTTCCATTACGCTATGTTTGTATGGAAAGAGCTGTTTGAAGGGAAAGCTATCACAACATTTTCTCACATATTGAGTATCCTGACAAACCTTACGGTTAGGTAATTTAACATATAGCTAATAATTTTATTTTCTCAAAAGAGGTGATGCAGCCAAAAGAGCCCTTCTTCTAGTTCATGTTTAAAAACTGGCCTCTCCTGTTTTGATATTTAATCCTCACCTCATCCAAATAAACAGTGACAATCTTCTATGAAGAAGATAAATGTTTTGTTTCATGTTTCTGTTCTCAAATATGGACAGCTTGATAGACAACGAAAAGGAAGAAACAGTGGAATTTATCTTTAAAAATGTATCGTCAAATCTATGAACGATAATTATAGAGTACCAGACTTTCACTAAACTTTAATAAATTTTATTAATATTTACGATCTTTGAACTTTTAAATTAAGTTTTTGTACAAATTGGAAATGATGTTTTAATCACTATGTACCATGATTGTACTGGCCACTGGCCAGTTATTGTTCTAAAACATATAACACAAAGCTACTTAACAACTGTTCCAACTTAGTTACACAATATGGGAGGTATTGTGGTGTATGTGATATAACTGGTTAATTTTTCATTATCACACTTATCCACTCATTCCGATTGAACATAAAAAACTTTCAATGAAATATTTTTAGTCATATTTAATTCATATTTGAAAGTATTATTTCAGGAGATACTTGCTATTCATTCTTCATATCAATGAGAAATCTATAAATATTTAATCATTACAGTTACGAATACTTAAATTTATTGAGGCCAGGTACATTAAACTAGCAGAGCCAATTTCTAAATAAAACAGCTTGAAATAGCATTGTATTGAGGACTCAAAACAGGGTACGATTTAACTAAAAAAAGACGCCCCATTTTAGATTTCCACATAAACACAAGTTCATAAACCTAACTTTTAGCTTAGCCTTAAATCAGTTTTCATGATTCACCAAGTAAAGAACTTTCTAAAGTGTTGTTAATAATATCATCTTCTTTTTGGAAACTCTGATTCATAAAAAAATAATTTTCCTTCCATTGGTAGAGCATAAAAGGTATTTTTCTTGTTCTCTGTTACATTTGGACAGTCTGGTTCACGTCTGTGATTTGTCGGCTGCCAGCAAAGCGAAAATGCATAATCTGGTGGATTTCACTAGCCGTGTACGTCCTTAATATATTTATTTGTGTTTTACTGTTAAAGTGTTGATGAAAGTTGTATTGTTTTCTTTGCTAGTTATTGTTGTAAAATAAATTAATAGTAAGACAAAGCAACATCAACTTAAAAAACAAAACACTCATGTACATAACATGAGTGGTGGGTAACAAGAGGTTGTCGGTGGTTGTGAATTTGCACTAGTTACTTTTAGGCTAGTTCATGTCCTAATCCTTCGTCTTATGTTTTAGTTGACTTGTTCCTTGAATGTTGATTTGGTTCCAGATCCCAAGACGTGGGTTTCTGTTTACTAGAAAACGGTGAAAGTCCGTCGTAACAATTCAACAGACTAATAAGAACTAAGCCAAAGCAATGATTACTAACCATTGGCCAATGTAAAGTTACATAATAAGCCAGCTCTTTAGACGTGTGCAAGTGTAAGCAGACTTGCAATTAGAACATCAATTCAACCAACCGAGTCTGAACACGCAGTATGAGTCATTGATAAACACTGTCTCCTCAGCCGAACATTTATTTAGTCACACACACTGCAAACACCATTTCAGAAAAATATAAACGATTGAACGATACATTGGTTAATATAAGGTATAACTATACACAGTGTTAATTTTACATGGAATGCAATGAATTCTTATGAAATTATTACATTAATCAACTCTGCCAAAATAACAACAATAAACCATTTAGAAATTAACAATATTGGATAATGATTACAGGGTTGTGTAACAATAAATATAATAAAGGGACAATAGTTAACGGTTACGTAAACTTTGAACATAAAACAATCACAGTATATATGAATGATGAATATGATGAGGATAAACATTAAATAATTGATAATAAATATGGGTATACAGGACACTTTGGTCGTTTTACATTGCAGGAACTCCGAAGGACGACTAGTGGTTTGTTTTACGTGGCACCAGAAGCTCGAATACGCTCGACAAAACCCAGGCACTATGTTGTTTGAAGAAAAGATGGAGCTGGATACCAAGCAGAGCCTCTCAGGGTCTTGTTGGCTAGGACACGGCGACTGAAGGATAAAGATAAGCTGGATCCTCCAAGCAGAGCCTCCACCGGGTCTTGTTGTTAGGACACGGCGACTGAAGGATAATTTCTCCACAGATATTTTCCGTGCACATCAAAACGAGGTGGTAGTGTGCTGTGCTGGATGTACAGAAATGGGGTAGTGAGATATTGTGAAAAACGGTACCTTGAGTGGCGAGGAACGTGAAGTAATCTTCTCGAAGCTCAGGGCAGTCGAGCTCACATTCGATGCTTAGGATATACTGCTTTAGTAGAACACTGGCTAGACAATAATCCTTTATTTATATATGTGTATATTAATACATAAAGAACTGTCGTTCGACTTTTTTAAGAAAATGCAAACCTTTAAACATGCTTTTTAAAACCATACCAATATATTTCGGGCTTTACCTTTGTCAACTGTATACAAACAAATATCTATTATCTTATATATATTATTTACGAGAAAAATAACTCACAGTTTGCAATCTAATTTTGGTAATATTTCATCTTCGCCATTATCAAACCAATACATAAACAAAATATTACCAAAATTAGATTGCAACAGTGAGTTATTTTTCTATTTAAATAACAACACGGGTATTTTTTAAATTTAATATTGTGCAATTTTAAAAATACCAAAAGGTTAATATATAAATAGAAAAATAACACTTACGGTTACAATCTAACTTTAGTAATATTTCGGATTCGCCATTATCAAACCAATACATTTATAATTAATTGTTAAATGTGTATAACTATACCAAAAAGTATATATAAAAGAGGTTTTCATGAAGCAATAGTACTTTATTTTCACTCTAGGAACGTTAAATTACATTTTTAAAATTAAGTTAAACCACGTTACAGCTGTTTTGTAACATTGTTGAGGATTACAATAACCCTTGTTGAGTACAAGGAGTTGAAATTTGAAGGTTTGTCCAGACGGATTTATTGGAAGCCGTCCTTAAAAAGCAGCGTTAATTTCGTATGCAATAATTTGTTTTCTTAAAGACAATGAGTGTAAATTTCAACCGTTAGAAAATTAAAGAGTATTGTTGATTGTGTCATACTTCACAACGAATATGTATGTGTAAATAATAATTTGAACTAACTGTATTACAGAATACGAATAATTATAACTGGAAGGCAAGGTATATTACCGGGGTCTGAATAGCTTGGAGAGATGAATGGAAATTGAAACCATCTGGAGTAGCAATAACCTCCACGCATACGTTGAATGTCTGAGTGAAAGTGAATGGTACATTTAGTGTGAAACATGACTCAACGAAGAAAATGCGGTTTAAGTGACACGACTAATCAAACCTATTATTAATAATTAATCATTAGATCAAACTTTAACTTTCACTGTTGACCCATCACTCATTCTAGAGCCAAAACGAATATTTTAATTTTTCTCAAAAAACGCCGAAAAAACACACACATTTCTAACAATAAAAGGCAAAAAAATAGGTTTCCTACAATCTATTACAAAAATCTATCTATATGAAGAAAAGGTACGTTACCTTTATACATACGTTCGTACGTTGAATACAATCGGTAAAATCGTTAAAAATAATGTATTTCGTTAGTTTAAGGAAAGTGGCTCTTTTCCGGCGTACGATGAAAGTTCACTTGCGAGGCGGAGCCGAACACCGGAACAGTGATTTCCCGTGTCAGACGAAGCCGAACGAGGAGTAATTCAGTTATGTCCTGAAATAGACCTTTTTGTCACGTTATGAACGATAATTTTCCTCATACTACAAAGTTACACAATCAAGTTAAACTTTTGGATTGTCGTGTACTTTCCTTATTCTACAATGTACGAGTATATAAACACACACTTTGTTTTAAAGGTTACAGTTTTTATTCCTTGGGTACTTTTAATTTTTGTATGAATCAAATACATAATTATTATTTCAAGAAATAAAATTTCTTGAATGTTACAACAAAAGTGCAGTTAAATTTCAAGAACAGTGTATATTTTATACGCAGTAATTTGTTCCAGTCCAAGTGTTGTGTCGTGTTGCACGCGATTGAGTTCAAGACGAATTATCAACCTTTCCACCACGAGCCGTTCTTATTTACAATACTCCTTACGTTTGGTGTTATTTCCACTAAACCTTTAGAAATATCAGGCATTCGCAAAACTGATAATATTATTTTGAGTTTATGTCAGGAGAAAATATTTTACATGTGAGAACTCATCAATTTGCCATCATTGTTTACAATTTTAAAAGATTCCAGTTTAAATAGTCGTATTAATAATTGTATCGTGATACCGGAAAACCGCTGAGTTGATTCCATCCAAATTCTTCATCACGTTTTCAAAGTTAGAAGTTCCCCAGTCATGTGATTAACTCACCTGCTTTGTAAAATGATTCCCTAACCAAAATAGTTTTAGACGAGTTTTGAAGCGCCTCCGACATGTGGCACCTTTTATTGAATTTGACAACCTGATTACTAATTCAGTCCTATGTGCCTTTCACTTGCAACACTCAACAAATACGTTTCAAGGTTGCTGTCGGGGTTTCACTCCTCTTAAGAGTACCTTTTAGTTAAGTTGATGCCGTGCCAAGAGTACATAACTGTTGAAATCACCTCTTTCTCCCAGTCTGTCTGTCTAACAGACAGGAAATTTCACTGTTGAGTCACATTTCTGTTTGACATTTTATTTCAGTTCTCTGTTTCTTAATTCGGAAGTTTCTACGTAGTTTTGCAAATCTTTTTTAGTTATTAATAGCTAATGGTATAGCTCGCAGAAACTTAAATTAAAACCAGGCCGACACGCAGTTAAACACTTGCAAGTGCCGCTTGCAAGAAGGCATTGAATTTCCTTTAGAATTTGTTACTCTTATTCGCTACGTTCACATTCTCGCTTTGGCATTCGGCCGTTCTGTTACCACGGGCGTTACGAGGCTGTTTGCTACATACACAGTTTTAAAATGATATGCTAAGACCCAGATTTTGCAAACCTTTGAAAACTGCCCTTTTGTTCAAAAAGCCTCAATATTGAAAACTACACAAAATCTTGTAGAATATTATTTTAAAGCTCCGATCACCCAAAACCTGAATCCGTATTTTTTTCCACACTGGATAGCGATTGCGTCGATTTATCTGCTCAAATATGAAACATGTTTGGGCCGCTCTTTTAAACAGGGGCATCGTAAAACTTTTGATGGTATCAATGAATTTGTGTTTTCATACTCTCTGATGGGGTAAACGAATATTTTAAAAGGCCACCCCCGCTAACCCTGTTTCGGGGTGACCCCCAAAATATTCCAAAAAGTACTTTAGTTGTCTTTTAATACATATTCTGGTCTCTGGAGCACGTTCGAAAATTGTCATTCATTAAAAGTAAAGGGGGGTCGGACTTTTTAGACACCCGGTATATCTTTCAGAACAGTGGATTTGTATGGCATAAGACTAATGAAGATATCTAGTTCTAGAGTTTAAGCTGATAGTGGTTTAATATTTCACCTAGAGAGCGCTGAGATCATCAATATTCTCTATAATCCTCCGGGAGGATAAAACCTTATAAATCTGGCTAATGTTGCCTATTTATCATACTACGATTCAGCGCTTTTATATTTATTGTACAAGACCGTAGTAATACAAAGTTTACTTTCCCTAAACCTCATAAATTACAGTTTAAAATGAATAATTAGACACACAGTTAGACTATTTTAGAGTATCTTTAAAATATACTTTTACACAAACTGATTGAGTTAAGGCTTTTGGAAGAACATATCCAATAAATGTTTTCGTTTCTTTTGACGTATAAAGTTCACACGTACACAGCTCATTAGTAAAAATAACACAAAAGTCAATAACAGACGAGGAAATTACATCTTTCATGGCTCTGATTATTAGTTTACAAAATAAAGCAATAAACGGAGGTATTTTTCTACAAGTAGGATTTGGTATCATATTTCAGTATAAATAAAACACAAATTGTATTAGCGTTATAATTGTTGTTAGTAGTTTTATAAGGAAGTAAGGGAAATGGTCGTGCTTTATTGAACAGTTTCAATTATCAATATCCTGTATTGTTTCCTTCAATTGTATAACCTGTCTTGTGTTGTATGTAACAATACAGGATTGGATACGTATCAATAATTGTGATTGTTGGGATGTATCCTTCGACCACACTGACTATATGGCCTTGCGTGTATCAATTTACTTATTAATGTTATATTGTAGATATAAATGTGTATTTATTCATTCATTATTTCGGAACTTTAAATGTAAATATTAGTAACTCCACACTGCAAAATATGGAGTTTAGAAAAGGTTGTCCGGTGTCTTGGTATTGGGACATTGTTTCTGGTAAGTAAATTGAGATTGGGATTTACTGAGGATATAGGAAACAGAAAGGCTTTGTTTTTAAGAAAGTTAGTGATACATTTTAGTCAGTTCATGTACTCTTTCTAAGAAGGGGGGTGTTTATTAAACACACTACAGAGATTTGAAATAACTAAGTATACTACAGAAGCAAACTAATATAATTTTCTAGGGGAAACTTCATAGTTCTGAATTTTGCCTTTTATAAAGCAGGATATGATTGAAGAGTAGAATGAAATAGTTCATGAAGAATTCAAGACTTATAGGTCAAAGTAATACTGATCAATACTTGAACATAGTTTATTGATGAAGGAAAACTTCGACGAGAGAAAAACCTTGAATTGCTTAAATAGCAATATTTCACTGAATCTTGTTTCTTCTAAAATGACGGAATAAACTACAGAATTCACATAAGCATTTCATTGAATGAAAGCACTTAAGTTAGAAATTACCGGAAAATGATAAACCAGTTTATGGGGTCTTTCACACGACCAGTTTAAGAGTTATATTACAGTGTAACGGAACAGTAAAACGGATATTAAAGTATAACAGTTATACACATTTTTGGGGTGTAATACAATAGCATGGAAAAACTAGTTTTTACAAATTGCACTCAGATCCTGCACTACTGTAAGATTATCTCATACTACTTATTGTTACAAATGCTATTTAAAGAGACAGTAATAAAACCTAGCACCAAACCAAAATTACATAGGAAATAAACTTAACAAAACCTTATCTTACCAGCAACCCCATCAAGCTCAGGGAAACGTACATTTAGAGTATAGACCGCAGTGCACAATTTAAGTCTTGGCCTGCTCGTACAAATAATACAAAACAAGCAAGCCTTTTAGGAAACTGGGGCAAAACGAAGCTGTTTATGATTTATTGCTGATATTACGATAGTTGTTAGTACAGGAGTCATTTAAACGTTTGTTACATAAGTTTATACAAAAACAAACACAATGCAAAAAGTAAATGATGAAAAAGTAGGTCATCTTTTTAAACAAATTCTAAAATGATTTTTCCAAGTTTGATGTAAAACGTTATTGTTTACCAAAGTTACGAGTGAATTTAAAATATGAAACTTTTCAATATTAACCGGAATTCGAAACATGTTTTATCTCTACTCAAAAACTCCTCAGGGCTAAAGTTGTTGTTGCAGTTCATATTTTCTTCTTCATAAACTAATTCAACTTTGATAAATAACATTGATTAATTCTCCTGATGCTGACTAAGCGCTTTACGTCTTATTTCTGTGTTTCAAAGGTTTGATATAACTCGAAATAATAGTCCATACAATACACACAGCTGAAACCACGTCTTCCAAATATAAAACCACTTGATTAGAGCCGGCAGCTTGTTGGGTGGAATAAAGTAAAACGTTTAAAAATATTACAGTAACAACCGAAGTGTCTCTCAAACAGGCCGACGCCCAGCTAAGCGCTAAAGCGCCGCTTGCATGAGTGAATCGAACTACCTTTGCGATTTGTTACTCCTATTCGCTCCGCTTACAGCCTCGCTTCGGCCTTCTGCCTCAGACTCTCATGTTCTTTTACTGCTTAGGGAAAGTTTTATTGAGAAGGGAAAACGTATTTCAAATGTTATTAAAATTGGATTACTTACAACGCTGTTATAGCAAATATAACTGGTTTGAAACGCCATTTTGAAACGACTCGGTGGGTTTTCATAATTTTGAAAACATTGATGAATACTATTTATTTCCAAATTCATGTAAACCTGATGCAATTTGCTGTTTTTAGATAGTTAAAACCACTTTATTGACCAAACCCCCTAAAAGGTACTTCCGGTGGCCTGATTTTCCTGGCTAACGAACTCGACCGAGATATTTACAAATGGAAGATTTGTACTAAATGTCATGACAATTTAACGACAAAGTGACCAGTAGTGAGTCACACATATATGGTACTAAAATGTTACATACACAGTATAAATAAGTTACAGTTGCAAATATGCATATTTATAAAGTGTGGAAAAATGCTGAAACGTGTTCTGGGGGTCAGGATCAGTGCTAATTTCGTGGTCTCGGGTCTGGGTCTTACCATGCTGAATATCTCTTTTTCCAGAATAAAAGTAAAGGGAATTTGTCATGTTGAAAACTCCTTATCTAAACTGTTCATACAGAAAATAACGATGCTTCAGAGCTTGAAAATCTGTTTCAAACAAATATTGGTGTTACTGCAGTTTAACAAGCATAACTAATGGGACACTGCTTTTATCGTTTTGTGTATTTGTTCAAACTTATTGAAGAATGATTTTATTGCACATGACTATTAGGTACATAGTATAATCTGGGACTCCAATCACATAAGAAAGCGATATCAACATAAACAACATCGTCATAAACAAGACAATTTAAGACGAGTTAAAGACGAAACAATTTAAGACGAAACAACGCATTTTATAACGTAGAAAATATAACTTTATTTTAAAAGTTTTTAAATTACTGTTCAAATTATTTTAACTTAAGACTGTAAAGCTTTAAACCAACTGTAATACAAATCATAGTTCAATGTAAACCAAAATTAGACCTTTCATAAAATAAAAAAAGAATAAAGTTGTGTATAATTTTGCTATAAAACAGCTGCTTTACACACATGTAATGCCGTGCTTAAGTTGTTCTTTCATCCCAAGTAAACTTTAGGTTATGTAAATGATATTTTACTCCCTAAAGCTATGGTTTCCTAGAACAAAGTTCACCGCTATATTATGGTCGTAATAATATATGACCGTGACGGTGGACGCAACACAGTATTTAAACAGATGTAGACAAAAACAACTTTTGACATTTTTTATTTTAGTTGTCAAATCTGATTTACGTATAAAGTAATGGATAAGCTAGACTTTTGTTTACAAAACAATATGTGTCACCTGGCGAGAAAACCCTTAACTAGTGTTCACCGCTACTTTACGTCCACCGTCTTCTAAGAAAACCACTCTCTTCTGATAACATTGAAAACAGAATTTACCGTCATATTACGGCAGTAATGTAGCGGTCACCGCTTTCTAAGAAACCATAGCTTTGGGAGAAAAATATTTGAATAATTTTTGTTGCATGCACATCAGTTGTTTCAATGAGTTTCTTTTCAACAGAGTAACACCTTTTACTTCAACGCAGTATAAATATCAGGTCGAATCCGCTAGTATCAGACTGCTTAGTTCAAAATATTGTTACTTTTATTTTTTATAATATTGAAAACATTTATATTTCACCCATTACTATTTGCATCATAAAAGACAGTATCGTTCATCCTGTGTCATACAAGTGTCTTTTAATCTCTCTCATACATATAACAAGCGGCTGATATTTTGTAATATATCACACTACTGTTAAAATTTAGAAATAAGGTTACTTTAAACTTAATGGATCTTTTTATTAGCTTTTATAATTTATTGTTGCGTGGCTGACCTAAACTGATAATAAAACACTCAGAAAGCTTTTAACTTGTAATGCAATTTTAAGTAGGTAATTGAATTAATTATCCATCAAAATCTTGGCTTGAACAATGTCTTGAATGTTTTGAACAAAACCTGAATGTTTGCCTTTAGCCTAATGGTTAAAGAAACAATTTTATGGGCAAGTAAAATTGGAACATTGTGAGAGGCTGGCTAATCGTAGTTACAACTTACAGTTTCTTTTTACGAATACGATTTAATATTAAACCTATAATGTAATTGATAAATATATACTTAACAAGAACAACTTTAGAATATAGGTACGTATTTGGAATCTAACTTTACATTCACGATTAAAAAGTTGTGGTATGGGAAGTGCTAATTCGCAAGAGTTCCTGAGTATCCATGCCTAGAAACGAATTCTTGCTAAAGAATGGATTTTTAAGTGTACTGAAGTCATTTTGAAGTACTCAAATGTAAGCGTGCTTTCGTGAGTGCTAAGTTTACTGTGACACGGTTTATTTTAGTTAGTATACCTTCTCCATTGGTACAGGACGCAATAAACCGAAAATGAACGCATTCCTTCATTATTGACCGGTGCAAGTCCTTAGACGCAATATGTAATATGTCAGTTGAACTAGTCTAACCTTGAAGCTACCAAGAACTATATTTTGTGGAAGCTGTGTCCCTGTTCAAGACAGATCTCCCTGGTAAGCAGCTGCTACCTTTATGGCATAAAAGTAAGGTAGCACTATAACGCTTGGAAATGCTACTATTTAGCGTATTTATTCCCACGGATACAGTGGAATATTACGTGAATAAATTACATTACAAGATATTCCTTGGATTATTGTATAATTAACCACTCGTTGTTACAAGTAGTATATTTTAACAATTACTTATTTACGGTAAATGTGTAATGCACAATTGCATATTGACTATCCAGTTTTACCTGCTAAGAACGGAGAGTAGATGATACCTGGTATGCTGTCATAATGCAAGTTTACTATGCAATATGCAATATCTAGGTTATAGTTGGTATAATTTTCAATCTCATCTCATCTCACTTAGCACAGCTCATATCCCCTGTATGTTACATGCTAACAGTTTAGTTTGTTCAGATTACTAAGTTGCATAATATATCTTTTGAAGTAAGACGTAAGCTTGTATTACATAAACCTACCTTTAACGGGTTGGTACCGTTCTTGCAAACGGGATTCTTTGGGAAAAGCGTGAAGTTGAAAATAGTTTTTCAAAGAATGTAAATTAACATTGGCGTTTAATTGAAAATATCGTGTTGAAGAAACCGACGCCGCAACGTTAACTTTACTAGTTACTCAAGGTTTACAAAATTACAAGAAACTCAGACTTGCACCATCGAAGATCTTTAATTGATGTAAAAGGTAAAGATATTTTCTTGTTTAACGAGGCGAAGTTAGGACTTCAAAGTCCTTTCTACCACCCAACCTCGACCTTTACCTAGCGTTACCGTATAGTCACATTACAAATGTAAGCGGTGACTGTGGGGATCGAACCCGCGCCAGCGAGCAGCTTTGATCTATTCCAACTGGCCTGGCTGTCATGCTTCAAAAGTATCAAACGGGTGATGCCTGTACACTGTATACAGTACTTGTTACCGCCCTTCGCTCTTAAACTAAATAACAAATTTAGTTATATTAACTGTGAGCTCAAGATATTTCGATAAACAATATTTAAAAGGCACAGTTTATAATTTTCATCAAATCATGACCATTCAAACAGCACTATCAGCTATTTATCTATCAGCTATTACAGTGAACAAACAAGGGCATGAATAAAGGCCAATAAACTCACCAGTAATAAACTTAATGACATGACAGCCAGCACGCGCGCTTTTAACATACGCTAGCTGTCGTACAACAAGTGTCTTAATGCTGACATTTAAGTGTATTTTACCAGTTTACAACAAATACATTGGATTGAACATAATATATTG
The DNA here is from genome assembly GCA_018831715.1 of Matsumurasca onukii. Lineage (NCBI taxonomy): Eukaryota > Metazoa > Arthropoda > Insecta > Hemiptera > Cicadellidae > Matsumurasca > Matsumurasca onukii. Next base: position 74,732,734 of record CM032058.1, on the reverse strand, counting down.
CAAACTTAAACTTGGAACAAAACTACACAAACTGTTTTAGCAGTATTTCGTAAAAGAAATGCATGGCATAGATAAAATTTTGATCACATATTCATGTTTCTATATCAAACGATGACTATGTCCTTCAGCTACATTAGCTATTACTATCTAACAAAAGTGAGACAAAAAGAGCAATTAGAGGTAGGCAATAAAGTCCTCAGGAATAAATTACCATATTGTTTATGCTCTAGTACATTTTAGAAACAGCACGCGCGCTTTTAAAATAACGCTAGCTAAGCCGTATAACAAGCATAACAAGCTATTGATAAACAATATTAACGTGATTTATAAAATGCTGACACATTAAAGTTATTTTTACCAATAAATACATAAATACTTGCCCACGTATACATGGAGTAGGTAAACTATAATAATTGTTTAATTAGTAACACTTTGGAACAGTATATTGTCAACAAACAATACTTTTATTGTAAATTGACATAAACCAAGTGATTTGTGGAGAAATGAACTAAAAATGGCAGATACGATTGTCTACCCTTATCAAGGGGTTTTTGTAATTAGTATGAAGAGTGACTGTGTGGATGGATCGGTGAAGTCGTCCAACGAATTAGATCAAAATTATCTGTGGAATGGGCAAACCGTTGACAATCTAGGGTCTGTTTAGGGAGGATTTACGTAACAATCAAGCTACCTTTGGACGTGACCAATTAAGAGACAAACGAAAGCGCTGTAAAATATTCATTGATGAATAAGCGTTTCAACAGACTTTTCACACTATGAAAGTAAATAGAGTTGTAAAAAGTTTGGCACTTTAAATATTGAAAATAATTAGCGTAACAGAGGATAATTTATACCATCCAGTGGTTCTGTATATCCTGTAAGATTGAACATTTTCGATCAATATTATGCATGCCTTTAAATAACTAAGTACATAGACACTACATGGATTTTATAAAAGAAGTTACCCATCTAGTTAAGTGCAAATTCAAATAAACCTCTAAAGTTTCATCCGAGTTCGGAAAAGAACAAAGATTACGGATCAAGTTTTGATTGTTTTAAAGGGAAAAATATGAACTAGAATATGTTTTCATGCCAAAAAGGTAGTGAGTATTTCTGTAGTAAAGACAACTACACATACTCATTATCCAACATTTCATAAAAATGCCATGCGTTTTGTTTAAATTACGTTATACTAATAGTTGTAGAAGGAAAGTTAAGAGGTTGTTAACTGAAAAATACAACAATATAGAAACGTTTTTCATTACCAATGCTACGAAAAAAACTGTTTCATACATATTGAAACCTTATGTTCAATGTTACTGAATTGCAAAGCAAGTACAGTTGACGCCACCTGGTGGGCCAAGAATACATTACAGTGAAGTAGAGGGCTTGCGTGTCTCACGAGACTTTAAATTGTTTAGTGCTTAAAATTTTAATTCCTAAACGGTAAACATTTAAGAACTTTGACAAACTAAATTAGAATAAAGATTAAGTTCAAATTTAACTCTCATGATTTAATTAACCTCCGGAATCACTGACGTAAAAGTCCATCCGGTGGGGAAACTAAAAGATCTTGTGAACTTAAGTCAAAGTCTAATTTATTATTCCTTTAGCTTCCTGCCAGCTTAATAACTTTCTTTAGGTACTAAATAAATAGTTCTAGAGATACTACTTCAGTAAGAGCCACGGACACATCTGTTATAAATATATATGTTTTAATTTATTTATTTGTAAAATCAACTTGATAATTTCACATACGTGTTTCGAATTCTGCTTTGATGTCCCCCTTATCTTTATAATTTGGAAGAATGACTACAATACGAGAACTTCCGTTGGGTTTTCATGTTCTGTATTTTGTATATGTAATCCATTACTATGTACAGTTTTGTTCATTACTATTAACATTTAATACTTAACACGTTAGCTAGCTTAACAGCTATTCCCAGCTGTTAAATAGCTGAACCACACTATATTTAACACTATTTGGCCTCAGCCAAATCAACCAGCTACTGAGGGTGACTCTCCACAGTGAAGTCGAAACGTTTAGCAGTATTTGCAATTCAACTGTGACACGGTGTAAACCGGAAGCTTTAGATTTTAGTGACAATTAAATTGATTTTAAACTAGAATAAAAAAATCTTTGTCTCCTTGACAATATTGAGTTACCTTTTAGTCAGTGTTGAAATTAAAACGTAAGACCCTCCATCTAATGTTTAGTGTGTCAACCTGTATACATTTCATGTTCTAAAGACTGATGAACGCTTATCTTGCGTTATCAGCTGATGAGGGGTTCATATTTCACTTCAAGGGCGGCGAGCCATCAATTTCCACTCTCATCTCGAGAACCTTGTCAACTGACAAATGCCGTATATGTCGTCAAACCTTGATCCAGTCCGTGTCTTTTGTAACTTGCAAAGCACCTTCATGGTTATCATTAACAGTTACTATTATATCCAAGTAATAGGTTTGTAAACAAGAAATCAAAAACTAAACATGAGACTTTATAATTTAGATACAATATTTACGTGCAAACACTAAATCACTATTTGAGATGCCGACCACTCTCATGAGGGTATTGTAAGGCAAATATGTGGTGAAGGATGAGTGTGATGAGTGGTAGTAATGAGTTATGGTCTTGTTACAAACTAAGGCCGACTCTTCCTTAGAATGGGTCATTAATTAATAGCCCAATGACCAATGGAAATACAAGGACCAACGGCTTAACATGACTTCCGAACCACACAGGTGATGGTCTAATATGTCCAAACGATGGTGGGAGTTGATGCAGGTATCATCAGATGATCACTGAGACTATCTGAGCCGCTTTAGACGAGTTTGAAACATGGCTACAATATTTACACATTACAAAACTACATAAATCACAAAAGTGTATACTAACGTATTTCCAGATTATAAGCTGTTCCAAGCACTCAGTTGTGTTGTCCAAGTGTGGTGAAACCTTCTCCAAATGCCATCTTCTTCAAATCTGTTCTTTCTTCCTCTTCAAAAGCTCTTCAACCCTCGGGACAGTTTTGCACATGAAAATAAACAAGAACTTAGTATTACATCACGTAACAATGAATCGATAAACTTTATCGCAACAATTCAATTGCAGGCTGGAAAACGTCTGCTGCCATCTCTCGGACGTGAGTGAAACTAGCTTTGTAAACAAGTGTGTGTAAACATTACTACTAGTTGCTTTTAAATTATAGATTAATCAACTCAAATCAGGTTCTCGTTCGTTACAATTTAAAAACAGTTTAAGGTTTTAACACAGCAATCATATAACGTGCGTTGTATCTTTTGAAGTTGGCCATGTTTGTAGTTAGAGCGCAGGCTATGATTTTCATCTCGCTGTTGGTTTTCATTGAGAAATCCTATGAGACTCTCAGCTGGCTGACTAATCATGTAGCTACACTCAAAACACAAACATTCTCTCCTAGCTCAAAGCCAGTACTTGGCTTGAGTTGATAGCTAACATAGCAACACATGGCCACAACTGCAGACGCAAGCCCGGCGAATCTTAGCTGTATACTTTTAACACATTAATGTTAGGTTATATCTAACACATTTTACTCGAATATAGACCCAACAATGATATACTCACCGATGCATGCCAGTGGGAAGAGGATCGCTTGGAAATTTACAGTTTTAGACTAGCTTTACATTCACACAAATAATGCTATATCGTTGCTTGGTTACCAATTAATCCGGTGTTGTTTACTTAGTCTGTTTAAATATAACCATTTCATATCAATACACAAATAACTTAGATCCAATATTTGTGAAAACTTAGGTATAATTTAAAGTCTAAAGTAGTAGTAATTTATAAAATAAAACTTCTTGTATTTACAAGAATCTTCTTATATTGGTGTGCATAGAAAACTCCATGTAGAATTACTAAGTGGTCACAATTTTAACTACTCCCTAAAATTAAAATCGTGTAAACGTTCGCTAAGTTAAAAAAAACATTTATAAGCCTACAGAAAAATAACATACAGAGTAAACACAAAATTATATTTATATAAAAATTAAATTAGACAATAAATTCATAACATTTGCGATCAGAGACTTTTACTGCGTACATTTACGCGTTTACGCAAAAGGGCTAAGCGCGGAAAAACTAGAGTTTCCGAGTTTGCGGAGGGAAATACTTAAAGATGAATGTTCTCCTTCAGAGCTTAAACCTGAACTCAAGTTTACGAGACTAATTAAAAACTACTTGAACAGAAAGTTTAGTAAGTGAAGTACGTAAAATATCATCCTACTCATTAGTGACTTAACTTGGGGTATTTAAAGGTTTGCTTAACATGATAACAGTGCGTACAACGTTTAGCTTAATATGGGCATGAAAACAAAACTAATAACCAAAATTATCTTTAAACTACATTGATAGTATTATACTTGTTTGGTTTTGTATATCTCAAGTTATAAGTCCTCGATCCAAGTTCAGTCGAACGGGACAATTAACATTATTTGTGGAGTGGCAAGGGGGCGTCCATAGACCATGGTTTTGTACAAAATAAAACTGGTGTTTAATTCAATAAACCAACTATTGACTTGCATACCTGGACACTGCTTAATCAACTAACTGTAACTGCTTGATCATCAAAGTGGGGCTCAAGCCGAACACTCATCTTTAAGGGTAAAAAGTAATCATCTTTTACTGTCAGGGGTAAATTACACAACAAAGAGCATTTAGATGTCGTTTATACATTTTTGGTTCTTTTGATAACTCTATCCTTTCGATTGCTTCATTTTCGTGCTACTTTTCTAAGCTGCTGTTGTTTTCAAAATATACGTAATAGCTCATAGTTAAAACGTGCACATTTTACATATTGATACACTCATGGACAACATTATGGAACCAATGGTTTCATTTCATCGCCCTTTTCACTTAACACTTTTGTTTTTTTGTAATCGTTAGTTGGTTTTAATATTTACGTACTCGTTGCTAAAGAAAATTCCAATTTTAAACGAAAAAGGGCGATGAAATGGAAGAAAATTATTTGGTTCTATAATTGTCTCTTTACTTCGTTAAGAGAGTTAGTTCATTTACTAAAATAAGCGAAAGCTAGTTTAGATCATGTTTATCTATAAAAGTGGTTTGAAATGTTCCAAGATTCCAGCAAGGTTCAACAGTTCACCGTAATTCATTGATAACAGAAACTCTGAAGTAAGAAAACTTTACCTCAACATGTTGATAGCATCTTGAAGGTTACATTACATTTCATTTTCATTTATTACACTCGGTAAATCATCGTGAAGTTTTGAATCTTACTCGACTTTGGGCTGGTTACTTGTATTTTGCATAAAACAGATTATATCTAAATAAAAGTAGCGCACATCAAGATACTGATGTCTACAGTGCAGCATAAAAATACTATTTCTGCTCAGAGTAAACAATTATGGAAAAAGATGTCATTATAGTTAAATAAATTGTATAGTTTAAAATATGTTTCAATATAACCCACAGAAAACACGAGGACTTCAAGTCATTCGTACTAAAATTCAAATCTACTAAAACATTAATACTTAAAACATCATTTACGAGTACATTAGAAGAGGCGCATATTCTATGTTACCGTAATTTTACTTTGTTCACTAGTGACGTTTTATTTTGTTATATTCCAGGTTTTATGGGAGCACATACCCAAACACATTGTTAACGATATATCATAGTAACTTTTAATAAATACAATTACATGATTTTCTGACTTTGTATGACAACCTTTCTTATATTTATATGCAGTCTACTCGTACCACATGTAATAGTACATTTTATCACAAGGTCCTTATGTGACCACTTGTTGATGCGAAATGACCGAGAGTCTAAAGGACACTTTAGGGACGAGTGGTGAACGATACTTCTTGTCAAGGTGCCATAATACATAAATCAATAAACATTTTAATAATACAAAGAAACTGAACTTAAACATTGTTTTGACCTCAGCAGTCTGAACTATATTGTTTTGAAGAAAAAGCTGTTACACTGATTTACTATTAGCCAGAGTTAAAATTCAAAACAATCGAAACAAACTCGTTCAGTATGATGCATGCTGCAAAACTGCTACAAAAAAGATCATTCAAGGAGAAAAATATCATCAAAACAAATCCTTGATTCACCTGGGTTGAAAAGTGAGGCTATGGTTTCCTAGAAAAAGGTTCACCGCTAAATTGCGGCCGTTATTGTAGCGGTGAACGTAACGGTGACGTAGTGGACGTAACACAATATTTAAACAGATGTAGACAAACAACTTTTGACATGTTGTATTTTTAGTTGTCAAAGTTTATTTACGTATAGTAATGGAAAAGCTAGACTTTTGTTTACAAAACAAAATGTTCACCTGGTGAGAAAAAACCTTAACTAGTTTTCAAATTGCCAACTTTACGTCCACAGTTTTCTAGGAAACCACTCTCATCTGATTGTATTGAAAACAAAATCACCGTCATATTACGGCTGTAAGTGGTCAAATGCTTTCTAGGAAACCATAGCTTGACACTTTAGACAATATATGTGTCTTAAGCAGTCCTTAGAGCAGAACGACAAAACAATAATTTTATAGATACAAAGTAAGGTTTTAATATCTGTTTGATACTCTCAGAGTAGAACTACTTAAAACCAACCAGGGTGCGGACCAATTCTAAGCCTGAAGTAATTCAACTCTTAGTATCCAAACAGGTGTCACAATGTTAGATTGATGTATTAGTATTTTACCCTAAATAAAAGTATGAGTCTTTAAGTAATGCTTTCAGACTTTATTCTAGTTGTCACAGTAACAGTTATACTCAAACAATTTTGAATCATATGATTTTACTTAGTTAAACAAATTCTGTTGATAATTACCATATTTGGAGGCCGATGTGTTTAGGTGAAAGGAATGTGTCCACGCTGTCTCTCCACAGAACTAAATACTGACCAATGAAACTCTTGAAACAAGACAAAACCGGAAATTTCACAATAGACGAGATACAACCATGTTGACAAATGAAGACCTTTTGTCTCGGCGCTTTTGTATGTGTTGATGAGATCCTAGTAATTTCTGTCTCGGTTAGCAAACAAATACAATAAAATGGGTTTGTTTTAAAACTTCTATCAAAAGTGCTTTTGATTAAGTTTACTAGTGTTGAAAGTGTTTATAATTTTACGCACCATGTGGGTGTTTTTGAACCAAAATAACTTTAATTATTGTTCTGTAGGTACGTAAATAGAAAGATATTTAACGCATCAGCATATTTCCAGAAGTGCATAAAGTTGGTCCTACTGTTTTTAACGGATAACAGGGCGTCAGTCTTTACTTATTAACAGTTTACGGTCTATATTTAACTCATAGGTCTGTTAATATTTAACACAGCTAATTAATACTCAATAGCTACAAACTATTAGATTAAGTAGAGCTGTTCATTTCACAATTCACACTTTACAACCTATTCACAAGGTTCGTTCACCCGTTGGTCCCGCTGACAGCACTCTCTTGTCAGTAGTCATCCCTAGTGCTGCTGATCCCGTCGAAGATGACTCGTAGATGTCCACCACTGATACACACTCGTACTTCACTGATATAACAGACTTAATTTTCACGCAAATGGAAGTGGCTCTGACTGGATCAATAAGATGTTATCGAGGCGATAAAATCATATCGTTCAACATCTAGAGTAGATACTTCCCCCTGCCTCTCGTGTCGTAATAGTTAATGTTGAACCTTCTTGTGAGATCTATATCGGACTTGAAACATGGCGTGTTTACAAATTAAGGAGACATAAAGCGTCAACAGTTGTAACATTTTGAATTCTGGTCTACACGATCTCTCCTATGCGAATTTTTGCAACTATCGTACTTTTTTTAATGACAACTACGAGTGCATAAGCCTACATGTACATGCGCATGATGCTATATTGTATGAAAATATGGTTTAACACGTGTAAATGTCAGTAAACGTCTGCTGAAGTAAACATAACGTCGTTGAGTGAGAGATAGACAGGCTGAAGTTGAAGTCGTCAAGTAACTTGAGAGTATCTCCAAGTCACGACAATCTGAGATGTACTGAGCTATTTTGACACAATCTTGCCAGTGATGCAAAGTGTAAGAGAAAGTGACTAAGTTAAAAACTTTCAGTGTAATCAACTTATGTACATGGCGTTTATGGTTTTAACAAATTTCTTAATCTCTACGTGCCCTTTCTAGACTAAACAATGTTTATGTAAAATGAATCCCAGGACATCGGTTTCTGAACGAGAAGGCAGACTTCTTCGCAAGAAGATGAACACTGTCTGCCCTAGTAGACCAGAACATAATTTATCTAATAGAGAATGATCAAACATTTTAAGTAATAAATAATAATAATAATATGTTTATTGTCACATTTTTACAAAATAAATTGTTTCTATGACAAGACAAAAAAGAAAGTTAAAAGAAACAACAAAATTAAAACAATGATAACAACAAAATTCTACGACCACTGGTAAGACCTTGGAAGGAAAGTATAATTTAAATAATTTTCAACTAGCTATCCAAAAATTCTTGTACGCTATAAAACGATTTTTGAATTAAATATTTCTTAAGGTTATTTTATTAGTACCACACCGCAGCTTTTAAATTGTCAGGTAATTTATTGTATAATTTTCGGCCGGCTTCGATAGGAAGCTTATCATAAATATGGAGTCTGTGATAATTTGGCCTAATTGATTGGTTTCTAATATTGTATGTATAATTTGGTTGCTGGTCAAAGGAAAATTTTGATAAAAATAACAATACCGTGTCAAAAATGTATTGAGACGGTAAAGGTAAAATTGATAAAGTTTTAAATGATTCCTTGCAGGAATCACGATAATTAAGACGAGATAAAATTCTCATTGCTGTTTTTGCAAAACAAAAACTCTTTGGGTTTTTGTTTCAGAGCAGTTACCCCACAAAGAGACTCCATAAGAAATATGGGGATGAATTATTCCAAAATATGCTAATTTTAAAACATCTTGAGTACAATATAATGACAGCCTCCTTAGTAAAAATAAGCCCTTAGACACTTTATTACAAACTGAGTCTATGTGTTGATCCCATGACAGTTTTTTATCTATGCATAGACCCAAGAACTTGACGCAGTCAGTTTCTTGAAGGGAACTATTATTTATTTTGTAGTTGAATTTATGGCTATTTTGATTGAATCCAAAATTGATGTAGTATGTTTTATCAAAGTTGGTACTTAAATCAAGATTTTTGAAGTACTCAACGCAATTGTTAGTTACGTCAACGGCAAGCTTTTGAAGATCAGCAGAGCTATTTCCATTAAAACTGAGTGTCGTATCGTCAGCATACTGAATAATATTGCAGTTGCTTTTGCCTAATGTAATTTCTTTGCATTTGTTAACATAAAGAATGAATAAAATAGGTCCAAGAATGGACCCTTGAGGGACACCGTGGTTAAGGTCTACGACTTTTGATAATTTGTTTTCAATTTGTACTTGGTGAGTTCTATTACTCAAATAGGTTTTAATCCAATTATAAGCAATTCCTCTGATCCCATAAGAATAAATGATATATCAAGCTTAGCATGGTTCAGGCAATCGAATGCTTTGGTTAAGTCAAGAAAGACACTTAAAGTTTTTTCATCTAAATTAGAAATGGTAAACTCTATAAACTCATTTATAGCATCTATAGTACTTTTCCCTTCAGTAAAACCATATTGGGATTCAGAAATGATTTGAAATCGCTTTAAAACGAATTGATTCTTAATAAGAACAGTTTTTCAAATAGTTTACTGAAACAGGGTAACAGAGATATTGGTCTATAGTTACTCATTACTAAAGAAGACCCTTTCTTAAAAATAGGTATAATTTTGGCCTGTTTTAAAGTTGTGGAAAACTCCATTTACAAATGAACTGTTAATTAGAAAGTTAATGGATCTAATATTTCCATGTAACATTGTTTCAAAGCCCAAACTGACAAACCATCAATATCAGTTGACTTTTGGATGGCAGGTTTTAATAACTGACATAAGCTCAGTTTTGTAACAGGGTCAAAAACATGGTATGTTCATTTATATTTTTAAACTGTCTTGGGATTACATTTGAAGGTCCTAGATTTTGAATAGCCACGTTAGCAAAGTAAGTATTGAAACAATTTGCAACTTCAGATGGATTTTGCATCAAATGTCCATTATGCTCTATTTCGATAGGCTTTTTGACTTTAGTGGTTTTGCTGTCATTTATTATCTCCCAAGCTGTTTTAGACATATTTTTAGAAACTTTAATTTTGTACCTTATACTAAGTAATTTAGCTGCTCTGATTGCCCTTTTGTATATTCGTTTGTAGTTTCGAAAGAATTCTTTGAATGCTTCACTGGTGGAAGTTCTGTTCATTTCCGTATACATTTTTAAGTTTATTTTAGAAACTAATAATCCAGTAGTAAACCAGTCATTCTTAGTTTTCTTTCTGGACAAGTTTACTGTTTTAGTTGGGCAAGCTTTATCCATGCAACTTAGGAAGGTAGTCCTAAAATACTCGTATGCACTATCTACATCACTAATACTGTACAAGTCTTGCCAATTATGATCAATTAGAAGTTGTTTAAGAGTATTAATATTGTTATTTTTAAAGTTCCTTCTACTTTCTTTACACATTGTATCTTTAATGGGATCAAAATTTTGAATAGATACTATTTGACCGTGATGATCAGATAAGTTAGTATCTACTACCTCAACACTAATGTCTATACCTAAATTTGAAATGACATTATCAATAGCAGTTGCCGAATGTTGTGTTATTCTAGTTGGGGTGTTGATTTCCCATTTTAAATTGAATGTTTGAAGCAGATTCTTAAATTGTTTTACATGACTGTGGTTTGTATCGATAACGTTAATATTGTAATCACCAATTATTAAAAAAACAGACTTATTTGAAAACAATATTCTAAAAGTTCTTCGAACTTTGCAAGAATGTAAGAAAATTCCCGCTAGGTGATCTATATAAAGCAATAATGACAACCTTATTTAGTTTGGCAGAAATTGAAATCACAGATATTTCAAAGTCTTTTCAGAGCTCAAATTCAATTTTAATTCGGTATATTTATGCTCAGGTTTACAAAACAATGCAACCCTCCGAGTTTGTAATTTTGCCTACAATATATACTTGTTTGCTGAAAGTTTTTCAATTTGAAAACGTTGAAGTTTCATTTGTAAATCCATGCTCGCTTACAGCCACTATGTCAGGGTGTATATCGTCTATAGCTAAATCGAAAAGTCTAATTTGTTTTTGCACTTTGTGCGTTTGATGGAATATTTTAAAGTGTTCTTAGAGCTAACGTTTGAAATTTTATCGACTTTAAATTTTGATTCAGTTATCGGTTGGGGTCTTACCAGTGGCTTACAGAGTTTTTTGAAGGGTGCAACCCTGAAGAGGCATGTTCCGTCCTTGGAGGAGTCCATGGAGAAGGTCCTGTCCCTGCAGGAGGTTCCGTCGCTGTAGAAGGTCCCATCGCTGGAAAAGGTCTTATTTCTGCAGAAGGTCCCGTCGCTGGAGAAGGTCCCATCGCTGGAAAAGGTCCTGTCCCTAGGAGTCCGTCCCTGTAGAAGGTCCCGTCACTGTAGAAGGTCTCGTCGTTGTAGAAAGTTCAATCCTCGGAGAACATTCCGTATCATTTAGGTGGTCCCTTTGATCTAAGGTTGACGTTGGGGTTTTAGGAATGTGAAGTCAGCAGCGTTTTTGGAAAAGAACTCGACAAACGTCTCTCCTTCTTGAAGTATTTTGGCTGTGCATGGTGGGCCCTTTTGAACTTGAAAAGTGTTGGTTGACTGTTTGCTCTGGAGAGGTTGATCAGATGTACGTTGGTAGGGTTTTGGTACTTTCACCATGCTTCTTTCATCATTTTTATTAACTGATCTTGAGTTAATGTTGCTTACTTTTTTAATTTGTTCATTCGTAGAGTGGCTGTGAAGATGTCTGAGAAGAATTTCACATAAATTGGTCTTTCCTTTCGAATTAAGGTGAAGGCCATGCTTGTATAGTCCTCTCTTTGTAACCGATTTAAGCTTAAAAGTGAATGATTTGGATTTTCACAACATACCATTTCATGTTTCAATTCCAAGTTTAGTCTCCTAATTGACGGGTTCAAGTAGATCGATCATACCGATAAGGAATTTCCGTAAGTATTACTTTAGTTGAACTGTCATAACAAAATTGACTTAAACGACTGAAGTACATGTTGAACCGTCATTGTTAATGTCGTTAGTACCTCCTAATCAACAATGTGTCATCTATTGTAAGCTCTTTGCTAGCCTCATTTATTTTATTACAGAGAAACCTCAAGCGTGGCACCGGGATAGACATCTTCAATTATTAAATAAGTCTTGGGCATGTTTGTTAGTGTAGAAATCAAGTGACAATCTTGACTGTGTGAGAAAGCGGATGAAACGTTCACACTAGTATTGAAAAGTGAAATGTTGAAAGTTAACAGTCAGTTCGACTTGATGCTTTGAGTGAAACCACGCGGTTCAGATCACGCGGCCGAGCAAGAAACCGCGTTGTCAGAACTCAAACCTACATTCCTTCCATGTATGAAATCAAAACATTCTTTCCACGTGAACAAATCCTCTACTTTTTTACTTTGCCTTTGGCATTGGGACCAATTCCGTCACGTATGATACCACTATGTGCATAGAATAAAGGTGTTTGTTGTATCAAGTTTAGTTTAGTTTCAACTTTTTCGAGTTCTTGGAAGACCAATGGGTATGCCATTTCCCGTGGCTAGGGAAAATGTTTAATTCAAGCAGTTTTAAACGAACACACTGTATGTTCTTCATTTGTACGGTTCTGCCTACAACTACGCTACTACTCTCATTAGTTGGCACATTTAATTCCAGTCCACAGATTAAACAAAAGGCAATAGATATTCTTACCATGCAGAAGAGTTGTGTTGGTTAACAAACTAAATAAAGCAAGTTTCCTATTCACACAACCATAAACAGAATGTTCAAACGCCTCTTTACTCTCATTGTTTTCTAACAATTGCAAACCAATTACATTAACGATAGCTTGGTTTATTTTACAGTCGCAGACTTGATGACAAGCTAACAAATGTGGAGTTGAAATTAATTCCATGAAGATCATGTGATTATATAGGGCAAGTTAAAACTTTAAAAGAAAATGTAGGAATATAAGATCCAGATTATCAAGTAGAAGATTGATGGTTTGATATTATTTACTTACAAGTAAGATTAATGTTAGTTTCGAGACGTAGATTCTAGCTTTGATATTTTCTACCGATTAACTTTAAGCTCAACCTTTGTAAAAATTAGGTATAACATTAGAGTGGTTTGTTTTACTTTGAGGTCTAAAAGACCATTGTCAGTGTTTTGGAATGGGTTAAAAGAGAGAAACTCGTGGACCAGAGAGTGGAGATGATAAATGTAAAATAGAGAGATACTGAGAGGATAAATTTAAACGAGTATGATGTAGAAAGAGAACGAGAAAGGTTTAAATATTATAAAATTGAGGGTAGAGAGAGAAGGAACATAACACACTTTAAACAAGGGTTGGAATAACAATGTTTATTATTATTAGAGAACATGTGTTTTTTGTTTACAAGCAATAGAGTAAAGATTATTATTACAACACAGATTATACGATTATACAAAACACATGTAACAATCATAATAAAAGTAAAAACATGTATACTATATTAAATGTATTTATTGACAGTTTACTTAACAGTCAGCGATGCGTGAAAATCGGCTTTAGTTGGGCTCACATTGCAGTTGAACATATTATTAATGGTAGGCCTTCATGAAACATACGAATATTTCCAGGTAAGCTTTAATTCAAGACGTGGAAGTATTGAAAGTAATAAGCTTATAGGTATACATTTCATAATGCAATGCAAACCATTAGTTATGTAAATTTAAATTAGCCTACAGATTCGCGTAATTTATCCATTCATAAACTGAGTTTTAATCTACTGACATTTAAAAATAATAATTTGGTTTTAACAATAATATTATCCTTTATTAGCGTATTAATTACATATCCAAATAAAATCTAACAAGTAAATAGAAAACCTTTAAAAACAGCATTATTGTATGTTTTTTAGAAGGTTTTATAAGGCAGATAACTTTGTTTTGTAAAGAGCTCGACTCACATTTGTATTCTGAATGGACCAACACTATTATGTCAATATCTGTATTCCCTTGAGACCAGACGTCCAGTTCTTGCTATGGGACACTAACAGAATTATTCGTATCGTTGTTGCTTGTTGTGGATGTTAAACAAAATAATATAGTTATTTATTTACTTATACCTTACCTATACTTATATTGTGTTATCTAAAACTAAGTCTAAGAATTTACTATAGTGTACATAACTGAAATTAAGTTATATTGTCTAAATTTGTAATAAATTAGATATTGATCTAAATGTCTAGAATTTGTTATATGTTAAATTAAAAGTGAGCTACTAGGAATTGTCTTGATTCAGTGTTGGGTAAAAGTAGGTATTCGCTTTATTGAAATAAAACCGTTCATACGCAATGTAATTATATGGTAACAAATACAAAATTATTTTACAATGTGTTAGAATACTAACCAGTTAATCCATGTTTACTAATAAAATGGTTACTAATGGTTGTACAGCCAAGGGTAGTCACCAGGAGACTGGTAAGTTGTAAAAAACAAGAAAATAATATCCACGCTAGAAGTTTCAATTAGTTAGACATTTTTATGGCTTTTTACAATGTTTACAAACGTATTAAAAATGTCTTACTAAATAAAAACCGTACATTTTTCCTTAATGATTTTGTGAAGCAAATTGTCTACAAGTTGGCTACCCGTCCAACTTGTAGTGTCAAAGTCAATGAAATCATCGACAGTTGGCTTGCTGCAGTTGCTCCAATGGCCAGTTAACAGACATGTGACCAAAAAAGTAGGAGACAAAAGTAGCTCAACATCAGCCAATCACTGACTGGTATTCCACAGCGAGACAAAAACGTATCAAACTATTATAATGTTTTAACGCTGTGTTCCCTTCCTAACCTCGTGAAGGTCGTTTCTGGTTCACACGTACTCTATGTAATCCAATAACACTTATACAGTCCTGCCGTACTAAGTAGATATTATTCAGTGATGTTTGGTCCAATATTGCCACGTTAACAGGTTATATAGGAACTGTTATCTCTCATCAATACGTGGAACTACTACTGCTATTGTGTTACATGTTTGTAGTCTAATACCGGGTTTACAGTCATGCCGTAATATTCAGTCATACCTTGCCCGACATTAACACATTAACAGGTTATATAGAGAACTGTTATCTTTTTCCAATATTGTGTAACTGCTACTGTTATTGTGTTATACTCAATATGTAATCCAATAGTACTTATACAGTCCTGCCGTACTAAGTAGATATTATTCAGTGATGTTTGGTCTGATATTGCCATTAACAGGTTATGTAAGATACTTTATATCTCTCTCAATACCGTAGAACTACTACTGCTATTGTGTTATACCTGATATGTATTCCAATAGGGTTGTACAGCTATTGCTAGGTATATTATTCAGTGATGTTTGGTCTGATATTGCCACATTAACAGGTTATATAGATATACTGTTATCTCTCTCCAATACCGTAGAACTACTACTGCTATTGTGTTATACCTGATATGTATTCCAATAGGGGTTGTACAGCCCTCTCGTACTAGGTAGGTATTATTCAGTGATGTTTGGTCTGATATTGCCACATTAACAGGTTATATAGATATACTGTTATCTCTCTCCAATACCGTGGAACTACTACTGCTATTGTGTTATACCTGATATGTATTCCAATAGGGGTTGTACAGCCCTCTCGTACTAGGTAGGTATTATTCAGTGATGCTGGTCTGACAGGTGTTTCAGTTATATGATAACTGTTATCTCTCCCCAATATCGTGTAACTGCTGCTACTAATGTGCTACATGTTTCTAATGTATTCCAATGACGATTTTATAGTCTTGCAATACTAGGTATGTACTATTGAGTAATTATGGATGTTTTGGGACCTTAAACATCACGGGTCACCCGTTAAGGGTTTAGGGTTTTTGAGTAACTTTTCTGGCTTACACCTTAAAACTCTCATTTTTGGGATGCCAACTAGTAGGTACTTCAGATTACCTATCATGTGCTGAAACGTGTTTTGGACATACGTATTATTTTTTCAAATATGATGGAGGTAGGAGGAGGGACAACAACATGTGATGAAAATAACATGTAAAACATGTATAAACAAAACAACATGTATTGACATTGGACTTATTCGCCTTAAATAAAACTATACAAGCGATTTAAAGTCCTATATCACTTGTTAAAGTGCTACCTCTACATAGAAACTGGCAGATGTTGGCTAATGTTTGTTCATTGTTGTTGATGTTCCTGAACTTGTTTGATTACTTTTGTTTGCACAAATCACGGAAACGTCCCGTTGAATGTTTACCGTGACTCGATTCCAAAACCCCTTCAGATTAGGTTTTTATCATTGAATACTTTGAAACTTTGATCGCTGAGGGCTATTTCTTTGCAGTTCAACTGTAGTAAGTGCTTACATTGTAATTTTGATGTTTTCATAAAATTGTAATCTTCTAGTACTTTCCCACGAAGAAAAATACAACTGCACGCTAGTGGAAATATTTAAAATTTGATACTTAAGTGTTACAAAGTTTACTATAAACTAAGAACATTGTTGTGTAATAAAAAATATTTACTCTAGTATAATCTAATGTAAGGAAGAACTACTGTCATCTGAATTAGTCCAAGCAAGTCCATGGAAGATTAAAATGAGCGAAACATTTGCCATTGTAAATAGTTTATTGACGTGATCTGAACCGAAAGTCTTATATGACTGTCATGAGTCCATGAGTCAATGGTTTAGTTTTAAGTATCTCTCAACCAACATTTTTAAGTGTTGGCCTGTATGTTTGTTTGTCAAGGAATCTAGTGACAATCCTGACTGTGTGTGAGTGAAAGCTGAAGACGAAACGTTCACACTAGTACATTTGGAAAGTGAAATGTTGAAAGTTAACAGCTTTGGGTTTGGACTTGTTGCTTTGAGTGAAACCACGCGTTTCAGATCACGCGTGGCCGAGCAAGAAACCACGTTGTCAGAACTCAAACCTACATTCCTTCCATGTATGAAATCAAATACATTCTTTCCACGTGAACAAATGCTACTTTACATTTACTTTTGTCTTTGAAAGCCACGATTACCTTTCATTGCGTAAGATACCACTATGTACATAGCCATGTGCATAGAATAAGGTGTTTATTTTATTAAGTTTAGTTTTGTCTGAACTGTCAAGTTCTTGGAAGACGAAATGTTATACAGGCAAAACATTTCGCGGATATAGCAATTATTTTGCCCCATTTGCACACTATTATAAAAAAGTTCAATTTATTAAATAAATAAATATATATAATACCAATGAATAAGCCTGGCTCCCTTGGCTTAGAGTGAGACAATGTTTAAATTCAAGCAAGTCAATGTTAACCAAGTGAAAACGTGTTTTTCATTTATATGATTCTTATTCATGTAACTAAGAGTACGATCATTAGTTGGAGATCGAAGATTCGAAGTTCATACAATGGATTGATTAATAATTAAGGCAATAGATATTCTTACTGTGCAAAAGGGTTGGGTTGGAAAGCTATAAACTAAATAGCAAGTTTTTATTCACACAACCACGAAACAGAATGTTCAAACGCCTTCTCTTTACTCTCATTGTTTTCTAAAAATTGCAAACCAATTACAATTACGATAGCTTGGTTTACTTTACCGTAGCAGACTTGATGACAAGCTAACAACTTTGGAGTTGAAATTAATTCCTTACGAAGTTAATCATGTGATTACATAAGAAAGAAAGGTGAAACTTTAAATAAAAATGTAGGAATGGTTAATAAGATCCAGATTATAAAGTAGAAGATTGATGGTTTGATATTCTTTACTTACAAGTAAGATTAATGTTAGTTTCGAGATCGTAGATTCTAGCTTTGGATATTTTCTTTACCGATTAACTTTAAGCTCATCCTTTTATGGGCCACAAGGTATAAAATTGAGGATTGGTCAGGTTTAGTTTGATTCTAAAGAGCCATTATCTGCGATAAGTGAAGATCTGCTTTATGTGGGCTCACTTTGCAATTGAAAATATTATTCACGGTACATGAAACATAAGAGTATTTTAAGTTAAAACCTTAGTTCAATACGGGAAGTAGTGAAAGTAAGAAGTCTATAGGTATACTCGTATTTTGTACTGCAGTTCAATCCATCAGTTATGCAAATTTAAATTAGCTTACTGATTCATGAATTAACCATTCAGAAACTGAGTCATAATCAACAGACGTTGAAAATTATGATTTGGCTTTAACAACCATAAAGTAATCTTTTATTTACAAATTAATTGCATATCCAAATAAGTTTAAACTAAATAGAACCCCCTTAAACACAGAATTTGTTGTTTGTTTTGTAGAGGTTTTTATAAGGCAGACAACTCTGTTTTGTAAAGAGCTCTAGCGAGGTCGACTCACATTTATATTCTGAATGGACCAACACTATTATGTCAATATCTGTATTCCCTTGAGACCAGACGTCCAGTTCTTGCTATGGGACACTAACAGAATTACTCGCATCGTTGTTCCTTGTTCTGACTTTTAAACAATATATATACATTTATTTACTTCTATACATTGTGTAATCTAAACTACGTTTAGAGTTTGTTATATGTTAAATTAGAAGCGTGTTACGAAACATTGACCTAATACAGAATTGGGCAAAATAAGTATATGCTATATTGAAAAGAAACCGTTCATACACTATGTAATTATAGGATTTACAAATAAAATATTAATAAACTGTACAATGTGTTAGATTACTGACCAGTTAATGCATGTTTAATAATAAAATGCTTACCAATGGTCGTACATTCAAGGGTACTAATCAGGTGCACTAATAAGTTGTAAAGTAGGAAGAAAATAATGTTCCTAGAAGTTTTGATGATTTATTAATTGTTATAGATTTTCACAATGTTTACAAACGTTATAAAAATGTCTTATTTATTAAATCCATATATTCCTTCTCGAGGATACTGTGAAGCACATTTTCTACAAGTTGGGTACCAGTCCAACTTGTACTGTCAAATGAGTATCCTGCTCCAAAGGACGGTTAGCAGACATGCGACCAATGAAATAGCAGACAAAAAGTAGCTCACCCGACATGTTTTGAAAGTACGCATGTTAGTAATTGTGTTTCGGAAGAATGACACATTCATACCTTCAGCATAAGGCATCATTAATTAAGCACCCTCAGAACACGTTTTGGATGTTCTTAAACTTTATACAGAAATAAGAGTGTTATACTTATACAAAGTATAAAGTAAGAGTGTTACGTAATACGTATGTTCTCTACTGGTTGCGGATATAGCAATTATTTTGCCCCATTTGCACACAATTATAAAAAAGTTCAATTTATTAAATAAATAAATATATATAAGTAAATTTCGTTAACCAAAACAATCGAAATACGAGAAGTTCTTCTTTTAATGTAAGGGGGTGTTAGAAAAATTGGTTGTATAAATTTAATAAATAGGATATCTTTTGAAATTTGTGTGAAATTAAAAGAAATTTGCGTTGAGTTGTTGCTAACCGTTTTACTCCATTTAAAAGTTTCAAAGTAGAGACAAAACATATTTTGACATAACAGCGGCATCTATGGTCTGATTATAATGAAAATGCGTTTCACTCTCGTGATAATTAGCGTTAAGATGCAGCTTAGGTCACAGTCTCGTATTGCCTTTGGCACGAAAAGCTGAGCAGAAGGCCTGAAACAAGGATGCCGGTCAAGCAAACTGCCTCGTAATACTGATGATTACACAGGACGCAAAGGTGAGGCCGAAGGCCAAAGCGAGGCCGTGAAAGCAGCAAACGCTTTGCAAACACAAACCTTGTAGCGGGGCTTTGAATAAATAGGTATGATTCACCATGTAGTATTGTTTCTAATGGCTTGTTATTCATTTTAACGTTTGTTGGACAATCTTGAATCATACATTAAAACCCCAATATCCCCTTCAATGGCTGTGCATATATGGGTATTATTGTGTTCTCTGGTAAAGTTTGTCAGTCAGATTCGTGGCTTGCGCTGAAAAGGTTTGGACTAGCTCATCTTCTAAAGTTGTGTTATGTTTTAGGTTGTCTATCATCTGAAGACGGGATCAGATACCAGATCCCGAAACGTCGTTTGCCTTTTTGTTTACTTAAAAAAGATGGACCACCTACTTAATATATCAACCTCAAAAATGGTCCATCGTCAACATGCGTGCGATCTTTGCTAATCATGTAAAAGCTAAATCTTGTGATACATGCCGAGACACGTAGAGATGCAAGTGTAGAGATCACATGTTCATTGCTTACCTATATTTTACAAATAAAGAACAGTACATCTTGATACTGAAAGTAATATGTTCATCTGCGAATGTTTTATTAAAATTAATTTTTTAGTCTTATACACGTATTTTAAAACGCCCAAGACAGGATTTGGTTATTTTTAATGTTGCTAGGAAACCTTATTTTGAATGTTTTAAGTTTTAATTGACAGTAAATTGCATCCTTCTGATCGTGAATGGGCCCTATTTTAACAGCTCTTCGTGGAAATATAAAGTTCAATTAACAAGTCTATAGGAGTCAAGGTTCTACGGAAGCAGATCGAAGGAAAACTGGATCTCCTTTGCTGAGGAAGTTGGAAATCATAGCGGACGAGTCATTTCCACAAGACAACTTACAAGTAAGAATATCTATACAAACTATCGATTTTGGGATTTCCTTACAAGTCGTAAATAATAAATTTATAATATCTTGATGATACGGAGTTTGATAGAAGTATTGCCAAGTTCTAGGTACCGGTACTTTGAATCGTACTAGTATGAAAATCGTTAAGATTGAACATTGTTTTCTGTAATGAGTAGCTATTCCTAAGGTAATTGTAACTTTAAACGCAGGTTTTTATTATTCCTTTATTCCAGAAAAACAGTACGTCCATGAAAATATAAAAAAGAGCCAAGCGGAAGAACATGAAGCTATCTGTGACTGATAGCAAGGAAGAGGAACACACATATCTACGTAATTGTCATTTCTCCTGCGCTGCGTAAAGACTCATCTCAATGTTATTCGTGAGGACATGTAAGAAGGACACTCAGGGTAGGATCTGGCCTTGGGCCTTCCAGGGGTTCGTGAGTACCTACCAAACTAGCATTTTCCCATTTGTAGCTGTGATATTATTTGATACTTTTGATTATTTAAGACGCCTTGAAGGCGAGGATGATGTGTTTCTATTGTTGTTGAGGTTATTGTGGAAGTAGAGAGTATGTATTTGATGTTAGGAGTTTAGTTTTACGTTTTCTTCTTGCACAAGATTGCCTAGCTTGTTGGGGTGTTCCTGTTTTTTTAAGTAGATCCAGGCGCCGGTGCTTCGCAAGTTAGTTTAGACTATTGACACGCTTTCAACTTCTACTGAGTTTGTTTGACTGGGACTCGTGGCGTGGTCCTGTAATCCAGCTTCATGGAGGTCAGGTTTTGAGGATGATATAGGTCTAAAGCGGCTCAGATAGTCTCAGTGATCATCTGATGATACCCGCATCAACTCCCACCATCGTTTAGACATATCAGACCATCACCTGCGTGGTTCGGAAGTCACTTTAAGCCGTTGGTTCTTTTATTTCCGTTAGTCATTGGGCTATTAATTAATGACCCATTCTAAGGAAGAGTCGCCTTAGTTTGTAACAAGATTACACCTCATAGTTCATTACTACCACTCATCACACTCATCCTTCACCACATATTTGCCTTAAAATACTCTTATGAGAGTGGTCGGCATCTCAAATAGTGATATAGCAATATAGTGACATAGAATAAGCATACTGTTATGCTTATACTTATGTCGATATACTACTATTAGCTGATAGTGTTAAACTCTTCCGTATTATAATTATAAACAAGCTACTTGGTATTTTCGTTCACAATGTAAAGTTTGAAATATCTTCCTCAACTGGTTACTGCGTTGACATTGCTTCTTGGTCATACATGTCTTGGTTCTTCTCAATCGTGTTTATTGTTCATAACATCGATCTTTCATTCTTATGCAGCTTATATTTTATGTGAAAGATTCCTTAAATGTTTACCACTCTAACCAGGTAGGTACCTTATATTGGTGTACTCGTATCAGTTAAGTGTACAGTTTCTAAACTTAACCAAGGGTGTTTTTCCTGTATTCATTCATTAAACACGATTTGGCTACCAAGTGTCGATAAAGACGCTTATCAAAAACGAGGTGTTAAATAATGAAATGTTTAATTTTATAAACAACATACAGTTGTATTAAAATCGTCATATTTACTTGTTATTTACTAATGTTACCCGAGTTGGCGAAATTATCAGTTAAATGCAAGGGCAGAGACTTTACAGACATAAGGACTTTATTCTAATCCCTTACTTGTACTCAGATATAGCTGTCTCCAGTCGCATAGATCTCACTGTTGATGGGAACATGGATGACTCGCCTGAACCCTATCCCAAACCTAGTAACCGTCGCCAAAGAAAATACATATAAATGCGGTTAAAAACTGAAATTCCCTGGCGCGTTATATAAAAAACGGATTAAAAAGAAATATGGCGGTTATAAGAAAAACGCTTTTACGTTTTACATCAAGAAAACTTGATACACACTCAAAATAAACAATGGGCGATCTATAAAACAAATAGTATAACGTTATATACAAATATTTAATGGGGGAAAAATAAGCGTTTTATAAAATAATATTTTTGTAATAAAAAAATTGGTACGAATATGAAAAATAATTAATTTAACAAAGAAAATAGTTTTATGTTTTATAAAAAAAGTACAAAATAAAAAAAAGTAAATTAATAAAAACAAAATTTGGTAAATATATAAAAATTAACCCCTTTATATAAAAAAACGAATATACGTCGCTGCGTATCAAAAATAATAGAAACAAGAGTTGCGTTAATTATTTTTTAAATATACAATCATTGCCGCGTTAGGTTCCCGACTTTCCCCTACAAGAAAAAAATCGATTCGGCTTTCGCTCTGCAGTTCGCTTCTAAAGTCCTGCTCACTAGAAGACCGTCCCAAGACCACATCGTGTACCATCGGCCAACTCTACGATACGTTTTTTCACTCGAGTCTTCAAGATACTCGCGTCCACCAGATACTTCGTCCTCTAGATACTTCGTCCTCTAGACACTTCGTCCTCTGGATACTCGCGTCCACCAGATACTTCGTCCCCTAGATACTTCGTCCTCTGACACTTCGTCCTCTGATACCGCGTCCACCTACTTCGTCCCCTGATACTTCGTCCTCTGGATACTTCGTCCTCTAGATACTTCGTCCTCTGGATACTTCGTCCTCTAGATACTTCTTCCTCTGGATACTGCGTCCACCAGATACTTCGTCCTCTGGATTCTTCGTCCTCTGAATGCTTCGTCCTTTGGATACATGGTCCTCTAGATACTACCGCCGCTTCAGTAGATCACCACGCGATATTCTCATGTCCCGGTTGCTTCTACGTCTTGATAGGTTCCTCTGAGCGCCTACATTATCCTGCAGCTACGACACAGGTAACTATTGAAATAATTTTGTAAAACACTGGTTTAGATATTTTATATTATTTTAGCATGTTTTCAACTTGTGGTTTGTAAATCTCTGCCCTTTCAACTGGTATTTCGCAACTCGGTTTTAATATTATTCAAAGTAATGTGTGTTTTACGAAATAGATGTACAATGATGTTTTGTTTTTTAACAGTAGTTATATTTATACCCACTCTTCCTTCTGTGCATACTGATTACAAAGATAATCTTATATTATGTAGATAGTGCATAAGAGCTGCGTGAGAGTTCACTGCGAAGAAATCCTTTTTAGAGTTCCAAGTAGAGCCACTGTCGCTCACGCAAGTTCGACTGTTTGCAGCAATCACTGCTTCGGTTACATTCTGGTCGTCAACATCGGGCAAATTCGTGTATGTGGAGCAGTGGGGAGAGATGGCAGCTCTCGCATAGCAATCTGTGCGTGGGCTGCTTCAACTACTCGTATATTGAGCTGTCTACTTTACGACATGTGACATATTTGCGCTATCTACCCATTTCAATCTTGTCTTTGATTTCTTATAGCCAAATCGCAGTTTCTCTAAAGATATAATTAAACTTTGTTTAGATTTATTAAGAAATGAAAAGATAACAGCCAAATAAAATCTGAAAGGAAAAGCGTCGTTGAGCTCAGCGCGCATATTTATAAAAACATCGCATTTTGCGTAATGACAGTTTAGGGCAGGACTGGCTGCTGAATAATGTAAGGGCTACCAGGTCTTCGATGATCACATGCTGCATCATCCCCTTCTTACTGCGTTTTCATATCACTTTGACACACCATCTTATGATTTTGTTTCATTATTTCACCCAATCCTACCAAATCACCCCCTCGTATTACGGGGTAGAGACTACACCGGATATGACCTTTTTGGCCCTGTTTTTGCTTCTTGTGACCATTCAAAATGTACGTTTTTCGGAATGTGAATATATTAGTAATTTTGTCAGAAAACATTAGTAGAAACATTATTATCAGCAGATTTCTTGGTCTGATTCAACGGATTTGTTGATTTTATGTACGCCTGTCAGTTACGTTACTTTAGGTCTTAAAATAAATAAATCCTTGTAAATAAAGGTGGTATTTGAAAGGCTGTTGTAGCCATACACAAGCCATTTTGATTTTTGTAATCTATACTACGGTTGAAAAGTTAAACGAAATTGCTTGCTGTATTTAATGGTTGACAATAAGTTACACATACGTTCAGAATGTAGGACAAAACAAATTCTGTATATTATATACCTGGTTATTTCAGTAAGATTTAACACAATTCGTTAGCTTAAACCAGACAAATGTCATTAATATCTCAGAAATGACTCAGAATGGTATTCTACAGCGAGACCAAAATATTTCAAGGTAATTATTATAAAACTATTGAACGCAGTGTGAACCAGAATAACCAAATCATAGTTGTGTTACCGACCGCGGAAGCTTAAGTTAAGTTTCAAGTATTATTCAGTACTTTTGGGTCATATATTGCTACATCAGCAGGTTGGATGAGGAAATGTTATCTCTCCCTAACCTCGTGAAGGGCTATTGGTACTCTTTCATACATATTGTATTAAATAACGCCTTTACAGTCCTGCCATACTAAGTAGATATTATTGAGTGATGTTTGGTCCAATATTGCCACGTTAACATGTTGTGTAGGGAACTGTTATCTCTCATCAATACGTGGAACTAATACTGCTATTGTGTTACATGTTTGTAGTCTAATACCGGGTTTGTAATCTAGCCGTAACATTCAGTCATACGTTGCCCGACTTTAACACACTAACAGGTTATACGAGGAACAGTTATCTTAATTAAATTAAGTCTTAGGCTTAAGCGGCCGGCGTCATTACTAACTAAAGCTTCCAG
Organism: Matsumurasca onukii; assembly: GCA_018831715.1. NCBI lineage: Eukaryota > Metazoa > Arthropoda > Insecta > Hemiptera > Cicadellidae > Matsumurasca > Matsumurasca onukii. Next base: position 74,707,217 of record CM032058.1, on the reverse strand, counting down.
TGTAGACCGCGTCAGTCTCAGCAAGTCCACTGAGGATGCTCCATTGCAAAATGAGCGAAACGTCTGGCGCAGTAGAAGTTAGAAATAGCCAATTGACGCGGTCTACACCGGAAGCTTTAGTTAACAGTTATCTTTTTCCAATATCTTGTAACTACTACTGTTATTGTAAATAATAATAATAAATAAATTAGCTATTTAGCGTTAATACAAATTATGATCTCTAACATGCTACTGTTATTGTGTTATACTTGATATGTAATCCAATAAAACCTATACAGCCCTGCCGTACTAAGAAGATATTATTCAGTGATGTTTGGTCCAATATTGCTACGTTATCAGGTTATATTAAGAACTGTTATCTCTCCCCAATATTTTGTAACTACTACTGATACTGTGTTGTGCCTGATATAAATCCAATAGGGGTTGTACAACTCTGTCGTACTAGGTAGGTATTATTCAGTTATATTTGGTTCGATATTGCAACGTTCACAGGTTATATGAGAACTGTTATTTCTCCCCAATACCGTGTAACTGCTGCTACTAATGTGCTACATGTTTGTAATGTATTCCAATGACTATTATACGGGCTTGCAATACAGTCTAGGTATGTATTATTGAGTGGTTTTGGGGTTTTGGGAATTTTAACATCACGGGTCACTCGGTAAGGGTTCTTGAATAAAATTTGTAACTTACACCTTAAAACCCTTAATTTTGAGATGAAGTTACAGTGGCATTGGGGCATAGCATGGCAAACCACCTACCATGTCAAAAGCTACTTCAGATTATTCTTTCGTAGCGTGTTTGGACATGTTATCTGTTCAAAATAGAAGGGGGGGAGGAGAGACGAAAACATGTGATGAAAACAACATGTAAGACATGATAAACAAAAGAACATGTATTAAAATTAAACCATTAACATTTACATAAAATAAAACCATACAAGCGATTTAAAGTCCTATATCACTTGTTAAAGTGCTACCTCTACATAGAAACTGGCAGATGTTGGCTAATGTTTGTTCTTTGTTGTTGATGTTCCTGAACTTGTTTGATTACTTTTGTTTGCACAAATCACGGAAACTTCCCGTTGAATGTTTACTTTGACTCGATTCTGAAACCCTTTCCGATGTAGTTTTTACCATTGATCATTTTACAACTTTAATCGCTGTGGGTTGTTTGTATGCAGTTGAACTGTAGTAAGTGTAAACATTGTAATTTTGATGTGTTCTGAAAACAGTACTCATCTAGTACAATACTTTGCTATGAAGAAAAAAATCAACTGCACGTTAGTGGAAATATTTAAAATTTGATACTTAAGTGTTACGAAGTAGACTAGAAACCAAGAACTATCCAGTTTGTCTATGACACAAGAGAGGGTTGTGGAATTGGTGAAGGCTTTGATGTTGCAGGACCACTCTTGTCCGATGTAACTGTGTTACCGGTCTGTCTTTGAATCATCAATGGTTTCATTTCTGACTGAGATTTATATAACGTTCACTCGGCTCACTCTTTACCAAACGTTTGCTTTGCACAGTAGGATTGGTTTGTTCCAATACAAAGACAGCTTTTGTAGGACTCTATTATACTCACACATTTGAATAATGTGTTTCTACTTATACAGGGTGAGTTTTAAATGCCCCTCCTTAACTTTGGAAAAAGGACATATTTTTAAAACCTTCAAGGTATGTTTTTATAAATCTCTAAAGTTTGTTTTGACGTACTTTGCGTCACCCACTCCCACCTAAAAACCCACCACCAAAGGGCCCCCCAAATTTACAAACCACCCCTTGTGGCACCTCAAACAAAGGAATCATACACATTCAATGACGCAAAGTTTTTACCTGACATGTTTTGGAATACCCATTTAAATATTACAAAAATCTGGTTTAAAATGCAACATTTCACATACAAAAACCTTTTTGATGTCAAATTAAAAAAAGACACTATGGGATTATGTTATAGGGTTGTGATGTTTCTCTCTCATAAAAAAGGTTTTATGAGAAATGTGGCATTTTAAACGTGATTTCTTGTAATCACATCAAACTTCAGAATTTTATAAAAACATTCCCTGAAAGGTTTTCAAAATATTTCTTTTTTCAAAAGTTATGATGGCGGGGGGGGGACATTTAAAACTCACCCTGTAGTCTATATTCGACTGTGCACTGACGAGCGTAGTGAAACTTGACTGTAAATATCTCAGATGACGGGTTGTATCAATAAGTTTAATTTCACAAACACACTTCGCAACTAAAAAGATATGTTTGGTTTCCGTTCGTGTCATATTCAGAATAAATAAATTCACGTCTGTCCTCCAGCGTGTTGCGTTACGAATGTTGACTTTTCTTTTGTGTTTCCTTGTGCCACTTCTGGATGCTTGTCATAATAACATAAGGTTTTCTAAGACCATTTTAAATGCATATTTTATGTATGCGAGGTTTTTTTCGTGTTTTTTTTTACGAAGAGAAACGTTCATTTAGGTAAGTCAAAAAACGTTTTAGATAATATATACAAACCAATATAATTCTATAAATTATCGTTTGGACACCGTTTATTAATACTGTATAGACATCCTAAATAAAAACTTCCATTAAAAAAAGTTGTGATTCAACTATTTTTATCTAGTTTCACATATTTATTTATTTATACTTATTTTTAATAAAAATAAGTACTGTAAAACCTCCAAATAGTTTTACAATGTCAAAGCTGAAATGTACTATGAAAGAGCATTTTAAAATGTATTGTTGAGTTTTTGGTCAATCTGTTACTTTAAACTGAGCTGTGTATGAACTTAGTCCTGAATAGGTCCATCATAATCACAATCCACTTTCATGATCCATCGGAATATTTACACACACTCTAATTTAAGAGTTTTAAGTGAAAATGTTAAACACAAAACATAAATGTTTGAAGAAGGTTGTTAACAGGGCACTACCTCCCACTGTAAATTTATTGTACTATAGATAAATGTAATCATAGTTGTACCAATTTAAACCACAATCCAGCGTGTTCTTACGATGGCTTATTAGTTTGTTTTCAAGTTATTTTTCTTCATTTAGTTTCCAGACAATCTAATCATCTGTTAAAACCATCAGCGTGAAGTGTATTTTCAGAAGAAATTTACCGAACAAATTAGATTATAGAACGCAGTTGCAAAAACCTACGTGGATGAACTGATGCAAAATATTGGCTTGTGTCAATCTAGTTTTTGTTCTCACGAGTCAAACTACAGTTTGTGTCTTTGTTGCTTATCAAATCTTCTTCAATTTATCTTGATTGTTCTGTTTAACTACTCAGCTGATGACCTAAATAGGCCAGCTATTTTAATACATTTTATATACGAGATTTAGTATTTGGAAAGACCCACTTCATTTATTTCATAAAGATATTTCTAGCTGTTTGGAAAAATTCATTATTATCTAGTCAGGTATACTGAATGTGTGCTGCGCAGCCTTAAGCTATCCAATAGTTGGTTGAATCTAGTGTATGAGAAGTCTTGCATGTTGAGTGAAGGTAAGATAGGTTGAAGTTGAAACCTGTCAAAAGTCTGCTTGAATAAGGCTGTACCTCAGAACACGAAACCTTTCCAACAACCGTCGTCAGTATCTTCGTGTTCCGTACCAGAATATAATGTAAAACCAAATATACAATTATTGTTCTTATCAAATTAAAATCTTTAAAATGTGAAACAATTCATTAATTTGAGACTTACACAACAGCTTGCCAATCTGTTCACATTTACGTACAGTATTAAACTTTTGAGGGATATGAAAGACCATGAAATTTATTGTTAATAATTATAAACACGCTTAAATTAAATATAACTGAGTATTGTCCGAATTTTATAAAAGCTGTGTTTAATACATCTCACATTTTACTCTATTTGAAGGTCATAGAACTTGTTCACCGTACTAGCTCGGTGTCATTAAGTAATGTTGGGTCCGATATTGCCATGTTAACAGGTTATATGAGAAACAAACTATTGTTCTCTAGTGTCCTGTAACGGCTATTGCTATTGGGTTTCACCAAATATTATGTTATGGTAGGTAGATAGCGCATAGGTGCCACTAAATGGCATTGGCAAGAAAATAATTAAAGTTTCTGCAGCCTAACCATAGAGAGCGCTGGGAAGGAATTCATTTACGAGTCTCAAGTAGATTCACTTACGCACGCACAAGTGCGTTCGTTCTCGAAAATCGCACATTTAAGATCACATTCAAGTTATTGGTATAGGACATATTTGACCTTGAGGAGCCGAGGGGAAATACAAAAGACAGCAGCGCTAACAGGGCTATATTTACTTGGGGTGCCGCAACTATGTTGATTTTCCTGCCTCAGCCATGTGGCATCCATGCGCACAACATGATCTTTGGTTACTCGTATGTTGTCCACTAACTGTTATATAGGGCTGTTTTACAAGGTAGGTATTATTCGGTCATGTTGGGACCATTAACGGGGTATATGAGGAACTGTTATCTCTATCTTATATCTTGTAACTACTACTACTCCATGCTACTATTACATGTTTGTAATGTAGGTATTATTTATTAGTGCTGGATTCAGTATTGGTACATTGACAGGTTTTATGACAAACTGTTAAGTTACACTTTCTGCTGTATTTACTGCTGCTGCTTTCATGTTGAACATACTAACAGCTCGTATACTATTCAGAACGTATTATTCAGTAGTTTTGGGTCCAATATTGCAACGTTAACAGTTTATATGAAGTGTTATCTTTCCCGAGTATCATGTAACAGCTACTCCTGTTGTGCTACATGTTTGTAATCCAATAACGGTTATACAGTCATACAGTCATACCAGGTATGTATTATTGAGTAGTTTTGGGACCATTAAAATCAGAGGTCACCAGCTAGGGGTTCATTATTACAATTTCTGACTCAACCCCAAGAACAACAATTTTGGGGTGAGGGATGTCATCACCGATCATGTTAAAAGTACTTCAGAGTAACCTAGTTACATGCTATGTACATGTTACATTTAAAGGGAAGCTTGTATCATCCGCAGACGCCACAGCGTTGTTCTATAAAGCAGATCTGGTTTCAGAATTGAGAGAGAAAATTCAACACGACATAGATGCATTAAAAATATGGTTCACTCAACACTTTATGGTCATGAGCCCAAACAAAAATTTGTTATTTTCAGTCCCAGGAAAACACTTATTTCGCTTCCATTAATATACCACAACATTCTATGTCCAAAAAATAAACTGTTCCTGTCCATTATCGAACAAGTAGATGACATTAAATACCTTGGTCTATATTTAGATTCTTGTTTATCTTGGAAAGTGCATATTAACTACTTAAGAGACAAACTAGTACAATATGGCAGTTATTTTTATATGATGAGGACTGTATGTTATTCTGAGTTGTTGAAGACAATATATTTTGCCTAATTAGTTGTAAGCTTGAATATGAATTTTGTGTGTGGGGAGGAACATACTAACTTCATTAAAACCCTTGATTATTTTGCAGAAGTGTTTTTATTAGATTAATTTTAAATAGACATAGGTTAGAACATACAAACCAGCTTTTAAAAATCACTAACATTTTACCATTAAGAAGTTTATACATATTTAAAGTGTTAAGAGATTTTTATGTTAGAAGTGGAACAATAACAAAGTTGAAACGTGCAAAAGACAAAACCCGTAGAGCCTTTGATGTCGATGTACCGAAACCTAATTTGACACTATACAAAAATACTATACTTATCTAGCCCCAAAATTCTTCAACAGCTTGACGGACAATTAAACAAACAAACAATAGAAATAATTTCGAAAAGGATCAAAATTTTTATTTTAAATCACAACAACATAGAAATTTTTCTTTTCATCAATAGAGTAAATACACCAGAAACAAAAGATACAAAAAGTCAATTAACAACACAAAGCAAAAAGTCGCAAATCAGTAGTAGACGGTTATCCAATTTGAATAAAATTAACTAGGCCAGCCACGCAGCCAACAAACCCGCATCAACAAAAGTGCATGTCCCAAACAGGTAGAATTACCTCGGGATAATTTTGTTATTGTTTCTAATTAGTAGTTAATTTTGTTACAGTAATATTAGAAAATAGTTAAGTTAAGTTGTAAATTTTGTGAAATTGTTGAGTACATATATGTTTTACAAATGTATTATATACTGTATTGTTGTATTGTGAAGAAACAATAAATTCATTCATTCATTCATGTGCTATAGTGCGTTTTAAAAATACTAATACATTAAACAGTTAAGGCGTTAGGACGGACTTATAAAACAACTTGTATAAACATTGAACTAAACATATTCACCCAAAAATAAAACCATAGAAGCTCTAATATGCAAATAGAATCCTATATCACTTGTAAAAGTTTTACCTCTACATAGAAACTGGCAGATGTTGACTAATGTTTGTTCTTTGTTGTTGGCGTTCCTGAACTCGTTTGATTATTTTTGCCTAAATCACAGAAACTACCAGTTGAATGTTTACTTTGACTCAATTTTGAAACCCTTTCCGATAAAACTTTAATCGTTGATTATTTAAACTTAAATCATTGTGAGCTCTCCCTATGTGGTACAACTGTAGTATGTTTATGCATTGGTATTCTTATGTATTCATTGTATAGTAAGGTCACCTTACTCACCTACCATGTTATTTTGTCTATAACAAGAGTAACTGAACGTGTGTGGACATGTTAAAAATGTGGTTTTGAAGAGACAATAATTACGATTGCCTACTGCAAGGGTCTGTGCACATATTCATTAATAAGTACATTTACCGCAAAAGGTTTTCATATTTCTGATAGTAATTTGTAAGTGACTTTACGTTTAACACTAATTTAGTGTTCGCTATAAAGTCAAAACACATTTTATCATTCCTCTCAAAACAATGAAGTTTTAAGAGATGGGGTATAAACAATTATAATTAAGAAAAAGGCATGTGTCTTCAGTCTGCAGATTCGCTGGCAGGAATAAAAAATCACTTTTTACTTTACTGTATTTACTTTGAATTTTACTTTATCACTTTTAAGAAATTAATTACTAAATTCATAAGCCTTTTCACTGTTAAGGAATAAAAGCACAACAACAATACACCATTGTACATGCCAGTCACTTGTGGCTTTAGGAGAAAATGTGAAAACATGTTCGAAGCAGAGACGGAGTTTAAAATTAGCTTGTTATTGGTAAGTGCCAACAGCTGTTTTGGTGTTTTGACTTATAAAAATAAAACATGTTGTTGTAAGAAACGTGTTTGTTATGACACAAGAGAGGGTTGGGAATTGGTGAAGGCTTTGATGTTGCAGGACCACTCTTGTCTGATGTAAATGTGTTACCGGTCTGTCTTTGAATCATCAATGGTTTCATTTCTGACTGAGATGTATAAAACTCTCTTTACCAAACGTTTGTTTGCACAGTAGTATTGGTTTGCTCACAAAGACATTATTTTGTTGGCTAAATTATGATTCCACGTACAAATCATGTGTTTCGGCTTATATATTCGACTATGCGCTGACGAGCGAAGTGAAACCTAACTGTAATATATAAAACGACTATGTTTATCAATGATTTCTATTTCGCAAACAGACAACGCAGTTTGAAAGGTATGTTTGGTTTCTGTTCGTGACATATTCAGTATAAACAAACTCATGTCTGTCCTCCAGCGTTACGAATGTTGACTTTAGTGACACAGTTTCCTGTTTCCTTTTTACGAGTTCTGGATGCTTGTCACAATAACAGGAGGCTTTCTAAAACCATTTTAAATGTGTATTTAATGTGTATAAGCGGGGACTTTTTGTTGTGGAATTTTTCGCCTGGGTGTAGAATTTATGTTTACGACTACAATATTTTTGAATATGGCATTAATCAATCTAAATATGTAAAGTATCGTTCGGACACCGTCCATCAATACTGTAACTATTTAATTCCCAAACCATGCTGTGCGTTCCACATAAATTAAATTGTAATTAAACGATTTTTTGCCTAGTTTTTTCATAGTTACTAACCCATAGTTATATCAAACATCCAACTTGTTTTAGATTTTCAAAATTGAAATGCATTATAGAAAATGCACTGTGAAATGTATTTTAAGTAATTTCCGGTCAATCTATAATACTTTCAACTGCTCTGTGAAAGCACTTCAAATGAAAACGTGATTTTCTCCTAAAAGTCTACAATAATCACAACCCAACTTTTGATCGATCGGAATTTTTATATTCCTTTTTAAGCGTTTTATTTGTTTGAAGTTTATTTTAGTTCACGATGATTTAATTTCTCAAGTAAAATATTTTAACAGATGTTTTTCATAGTTTTTCAGTGAACAAAAAAACGATGTTTTGGGATTTGGAATCTGACGTAGGATTAGGAAATGAGCTAAACTTAATCAGCGCAAGTTGGCCGAACAAAGACCTTGGTTTATTTGTTTCAAATCAAAAGAGTTTATATACAAAATTGATCAAATTTAATCCCCTAATCCAGTTTTGATTCAAGCTTGTTCTCTATTTGGCTTCCTGACAATCTAATCATCTGTTAAAACTATCAGCTTGAGGTTTATTTTCAGAAGAAGTTAATTTTAAGAGACTCAACAAAGATGACAATTAAGCTCCTACTAACCACTTACGACAGACTACAACACCCGGTTTTGTAAAAAATGGATCGGACAGGATCGTGCGAATACACGGGTACGCATCGTGGATCCTGTATAATCTCCGTCTGCCGGCCTTCTTAGCTAAGACATCTGAGAGGTGATGCCTCATGGCTTCAAGCAGCCATTAAAGACCTGTCAATACTGGACCCAAAAGAACTACAGGACCCCCACTTTCAATGAACGTACACTGATGCGACACCCTGGTCAATTGCCGCCATCTTACCCAATATGACAGCACGTTTCGCACGGGCCTTTGGAGGTCACGGAAATCAATCAAGCTGAACTGATTGCCGGAATCCAAGGACTCTTGTGGGCAGCAACCATGGTGAGAGACACACACTTAGTCCTCCACAACAATGCCTCTACCCTATCGGCACTTCGCACTGGGGGTGGCAGAGTATTTCGAAACCACCTGGCAAGAAAGCTGTTCCTCACTTTACTCCACAACTTGCGTGGGAACACGTTCAGAGTTGAACCCATCACCGGAATTAACAACCCTGCAGACGCCCCTTCAGAGACATCCTACGGACGCTGCATGCAGCCGCGGCGACTGAACTCCCAGCGACACCAGGTTGTTACTCCGTAGAGGTAATTTAAGAAATTGTTTGTAGCTTTGCCTTGTTTTTCTTTTATTCTTCAGCCTGGTGCCTCAGGCGAACCTTGTAAAACTATGTAAAGAAAAGCTGGCAACACTTCCCCTCAGGAAGGAAGCAGCCGTGGCCTGGGTTTCTCGCCCCGCAACTCCTCGGCGCCTGACACTCGGTACCGGCCCAAAAAGCTCCCCAATCCGTTGAGGAGCGAGAAAGGGCTGGTGCTGCGCGTTAGTCGTCGGAGAGCTGTGGATCGAGCAGGTCATAACAACCAAGTTTGGTGTTCTGAGATGATTAACAACGGATAAATTTAAGTTTTCCTCTATCACTTATAAGGAAAACTCGCCCAGGAAAGTTAAATTTCTCCGTTATTATTATTTATTGTTTTTTACTATAAGGTTTTGATTCATTTATCTGAGAAAACTTAGTACGACCGCCATTTTAAAATCGGAAGTGATAATAATTCAAATTTATTTTCTAAATGTTGAATTTGATTATTCTAACAAGTATACAGCATTTTGAGATAATACCCATTTCTACCTCGGACATACAAATTATTTAGTGAAATAACAAAGACAGACGGACAGACGGAACACTAGATGAGATAGGGCTATGTCTTATTTGAAATCTTTTGTTTATTTTGACTAAATAAATCACTTGGTGAAGTTTGATCCCTTAATACGACGGTATGCCGTGACGGAATGTGAATAAATAGATCTTGAGGCGTCAGTTGACTAAGGACACACTTCATTTTCTCGAGTTATAATTATTATCAATGAATTCGATTGTACAAAGTAGGATATATTGAACACATTAGCTGAGAGGAAAGTACAGCTCTCATTATACGCTGGCAGATGTTTACTAATCTTTGTGCTAAACTCGTGTTAAGCCGTTACTACTGGCGTATAACTGTTTCCTGCTGATCACGCCGTTATATGTCACCAATATCACGATGTTGGTTGCAAAGTGATGAATACTCGTACGCAATAAGACTTCTTATGGGTAAGTCTAAGGATAAAGAATTATTTTTTTCTAATTTAGGCTCGCTTAAATGTCGGTTGTGAAAACTAAATTTCAAACATAATTATGAGAGTTTTAAAAACGTACAATGTCACATCTTAACGCAGGTCACTTGAATACAATTTAATGCGTATTTTATGTTTAAAATACATTCACTTATAGTTCTACGCATTTATGAAGCTAGTGGGTCAAGTGGCATCTCAAAGCTTTCATGAAAATGTGTCATGTCAACGTTACTTCCCCTTCCTTCAACCCAACCTTTTATCCAAGTCTTGTTTACATTTTCCATTATCCTTTAGCTCAAATATTACAGGTTTAATAAGTATGTATTAAAAAACGCTATTTAATTATACGACATTATACCCCATTTTTATCCACTATTATCACAAAAACCAATATTAAAGTGTTAACGGAATACATTTTAATCTTTAATAAACTCCTGAATATTAGTATTATGTAAAACGTCCAAGTATACAAAACTCACGTTCAACGAGTAACTAGTTTCAACACGACGGTCAGACAGTTACAAGTGCGCCAAAGCCAATAATACAGTGACATGTTAAAGCTTAGTGACAATTGAATATACTCCACATTTTCGAGTCAATACCACCAATGACTAAGACATGTAAATATATATATAATAACTAAAATAATTTGGAGCGGCCCAACTATTTATGCCTTTAAATTTAGTACTTAGATCTGAATGTTTATCCGAAACATGTGACTATTAATGATGATTAATTAATGACCCATTATAAGGAAGAGTCGGCCTGCGTTTGTAACAAGACTACACCTCATAACTCATTACTACCACTCATCACACTCATCCTCAACCACATATTTGCTTTAAAATACCCTCATGAGAGTGGTCGGCATCTCAAATAGTGATTTAGTGATTTAGTGACTGTCTAATAATTATTATGACTTTAAATCAACATGCTGGAAATATTACAAACCTACTTTAAATACTATGTCAAATGACTTATTTAAGATCTTAATTAGTGTAAACGCTTAGTAGCTAATTTATTACTAAATACATTTGAAGACAAAACGTTTAGACCGAACTGGGATTTGAAAAAAATAAATTAGCTACTTAGCGGTTATACTAATTAAGATCTATTATAAGTTATTTGACATAGTATTTAAAATCTGTTCATGTATTTCTAGCATGTTGATTTAAAGTCACTATTTGACAGTGACAAGCAAACACAGAAAACCAGTACGTAATATACCAATACGTCCCTTGCCCGGCGTAAATGTGATTGCTGGCTTGTGATGATTTCAGTATTAAATTTGAAGGCATAAATATTTGGGCTGGATGGTGTAGTGGTGAGCATAATCGCCCGGCAAGGGAGAGACCCGGGTTCAAATCCCGGTTAGGCCCAAACCTTTTCTCTTCAAATTTCTTTAGTAATGAATTAGCTACTTTGCTTTTATATTAATTAAGATCTATATATAATAACTAAAATAATACACATGAAGTTCAAGCAAAGTCGGTTAAATAAATCGTAACAACGGATCTAAAAAAGAGAAGTTTATTATAAAACGTAATTACGAGCATCATTATTTAAGAAATACATGACCTATATGTTCAGGACAGGTTAGTCCTATGTACATATTGTGTCTATTGTTGAGTTTAAGAGGGAAAGAGAGTTTGTAAGTGACGAGATTACCAGCGTTGCTAGCATACTTTACCCTACACATGAGTAAGCTTACATAGTCCACCTTCACAGGAATGTGTAATATAGTGCGCTGTTCACGAGATGAGTTATGTATGGAGCGTGCGTGCGTGCGTACGGTGTACAACACACATTACATCTCCTCTCACCTCAGGTTAAAAATCTAATGGAATACTTTTATTTACCACTAAAACTATTTACAAAATTTAGAATTTCACAGTTCTCTGTTTACAAAACAAATTTATGCATATTATATAATGGAATGGAAGTAGTGTTCTAAAGAAGATTGATTAATAAACACTTATTCAACCACAAATTAGATTTTAAACTTCATCGGTATTAGCAAATATTTAGGCACTTTTTATGGTGTAAAAAATGTTCAAACGACTTCACTCCTAATATCGTAATTTTTAGATTGAAATTGGACACCAATAACACATTTTGTCTCCTGGAAAAAGCCTCTAAAGAAACTGGACTAACAGAATAAAAGTAAAATAAAATACTTAAAGTGTATCATCAGCATGCCACAGAAGAACCGACTTATTGCAAAGTAACCTTATTTTAAGCACGACTTGATTATGCAGTTCTGGTTTTTGCAGAAATTCAGGCTTCACGCTCAGTGAAGCACAACGAACATGTTAACCAGACTTTAAACCAATACTCTTTTGTTTTGAATATTCTTTCGGCTGACATTTCCATAATATGCTTAGCTTTAGGTTAATTTCAGTTTAAAACTTTTATGTGAAGGTTACATTTACACAGTTAAAAACTGTATTTGCTTGTCTGTTGAACACTCAGAAAATATATTAAATATTAAGGAAAGACTGTAGATTAATACAAAGAGCACCCGCGGGGAATTTTCGTAAATAAAGCTGTCATCCCGAAACTCATATGTAAGTTAAAGACCCTAGAGCTGAATAAGTCGTTGGGGTCTACTACAATAATAATTGTTAAACCCTCATTATGAATCCTTATGTATTAAAAGTGTGGACTGTAAAAACAATATTTAGACGAAAGGAACATTATTGTCTGGCTTTAAACCCCAAAGAGAACATTAGTTTTAAAACGTTATATCTTATACTCAACGTACAATACTAAAATAGAAAAATACAATAGGAAATAAACCTTTGTGGGAAATGATCAAAATAACTTACTCGTTTCAAATGAATGACAAATTGGTAGGCTTCTAATGAACAGTTTCTGAGTGACTCGTGTCCAATGTCAATGTTGTGAGCTCTTATATACATACACACTCAGTCTGTCGTCAGCGTAAATTGTTTTGTCATCGAACAAACTCGGCGTAAATGTGATTGCGGCTTAAACAGCCATTTCTGACTACTATAGCCAACAAGTGGAGGAAGTAACCTACACTAGATCCGACAGTTTCAATTTGAAGTAAGAAAATAATGATACTGAGGCATGGTTGATTATTGGCACACCATCCAGCTGAATTAAAGATATTCTTAACAGCTCCTTTACTACTGCCCTGATCGGGCTTATGAAAAAAAACTTGAAATCTGTGCATTTCACTGTTTAAATGGTAAGCCGGCAACAGAAAGGAACAACACTGTGGTATGGGATGCTGAGAAAAGGCACAAAGACCAGCTGTTTTAAAACATGCATATAACGCATTTAGCAACAGTTTTTATCGGGCTTATGAAACGATCAAGTGTATTTACAGAAAAAATCAAACTTCACAGAACAAATTTCAATATTAATCCATGTTTATGTACTAATTGGGTTGGGTTTATTTAGACCTATTAAATAATACATTACGTTTTATCGTCTGGTTTCAGGAACTTCTGTATAACTTACCGGTTCAGAAGTAATAAATGAAATAGTGACAGTGGCCAAGGTAGCTTAGCAATATTTGTATTAACAGTTGTTATGATCTATTTTAACATTAATATTTTAGTAAGGGGTTTAGAACAGATATATATAAAAGGGATAAACCACGATCTCATTTGTCAACAGAAAAACTAGATCGGTAGAGAACTAATATTTGTTCATAGTTCACCGCTTGGTTTTGTCTCGGTGAATCAGCCTCGATTAATCCAACAAATTTGTCAAACTTCTTCAGGACATCCATTAAGTTTTTTTCTATTTACCGATAATAACTGCTTCCATCAGTATTTAAGATTGAAGTTTGACTTATTACTCTCTGTTTATATATATTAAAAGTCTTGAGCTATGGTTTTCCTAGGAAGTGGTGAATGCTACATTATGGCCTTAGTATGACGGTAAGTTTTGTTTTCAATGCAATTGGATGAAAGTGTTAAGAGTTTTAAGAGAGTAGTTAAGAGTTTTCTCGTCATGCGAAACATTTTGTTTTGTAAAGAAAAGTCTAGCTTGCCCATTACTATGTACGTAAATAAATTTTGACAACCAAAATAAATAACACGTCAAAAGTTATTTTTGTCTACATCTGTTTAAATATTGTATTCACCGTCAGTGTTACGTTCACCGCTACATTAAGGCCGTAATTTAGCGGTCAACGCTTTCCTAGGAAATCATAGCTTAACATCAAATCGTAAACTTTACGGTTTTTAGTAAAATTATAATGAAATAGTAATCCATTTCTAAGCTTACCTGTAATACAGAAGTTCTCATACTTTTTTTTAAATAGTGTATGCTGTACCGCTAAATAACGTAGGTATCGACTTTAAACAAAGTAAATTTGAAAAACAAAAAGTCGACATTAGACGACATTTAGACAAGTAAAAGGGTCTGATACACATTTGACCAGCTATAAATATAATCATTACTGATAAGTTAAATAGCAACATACATAATAGCATGACTTTTCAACAAACAACAAACCAATCGAAACAGAAAAGTTTCCTTCAAAATGTTAGTTCTGGCAAAGAATTAATTTCCAGCAATATTTTGCGCTAAGACAATACTAGGTATTTTTAATGATTCTCTGGCTCTGGATCTGGCTGTGAAGCTATAACGCTTATGATACCACAGTAAATACATTATTTTGTCGGTTATGTACATTTGCCGATATGCAACTGTTCTAATTGATCATTGTTGACCAGGACAACACAGTTTGCTAACTAAATAACCAGTCATAATCCAAGTTTGATTATTGGACTAGGTAGTTAGGAAACTGTGGTTGCTTCTATATAGTAATTATTATGTGGATACTACGAGTACCTATACACGTATGGTAGCATACAAATGAACTAACTGCCAAGTATTTGACAATTTAGCTACTAACGCACTCGCACAATATCGCTTTATGTTAAAGCCGTATATTTTGAACGGTTTATGTCGCACCTTAAAATTATTCTCCACTATTATGATATATTTTCTCGAAAAGCATTTAGAAACTGTTTTAAGGTGTGCAATACAAATTAAATGTTTTTTTGATAACAACTTCCTCGTAAGCTTCGTAAGCTTGAGAGACACCTTTCAAACTCAATAGATTGCTGTGTCAAGTGTTGTTTCATCATTACGCAATTAGTATGAGTGGGAATAAGATATCGGCTGCGTGCGTGAAGTGTAAAATCAACAACAGGGAAAATCCTTCGATAATTTAAACTACGTATTCAACAATGTATCTAACAAAGAAATTAGTACTTTACATACACACCCGTACAGTAAACCAAGTTGAAAAATCGTATACATTTTATAAGTACTTTAAACGTTTGATATGTTCAAGCTCTCATAATATGAACCATTGTACGACTTCAATGTATCTGACTGAGGTCACTGTTCAAAAAAAGTCTGATACACTAAAATTTTAAAGGTCTACTCTGCCCAGTGCTTTTCGGAGAATGCAAAAGAAAGTCTCGTAAATGAGTACGTACGTATTATAGCCAAACCCACTTAAAAGCTCTTGTCTTAAAAGTTTCAATTGTATTTTTAATGTATTTACTCATTTATAATAAATATTAAAATGACTGCTGGCAAATGAATTATAGTGGTTAAAGTTACTGAATTTATAATTTGAGCAGTTTAGCTGGTGGAGTATGAAACTACCAGTGGTGCTGATTGCTTTTAGGCTAGTACATTTCCTAATGTTTTGTGTTATGTTTTAAGTTACTTTTCATCTGAAGACGGGGTCTGATTCCAGATCGCGAAACGTTGTGTACTTTTCGTTCACTCAAGAACGATGGAAAACGTCCATAGATATATATTTAAACCCGAATAATCATCTTTTTGGCTTATCACATTTATAATGCATTTAAAATGCCAGGTTACAACTGATTATAGAGGTGAAAGAAATTGAATAAAATATTTGAGCAGTTTAGCTGGCAGTGTATGAAACTCGACATGATTGTATACAACTGTAGGTATAGGAGCCACTAAGTGCAGCCTGTTCAAATATGCATAGGAGAAACACCTTCTTCTTCATCGGTTATTTAAAGTGTTGAACAACCCCACTTCTAACCTCTATCTGCTATTCATTCTAGTACTCAAGTAGCCTGAAAGCAATGCATTATGGAGAGGTTTTACTTTAAAGAAGCTATATTTTGCATGGATTTCATTTCACATTTATATTAGTGATTTACTCAAAGCAAAACAAAATGTCAAAGGTTGAATACAACCTCTAAAATATATAATATCACGTATATTCATATTTGTGAACCTATCTTCGTTTAATATTTTTTAAATTGTACAAAGACGGATATAACTTTTCGAAACTTATAAAAAAAGGTTATTCACCAAATTAAAAACGTAGTCATAGCGTTTGTTCTGACTCTTAACAAATGCGTTCCATTGTTGACTAATTAAATAATAAGAGGCTGTATAGATAACTAATCTTTTGAAACCTTAACAATTTTGGATCGTTTAAATACAACAGGGTGTAGCTTCAACATGCACAACAGATCTTTCCACATCAATCTGAAACTGAGAATTTAACGAGTATATTAGAAATATTAGTATTTGAAAAGGTTTGTTCACACACGGGCTTGTAATATAAGAAAAGACAATAAAGTACTTTATTATTTTTACCCACACTACCGGTTTCGGGACTTCAGCGTGACTTCATTACTAAAAATTTTAGGTTATTAACAATTTATCATATTACATTCATCAACGGGCTTGAGACAGACATTCAGAGCCGTTTCTAAGAGGGTTAAACCTTTAATACGCCGAAAACGTTAAAGCTTTTCAACTTTATACACTTGTTGTAAAAAGGTTAGAACTTCCACCTTTACCTTAAAATACCTAAATGACAAAAAGATGTGTTCTGTATACCACGCAACCGAAAATCAGACCAACCTCTTTTTCAGACAAAGTGGAGTTTAAAACTATAAATATAGTTATTAGACGTATTTATAAAATAAAGAATTTGAAAGGGTCTACGGGTTTTGTTCTTGGCACGAAAATCGTGAATGTGACTTAGTGCACATGGTGTTCTTTATAATTCCTTGTAATGCTAGTGTAATGCCCTACAAGACCGTAGGGGATGTCGAGAGAGCTAAGGGTACGTCACCCTGGATTTAGTGGTTGAACCACAGTATTACCACATACTAATGTAATTGCTTGTCACGACAGGTAAAGCTGGGGTTAAGTAGTGAGATCACTTCGTGGTGTTAACTTCACCTCGTCATATACTAAATGCGTTTCCTTTCTCCTTGTGTATAACGATTTTTAAACGTTTTAAATAAACCCATGCTAAGCCAACGACTGTTAGCTAATACGATTACAATAGAAACTAAGCACTCACTGCTCTAATACAACTGAAGTATGTTTGAAAACAGCTGATTAGCATCAATACACAGAGTAGAGAGCCATTGGGGTAAGTGCTAGAGAAGGCTTGTAAGTGGGCTTTGTATACACGAGGACATTCACGTTACTTCCACTTACATTCCATATCAATCCACACGTGCTGTTTGTAGTTCGATATGAGGCAGAGTACTCTGATGTATGTGACTTGAAAAAGAGGGGAATATTAGTTTATATCGTAATTTAGTTTTATACCTGTTTGTAGATGTTCTTTACGTGTTTATTCTTCCAAATAACAAATACCAAAACACGTTATTGTGTAAAATCCGTGGAATTCACTGTTTAAAATACTGAAGTAAAATATAATAACTTATTTTTTCCTCTTGAGCCAATTCAAGAAAATATAATTACAACGTACTGTAACATCTTAGGAAAAAGGGTTGAAATGTCAGCTTAGTTTGCATTTTTTTATATGTTACTTACTTATTGATTCTTGCAACAGTGCATTAACATTTTATTATATAACCGAGAGTACTGAATACTACAACGAACGATGACAAACAATTCAAACTAACTTAGATTTCTTGCTAAGAGAGTGTGCAGCTATGTTAGCTATTTTATAATCAACCTTTTATATTTGAACTAAAGCTTTGTTTTTAAACGCTTTAGTTAAACATGTCCATGGCCATGTAAACTTCTAAGTGATTTCACAACTAATTGTGAAAACAAATTGCGATGATACGATTTGAATCACGCCATGTACATGGCAAGTCTAGTTCATAGCACATCGCAGTGAATCTCAAAGGATATTGTAAATGACAAGTTTGTTAAAGCTTTGACATATATTCAAAAGTATTTGCGTAGTTGTCTGCCACAAGCACTGGAAATGTTGATATCCTTGACAGCCTTTCAAGTTAGTGAACATTTGTAACAAAACTTTTAATATAATTATGTACATTCTTGTAAAATACGTTATTCACAATGTTTTTCTTTTTTTTATAGTTCTATGACGATATATCTTAAAATAATTTGTCGTAGTGAGCGTTAGTATTTCTGAATATAGTTATTATAATCAATGAGAACTGTTGTTTAGTTTTAGGATGCTAATAGGTCCTAAGTTTTTTTTTAGTATGGTTAAAATGAATCGTTTTTCTTTTCTTTAAAACGGTTGAGTTTTGGTTTGGTTACTTTCGAAGGGAATTTGTCAGGTTAATAAAAGCACAATTTTTTATTAGTCTCCTGTTTTCTAGATTGTATTGCCATACATTCCTTCTAATAGTTACAAAAGTACCTGGTTTACATTTAAATATACATTTGCCAGCAACTATTACAACTCAGAATTTCACTGTTTAGGTTGTCAGGGATTGTGCAAAACAAGTCTACTCAAAAATACCTTCAGTTTACTGTGAAGCAAAAGTACAGCATTATAAGCATGTTTTACTGATTCTTCTATTCTTTCTAAAAATAAAAAAATAGGTAAAAGTAAGAAGAAAAGGTAGTTTTAAACAAGTACACCATGTGAATAGAATGTGGTTTTGCTACCAGGAAACTCCAACCGTATGTCTTTTCAGTTGAGTCGGTTTTCAATAAGTCCTTTCAGTGGACAACTGTGACAGAAACCACCAATCATAGAGCTCAATATTGATTGAACTGGTTTTGCTCTGTGTTGTGTGTTGTCCAATGTCAGATCGGATTTGTTTCAAGTTTTAATTTCGTTTCTTATTAAAGTTATCTTGACAACATTTTCATTACAAGGCTGTAGAAGTTCTGGTTATGTTAACATTATCATAAAACATTCGTTGGTCAAAGAGTAGTTAGTGTTCTTAATACGTAGGCTTGAGCGGCCGGAGTCATAACTATTTTCTAGACTTCCGGTATCAAACCGCTTCATAAAACTAACTATAACGTTGTCAGACGTTTCGCCCATTCTGTGATTTCAGTCTCAGTTGTGTCACTGAGGATGCCATCACGGAATGAGCTGTCTGACAACTATAATGAATGGTTACACGACGCGGTATGATACCGGAAGACTAGAAAATAGTTAGTGTTATTAGATCTTTGGTATAAGGTTTTCGAATATTAGAAACCATTGAACTAACTAATGTAATTGCAAGTAACCGTAACGTCAGGTAAAGTGAAAGAGATGATTTAGAAGTGCTAACTTTTAACTTTCACACTGTAAAATAAGAAATACTTGTCTTTTTTATTTAATTTCCTTTAGAAAAATGAGATATTCATGCCGTCAGCATGGTGAGACCCAGGCCCGATCCTGGCCTCCTGAACATATTTTGAACAGTTTTCAAATATTTAAAATCATACATATGTATATACATGTGTATCGTCCCAACAGGACGCATTTTTCCGATTTTCACCACACTTGGTACAAATG
Source organism: Matsumurasca onukii (assembly GCA_018831715.1). Lineage (NCBI taxonomy): Eukaryota > Metazoa > Arthropoda > Insecta > Hemiptera > Cicadellidae > Matsumurasca > Matsumurasca onukii. The sequence continues at coordinate 74,687,225 of CM032058.1, read as the reverse complement.
TTCCTTTTGTAAATATCTCGGTTAAGTTCGTTAACCAGTTAAATTGGACTACCAGTCCCCTTATATTGATGGGGCATTGTATTAAAAAGAGGAGGTTTTCAACATCAATACACAGAGTAGAGAGCCATTGGGATAAGTGCTAGTGAATGCTTGTAAGTGGGCTTTGTATACACGAGGACATTCACGTTACATCCACTTACATTCCATATCAATCCACACGTGCTGTTTGTAGTTCGATATGAGACAGAAGTCCCTTGCATAACAATAAAACAAAGGCTTTCATATCACGTTTCTATGTGCCTCCTAACAGTTGGGTGTTTGATAACGTTCCTAACTAAAACCGAAGAGTCAAGTTTAATTGGTGCCCTATACAAAATTTATATAAAAGAGCAATAGTTCAAAACTATGAATTTACCGACAGTGTATATATTTATTTAGTGTAAAAAAGTACAGGTAGGCCGGGAAAAGTGGAGCACATGGTGTTCACGTATCGCTTTGAAAACGGTGCTTTGCCCGTTACTTGTTCTTTAGCATTTCGCCGTTGTCTGATAACGAGTTTCAACAAACTTCAAATGTCTATATTTGTGTTTAGTTCTCAAACGCACTTGCGCATTATCCGTTAAATTAATCCGTTTTAACGGTTTAGAATTTTAAAACAATCACCGTTTCGGACAAAATATTCTACTTAATTAAATTAGTTTTATAAAATTGCTTAAAACATATATTAAGCCACATGATTAAAAAAAAAACGTATTAAGGTTTTATTTGGTCCACAGTGGACCACAAAGTTTCTTGTTCGACTAAAACTACTGAATGGTTGAAACCTTGGATCGCTTGATACCACCTCAATGAACCAGTAGCCTGAAATAAGATGTAATATGGTTGGCTCCAATATTGCCAATACAGCCACAGTGCAAACTCAGAACAAGATCTCAAGTCACTTTGATCTTGAGCTAAGTGATCATTTATACCCGCTCATGTGTCTAGACGACATCAAGGAACATCTCGCAGTAAGCATTTCATACTAAACTAAACTACTGACCCACTTTTGAGTGTCTGACCCGGAAAGTGTCTACGTTTTAATATGTCGGGTTTCCAAAATTTTAATTTTTAAAACAAAAGACATGACGATGTCCAAACACATTCTTAAGGGAGTTGTTTCCAATGGATCATGTAGCTATATCGTATTTCTCCTATTAGCATGTTCCAAACATACAAGTAAGAAAAGGCAGGTTAGTCAGAAAATTGATTGGGATTACTAGCTAACTAGGCCAAAGCTTAAACTCAAACTTCGAAAACAATGGAAGATGAGAGGACCCGTCATAAGGTTTGACTCTTCACCTAACCTAACCTCGTGTCGTTAGGTTTGACAAGCAAAACAATAACTTCCCTATTGACATATCTCTGAATTGACTTAAAGATAGCCAGAAAACTGCATGAACTAAAGAACAATTTCATTAAGGACGTTTATAACCTACCACCTTTAGAAAATGTCGAAAACATCAGTAAAAGAATTGACAGTGTTACGTTACAGTGGAATCAAGGCATGATGCATGTGAGAAGTGGAAAAGCAACTGTCGACACTTGAAACAGTTTTGTTAATATAGGAAGGAAACTTTGAACTAATAAGACAGTCTACAAGGAAATATAACTTCACAATTTGAACGATTTAAATATATCGTGAATTGAGTTTGACTAAGCAACTTATATTTTTGTGTGTTTTGGTTTAAACTTTGATAAAAAACTATTATTCAAATAACAAATTGGGGTAGATATACTATGTGATTTCTTGAAATATTACACGAGTTAGTAAGTTATGAAAACTTCTTTGCCATCGTCTAAAAGTAAAGATCATCAGTAAAACTGCATAAAAGGCTTTTAGCGGAAATTGAACATTTGAGTCAAAGGCTTGAAAGAGGATTAGCCTTGTTATGACATCAACAAGACGCTTAAACCAATCAGGCAGGCTTTATAGATACATAACTATGTATTATTGCTAATTGTACCTCATAGGTCGACTAATTTAAGTTAGATCCTAACTGCCAGCTAATAACTAATACACAAAATCATAATCGTAACGATTTTGAACCTAAATGATTTGGTCTAACAGAAATCAATACTTCCAAGATTACTTAACTAGATACAGATTTTGAAAATTGTACTATAATAAAACCAGTAGGTTTAAAAATATAGTGATTAGTGAATCGTAACTAGTTAAATTCTAAAACCATCCTTATTAAGACAAGGATTCTATCAAACCGTAGTGCACTGTAAAGGTTAGGTTTTCCTGTCTGGTTGGCAGGATTAGTGTTTGTGTACTTTACTAATCCCCGAGCGATATAATGCTGATTGCGTAATCCATATTTGAGTTAACAACAACGGTCACGAAACCACTGCCTTTCTTCTGTAACAACACAAGTTCCAAAGCAGAATAATGGAAGGAATTATATGATACACAGAGAATATTTTGACCCGGTATAGCCTGAGAACAAACAAATGAGAACTTTTTCAGGTGGTGTTAACGTGCTTAATTTATGCGAATGATTGTGAATAGGTTTTCCCAATGGAAAGATTCATTAGTAAATTTGAATTGTTTGTTCAGTGTGTACTGTTAGAAACACTAAGTGATTTATTTCAGAAAACCTTTTCATAAATACGAAAATATAACTCCTTTTTAGGACTTTTATTGATATCTAAAAGGCCATCACAAAAGCTAAGTATTTGGCAAACTCCTGGGCAATAAATAAGGTGATGTTTTTTCAAACGTAACACAGAAAAGCCGGGTATGAACAAGTTGGTCTGAGGTACCTTCAGCGTACTCTGTGTGGTCCGCTTATTTATTATTATTTCCGTAAAGGCCCAGTCGTACATATGAACTACTATAACAGCGTTTCGAAATGTTGGCCTTTCATTCTGAATATACTTGCGTCATCCTATGGAAACGAGCTATTTCCACTAAATTTGACTAATATTATACAAGATTTGTCTTATAAAGTAGTTTTCAACTTTTAATAAAAAAAACTACTTTTATAATACTACACACTTATTATTAACGTTGTGAAACCCCTTATAATCAGTTGTTCATATGCCACTACAAACACAATGGTTAACGTGGTTGGAATTTGCCTTTTGAATTCTTGAAGTATGCAGTATCTAAAACCAACACTAATTTGGTTGCCACTATCAGAGAATTATAACAATGCTTACGTATTATACTCGTATTATCGGATAGGCTTACGTAGGACAGAACAGGTGAAAGCATGAACATTAGCGTAGTTGCAGCAATTAAATGCAAATGACTGCTTCCTCTGTTTATTCAGACAGTATAGCTCGCAGCACGAAAACCTAAACAACCTCTATTGACGCCATTATTGAATTTCATGTTACATTAGGGTTACAAAAGGTAATGAAAACTGTACTTGTAAAGAAGATACTTTGGCTCATTATACACATTTTAAGCCTTAAATTTCAGAAATAGATTAACATATATTTTCTATAACCAAAACTTAATAATACTTGTATACGTATAAGAAATACAATATCCACATTAAAGCTTGTGTCACCATATATTATACTAAACTTAAAACGAATTTCTTACATATGAAACAAAACATCACTAAAAGTTTGACTTGTTAGGCTTGAATAACCTAGCTATATGCTGAAAATACACGTAGCTTCATTATTACTTGTTTTGTATCAATGGCGGTTAAATCCTTTTTTGGACAACTTAAGTGTACAGCTCTTAATTTAAGAAAACCATGGATTTTCTAGTGTACCTTTCATCACAACAATAGAAAATTTTCCTTTTAACAAATTCCATTCAATTTCCTCCTATTTGCGTTTTCAATAGAGAGACTGTAATGTTAATGTTAGGTAATGTTTGTTAGTGCTTATGATGTTCTGGTTTCCAAGGAAAGCGCTGACTGACTTTTGTGCGGCCGCAATATATGGTAAATTTTGTTTAACCCACCAAAGCTCTCGAAAAACCCTCTCATGTGTTTTAAGTTCAATTTAAAATTCAACTTTATGTTATGGCTGTAATTCAGTATCCGCCACCTTTTAGCAAACCATAGCTGTACATGCCTTAACAAACCTGTCTTAACCGTGGCTTCTGTATACAGTAAATCGCAAACAAGTAAAAATAGAATTTAATGTATTTAAAACGAAACCTTTTCGTTTCATATCCAGCTCTAATATTGTTATCATTAAATTTGTTTCTTGACCTTTATATTCAATACGGACAATTCCAAAGTCAGGTTATCTGGAGATCTCTGCGTTCAGGATACTCTGCAAAACGTGCGTATGTAAGATGTAAGTGTATTCTTAAGAATATACCATAACTGTTCAGATAAATGAAGATTTTGTCAGAGAGATGGCACAATGTTATTGCTGCTTGACAGAGCGTGCTGCTCGGTTTCCCGACAAACACAGAACTTTAACTGCATAATCAACTCTTCTTTTCAAATTTATTCCATTTTGTGACAGAGTTAGTGGTTAGTTGTAGTTTTATAATTTAAAACTGTGATGTAAAACGTCTCATGCATTCACTGCAAAGTTCAGCTTAAAAATACATTTCTTCCATTCGTTAAAACTACATCAAATACTCGAGCAGATGGTCGCTGCTGAAATTGGAACAGTTTGCTGACATGTTTTTTCGTTGAAATTCCTGGAATCAACTTTGTTCAATGATAAATGTTTACTCAAAACTATTGGGCCAAAAGATACCCGTGTGGAATTATAAGCATATAACAAAGGTACTGGTTATTTGAGTGTTTACACCACATTCAATATTGAAATAGAGTACAGGAAAGTTGTAGGATTTTAAAAAGTGTCTTTATGGCAATCCTTAATATTGAGAAGATTAAAGTAGCCACAATTATTTAAAGTAATGAATAAATCGTACGTCAAATCATATTTTAAACCAGTACTCGAGACAAAATTAATTTTCAACGGACTTAAGAAGGCATCAAGTAGGCAGCTCTTTTTATCCAACAGTTTTAATTGGTAAAGCGTTTAACGTTAGTTATGAAGGTTTGAGCTGAATATCGTTTTGTTAAAAACTTAAGAGCGTATTTACCAAAAAATATACTATTTTATGAAAAGCGTAGATTTAGTCTTGTGTTTACAGCTAGACTAGATGTATTGTTCTAAGCCAGTGGTTAGATAATTATGTTCGTGCACATGCTGGGTTTGTTAGCTGTATTGATCATCGTGTTATTACAATATTATTGAACTTTTTCCGTAACATAATAATTATCTGTGCTAAACTCTTCGGAGGCTAAATTTATATTATAAGCAAAGCTACTAGGTCAGACCTTAACGATAAAGACGTACAATTTTACTTTTATTTCTTCAGTCACGACAATCATATATTGCACTGCCGTCATGGATACCATGCTTTGTACAAACTATTCAAACTTAAGTGAGTATACATTTGGTCAAATGAAGTGTTCAGAGTATAGATTGATTGAAATAGTATGAGGTTGAACTCTAACAAAGTGTTTCCTGCTAAGCAGAGCGTGACGCTGGGTTTCACGTCAAACACAGGCCAACAACTGCATCTGAAAACAATAACATATTGGTTGTAATTTACTTTCAGGAGAATTCCTAAATATAAAGAACCATTTTGTATTTAATCTTTACTTATAATTAACACCCTTAGTACTTGCAATATGAAACACCCAATTGTTATATGGTTTCATGGAAACATTCAACGCGATAGCTCTCGTATGTTATTTTTATCCGCTTCATATTTTGTTGTCAAGTAAAATAAAGGATTGTGTAGGTACATCTAACAGTGCTTGAACCAAACACAGAAGTTTATTTAGCCAGAAACAAACGAGGCCGTTTCTGGCTATTGGCTGAGATGCTAAAAGCTCTTTTTCCTGTGCAAGAAAAAATTGCCTTTTCCCCAGCTTCGAAATAAGCCAAGGATGCCGAAACCCATTCTTCCGCACAAAACTATTAGCATAATACTGTATGTACGAAGCCCTTTTCTGCTGATTACGTTAACACTTCGTTTTACAGTGTGTTCGGTGATTTCTATCGTAACTAAACTGCATTTTGCTACAACAGAAAGATTATTTATTTCACACCTATAAAAGCGTAATATCGTATTGCAGAAATACGTCGATACTAGATGTCAAATAAGAAAGCAACAGCATTACATTCTTTGGTTGGAAAGACTATTTATTTTAGAAACGCAAATAGGTACATGTTGCAACTTTATTTGATAACATTAGATAATCGTTAGCGCATTATAGCTCAGTAATGTAGTAAAACTATTCCTTGTTCCTGTTGTTGTCGTGCTAAAAGCTCTTGCCCCTTTAAAATTAGAACAGGGCCCAACGAAATCGAACGCTTGAAGTCGAGCGTTGCGTAGACGTTCCAGTTTTAAAGAGCTAAAGTTAACAGGCCACTAAATAGAGCTCAGTGGATGAGGGTTAAACTGTTTAACGCTGTTGACGCGTTTTGTGAAGGGTTGTCAAATCCCCTTGACTTGCCAAGCCCGGTTCAAGACCTGTATCTCGTTACCTCTTTCTCAGATTTAAATGTATGGTTTCAGTACATATAACATTTGCTGGATGTTTTTATGTTTGATCCATGATTTATCTAGTGTTAACTGGTTGGGTTCATGCAAAAAAAGAAGAAAATGAAAATCAGCAATGCACGGCGATTAAGTCTGTAGCTTTTTTGATTTGTGCGTATCAAATCATCGTTCACTGCTTATATTTTACAGATTTCTATCCTTATTCAATTGAAATAGTTATAGTTTTAAGGAAATAATGGGCAACAAACGTGTCAAATATTTATTTTTGGATAATATATCAAATAATGGAATAATGTGTTAAAACTTACTTGTTAAGCTTTTTCTCATGCAAAAATAAAGGCGTTTGAGAGCTAGCTTAAACGAAACGTATAACATTCCAATCCAATTTATTTGTGAAATCAAGGGTCATATCTGCCCAGGAAATATTATATAGCCGTCACGCTGAGCTACTGGCTAGAGGTGTGAAGTTTGCAGCCTGTCAACACTGCTTACCATAAACAAAGCTGGTGTTTCAGTGTTGACATGCAGCAAACACATCTAGCAAGTAGCAGCAACTAAGATAGCTCGGTGTAACTGCCTACAAAAACGAAAATTGATTAGAATATTATTTACGAGTACACGATACAAATTTAAGATTTACGAATAGTAGCGTTTCAATCAATAGTTTGGGAAATAACGAACGGTCAACCAATCAGTTGTACTTCTGTACCAAATGTATTCCAGTCTAGATCGTCAAATAAGTTTCAAACCGATCTATTTATGTTGAATCACAGGTTGCTTGTATATTCAGCAACCTAGCCCTCTTCTATCAGAGCCCCCTCTAAGATTTTTCCAATTGTTGTCAGCCTCTGAAAGTGACATCAATACAACCTTCTACGTGTGTTCCTCTTACGAGAGTTTAAACTTTGGTTCATGACTATTAAATAGTTTTTTTATTAAACATCTTATATAGTATATGGCGCATTCCGGCATACATTGTACGATACAGTAGTGTCAGTTCCTCCGTATCTTAATAAAAAGGTCAATTATTTTGAAGATGGTTTATTATAAATCCAAATGAAAGAGCGATGGAAAATATCAAGTACTAAAGATAACTGATGACGCTGGAACATGACACGTCCTTCATAAGGCAGGATTAGCTTAATTGATTGTCCCTCTAGAGATTAGATGATAAAAATCACAATCTTTTACTTGTTTTTCTGAATTAATATGATTACTAAATGAACTTGTTATTGATCAAATTGTCTGAAAAACTACAATATAGTTATAATTTGGCGTAGAAACTTATGACTGCTCGAAAAAGGTGTTAGTCTAAATAAGAGGTATCTAAATTTACCAAGTATACAAAACATAATTAAAGAAGATATTTTAAGGTTTTCATATTCAAAACGTGATCTGGGTCTATTTTCTTTAGAAAACAGCAAACAATTATTAAACAAAGCTGAACACATAATCATAATAAATGCGGACTCTAACATAGTTCAAAAGATGTGACGCCATAGGTAGTTAACAAAATATAAATAAATTAGGTCTTCCATGTTATAATATAAAAATTAAAGTAATTCACTAAACATCCACTATCAACATAAAATACAAGGTATGTGCATTAGTGATTTAAAATTGTGGAGTAGTCAATCCAAAACCTTTCATTGTAAATTTACTATGAATAACCTTATCCTACATTTTCCCAAGGAATTTCTAAAAGGTTGAAGATCGTTGACATTAGAAGGGATTTTAATGAACTCTGAAACTTACATCAATCTTCTGAACAAGTTCACGGTGTCACATTTGTTAAGTTAACAGTCACTCTTCTTTGTCAATCCTATTAACAGTCTTTTTATGTATTTCTAAATATTATATTACGCTTGCTTTTCTAAATAAAATAAGGTTTTGTCAGACAAAATCCCAGCACAAACTGATAAGCTGAGATGATTAAGGTTGATCAGCTGGACAGTTATGATCTTAATAAAACACGAAAGTATCAAAATCCCTTAAACTGTTTTATATACATCTGAATGAAAATTAATCACTCATGATTAAGGTTTGTGGCATAACTTACGCGTAATTGTTCTGTTACCTTTTACTGTGAAAAAGGCTTACTTTCTAAAATACATTTTCCCCGTAACTTTCACGGTGAATGTGTCGTGTTTTAAATTGCATGCAAATGTTATTCAACATTCAACAGTCTTTATTACCACTTAGTCACGGAGAAGGAAACAGTATCGGGAATCAATGTTGACCTTCGTGCGGCAAAACAACGTAAGTACGTAGACTACTTAATCTGTGGTTTCCAAGGAAAACAGTAACATACTTCCTTGTGTTACATGGTACTTGTGTAAACAATGCCTTCTGTTCAGTGAGGGTGATGAGTTGTGAGTAAAAATATATAAATTATATAATCATGTATAATTGTATACATTATTATAAAAGCTTTTGATGAGAAGGATGTATTATAAAACATAGCAATCAACAAGAAACATGTATTATAAAGTGTATTACCAACATGTAGCTTGGTTTATCAAAGATGCATTTCACTAACAGGCTAAACTTAGTGACGTTTCATTTGTTATTAAGATTTCACTTTGACGTGAAAAATGATGAATAGCTGATATCCAAACCATTAGTAGGGTTTCAAATTATTATTAAATTCTTTTATGTACACTTTTGAGTTCGAATGGAAAAAATATTTGTTCTGAAATGTATCTCTGAAATTTAGTGCTTTAAATTTGTCGGATGTATCTTCATCACAAGATTAGCTTTTACAGTACAGTGAAATTATCTAATGACGTCAAAAGAGTTGTCTAGGTTTTCTTGCTGCAAGCAACACTGTCTGAATAAACAGAGGAAGCAGTCATTTGCATATAATTGCTGTTACTAAGCTTATGTTCATGTTTTCACCTTTTAGTCACCAGCACTTATCTGATGATATAGTACGTAGAGTTATAACATTTCCTTATCTAAAAGCATTAAGAAGGTGTTTGTATCTATTCGGATGTTGTACAGGTTTAACCAACGGTCGAACTATAAACAGCAATGGCCAACCATATTTTTTCCGTATTAGTAAGCTAAGAGACACAATGACGAAGCTAGATAAGGGTTTTAACCCCTTCAGTCCCAGATTCAATATACACAGACAAGGTAATGTAGGTTGTAGGAAACGTGGGGTCTTACGAGGTTATACGTGCAGTTTATTTTATAGAATTGTCTTTTTAAAATTAAAAGTCATGTTATTTGCTACAAAACAACATTGTTGGACAAATTGTGTATACCATTAGTCATATATAAAAGAAACTAGCTCATTTCGAAAAGATGAAGCAAGTCTAGCATTAAGAAAAGCCTTCTTTTAAGAAGGAGTTAACGTACTTTGCGTTGTCCGAGTTTGCCTATACGGAGTACACATAAAGTTTTTATGTACATTATTTTCTAATCGTTTTACTCTTTGTTTGAAAAAAATTACTAACTCGTGTAGTGTTCCAAGATCCTGCATAGGTATTTTACCTTAGTATTATCTTCGGAATAGTAGTTGTTTTGCTTAATAAGGAACCAAAACATAGCCAAGATTGCCTGGTCAAGTTATGTTAAAATCCCTGGAAATGGTCAAAGGTTAGACAGTCGATACACTCCTAATGGGGCACAGAGGTAGAGCCTATCGTAGATGTAAGTCATACAACCAACCCTACTGCTACACAAATCGTGTGTTTGGTCAATTTTCTTGTATTCTTAAAAACCCGATATCATAAGTATAACATATAAAGGTAAAAAACACTGTATGTAATCTTAAAAACTATTGTTCCAAAAGCCTGACCAATGTTACATACCCAAACAAACTCCGAATGAAAACTCAACTTGATTTGAACTTGTTTGTTTGGGAACAAATCTAATTAAATAGAACTTTTTTAAACTAGAGATTCTTTAAATCAATTCACATTCCAGATTTATCCCTTCTTTCATATTAAACACTTTATAAGAATAACAATTTCAATTTAAAGCTTCAAAAGTGTTCCCTATTTAAAATGTTGTGTGATACGGTGGTTTGGCTATAATTTTTAATTAACTTTGAAACATTAACGAAATCTTTTTGTATTGGGTTTCTTTTACTTACCAATAAAAAGTCCTGTTTTACCATAAACACATATAAAATACGAATACAAATATTAAATAATACAATTTATACAATATAACTAAAATAGTTATAGAATAAAAAACTAGTTCTAGAATGCTGATTTTAACCTAGGACCCCTAAGTGTTTTAAAAAAAATACTTAAATGGCACTATTAATATTTCAGAAAAATTTAAATTGGCAACTATTTTGAAATAGTTTTATTTAAACGCAGCTTTAAAATGTTTCGTAGATTAATTTGGGAAACACATTTACATGTGGGTCAGTAGTTTAGATGTATGAAATGCTTACTGCTAGATGTTCCTTGAAGTCGTCTAGACACATAAGCGGGTATAATTATCACTATTAGCTCAGGATCAAAGTGACTTGAGATCTTGTCCTGAGTTTGCACTGTGGCTGTATTGGCGATATTGGAGCCAAGCATATTACATTGCCATTTCATGTTACTGGTTCTTTGTAACTTTATTAACTTACTATAAGTTTCAACTTTTCAGTCTTTTTAGTAGACCACGAACTTCTTTAGTGGACCAAATAAAATGTATGTAGTTAAGTTTTTATAATGAGGTTTAATAATGTTTTACAAGGGAGATAAAATAAATTCAAGTGCCGAAGGTGAACAGTTTAAAGGTAATGGGTAAACCCATTAACATTGTTTTAGATAAACACGCAAGTACTGTTCAAAACGGTTGTGTATGAACAATATCAGCAAAGTAGGATTTAGGCCTACCTTCGGGAAATGATGAATATTGAAAATTATCAACAGCTTAGCACAAAGGTGCATTCAACGGGTAATGTTCAAGTGGAGTTTTAAATAGGAACTATAAATACAAATATGGAAATGTCATGTTTGTTTACAAACAGTAGAGAAATGTGGGAGAACGACGTGCACAGCACTGTTCCTACCGGTCCACAGTACACTAGAACGTGCAAACCGAGTTTTGAGCAACTTCTTTCCGACTTCAATAACCTTAGTATGGTTGGGTTTGTATTTAAGTTTTCCAACACAGGTTAATCACGCATACTGTCTTTGAAACGCAGAAGTTTGATCTGTTGTTCTTTAAAAGAGATTTTATAGAAGCCTCCATTTTATTTTTACTCGTCGGTTTCTACTCAAAACGTGTTTTGTGTCCGGGCAAGAATCTACCATGGATCAAATATTTAACAACAAGGAAGCACTTAGAAATGTGATATGAAAGCCTTATATTTTCTTGTTAGGCAAGGACACAAGTACTCTGTCTCGTATCGAACTACAAACAGCACGTGTGGATTGATATGGAATGTAAGTGGATGTAACGTGAATGTCCTCGTGTATACAAAGCCCACTTACAAGCCTTCACTAGCACTTACCCCAATGGCTCTCTACTCTGTGTATTGATGGTAATCAGCTGTTTTCAAACATACTTCAGTCGAATTAAAGCAGTGAGCGCTTAGTTTCAATTGTAATCTTATTAGCTAACTGCCGCTAGCTAAGCAGTTAGTACAGTTTGTGTGTACAACTTTCCTGCGTGCATTTACCTTTGTTTAATAAAAGGCACGGCATTTCTCATTTGACTTTGTATAGTCATATTTGCACATTTACTCCAACTTTACTCCACTCCGTATGATAAAAGAGTAGGCCTAATTTTTTAAGGCAAAATAGAGAAACATTTTAGGGTGAGTTGAATCATCTACAAAGGGACCTGTTGTTCTTTACTGAGGCAGTTATCCACTTTTTGGGTTAACAGAAGTTGATTTTTATCAGTTCTTTCAAAACATGTTTATTAATGTTCACAATTATTCGGAAATGCGTTTCACATCCTAGATTACAGCTGACAAACTACGAAGAAGAATAAAATACGTCCAAATAATACAAGGTGTAAATAGAAAGTATCCATGATGGGAACTATTGCCAACGCTAGATAATGATAATTTCATGAGCCAATTTCTGGCAACTTTGATGTTCTAGTTAATATTTATTCACTGAACGGTCGATCATAAGGATGCAAACACTGTTTCCTAAAATTTCTCATTTCTAAGTTTAGTTGTTAGTTAATGTTGGATTACGTAGTATCTTTGAAGAAGATCCAGTTCTCAACCAAAGATTTAGCTAAGCATTTACCACATGGTATAGTACGGTATTTGTCAAGAGCGCTAAGACTACGACTTACCTCTGGAGGCCTTGGGTTGTAGTTTTTAAGTAGTCTTTTTACTTTTGTAGTTTTTAAACTTATTTTTTTGGCCCGGGCTATGTGATTTACAAAAAATACTCCAACTGCTTTCAACGATTTTTTTACCTTATATATTTTATTCTTGATGTTTTTTCCATCTACTTTGTGGTAGTCGAAAGTATACAATGAAAGCATTTTTGTACTTAAAGATTTTTATACACACTTTTATGACTCACAGAAGGTTTGCAAAACAACTTAACATTGCATTATGCTTTGCGTAAATAACTAATGTACCGTAGGAAGAATCGTGAAATAATATATATGCAAATTATAGCTTCTTTAAAGTAAACCCTTTCAATAATGCATCGCTTTCACGCTACTTGGCTACTGGACTGAATAGCAGATAGAGGTTAGAAGTGGGGTTGTTCAACACTTTAAATAACCGATGAAGAAGAAGGTGTTTCTCCTATGCATATTTGAACAGGCTGCACTTAGTGGCTCCTATACCTACAGTTGTATACAATCATGTCGAGTTTCATACACTACCAGCTAAATTGCATACATTTAGTTTATCTTTAACTAGCTGAAAATAATTAGTTAGCAGTCTTTTTAAATGCATGTATTGTAAATGTGTAAAACATTTTGGATAAAATCTAGACGTTTATCTGTGTATAATTAGCACCAGAAGGGCTTTTTTGGGATGGGGAGGGGTCGTACCCTGTACCATAGTAGCATAAGTACCCGAAATCTGTTACTTTGCTTATTTTCCCTAGCTGATGGGGCAGTTATCTATCCTTGGGAATATGATATTTGTAAATTATTTGAAAACACATCAGTTGTACTAGTTTAAACATTTGAGTTTATTAAAAGTATATTTGGAATTCAAATGCATAATCCAAGAAAATCAGAACACCCACGTATATTTCGTCATAAACTCGTAAAAATGTAATAATAAACAAGTTTCAAGTTCGGATTTAAACCGGTAATGAAATAGAACGGCTTTAATTTAAAACGATAATGTAGGTTTGGTAGCTGTATGGTCAATTACCTGCTTGTTAGTTTACATGTATGCCACTACGTATGTATGGTAGAAGCCACATTATTACCAAACAGACACAGAACTAGCTGTGGTTTAGTAACTAACTCATCTAATAATGAGAGTTGGTTAATGTATAGGTTATTCAATGCAAACTGTGTTGTCTAGGTCATCAATGAATAATTAACACAGTTTCGTACAGACAAATGTACATACAGGGAAAAATAATGTAGTTACTGCGGTATCACAATTAAGCGTCATAGCTTCGCAGTCAAAACATGAGCTGGACAATCATTAGAAATATCTATCTGATCTTTCGGTGGGGAGTATATGAGTATATCTGGTGTGAAGCCCTTTTCAAATGTTTATCTAGTTTGATGTGGTCGTTTAGTCTTTCAAACCCACCCTTTCAAAGTCAATGCCTCCGTTCTGTAATTGTACTCTTTTAAGAGATGAGCCGTACTAAGTTAAAACGAGAAACCATAATTTATGTACGACAGGAAAACTTGGACATACCTAATCACTTCATTGGTATTCATTCCTAAAACATTGGTAGAAATATAAATTATATATCAAGAAAAACAAGTTAGATAATTATATGAATTAATAAGACATTTTTTAAAACTTAAACTCAATCTGAAATACTGGTAGCAGCATTTATTGTCAGTAAATTGAGAACAAACTGTATGGATGTCCTAAAGAAGTTTGACAAACTTGTTGGATTAATCAAGAGTGATTCACTGAGACAAAAACCAAGCGGTGAACTATGAACAAATATTAGTTCTCAACCAATCTAGTTTTTCTATTGACAAATGATGAGAACGTGGTTGCTATCTTCTTAGATCTTCTTGCAACGAAACCAACACCTAACTAAGTTTCATCGTTAACATAGTTTGTTTATAATTGTTAAAACAAACCTTTCTTAATTATCTTGACCACCAGCTCATGTATGAGTTCAAAATTAATATACAGAGTTTCCGAAACTATGTCTAGACAAACTTGAAAAACCCATAACAATGGATCAGGAAGCGTTTTGTATTTGTAACATTTGCGTTTGCCGCCATTTATAGTTTTGATAGTACGTTGGATAGTAACACGTATACATGTTTCATATAGATGTTCAATATGCCCTCCCTTAGATACACGGCATATGTTAATGCAGTATCGAATGCATCCCCCACTGCAGCAAGCACGTCTTGGGTTTACAGCCTCTACACCTGTTCTTATGCAATCCATTGTTTTTAATAACGCGGGTCCATTGTTTTTACATACGGTAAGGTTCGGTAACCTTGGAGGGTGCAGCTCAAATTGGGTCTAAAACACATTTGGGGGTCTAAACAGCTATGGGATCAAAAGCGCTTTGAAAAACTAGTCGATATGCTGTTTTTTCTAAATAATTGCTATCTTTATGATAAATTAACCTTTTCAGATACATTTTAAAGAAGGGAAATCAAATCTTCAGTTCTCCTTTAGCTTAAACAAACTAGACTTTTATATCTTCATTAATTGTTTTTAATCATACACACGACAATTCGAATGTTTCTTTTTATACACCGTGTGTTGTTTCGTAAGCCCGAATTGAACTGTGGTTATTCCCGTTATTACGGTACGTTTTTGAAGTCACCTGGATTTTGCGCAATTTCTCAGTCTGGTTCATTTCTGTATTTCAAATTGAAACTATTGGCTCTGGTACAGGTGAATTCACCCATGTGTTGGCCATATTAGTCAGAAATGGCTGTTTAAGCCCCAATCACATTTACGCCGGGTTAGTTCGATGACAAAGCAATTTACACTGACGACTGACTGAGTGTATGTGAGAGCTCACAAATTTGACATTTGACATGTGTCACTCAGAAACTGTCCATTACAAGCCTACCAGTTTGTGATCCAGTTTAAATGAGTCAGCCAGCTCATTACCTTTCAACGAAGGTATATTGCAGATTGTATTTTTGTATAATTGTATTGCACCGTATTAAGTGTTTGATATGACGTTTTGAAACTAACGTTATCTCTAAGGGTTTAAGCCCACAAATACTATTTGATTGGTCTAAATATTGATTGTACAGTCCACACTGTTGTATAATCCACACCTCATAACTCATTACTATCACTCATCATACTCATCCTTCACCACATATTTGCCTTAAAATACCCTCATGAGAGTGGTCGGCATCTTAAATAGTGATATAGTGATATAAGAAGGAATATAGTCCTAATAAGTGTTTCAAAAATGTTATTATAACCCACTTAGTTAACTCTAGGGTCTCAAACTTGCACATGAGTAATGACTTTCATTGAAGGCTTCCAGTACATACCTCTTCAATAAAGTATCTATATCTTTAACTATATGTCAATAGTTTTGCTAGTTTTGTAATTGAGCATCCTCAGAGGACTTCTAGCTATTCATGAAATATTGTAAATCGCAATGTAGCTCCGTTTATTGAACGGGTGTTCAACGGACAAGCCAAACTGTTTTAATCGATTGCATATTAACTTTGCGAAACCATTTTGTAACTAAAACTAACCCAAAACTAAGCGTATTATGGAAATTTCAGCCTCAAGAGAGAGCATTCAAATTGAAAGAGTATTGGTTTAAATTCTGGTTAACATGTTCGTTGTGCTTCACTGAGCGTGAAGCTTGATTTTCTGCAAAAACCTGAGCTTGAACTGCATAATCAAGTAGTGCTTAAAAGAAAGATTCCTTTGCAACCAGCTCGGTTCTCATGTAGCATTATTTACTTTTAGTATTTGATTTAACTTTGATTTTCTTGGTACAGTTCTCGAGAGGATTTTTAGAAGGGTCAACATTTATATGATTGATATCCATGTTTAACCTAAAAAGTCCTTACCAAGTGTATGAGAACTATAGCTGCACCTCCGAGTTAAGTTGACAATAATAAAGTAATTATTAATTTTAAATTATATTTTTAGAATTTTATTGACTTTATCTCATTCTCTCTTTATATCTATTGAAGAAATCTATCCTTTTGACAAGTACATTTCTTCACACCCCTGGTACTAAAGAAAACCCAGCTAGACCGACTATCCGGCAAATTTTAGTGTTGGCGACGCTCTTTAATTGGATAGGGTAAAAGACAAGTGACATTTTGGCAAATATGTTAAGGTGTTAACTTTGCTTTGATTTAAGGATGGAAGTCAGTCGTACTTTTTGGTGTATAGTTGCCACCGACAAGAATGAGCAAAATTGAAACTATATTTCATAAACAAAACGAGTTTAAAACCCTATATATTAATAAGCACTTCTACTCGTAAAAGTCTATCATGTGAAAATATACATTTACTGTTTTGTGGCCCGTAACTCCCATTTATAGCGCACCATAACTCATCTCGTGAACAGCGCACTATATTACACATTCCTGTGAAGGTGGACTATGTAAGCTTACTCATGTGTAGGGTAAAGTATGCTAGCAACGCTGGTAATCTCGTAGTTTACAAACTCTCTTTCCCTCTTAAACACAACAGTTTCTGAAGAACAACAGTATATGTACATAGGACTAGCATTATAGCCTATACATAGAGGGGTACGTATTTCCTAAGTATTGATAACCACTCTTTAGGGTGACCTTCCTTTCTTGAATTTCCGTTAGTAAGATGTGTTTAACTTGATCTGAAGTTGTATAGAGGTACCTTTATGACACTCTCTTTTCTTGCACTTTGCAAAATGAGCGAAGACTTCTTTGAATTCAATTAAATGAATAATTTGAATTGATGATACTGCCAGTTTTATTATGTCATTTTGACAGTTAATTTTAATTCCTACAACATCATGTGGGTTTTATACAAACGTTCTTAAATTTCACTTATTATTTTCGTACATGGTTTTGTAAGTTACTTTAAAGAGTTATTTATGAAAGTTTAATAATTGTGAGATATCTTAATATTTTATTCAAACTTTTAATATTTTATTCATAATTAATTGGCACTAAAGTAGAGTAGGCCAAGAGTATTCATACTTGTCTTAGTCGTTGGTGTTATTTAGCCGAAAGATTTGGTGTATAGCTTTTGTAAGTTTACTAAAGTAACAATGTTATTGGTTGGAAAATTTGTAACCCAGAGGTAGCTACACTTCAAACGTTCTGATTTATGTTTATTTGGTCATTTAACAAAATACTACCGAGATAAATTTCAAGAGTTTACTAAACGTTAAAATGTGTACCAATTAAGTCATATATACTCATATTTATGTTTGCCATAATATTGAACTATTTTATACTTTTTAGTTGCCGTTTTATATTAACCTTATCAGTCCTTTTATACTTCGAGGGTAAAATGAAAAACCAAATAGCTTGGATGAAAGGTTGAAAATTATTCAGCGCAGGTTCATTTAATACATACATAGCTTCTAAATAGCCTAGATAAACCAAACAACTGTAACACCTTTTCATAAACTTACTCATGAAAAGTCCTATTAAGTTATCAGTTATCACCATCATAGTTATTAGTTATCACTTTACAACTTTTTAGACAGAGATTAGTAAACATCTCTCAGGCGTAAAGGAGCTGTACTTTCCTCTCAGCTCTGTGTTGTGATCCTGACATATCTACTTTGCAACCAATATTGTGATATTTGCGACATATAACGGCGTGATCAGTAGAAACAGTTATACGCAGGTAGTAACGGCTTAACATGGGTTTAGACTGAGAATTATTAAACATCTCTCAGCGTAATGAGAGCTGTACTTTCCTCTCAGCTCTGTGTTGTGATCACAAACATATCCTACTTTGCAACCAATATTGTGATATTTGCGACATATAACGGCGTGATCAGTAGAAACAGTTATAGCAGACGCGGCTTATGGGTTTAGACAGAGATTAGTAAACATCTGTCAGCGTAATGAGAGCTGTACTTTCCTCTCAGCTCTTTGTTGTGATCCACAAACATATCCTACTTTGCAACCAATATTGTGATATTTGCGACATATAACGGCGTGATCAGTAGAAAACAGTTATACGCCAGTAGAAGCGGCTTAACATGTGTTTAGACAGAGATTAGTAAACATCTGTCAGCGTAATGAGAGCTGTACTTTCCTCTCAGCTCTTTGTTGTGATCCACAAACATATCCTACTTTGCAACCAATATTGTGATATTTGCGACATATAACGGCGTGATCAGTAGAAAACAGTTATACGCCAGTAGAAGCGGCTTAACATGTGTTTAGACAGAGATTAGTAAACATCTGTCAGCGTAATGAGCTGTACTTTCCTCTCAGCTCTTTGTTGTGATCCACAAACATATCTACTTTGCAACAATATTGTGATATTTGCGACATTTAACGGCGTGATCAGTAGAAAACAGTTATACGCCAAGCGGCTTAACATGTATTTAGACGAGTTAGTAAACATCTGTCAGCGTAATGAACTGTACTTTCCTCTCTCAGCTCTTTGTTGATTAGTCCACAAACATATCCTACTTTGCAACCAATATTGTGATATTTGTGACATATAACGGCGTGATCAGTAAGAAAGCAGTTATACATGGGTAAGTAACGGCTTAACATGGGTTTTAGACAGAGATTAGTAAACATCTCTCAAGCGTAATAGAGCTGGTCACTCCTCTCAGCTCTGTGTGTGATCCACAAACATATCTGTTTACAATCAATATTATTGTCATTTGTGACATATATGGCATTGATCGGTAGAAAACAGTTATACACTGAGGTAAGTAATAGCTTAACATGGGTTTAGACAGAGATTAGTAAACATCTCTCCATCGTAATGATAGCTGTATTTTCCTCTCAGCTCTTTGTTGTGATCCACAAACATATCCTACTTTGCAACCATTATTGTGATATTTGCGACATATAACGGCATTGATCATTAGAAACAGTTATACGCAGGTAAAGTAACGACTTAACATGGGTTTAGACAGAGATTAGTAAACATCTGTCACCGTAATGAGAGCTGTACTTTCCTCTCAGCTCTTTGTTCCACAAACATATCCTACTTTGTACGATGAATTCGACGATTACAGTGCGGTCGTGACAGTCAAGTAGTCCAAGGTTATTTTAGATTGTTTGATCACCTACGAGTGTACTTAACAATGAGTCTAACTTTGCCAAACGAAGTGGGTTTTAATGTGGACTAGGACACGTGATCTGGTTTGTATTTTAGAGAAGGCTGCAATTCACCATCCATCAACACTCTCAACACACTCATAATTCATTCCATGCCTCACTAATAACAATGTTTCCCTTTTCAAACATAAACAGGGCCGTTAAATCCAATGTATACAAATGTTATGAACTTAAATACACTTGGCAACATTTGTTGAGAGCAGTCTTGGGTGTTGGAAATTACTATAGCGCATGTTGTTTAAAACATTCAAACTACACATTAACAAAGGCAAAGAAATAATCAAATGACCACCGTTTTGTCGAAATATTTAACTGATTATTTTGCAGAATGCTTAAGATAAGTTTGCTAAATTTTTAAAATAGTGTTGTTACTGAGGATTTTATCAAAGGTTTAGCAGGGCCGTAAAGGATAAATCTACGATACAAACTTTCAAGTCGATCGGTCCAAAACAGTTTTCCGGAGGATTGCCACCGAACGGCCATAGCTTTTTAAATCGGTATACCCAAATTCCTGGTTTTAGTCCAATGGGTTTTCGTTTCAAATCCGCTTAAGCAAGTTATCATAGAGTTTCTGAACATTAGTTTCATTCAATTACTGGACACTTTGTATTTAAAGGTGAGATTGTTTCAATGTTTTATCTAAGTAACAGGTTAAAATAATTTATTTGTTTTCCATGCCTATGGGTTTTATAAAACCTCCAACATCAGCTGGTTGAGCCTGTTTCATTGAAGTTACCAATAAGTTGGTATATAATGAAAAGTTCCTACCCAACCACAAAAGTCAACTTGACAATTTGACTTTAGGTTTCAATTTGTGCATATAAAGTTGGGTATATAGAAACATCATAATACACCACTTAAACTTTGTATACAAAAAAATGACAATTTAGGAGGGTTTAGAGTTCTGATGTACAGCTACTCATTCAAACAGCTTTTGACTGGTTTCAGCTTTAAAACTATCTTGGCTTCCTCAACATGCAAGACTAGACTCAATTGACTAGTTTATGGCTGCACTGTACACAACCAACAGAACAATAATAATTCTTCTAAACCGCTAGAAATCATATACGATAAAAGTAAAGCAGAGTCCCTTTTTAATACTATAAAATCTTGTGTTTATATATTTTAATAAACACAGTGTTTAATTTTTATTCTCTTGTTCAAAACTAAAAAAGTATATAAAACCATTTGAATGCTTTAAAGACGACTTCATAAAGCAACAAAGACACTTTTACAGTGTTGGAATGAAAACTAGGTTGATACAAACAAAATTATGCGTCAGTTTATTCATGTGAACTTTGTAACCAGTCCTATGACAATTTGTTTCAGGTAAACGTCTTCTTAAAATACACTTCAAAAACGGTTTTAATATAGTTGGAGGTTGTTAGAACTGGGTGCATTACTTTTATATCAAACTGAATTTATTTATCAAATTTCATTTGGATAAGCGGAAATATTTACATTCCTTCTGCAATCAACATGGCAAGATCGAAGCTCAGGGAACATAAATGCCAGGCCTAATTTTACAACCACCAGAACAGATTTTGAAGTTTGCGGAAGGGATGAAACACAAATTAAACCTGAATTATTTATAAAAAGCCTTCCCTTGTGGGTTTAAAAAGATTTCCTTTCAAATTTAGGGTGAGGGGGCATTTAAACTTACTCCGTATAATACGAGTTATTAATAAAGGCAAAACAATACTTTATAATTTAAGGGAATATTATGATATTTTAAAAATAATGTTGGTGTACATGAAAGTTTCCCATCATAAAAAATAACACACTAAATAAGCGCCTTGTACACATAAAATTACCATTGGTTTTAGAAAACCTTCTGTTTATTGTGACAAGCATCAGAACTCGTAAAAGGAACAGGAAACTGTGTCTAAAGTCAACATTGTAACGCTGGAACCAGACATGAGGTTTGTTTATACTGAATATGTCACGAACAGAAACCAAACATACCTTTCAAACTGCGAAGCGTTGTCTGTTAGCGAAATAGAAATTTATTTATTGATTAAACCTGTCAGTTTTAATATGTATAAAGTGAAGTCTCACTTTGCGTCATCAGTGGAATTTTGGAAATTTTGGTTCTATATAATTCTAAGTTGTATATTATGTTTTAGGTCGTTTAATTCAATGAACTTTCAATAAAATATTTATGCACAAGATTTTACATGGAAAGATGTGTAAGTTAAAATCACATCCTTAGAATGTATAAGTACAAATAAGTCCATTTACAGCTCGTATTACAAGTAAACCAATCCTACTGTTCAAAGCAAACGTTTTTGTAAAGGTGTTTGAGCCTAGTAAGCGTTATACATCTCTGTCAGAAATGAAACCATTGATGATTTTAAAGACAGACCGACACAGTTACATCGGACAAGAAGTGGTCCGCAACATCAAGCCTTCACCGATTTCCCAACACCTCTCTTGTTGTCATGAGACAAACTGCGTGTTTCTTACACAAGTAATTTCCTTGTTTGTAGTCTGAAGAAGCCTTGTAAATTAAAAAGTACTTTAACGTTCAATCACTTACAATGAAATCTGTTAAAATGCAGCTTTTCTGACAAGTGTTCTCATTTTGCTTATAAACACATTTTTGACACATACTGTACTTAATATGTGTTACTTACTGTATTTAATGGCAATGTTTCCAAATGACCTCTTTTAAAGCATAGAGATGAAAATAAGGATACCTTTTTAACCAGCTTCAGATTTTGAACAGGTGTATCACAGGTTTGGTATATAGTTTTATTCTAGTACCTTTGCAACATCCTACTTTTTTATTTCCAAATACATGCAAGTTTCTTTGAATGAATTTTACTCAATGAGAATAAATATGCTTGACGATTTTATATTGAAATAACTTTTGGCTTCAAACCTAACTTGAGTGTCTTACTTTAAACCTAACTTTAACGTGTCCGGGTATTAGTTTTTGTACTTTGATCTTTACTACTTATACTAGTTTTCATAATAACAACCGCTATCGTTTAGTATTTTGATCCTCGCTCATTTGACGTCCTTATAAGTTAAGCTTGAGCTCATAGTTAAAAGCTTAAAATTTAAATGTTAAAAAAGATAATTTTTTAAAATTATTTTTCCACATTTCTACCTATTTAAGTTTTATTGTGTTTTTAAGAAAAGGTAAACAAAACTTTTAACTCTAATCTCAACAATTTTCGCCTGTCATACAACTAGCTTATAATCGTTTCTCAATACTTCGTTAACAAAAGACTATAAGATTGTATGTAACATTTGGCGGCAGATGTACTTAATTTTATAGGTTAAGTTCACAGACCATAGCAGTGAGGAAATTTTCAAAACACTTTAATAATTTTAACCTTTTAAAATAATATTTTAAATATGTCCACATATGTTTATTTGTATAAGATAAATGATCGTTATCCGTGATCTTATTATACCATGAAGATATCAAACTTACAACGCATGCACTTACCTAAGTTGAACACTACAGAGACACAATAGACTTTGCTTAAAGTAGATTATTTCAAAATGGTAAAAACTTCATCGGAAAGGGTTTCAAGATCGAGTTAAAAGTAAACATTCAACAGAGACGTTCCGTGATTTGTCCAGTGCAAAAGTAATCCAAACAAGTTCAAACATCAACAACAAAGAACAAACATTAGCCAGCATCTGCTAGTTTCTATGTAGAGGTAACACTGTTACAGGATTTAAAATTATTTAAATGGCTTGTATTGTTTTATTTTTATCTTCTGAGGTAATAACTACCGACCAATATCAATTTTACCAACTATTAGTAAAGTGGTAGAAAAGCTCTTCTAACACAATTACCTCATTCTTGGATGATTTTAATAATATTATTTCAAAGTCAGTTTGGTTTAGGAAAGGTTTCAGCACTGTTGATGCTCTCAATAAGCTATTCAAAACAATCGTTAAGGGTTAGATAATCAAACAAAAGTTTTAAGCATCTTCATGGATCTGTCAAAAGCCTTTGACTGTGTAGAACCACGACATTTTGCTAAATAAATTATGCAGTTATGGGATTAGGGACTCCCAGATGGCTTAGTTCTTACTTGCGAGGTAGAACTCAACAGATCCAGATACAACATAAGCTGTCAAAAGAACTGATTTACAATATGGAGTCCCTCAGGGATCCATCCTAGGGCCGGTTTTATTCTTAATGTATGTTAATAACGTTTGTGGCATCGATGAATAACAATTCAATATGCAGATGACACTACCATCAACATTGTTTCTCGATCATCAGAACTTTTAGAGATCGAATCATTTGAAAGTGTGAACACCTGTACACAATATTTTGAACATTTGAACCTTAAAACAAATTATACTAAATCTAATTATATTTATTTTAATTTGGAAAATCAAACTTTGGCAGCAATCCGACAGTTATGATCAATGATCATGTACTTGACGAAGTTAATTATACTAAATTTCTAGGTATTTATATAGATAGTAATTTTCATGGGACAGCCATATTGAACATATCAGTAAAGGATTTCCTCTGGAACCTTTCTTCTCAGAAACCTCTGCAAACACTGTAGGCTAGGTACTCTGAGAACGGCTTACTATGGACTAATCCAACCATATATTGATTATGGCATTATTTTCTGGGGATCTTGTTCTGCTTATAAATTACTTAGAATATTTATCCTCAAAGAGAGCAGTTCGAATAATTTCAAAACTAGGACACAGGAAGCTTGTAGAGACTCTTTTAAAGAACTACAAATTTTAACACTTCCTTGTGTTTATATTTACGAAACAATAATATTCTTTTGTAAAAGTGATCTTTTAGTTCGAGGTTGTGATATTCACAACTATATGACTAGAAATAGTCATAAATATAGAACTGAAATTCACAGAACAAATATTTTTCAAAAATTACCCCGTCAAACTGGAGCCAAATTATACAATAAATTGCCAGATAATTTAAAAAGTATACAAAATATGAACACATTTAAAGCCAGATTAAAATCCTTTTTGGTCCAACATGCTTTTTATAATGTAGATGAATTTATGGACCTATAATATATCTCCAAATTATTATCTATCTATTTATTTTAAATTAATATTATTATTTGGTGGTCAGCAAACAATTTTTGTTCAGCTTTTATGGTGAATTTACCTTACTTCTTTTATATATTTTTTTATTGTTAGCTACTGTTTTTTTATGTCACACAATAGTTTTTATTGACATTAAAGATTTATTATTATTAAATGGATACAATGTCAAACGCGCTTTGGTACATGTTACAAACGTAATCTGAAATACTTTTGATACGATAGGTGGTTTTACCCCTCGCCCCAAAACTATGGTTCCTTGTGATAAGTCAGACATTTTATTTAAGAACCTTTCCCAGGTGCCCCATGATGTTTAAGGTCTCAAACTATCCAAAACTACTCAATAGTCCGTACCTAGTATGCCAAGACTGTATACTCATTATTGGAATACAATCATTTAGAACAATAGGAGTAGCAATTACACGATATTGGAGGTGGATAATGATTCCTCACAATGATAACTACCTAGTTACACACACAGCCATGTAACACAATAGCACTAGCCCTTAGACGATATTGGGCAGGGATAACTGTCCCTCGTATAACCTGTTTATGTGGCCATATCGGACCCAACATGACTTAATAATACCTACCAAGTATAGTAGGACTCGAATACGCTCAATACAGCTGAGGGTTAAAATCACTTTTCAGTATCTAGCCTCTGCCAGACCTACTAAGAAGAGCTGGAGATTAGAGAAGCCCACAGAATATGATAAGTCAACTTATCAAATTTCAAATCTAACTTACCAAGTTGTAATTTTTAACTAACTGATAAAATGTCAAATGGATTCAAATTAGAATTTAAATTTTTAATTTTTAAATGGCAACCCTTTTAAAGTTTGATAAGTTATATGACAGATGTTTTTGGAAAATCTTATTAAGAAAACAATGAATGTTTATATCAAGTTTCAAACAAATATCTCAAAAGTTGTTGAACTATTAATTATTTTCACAAATTTACAAAATGGCGGATTACGGCTAAACTAAGCCGATATCGAAAAAATGTTACTGGACATTTTCGACTTACTTTTGGATGTAAAATCCGTTCTGCGTTGTACGGTGCACATTTTTGTGACACCCTGTATTGTTGAATGGAAAATAAACGTATTTTAACTTTTAGTTTATCCCTGGGAAAGCCATCGTTGCAGGTGATTTCAACGCTAGAGCGATTAAATGCGGCTCATCAGAAACCTTTTGAGCAACGATTTGAATTTACTGGGATATGTCTTTTGGAATCCTTATGGAAATCCTCATGGCTAGGCAATAGGCATGTTTGAAATATTATACATTGATTTTCCGTATTAGATCCAGTTTTTAAATATTCTAGACGAAAAATAATATATTTTGTTACCCGGCGTTTCATTACGCGTTTATGTTATTAATTGCGCTTTCTTTTTACACGAACATGCAAACGTAAGTTAATTTAGAAATGTACCATATTTATCTTTGGTTACAGAGTGTTTCCTAAAGAATCGCCTTGCTAAATTGCCTAGGAGAGTATTAAAATTAGCCATGCAAGTATCACAATTTAGGTCTCACAAGTTGTTATAGGATTTGATGCGGGTGTGTACACCGACGCCTCAATGAACGTGAAAGAGATATATTGTGCGTAATGATCCGAAATCATTCTTTTATTTCACGATAGTTAACAAAGTGTCAGAAGAGCTTGTTACTCTTGTTGGTGAGTCAACATAACCTTTTAAGTTGAATTCTTTATTCAAATCGTTCACCATTAAAGGGCAACACTATTTTCTGACCAGTTTGTATTTAGGTCACTAACAATCAGGCAGTATCCACTAGCCAAGTATGTTCACAACAATTTATAAACGATATCAACAAAATTTGTTTACATTGGATCTACAAAGAAACTATACATACACAACTATACATATCTTGCTATGGTTTGATTAGTAGGAATCATAGCATATCATAATCCATTCATAATATTTACGAAATGTACAAAATTTCATACATTTTTTGAATTTCATAATGGCAAATGTTTTAATACGTTTGAACGCGTTTTACCATTATCAAAATCGTTAAAGAGAAAAAACCTCAATACGAACATGTGTTGTATGGCTTCAGTCTATGTCATCAAAAAGTTTTCATCAGAGCTAGTCTTAGATCAGACCAACTTTTTGCATGACTTTATATGACTTTAAAGTAGGGGAAATAGGAACAAAACTATCAAAACTATAACACTACATACGAAGGTCTAATTTCTCACTAAATTCCTGTAAAGGATTACGCCAGTTCTTAGGGCTTCACTTTAGATTTAACATATACATTTGTCACATACACTTTTGGTAGTTTTAAGTTTTCAAAGCTTGTACATAGATAAGGACATAAATATGTAATTTTGTTTAAACATTAGAGAGCAAGGAACAACGTTACGAACAATTCTGTTAGTGTCCCATAGCAAGAACTGGACGTCTGGTCTCAAGGAATACAGATATTGACATAATAGTGTTGGTCCATTCAGAATATAAATGTGAGTCGACCTCGCTAGAGCTCTTTACAAAACAAATTATCCGCCTTAAAAACGTACTTATAAAACATACAATAAGGTATGCCTTTTTATAGTTCTTTTATTGTTGAGCTTGTGTTATATGTGTAATTTATATGCCAATGAAATAACATATTTTATTGTTGTTAAACGCGAATTAATTATATATTTAATCTAAGCAGGTGATAGCTTACTTCCCCAACGGTTTCAGACAAGTTACAACTTTTGGTAACTGAAGGTTTTAATTTTAGTATAAAATGTACTTGTTGGCTTATTACTTCTTCCCGGGTTAAATTGAAGTCCAAACGTTTCAGGTACCATGGATAATAAATTCAATTGCAAAAGAGCCTAACTAAACCAGATTATCATCCAGCCCTATCACAGAGCAGAAGAAGTGAAGAGTGAACCTAACCACGCCTCAATTTTATACTTTGTGCTGTATAAAAGAGTGAACTCTAAGTTAGTTGGTAAAGAAAGTATCCAAAGCTTGAATCTATATTCTAAAAACTAACATTAATCTTACTTGTAAGTGAAGAATATCAATCCATCAATCTTCCACTTGATAAACTGGATCTCATTAACATTTCCTTCATTTTCTCTTCAAAGTCTTATCATTGCTTTTGTTATACAGGGTTTTAAATGTCTCCCCACTACCTTAACCTTTGAAAAAGAAATATTTTATAAAACCTTTTAAGAAATGTTTTTATAGGATTGTGAAGTTGGTTTTGACGTACTCTGCGTCACCCACCCCCATTCAAAACCCGTTTGGGGGAGGGCCCCCCTAAATTTTAAAATACAAACCCCCCTTTTGGGGCCCCTCGAAAGAAGGGGAATTTTAATACAAATTCAACGACGCAAAGAAAAATCGAGTGGTAGAGTGGTGTAGTCCTGACTTCGCTTCGTTAAACAAGACAAACTTTACTTTTTTTGTAATACCCATTTAAAGTTTACAAGAAATCAGGTATAAAATGCAACATTTTACATAAAAAATTTGTTTACGATAAACGTTTCTTCAAAGTACTCTATGGGATTATGTTATAGGGTTTTGATGTTTCCCTCAAAAGATTTCCAATATCAATTTGTCATTAAAAAAAGTGTATGTGAAAATTGTTGTGTTGCAATCTGATTTCTTGCAATCTTTAAATGAGTATTACAAAAACAAAGAATTAATCGAGATAAGCAATTTTCTTTGCATCGTAGAATTTGTATTAAAATTACCTTTTTGAAGTGCCACAATGGGGGATGAAGCCCTCCCCCCAGTTTTCGGGTGGAGGTGGTTGACACAAAGTACGTCAAACAAACTTCAGAATCCTTTAAAAACATTCCCTTAAGGGTTTCAAACGTTTTTTTCCTTTTTCAAAAGTTAATGTGGGGTAGACATATAAAACTCACTCTGTATAAATAATAGATTAACTTCATACACAGTTGCTTTTAACCCGAAGTTATCAGCAGCTTGTCATCAAGTTTGTTACGGTAAAGTAAACCAAGCTATCGTTAATTTAATTGGTTTGTAATGGTTAGAAAACAATTAGACTAAATATGGGGCGTTTGAACATCCTGTTTCGTGGTGTAAGCAAACTTACTAATTTAGTATATTAGCTTTCTATCCAACTCAACTCTATAGCATAACAAAGTATATTTACTGCTTTGTTGAACTCAAAACTACAAATAAGAAAACCCGTACAATACTAACCGACTGATAAGTTTTGTTGTTGTAAAAGTTCTAGACTTGTTGATGGCAATAATATGCAGTATCGCTGATCTTTAATTCTTGATAGCAAATTTAAACCTTCGTTTTAAACATAGTCATAAAATGTTGTATACCCCAAATAGTTGCAAACCCATGCAGGGACTGTGACTTATCTTTTCATCACGTTGTCATTCTTCTTTCTTCGGCCAACATTATTGTTTTAATCCTTACAGATATTTAAAATGAAATAATTTTGTACTTTCTACCACGTTTTAATTTTTGAAAAATTTAAAATATAAAAATAGGCTACATTAAATATTTAAAATTAAAATGTGGTAAAAGTTAAAAATGATTTTATTCTATAGTAATGAATTACCCAAAGTTAACGGAGACAACATCAAAAATACCTTGAAGATATCTTTTTATTTTAACCCTTAAGAAATATAAACCAATATACAAAGATTTGAATAAACCATAGTAGTGCGAATCATTAAACAATGGCAACTGAATGTGGATAAACATATCTGTTTAATAAGTAATCTTTATTCTAAACACATGGCTATTGGTATCTTATGCAATGACGGGTGATCGTGGCATTCAAAGTCAAAAGTATATGTAAAGTAAAAACTTGTCCACGGGGAATAAAACTCTGATTTCATACATGAAAGGAATAAAAGGACAGAGGAATGTACCACTCTGTTACAGTTGGCCGTCTGTAATTGGTCGTCCGCTGTTCCTAGCCAGCCAACCAGCCGATTAGAAGGCAACTGTAACTGGCCGTAGACGTGCTTAGATTTTTAATAGTGTTTTAATTTCCTAAGGTTTTGTGTAAATTCATGTTTTATAATATGTTTTACTAATATTTTATTTGGAAACAGAAGGTTTGTTTGTGTTTTGAATTTACCTCTTGAAGGAACTCACTGTTATTGAAGTTCTTAGCAAGTTACAAAAGACACATTACTGGATACATATTTGACATCATTTGTCAGTTGACAAGGTTCTCGAGATCAGAGTGGAAATTGATGACTTGCCGCCCTTGAAGTGAAATATGAACCCCTTATCAGCTGATAACTTTAGGGCAAAATGTATGATTATCTCTACCAGCGAATTCATTTTTGGTGAGAGGTAGCAAGGAAGGCTTTATTTTTCTAAAACTTGACTAATTTGACGGTCTGCTAGTTTTAAGAATAAGACTTTAATTAATTGTGTTTTAAAATTGTGACGTTCTCGATGTTTCAGTTCATGGTATGATTCATGGCCTAAAAAACAAAAAATAAAACTAATGATTAGTGGCTCATTTTCTTTTGTGTCATATTTTAAATTAAAGTTTTAACGGAAGACACCACCAGATTTCAGATTCCAAAATGTCGTTTTCTTCTTGTTCACTGAAGACTTATGAAACACATTCGTGACAGTTATTTAACCTCAAAAACTTACCACCGTCAATACTAAACTTAAAAAAAGAATTCAATGTATAGTATTAATTGTTAATAATACTGAACAAAACATGCGTCGTAATGACAGATTAGAGATATTTAGGACAAACGTAAATTCTCGTGTCATAAAAAATCTTACATTGAGCGACAACCTACACCAAAGATGAAACACGTACGTGAAAGAACCAAGTAGAATTTGCAAACTAATCAATTAAAAGCATAATTCTTAATAACAGATCTTTCTTTGACACCTTATGAAGTAGTATAAAGAGCTATATGTAGCATCTATAGAAACTTAATAAGCTGGCAGGAAGCTAAAGAAAATTAGACTTTGACTTTAATTTCATTGAAAGAAGATGTTTAGTTTATAAGACCTTTTGTTTTCCCACCGACTGAAGTGAACATCAGTGAATCCGGAGGTTAACTAAATAATTATAATTGGATTTGAACTTTACCTTTCTTTAAGTTTAGTTCGTCACAACCTAGTTTGTAAGTGTTTACCATTTAAGGGCGGAATTCGCGTTTTTAAGTAATAAATAGTTTAAAGTCGTGAGACCGCATAAAACCCTCTACTTCACTGTAATGTATTCTTGGCCTGGGTGGCGTCAACTGTACTTGCTTGTTCAATAACATTGAACATAGGGTTTCTTGTATATGTAAAGTTTATATTCAACGTTTGCAGTGGTAGAAACGTTTCTATAATGTAGTCACTTTCTTAAGTTGGCAGCCTGTAAGCATATGTTCCTAACTTGAGTCAATTGAACATGACTTAAGAAACTCAAGTATTATGTTAAAATGTTTAATTATGTGTTAATCCAACTGTCATGATACAAACAGACTCACTAATTTCTGAGGGTTAAAAATAATCCAGTCTATATTTCTTTCTTATTAAAAATAATCTGAATAAATCTTAAAAGTTAGTTTGAATTTATGCACTTAAGTAAGTAGACATCTACCAATATAAAATGCATGCGGTGTATTAATGTTTTGTTGTTTAAGACCCACACCTATTACACCAACCTTACCAACAATTTTCGACATTAAAAGAGGATATAAAAAGCTGCAATAAACAGAGGAAACTAATTACTAAATAATTCTTAAAAACATGAAATTGCCTTTTACAACATGACTTTTAAAACTTGAAAGGTAATGATGCCATTATTATTATCTTTTGGAGACCAGTATTTAAAATCGATTTGGTTCAAAACTCCTAATAATTAGCACTCTTCAGGCTTTCCTTGGCCAGTCACAACCATAATCTAACTACTCCAGTTCAACCACGACAAAACTATACAATACCACTTTATACTCGGTTTCAGCCAATCGGTAGTGATGTTGGTACACCGAGACTGAAATACTTCAAGAATAATTATGGTGTTTAATTGGCACGGAGTGAAGCCGGAAAGACTGGATTATAACTTTAATTAAGGCCTTAGTGTGAGATGCCTGTTGAAACCGTTATTCCACAATGAATGCTGTTCGTCATGGCTTGTGGCTTGATTGTTATGTAAAACCTTCTTTAACAGACCCTAGGTTATCAATGGTTAAACCATTCAACAGATTATTAGCCCGCAATAAGCACAGTTGGCCAAAGGCACACTAATTTATCTTTAAACGAGAGAAAGTAGAACTAAACGAAGAAACCATACAATATTTTGGTATCAAGGTCACGGAAGAGAAGTGGGAGCTTATATGCATGACATCCAAAAGGTGAATGTGAGTTCATTTCCTTTTGCAAACCAAATGCCAAAGTTATTAATATCATACCAAAACTAAATGTTAATCATGAGAAAGATCTGGATAAAATTGCATTGATATTGCATGATAGCAAAATGAGTAGTTTTCCAAAGTTGTTGAAAAAGTGCTATTAGCTTTCAATAGCTTCACAACTCCATGTATTTGTGGTCTATACTTACTGGAACAGTTATATGTACTCGTAAATAATGTCTGTTTACGGCGCTAGCGTATGTTAAAAGCGCGCGTGCTGGCTATCATGTCATTATCTTTAATACTGGCGAGTTTATTGGCCTCTATACCTGCCCTTGTTTGTTCACTATAATAGCTGATAAATAACTAGCTGATAACAATGTTTGAGTAGTCGTGACATTTTTTGAAAACTATAAACCACGCGTTTTCGATGCGTATTAATGTTGTAATCGAGTGTAAACGTTAGTAAGCCAAATGAACTGTTAACATATAAAGTACAGAAATATAAGCTGTGCTAAGGAGATTAGATGAGTATTGAACAAGTTATATCAACGCACTATAACCTAGATATTGCATAGTAAACTTGCATTATGGCCTTTGCAATAGCGTAATAACACATTTACTGTGCAGAATCATCTAGTTTCCGTTCCTAGCAGGTGAAACTGATTAGTCAATGTATATTATCAACAAGTCTTGTATAATTAGAGGTAATTGTTTGTCACCGACTGTGTCAAAGAGTGGTTAGTTATGAAATAGGTAGTTAAAGAATGCTGTCTACCTTTAAGATATTTTATTTACGAAGGGTCCCACTGTATCCGTAGGAATACAGATAATTAATAGCGGTTTCCTGAACACCATAGTTGAAAACAATATGACACCTTTCCTAGATACCATAAAGGTAGCAGCTGCTCATTAGTGGGGATCTGTCTTGTACAGGAGATGCTTTCAAAAAATATAGTTTTTGGTAGCTTCAAAAGTCCAGGCGTGATCTTTAACTGTGTCCCGCCATTGAGGACTGCGAGACTAGCTCAACTGGCATATTGCGTCTATGGACTTGCACTGGTCAATGGCCAAGGAATGCATACACAGTAAAAGCCCTGTAAGTGATTATAGATTGTGCCTTTCTACAGTTAACTTCAGCACTCACTCAAGCTGCACACTTATACTTAAACACTTTACTGTTTAGCTAAAAGGAAAGCCATAGCTAGAACCTTTTACTATACATGAATACTCCAGGAACTGTTCTTTGCAAACAATTCACGTTATATTAGACCTTTTGGGTCTTATTTTGAAAGGTAGATTTATTTTGTTGACTACACTGGACCGATTCTGGTACTTTTCAGGCTCTGGAAAAACACCATTAAATCTATTCATGGAAGGGGTCAGTAGCTAGTATAATCTCAAAGAAACTCGTAACATATATTTTAACGGAATGCATATCTCTATTGAAATCCCACAACAATACATAATAATAATAGTTGTTTATTGTCAATTTATACAATAAAATTGTTTCTTTGATATAGAAATAAAACATAATATTCAAACCCCTAATACCACTTTATAAGACTCAAATATAAATAAAGATTTACAAATTGGTACGTATCCAAACAATCATTTAGTTGTCCAGAAACTCTCGTAATTTATAAAATGAATTTTGAAGCAAGTAATTTTAATATTGGTTATAATTTATAATTTGTATCTTTAATGTTAGTGGGTGATTTATTATACAATTGCCTACCAGCTTCCATAGGAAGCCTGTCACAAATCTGAAGTCTGTGGTAGGTTGGCCGAATCGATTGGTTTCTGGTGTTGTATACATTGGTCTGTTCAACGAAAGAATATTTTGACGCACAAAACAATACCGTTTCTAATATATAGAGATGATAATGGCAATATTTATAATGATTTGAATGATTCTTTGCAGGAATCTCGATAATTTAGCCTGGCTATTATTCTTATTGGCTTCTTTTGAAGTACAACATAATCGGATAATGTTTTAAAACCAATCACCGAAATTTTCCAGAAGTCCTAAACCATCTCTAGAAAATTGTTTTTAACTCTCGTGAGTAAATCTTTTGTTAGCCCCAACCTTTTCCCTCTGTACTATGATCACTTTACATTTGTAAGTTCATATGTAACTTGGAGTCTCAAGGATGTTTGATGCACATGTTGATCCATGTGTGCTTGCCGTAAACATCAATCCTAACCTTCTCTTCTTTCCAGGTAACACTCTATCACAACTAGTTATTGTATATTTAACTTCAATTTAGTTACAGCTATAGGTATAATAATCTGGATATATTTTGCTAACCCAGTGTACACACATAGTTATATTTAGATGATAATGACAAGTTTAAGATAACAAACCAACTGCTCCAACAGGTTAAAGACTTTCTATAAAACGTACGGGTAAAGATTCTGTCATGAACATATTTTTTGTAATCGTATCTTCTGTATAACTCGTAACTGCATAGCTTATAGCTTATAACTCGTATTTCCCTTATTACATCTTTGTGAAGTGCAGTAATCATACTGTAAGCAATACTATAAAATCAAAGGCAAAACATATCAAGCTAATCTGTCAATATTAAATAATATTCGTTTGAAATTAAAAACTTTCTTCGTTAAGTTCTTGATGAAACTTCAATGGATTTAAACAATTACTCATTACTCTTCTAAGCCGGTTGAGACAAGGATCAAAGAACATACATATAACTACAAGATCAAAATTCAGAAAAATCAAAATTAGTGGAACATGCTATTAGTGAAAGTCATACAGTAAAATTTGAATCATCCTCCTTAATTTGTAAAGAGCCATCTTGGACAAAACGAAACAAAATTGAAAGCGCATGCATGGTTATTTATAAAGACGATTGCATTTCACAGCCTTCTCAAAATTTTAGTAATATTTTTATTCCTCTAATAGAAGACGAAATCAAGAAAAAGGTTCAAATTCGACACAAATCTTCAATTAAAATCGTTTGTATTCACTATAGTACTTAAGGGTTTTATAACTATTTTCAGCTGAACTTGTTTAAAATTTTATTTGTGTTTTTAAGTATAGTTGTTATTTTCATACAGATGTCTTATGTTTACAACTGATGATGCCTTAACCGACGAAAGCGCTCTTGCTTTTAAATTAAATGAAACCTTTGAAAAAAGTAATTATTTAAAAATACAAGTGATAATAATAGACTGCCTTTTACAACCTAAATTTAACATAAATAAGAGATTCCCCAAACCGTTAAAAGTACCAAACAATTCACTTTAGTTAACAAAAAAGAACAAAGCCCAAGACGTTGATAATTAAAATAACTTAAAAGCCAAGATTTTGATGGATGATTAATTGAATTACCTACTTCGAATCGCATTACAAGTTAAAAGCTTTCTGAGTGTTTTATTATCAGTTTAGGTTAGTCAGGCAATAATAAATCATAAACGTTAATAAAACGGTGCATTAAATTTAAAGTTACCTTATTTCCAAGTTTGACCTTGGAATTGGAATACCAATGAATTGTTTCATATACTATGCGTATATGAAACAATTCATTATACAACCACTCGGTGGTATATAATATCATATAAAAGAAATATTCTGACCCCTAGCCTAATAAGTTTCAACTGCGAATATTTTAAACTCATTCAATTTATTCAAACTACAAATAGACCTAGATATCCTACAAGGTCTCAACTTGTGTTGAACAAAATGTTAGAAGGTTCTCGCCTACTATTTTCTAAACCAACATTTAACAACTTCTTAAAGTAATATTTTTTATGAAACACGTTTTCTTAGATTAAAGGAGACGATGAACGCTACATTATGGCGAAATATGACGATTAACTTTGTTGTCCTAAAGACCGTCATATTTCGGCCGTGCTTATAACGGTCGCCACAAGAATATATAGCAGAGAATCAACCTAATGCAAATACAGATGTATAAAACTTTGATCGACCTGCCTCTCGCGGCGGTTTGTAAAACTTGAATGGCGTGAAACCCGTACCAGTCGCTTCTGAGCGCGGGAAATTTGAATTGAGTTTAACAACGGGTTATTATTGAACCAATCGTACTCATTCAAAACAGTTCATTGCAAACCCTGCAATTTGTTTTAATATGAGATTATTTGCAATGAGATGTTTCTTGAAATGTGTACGTTTGTTATAGAACTGCTTTCAGTATAAAAAATATTAAAATGATTTCCTTATTAAAGTATAGTAAAATGTATTATAAAGAGCTACCAGTTACGCTAAACGTTTTATATTTGCTTGCCTATTGCGTTAGGTTGTACGTTCAGTATTGTAAAATTGTTTCAACCATTTGTATACTGATTTTATTCAACCAAGTTATTTAAAATACTAATGGATACTTACTCTTACTCAAATGTATTAATTGTACACACATTACATGACACATAGAGTGTCTGTAAATTTTAATTTACTTTGATTGAAGTTGTAGTTTCTATAAACTTTAAATATTTCTTTGATACTTGAAGCATCATACAATTTCACCTAGAACAAGTCCATATCTTGTTTGTACAAAATACACAATGTCACAATGCTTGTGTAAAATCATTTTTTATGAATTTATTTCAACACAATACAACCTTTATAAAGAAAACAACTGCAATTCTTCTTGATTTTTACTATGGCAAAATGACACCACTTAACACCATGTCACCAATAACTCTACAGAGTGTGACAAACTAGAAAATATTTTGACACAGCACAACGCTATACGCAACACTTTTGCAATAACCATTAAATTATGTCTCATGTTCATATTCATCATCCGTTCATCACTGATT
This sequence comes from Matsumurasca onukii, assembly GCA_018831715.1. Classification (NCBI taxonomy): domain Eukaryota; kingdom Metazoa; phylum Arthropoda; class Insecta; order Hemiptera; family Cicadellidae; genus Matsumurasca; species Matsumurasca onukii. The sequence goes on along the minus strand of CM032058.1, from coordinate 74,650,071 downwards.
TTTCTTCGTCATGGTTATTCTTGTTATTCATTATTACTTCAAACATAATGAATATAAAAAGGGGCGTCATACTTCAATCAATCAATTTGTTATTTTGTTACCTGAAAGAAAAAAAATTTATAATGCCATGAGCCTAATTGAATTGTTTTGTAATGTATGTCCTACCGTCTAAAAGTGCAAAATGTCAAAAATACACTGGGGCTGGATATTGCGAAAAATGCAAGAAAATCTTTCATGTAGTCTTCATCACACTAAATAGCTTTTGAGTTTAATGTAACAACATATAAATAAATTACAACTTTCAGTTGAAGTCTCGAAAGCTTTCATACCAGGGGCCGGATTTTAAAGTAAAATATTAAACTAGGGTAGTGCTTAAATGAACAGCTAAACAAATTGCTGTTTATTAAAAGGTAAAGTTTGTCTTGTTTAACGAGGCGAAGTTAGGACTAAAGGTCCTCTCTACCACTCAACCTCAGTTATTAACTCTGGTAAAACGCAAACAATTTGTGGAGTATTTGGAAAAATATTAATAACCTGGTCTAAAATCAAAATAAGATAACAGGGTCGACGAACGTAAATTTTAGCGATGTCCCTTAGATCTTGATTATTCCTAATACTTTCTTAACAAGCTGATTGACTAAGCTACATCCTTTGTACAAAATAAGAACATAGACAAATTTAATTGATAGGCCTATATACATAACAACAATTAATAAGAACAAGTACATAAATAATAACATGAGAATTATGGATACAAAATAGATACACGTTTAGGTCAAGGGTAACTTGGATTAAAACAAATTTAAACACTAAAATTAATCTTTTAGCCACAGACGAAATGCTGATGTACACCCGCTACAATAAAATTAACCATAATGCTAGCCTAGATTAAATAAAGTTAATCTTAGTCTTACCTGTTAACAATGTGCCTACTGAATAAAGCATATAATATTGTTAGTTTGAAATCGTATTTCTTCATTTCGTGAAACATTATCAACTGAATAGAGAACAGTGCAGAAATAAATTAAAACAAATTCGGCAAGTCCTACATAAGAATTAACAGCATTTTTAAAAATTGGGTTTGTTTCAAAACATAACAAAATATTACGTGTTGAACCAGCTGTTGTCATGACAGCGCCAAACAAAATTCGACAGTGGCGCTGTCTCGCGGCAGCGCAATGGACCGAAACTTGCTACACAAGCTGCCATTGGGTTGACTGCCCTGGTCATGGCTATTAGGGAAACCACTAACCCAAAACAGTAAACTCGTATTTTATAAACAACGGTAGGTACAAAACTTATGTTTACTTGAAACATATGTTTCAAGTTGTTTATAAAAATATATTGTTCCAATTACTATGTTACTATGTTAATTCTTTTTTGTTACGAAATTAACTGTATATATAAGCAATAACTAGGTGACGCAGCTAAGTGCTAAAAAACCTGATTCGCCTGATATAGTGATTCGCTTTACTGGCCTCGCTTCGGCCTTTGGCCTCGGATGTTTATGTTGTTCTTTTTGCAACGGGCATTACGAGGCTGTGAGGCAAGTGTTTTTACTGGATTATACTAAATATCAAGGAAGGAAAACACAATTTAAATTTTAATACAATCGGACCACTAATTCCGTTGTTATAGTGAAAAATCACTTATTTGGCCGCCATTTTAGAAACGGGTATGGATATTGTAATTTTCGGTATATTGGTGTTTAGTAACTGGGGCGAAATTACCTTTTGAAGTTAAAATCCTCCCTTTGTGAAAAGCTTCATCCGCAAAATGCATTACATCTACGTACCAAAACTCCTTGTTTGAATCTATTATAAGATTATGAGTCTAATTAGTATGTTCCATAGTACGGTGAATAAATAATTCTTCTATAACCTTTTAAACAAATGCACCATCCGGCCCAACTGATTGTGACTTCAAAATAAGTACTTAAATCTGAATGTTTATTTAAACATGTGATCTGTCAATAGTCACTTTTAAATCAACAAGCTTGAAATATTACAAACAGAATTTAAATACTGTGTGTAGTGGTTTAGCATAACCGCCCGGCAAGCGGGAGACCAGTTCAAATCCAGTTTCGGTCCAAATATTTTTGTCTTCAAATTTATTTAGTAATAAATTAGCTATTTAGCATTTATACAAATTAAGATCTATAATAAGTCATTTGACACAGTATTAAATTCTGTTTGTAATATTTCCAGCTTGTTGATTTAAAGTCACTATTTGACAGTCACATGTTTCGGATAAACATTCAGATTTAAGTACTTATTTGAAGGCAAAAATAGTTGGGCCGGATGGTGTAGTGGTTTAGCATAACCCCCGGCAAGCGGGAACCAGGTTCAAATCCGGTTCCGGTCCAAATATTTTTGTCTTCAAATTTATTTAGTAATAAATTAGCTATTTAGCATTTATACAAATTAAGATCTTAAACAAATACACACACACAGATGGCCCATTAGTTATGCTTGTTAAGCTGTAGTAACACCTGTATGTGTTTGACACAGATTTTCAAACACTGAAGCATCGTACGAACAGGTTACAAAATTTCCAACTCAACGAGTCCACTTTATTTTTTACATAAAATTCTGTTGTCACTATATTTTTTAACGTTTTAATTTATTCTAACCAACAAACTACTAGTTCTTATCAAGTAGTTTTATATTTTAAAGACGCGATTTCAGTTGTGCGTTTTGTATGGACTACTAGTGTAAATGAAAACCTTTTCATGCCAGAAATAAGACTTAAGGCGCTTAAGTCAGCATCAAGGGAATTAATCAATATTATTTATCGGAGTTATAAATTAGTTCATGGAGAAGAAAATATGGATCGCAGCAGCATCTTAGCCCTGAGGAGTTCTTGAGTAGAGATAAAACAACCTCCGATTTCCGGTTTATTATTGAAAAGTTTCATATTATCAAGCTACAGTATTTTACGTCAAACTTGCAATATTATTTTTCGAGTTTAATTCAAACTAGGCCGACACGCAGCTAAGTGCTAAAGCGCCGCTGGCATGAGTGAACCGAATTTCCTTTGCAATTTGTTATTCTGATTCGCTCCAATCACAGCTTCGCTTCAGCCTTTGGCCTCAGCTTTATGTTCTGTTACGAGGCTGTTCGCTGCGCTCACAGCCTTCTTCGGCCTTCGGCCTCAGATTTACGGGGTGTTTTAATGGAAGTAATATTAAATGTCGTAAAAGCAAAACACATTTTAAATTTCAATAAAATCGTGAGTTGTATCATTCCGCTGCTATAGTGAAAAACAATTATTACAGCCGCCCTTTTGAAACGACTCGATGGATTTTCAGCTCGTAGTTTAAAAACATGTTTATCGTCAATTTCATCAAAACTTAAAGAATTTGACTGTTTTTCCGAATTAAAACCTCTTTTTGGCAAAAGTCTGATTAGTTCCTGTAGTATGATTTTGCTGGTTAACAAACTCGACAGAGATATTTACAAAAGAAACATTTGTACCAAATTTGGTAAAATTGGACAAAAGTGCTATTTGTAGAGATGATACACGTAATTATATACATATGTGTATAAGGTTTTGAAAAAAGGCTCAAAACGTGTTCTGGGGTCAGGGCTTCATGGTTCCGGCACTGGATCTTACCATGTTGACGGCTTGAATATCTAATTTTTTAAAAATCGATAGCAATTACCTACCTTTTTATTATTTACTTGTTATTTGCATGCTGCTTAGTTTTTCTGTATAATATTACATTATAAATATTTAAATGACCCCGTACTAACAACAGCAATTTCCCCGTTACTATGACAATATCAGCAATAAAACAAAAAAGCATTGCTTAGTCCCGGTTTCCTGAAATACCTGTTTGTTTTGTATTATTTGTGCAAGCAGGCCAACGCCTAATTTCTACACTACGGTCCATACCCTGAATGTACGTTTCCCGAGTTTGATGGAGGTGCCGGTAAGATAAGTTTTGTTAACTTAACTTTTATTATGTGTAGTTTAGGTTAGGTTAGGTTTAGGTGTTATGTTTTGTTACTGTCTGTTTTAAACAGTATTTTTACCAACAAATGGTTTGAGATAATCTTACAGCAGTGCTATGTTATACAACTTTTACAACAAAACAAGGGTTTCCATGGTAATCTATTACGTTACAAAAATGTATATAACAGTTATACTATAATGTCCGTTATACTATTTCGTTTAACTATAATATCAAATCGCACACTGGTCATGGATAAAACCCTAGAATCTGAATTAAAAGGTTTATCGTTTAATTAAAAGGGTTTATCGTTCAAGGATATGCATGAAGTGAATTTTATAGTTTAATCCGTTCTTTTAGAAACAAGATTCAGTGAAATATTGCTATTTTCGCATTACAAGGTTTTCCTCTCTTCAGAGGTTTCCTTCATCAATAAACTATGTTCAACTATTGATCAGATTAGTTTGACCTACAAGTCTCGAATTCTTCATGAACTTGTTCATTCTATTCTTCAATCATATCCTGTTCTATTAAAGACAAAGTTCAGAACTATGAAGATTTTCCCAATAACGATATCAGTTTGCTTCTGTAGTATATAATTATTAAGAAACTTTGCAACGTTTTTATCTAACGTTCCCTGTTTCTGTCTCGAAACAGAAAACAATTAACTAAAAGAAATTGTTACTCAAGTAATTTAATAAATACGTATTAAGGCGAAATTTTATGGCTGAGTATGATTTCAAACACGATTAAAAGTACAACCAAAATAATTATACTCGTAAAATATTTGTTTAAACTGTAAGTAGTCGAATATATTTTACAATACGTAAAATTCTTTCTTAACATTTTCTAGATATATTGTTTCAATTATACTTTCGTGCAAAAGGTTAAAGGATAGAGTAAGTATTTGCTTTGAAATGTCAGAAATATTGAATGAATAAATTAACATTTCTATATACAATGCAACATTTATAAGTAAATTGATACGCAGGACCAATAGTCAATGTGGTCAAAGGACTCATATTCATCACCACAACCACAACTATTGATATACTGTATATCCAATCCTGCATTGTTACATACAACATACGAGCAGGGTATACAATTGAAGTACACAATACAGGATATTGATAATGGAAACTGTTCAAACTAGCCATTTTACCACTATACCATTTCCTCGTTGAATAACTGGAAACAATAAACAGTTGACTATTTCAGTTTTATTTATCGATTGAACATGAAACCAAACTTTATTTACTTGCAGAACAAATACTTCCATATATAAGTTTGATTTGCTCAATGATTAGATGTTGACCTTCGTGTTATTATTAAATACTGATATTCTATATGAGTGTGAACTGACGGCGTCAAAAGAAAAGGACACCATTTATTTAACTTGTCCCTCTAAAAACTTGATGTAGTTTGTGTAAAACTATATATTAGTTACCCCTGGAATAGTATAATATTCTACTTAATCTTGTAGTCGAGTACGTTTTAAAGAAAAATAAACTAACGCACCATGTTCCCTTGTACAATAAAGAATGTAAAAGCGCTGAATCGTAGTATGATAAATAGACAACATTTGCCGGATTTATAAGGTTTTATCCACCCGGAGGATTATAGAGAATATTGATGATCTCAGCGCTCTCAAGGTGAAATATTAAACCGCTATCAGCTCAAACTCTAGAACAAGATATCTTCATTAGTCTTATGCCATACAACACCACTGTTCTGAAAGATATAATATGTAGACTTTGTATTGGAAGTATTATTACCAAAATCCTTAGTATAAAATGTATGTCATCGCAGAATATTTTACGAAAACAAGCAATGGTTTAACACTGTTCAATATAATTAAATGCACTATCTTAAAACCCCTTTCGTAAAGGACTCACTCAGGGATTCTTTTTATGTAATTTAATATAGTGGTTTAATCTTAAATAAAAATATAACCCCCCAAAGTTTTAAACCTCACTGAAAGAAGATGTATGTCGAGCAAGTCTCTTTACTAAACTACTCATAGTTAAGAATTAAAATAAATATGATAATGACATTGAAAACTTCTATGTTCCGTAATGTTGTCTACTTACTTATACAGTTTAAATTTATAACAATAAATATGTAATCCAATTATTTACTTGACCGCAGTCAATATCTTGAGGATTGGTGAGTAGTTTACACTTTCTGTGTGTGATAATATTGTCATACTTCTTAAAACTTAAACTACCTCTTTCCTAAAGTAAGTTTGTTACAATTCTCAATTATTTTCTAAATTTTATACCTATACTGTAAACTCTATAGACATGACTATATACTGTGGAGAGCTGAAATAAAATGTCAAACAGAAATATGACTCAACAGTGAAATTTCCTGTTTGTCAGACGGAGAGATAGGAGAAAGAGAGAGGTGAGTTGAACAGTAATATACTCTTGGCACGGCATCTACAACTTAACATCAGTGTCTAAAATGCTCTTAAGAGGAGTCAAATCCCGACAGCAACCAGAAACGTATCCGTTATGTGATCATTAACTTACTCGGCGTTCTATCCTTTTGTGAACGTTGATTGTTTGCCTTAACAGGCAGGTGCTGAACTAGCCATCAGGTTGCTGAAAGTGTTATCTTTGAATTCTGGGACAATGTTGTTAGAAAAGCACTTTATAGTACACATAGTGACAAGGAACAAGATAATTGGTTGACTGACTGTACTTTTAGCGCTAAACAATACTTCTGACTATAGCGACACATTTTAAAATGAACATGCAAAATCAATTTATTTGTTTCTGGCAGCGTTTCCTCTTGCATTGCCACGCTAACATTCTGTATTCACACGGCTTTAGTTTGCTGATACAGTTTTAGAATTCAACTCGCTCCCATACTCTTACCCATTATTTTTCCTCCTTACACTAGACACCTATGTTCTTCACTGAGACCGTTTTATGTTAATCGGGACGATTTGTTACTTTAATGAGGTCCTGGAAAAGTCAGAAATTTCAAATCAGCGGTTTTAGGTATATCAAAACATGCATACGTTGGACATGTATTTCATAAGGTCCTTACAAAGGACTTTAAGGTTAACAATATTTAGATGTTTGTTGGATCTCATGTGTATAACGTTTATCTCTACCATTAAATAAAGCAGAATAATATTTTCAGTTTTAAGAGTGCCTGATATTATTGAAGGTTTAGTAGAAACAAGACCAAACGTAAGGAGTATTGTAAACAAGAACGGCTCGTGGTGGAAAGGTTGATAATTCGTCTTGGACTCAATCGCGTGCAACACGACACAACACTTGGACTGGAACAAATTACTGCGTATAAAATATACAGTGTTCTTGAAATTTAACTGCACTTTCGTTCCGAACAAACGCCAGGTTTTAGGCTACACTAACTTTGAGAAAATGTTACATCAGAAATAAATAACACTGTGTTAGACATTTTTATGATGGTTCGACAGTTTTCCATTTTATTGACCTGAAACAGTAACTTTACACGCATATATTTAGTGTCAAAACCAGCTGGTTGCGGGTCCTTTTTAACCTACTTCAGAGAAACGAAGAGGTTATACAAGTTGACCTGCGTTGGTTTTTACGTCAGTTCACGAATTACTCTTGAACATGGCCATCGTTATACATCCAGTTTGCGTGAATTGATAGATCTTAACTTCATTGTGGTCCTATTTAAATATATTTTTAATCAGAATAATATTTCTATATAAAAAGTAAAAAATCTCGAAAACCCATGAACTTGTGGCGTATTTTGCGTGGTAACAACACTATTTCTAACCATAAAAGGATTTCAATAGCACTATTTTGATATGAAGTTGAATTTCCACAAGATATATTCTGGTGGCCTTACGTTCTTTGAATATTTGACTATTGCTGAAATCAACAGATATTTTTGTCTAAAAGATTTTGACAACATATCTTTGTTTGTATTCATATAGTTATAGGCGCCGAACTATACATTAGATCAAAATTTTAAAGGAACCAAGTGACTTTAATTTGCGGGGTGTTATAATCTTTCTTCACTTAAACAATTGTTGGAGACGGTGCTGCTACTCCATTTATAAAATTGCTTTAGCAGCACCGACTGCAACAATTTTTAAGTGAACAAAGATTATACCACCCCATAAAATAAAGTTCACAATATGGCTAATAGTTTGCGCATATAGTGCTAATGTAATAGGTATTGGCAACTTAATTTTTACTATATTGGTTACCATCAAATGAGTACAGCTGCAATACCTTACTGCAGTGTAATGGACAAGTTATTGCCTGTACGCTGTAAAACTTTAGAAACTCATTTTTGATGATGTAGCATGTAAAGCAATACATCATTGCTTTAACTAATTATTTACAACTTTTATAAAGAGCATTTTACTAAAGTTTGTTTTTGAAGTCGGTTTAGTTTTTTTCTTCTAGAGTACTAATAGTACAGCTTAATCCAAAAATGGTGCGATTATGTAACTGTGCAATATGACGAGTAGTATCGTTCATTTGTTGTCCTAAAATTGGTTGTTCAAGGAATGTCCATTGGTAAACATCCTGAAATATTATTCCATGTTCAGCTTCGACTCACACGGGAAATCAGTAATCCGGTCTTCGGCTCCGCCTCCCAAGTTAACTTTCGTCAGGCACCGAAGAAGTGCCACTTTACTTTAAGTAATGGAACAAATTTAATTACTGTTAATAATTAAGTATATTATTGTTAACGATTATATGAATTCTTTTAGTGTATACATGTATATTTTGTACGTCCTTTAGTTCGTGTTAGTTTTCGTAATAGTTTTAATGTAAGAAGCTTTTTTGTATTCAAATGTTGTAATTTTCAATGGGGTTTTGTTGTTCAACGGGTTTTACTAACATAAATAGAACACTAGTTTGAGCTTTATAAAGAGTAATTGGTCAATCGTAAACGTTAAATTATGTACGCTTATCAATAATACAATTTAATCAGACCATTTCATTGGAACTGAATTTTTGATAGTTGAGTTATGTTTCACAATAATTTTATCAAACTTTTATCTCTTAAACCTCCACTCAAACATTCAACGTATACGGGAGGTTATTGCTACCCTGGATGGTTTCAATTTCCATTCATCTCTCCAAGCTATTCAGACCCCGGTAATATACCTTGCCTTCCAGTTATAATTATTCGTATTTTGTTGTTTAGAGACTGCTCAAACAATTACATATGCATATATGTTATCGAGATAGAATAGACTCGAATAGTAAAATTAACAAACTACATTTGAAGCTAATTAATTATTCCTATGTATTAAAATAATATCGTGTTTATAAACAAACAGTTGGATTAAATACAAATAGGTCATGGACAATTGGACATGGTCTGATTGCCTTCAAGAAAACCAATTACTGAACTCATATATGACCTTATTGAACACTGCTCTTGAAACTTAACGACATCATCTTCTAAAAACTCCATCTAGACAAACCTTCGAATCTTAACTCCTTGTATTTAACAATGGTTTATTTGTTTTGAACAATGTTACGGTAACTTTAACCAACTTCATTTGACAAGTCAAACCTAATGGAGTTCTTAGTCTTCCAAAAGAGATATGGTCAGAAATAAAAGATAATTTTATTTTAAAAAATCAATAGAGGTAGAAGGTTTTTACGAAAAATCAACCTGTATTAGCTTTTTTTGTAAAATAAAAATTATCTTTCTAAATCAGCTCAATTTGACAAAATTATACTTTTGTAGAACAAAAACATGTGTTCTAAATCACGTATTCTACAACAGCTGTGACATCTTCTAGCATGAATGTTGGGTAGAGGAGACAGTGTTTATCAATGACCAGACTGCGTGTTCAGACTCGGTTAATGGTTGGAGTTGATGTTCTAATCTGCAAGTCTGCATACACTTGCACACGTGTCTAATGAGCTGGCTTATCATGTAGCTTTACATTGGCTTAGTTCATATTAATCTGAGGTTGAAATGTTATGATGGACGTTTTCCATAATTTTTGTAAACAAGAAAAACTCGTTTTGGGATCTGGAAACTGACCCAGGTGAAACTTTAGGTGAAAAGTAACCGAAAACATAAGACGAGCCATTCGGAACTAGCCTAAACGTAATCAGTGCAAGATTACCAACCACCCACCACCTCTCGTTACCCACCACTCATGTTATTTACATGAGTTATTTGTTAGGTTTGTTTTGTTATTACTTAAAGTTAGTGAATTTTTGTAACAAATTGCAATGAGAACACGGTTTAAGCTATTGTTGCTATTGTGTTATACGTCCTAGACCAATAACTAGTATCTACCGCTAGTACAGATATCTAAGGAATTCAGGTGAGTAAATCATTCTTCTCACTTGTACAGGAAAACTTAAAATAAATTCATGTTAAGCCTCTGATTGCTTGTAAATTATCAATGATGTAACTATGCTCACCTTGGCAATCATCCAGATTGTGTCATTCAAAATTAATTTTGGGATCGAAACCCCATCTTCAGTTAGAACTTAGGAAAACCAATATTTAGATACTGTAAAATCCATCAATCAGTTGTTGTCTTGAAATAAAACTAACAAACAGTCAAACACACATACAGTACGAAGGATACAGACACACTAAGGACTAGAAAACTTCACAGCCCTGTTATGGCACTATTTAACCTAATCCCAAATTATCAAAACATGGTATTTCTTGTTTTATTTGTGTTTTGATTTTACCCTAAGCTGACTAAATGTTTTTGTGTTCTTTTCATTAGGGACTGACTGACTGTTAATTCAGACATGTTAACATGACTGACTGAAATTTATGTTTGAAGAGAAATTATGTTGATCATTTAGAAGTAGGTCGTTTCTAAGTTTAGTACTTTTGAATATGTTATACTGTTCCAATACATTTTAGTAAATTTCTTAACAGAATTGACTACTTCTAGGTCATTGACTGTTCTTGAAAAAGAAATATTTTGGTTGATCAAATGATCACCGTAAGTTGAAGTTCAGTTGGTTTAAAAATGTGCCTTATATCTGCCTCTAAAGCTTCTGCAGTCTGGCCTGTGTAATATTTCAGTTAGTAACATGGTGCGCAGGATGGTTTGTCCCCATCCATGGTTAGTAGGATTGTTTGGAAAAGGAAACTTAAAGAGAATTTGCCAGATCAAGTACCGAATATTGAAGCAGACCAACCAAAGTTCATTCCTATGCAGTACCATGGTAAATTCAATTATTCTATACAGTACATCATCAAACAACAAGGGTTTAAAGTAGCTTATCAATCTAAAACAATATTAGTAATTTATTCAAAGAAGGAAACCAATAGACCAAGACCGGTTTGAAGGGACAGGTGTCTACAAACTAAACTGTGCATCACGTCATTATCTGTGGAAGATTGCTAAGGTAAGCATAGTTTCAACATTGAGGAAAACTTCATTTAAAGTTTTGACCAATCATACTCGTAAATATAAAGTAAATGTATTAAAGTTCAGTTTAAGTCTGGTACCTACTCTATAAAACGGTTCACAGATTTGACGATGATATTTGTTAATCACTGTTTAAATATAAATCACTGTTTACTTGTTTAGATATAATTATATAAATTTCACTGTTTCTTCTTTACCCTGTCTTTCAAGCTGTAACCGTGTAAATAGTATTTGAGAACAGTAACACGAAACAAAAATTGTCACTGATAATTTGGATAAGTAAGTATTAAATCCACTGTTTCAAATTTTAAGACAGGAGAGGCCAGTTTTTAAACAAGAATTAATCCGGGACTATTTTGGCTCTATCGCTCTTTTTGAGAAAATAAAACTATTAGCTCCATGTTAGATTACAGAACTATACGGGTTGTCAGGAAACTCAATACGCGTGAAAATGTTATGATAACATTTCCTTTACATACAAACATAGCGTAATGGAAGATGAAAGTGGAATACAAACTGGCTCTTGGTGAATTCTAATTTGGTTTTGCTAATGGAAGTTACTTTGTACTTGCTTCACATGGGACTCAACTCAACATGTGTCTTCTACAAGATATAACATACTCGTACTTGGACCACAGCTTTTCATCAACTTACATGTCACGTAGTTGAAGTTATTCGTTTCATCACTATTTTCGTCTGTTTAACTTCACGGTTCTAACTGTATAAATTTAGTAATTGTTGAAAATTCATAATGCCGTTGTTATTACAATAAAACAGAAATAGATAGATTTTCTACCGGATAGTGCGTTTAAAACTTAGTGTTTCTGGAATAAATTGCATTAATTTTAAGGATTAGAATATGATTTAGGCTAAGTTTCACTTGATAACGAGAAGAGTTTACATACCTCTCTAAACGTTGTGTAATTTTAAACACAATAACCGGCAGAAAAGTCTATTTATTTCTATGTTAATGTATAAGTTTATTGAATATTTAAGTGTGGTTTATATTTAAAGTGCATTTAATTGCACGTCGCTTGCATATAAGTCGGGGTATTATCGGCAAATCCCATAAATTTAGGAGGATTTATTGAAGAATCCAACGAAAATATAATGTCAAAGGTTCGCTACATATTGGATACTTCAGTACACACAGCTATTTAAAAAAGTAGGGTGAAATCTAGATGTGTACACAAAACAATTCAACATTGTAGGTTTGCTTTTTCCACTTTCATATGGTAACATAATGCACGTGAAATTGGAATGGATTGTCCTCTTGGAAAATCAACAGCTCTCGTATTTTGAATCAACATTTGTATAAAGAACAAACCAAACATACACGTGCGTATATTAAGTCCTTAAACAGAACACATGCACGAGGAAAACATATTTAAATACTTTGCATTTAAAATCAAGTGTGTTTGGTGCCTCGAAGTCACGTGGAAAGAAATTATTCCCACTAGGGTTTCCTGTACGAAATTTAGTTATTTAGTAAGCTATTTAGTGACGGATGAAACGTGCATTTTAAATCACATGAGTTAATCTTTTGTAAGGTAAAATATGTATTAACTACAGATGATTCATAACCTATTACTTTTTATTAACTGATTCTCCGAAAACATGTTGATAAAACTGTGTTACTTGTATTACACTGAAAACTCATTACTGCATAATTTGACAAGTACCCACGTTCTGAAACTTTAATTAACATAAAACACAGATTTTTTCTAAGCTGTCTCCTAAGTAAAGAGTGTTTTTACTGTTTATGTTATAGTACGTATTTTACAATAATCTACAAAGACCACCTTGATATACCAACAGTTTCAGCATTTTCCCCCATCATTGCCACCACTTGATTTGGATGAGAATATTTATTAATACGTAGCTGTGCTTATTCTATGCACATGGGTATACACAAAGTGGTATATAACGCAATGAAAGGTGATCAAGGGTTCCAAAGGCAAAGGTAATTGTAAAGTAGAGGATTTGTTAACGTGGAAAGAACACTCTGATTTCATACATGGAAGGAATGTAGGTTTGAGTCCTGACAACGTGGTTTCTTGCTCGGCCACGCGTGATCTGAAACACGTGGTTTCACTCCAAGCGTCAAGTCCAAACCAAACCTGTTAACTTTCAACATTTCACTTTTCATGTGTACCAGTGTGAACGTTTCATCCGCTTTCACTCCCACACAGTCTAGATTGTTAGTGGATTCCTACACAAGACAAACCTAAGAGCCGATAGTTAACATCTTTGGTCCTGTGAAACCTAGGTTAAGTACTTAGTAAGGAACGTATCGGTTCATTTACACACACTTAATGATAAGAAGGAAGATTTAAGCGGCCGGAGGCATGAGGATAATCTAAAGCTTCCGACACAGACCGTTTCGCCCATTTTACAATTGAGCATCCTCAGTGGACCCCTGAGACCGGTTCAGGTGACTTTAGATCTTGCTTATATAATATTCGCAGTGCTGACAACTGCTTCCTTCTTGCGTTTGGTGTACAAACCGTAGTTGCAAGATCGAACTACGTAATGAGGTACAGCGAACACAATTGGGCGAATCTACCACTATCAGCCAATAGATGGCGACGATCTTCATTGGACGATCCCCAAGCACTAAGATACATCTGCACTCCCTTTGGCTCAACTACTAGCAAAGATAATGTGAAGGTAATGTATTATCTTCTGTTTATCAACTATTTATATTTGCGATTTGTCCCAATTTTAAATGAAGTTTCTGAACAAGTTAGAAGAATGGTGTATTAACCTGTTTTCTTTAGATATCTGTATTAGCCATAGATACTAGTTATTGTTCTACATCGTATAACACAATAGCAACAAGTGTAACTGTAATAACAACAGCTGCAACTGTTACTCAATATGGGATAATGATAATTGTACATCATCAATATAACCAATTATTAGTAGTTTTCTGTTTTATGCAGATTTATATTTACCGTCTTATTATCTTCGGAGTAAAAAAGCTAATAAAACAGAAACATTATTTTAGATAACTATGAAGTAACCTACTCATTATGAGACAAACTATATAAATTGGTACTGCATTTAACAATCGTGTTAAAATCATAAACGCGCAAACGTCCGTCAGTTGATTATACTCAATTATACTTCATTTCCGATTTGCTCTCAGCCAGAAGTTAACCTAATACACACGCACTCATTTTCTCTTACATTTTTGCATCTTTAATTTTGCCGAAATAGCATCAGAGCTTGCCGCGTGACTTGGAAGATACTCTCAAGTTAGACTTGACAGACTTCAACTTCAGCCTGTCTATCTCTCACTGAACATGCGACGCTATGTTTACTTCAACAGACAGTTTACTAACAATCTTCTACACGTGTTAATGTATGTACGCATACACTCATACAATGTAACAACACATGGTGAAAGGTACTTTATGCCAGATTGTGAATAGATTCTGAAGTGTGAACAGTAAAATAAGGATCCATACCTAGTCGAATAGTTTGTAGTCATCGAGTAATTAATTAGTTGTATGGAATATTAGTATAATTCATACTTAGACTATGAAAAGTACAACTAGATTTTAAAAGTCATTTAGTACAGACTGACGCCTTACAATTTGTAACCTATGAAAACAGTGCATAACGCACTTCTAGAAGGTGCTGATGCGTTTATTTTATTTTCATACCGAAGGAAGGTTTGTAAGTATAGTTCTGAAACATCCTGTTGTATGTAAACAATAACCACACTTTTAACCCATGTAAACTTAATCAAAAGCACTGTTTCATGGCAGTTAAACAAGAGCATTTTATTGTATGTGTTTGCTAACCGAGACAGAAGATACTAGGATCTCATCAACACATTCTAAAGCGCCGAGACAAAAGGTCTTCATTTGTCAACATGGTTGTCTCTTTTCTATTGTGAAATGTCCTTTTTGTGTTTCAAGAGTTTATATTGTACGTTTTAGGTCTGAGATGTGACAGTGTGGACACATTGTTTCAATCAGAACCAATATATTACATCTAAACAAATTGGCCAAGTTTTTCTGAAATGTAAACGTTGTTAAGCTACAGTAAACTTTATGTTCTTTTAAACATTTTGAAATCAAAACCAGGATGTATTCTGAAATTTTATTTACAATTTATAATATTTAGAGCAACATATTAGGACATCAATATTCTATATACGTACTTCGTCTTTATACGATTGTTACATTTGGTTAACTCTATAATAATACGATTATTACAATATTCAACCAATCAAGACATATTACTTGATATACATTTACATTACATATTACATTTATTAAATTGATTACAAAAAGGTAATTATAGTATTTTATTTGAATAAATAGATCACGTTTCGTAAACTGTGCTTAGCGATGTTGTGCTCACACAAAACTTTGGAACGTGACAAAATAAAAACTAGGCTGACACGCAGCTAAGCGCTAAAGTACCGCTAGCATGAGTGAATCGAATTCTCTTTGCAATTTGTTACTCTAATTCGCTCTTCTTACAGCTTCTTTTAGTCTTAGGCCTCAGATTTTAATTCTTTTACGACGTGTTACGAGGATGTACACTCCACTTACAGACTCGCTTTGGCCTCCAACCTCAGCTTTGTTGGTAATTTAACATTAAACAATGACCTATTTTATTTGTAGTTATTAAAAAACTTGAGTGGTCAAACTCTCTTTATATCATTGGCTGGGACTGCATTGCGAGTCAAAAGTATAAAGCTTTATCATGATGAGTGATAGAAAGGTAGGTTGAAGTCGAATTCTGTCATGTCTGAAAAACATTACTGTGTATGTTAACATGTCATGCTTTAAAGCTCTGAGAGAGAGGTTGATTTAAAATATGTTTAAAATACAAAGCACTTGTGAGTACAGCACCTTTTAAAGCACCATGCTGTCGGCCTGAATGTCTTTTGAGCTTAATACGTTGACGATTAATTTGGAACGGAAAGAAAGATGAAGTATCTTCTTTGATACATCTGTTATTAAAGTACAACGATATTTTTCAGGTTCTGTGAAAGCAAGTTTATAAAGGTTACACAGTTGGTTTCCCTTATAGTTTCTTATATTATTAATAGAAATGTCCTTAGTTAATTTTGTGTATTGAGTAAATAATTATATTTGTATCTATTGAACGATAATTATCATGACAGCAATGGGTTGGTTACACAGGTTACCACAATATTTGCAACAACCTGCTAGGTGTGAAATGTGCTGCATGTCAACACCGAATCAGCTGATTTGTTTATGGTAACAGTGTTGACATGCCGCAAACTTCACACCTCTAGCCAGTACCAGCTACATAGGTCACAGCTCTATAATATCTTATAAATTGTCTGATCTCAAATTGTACATCTTGATTTTATATGAATTGGGATGTTGTAAATATGATTTTGTTCATGTTTATCTAATTTTTAAATAAATCTACAATTGAAAGGAGTTTTATTAAGTGAGTTTTAATTTAGTGTTCAATCGAATACCATCAATGCTTTTGCTAAATATTTGACATACAGTATATTGAAATATAGAGGTAAATAATATTTGAAACTATTATGTCTTCAAAATAATAATTATTTAAATTTATTTTAGAGATAACAATTTGTAAACTCTCAGCACTGAAATTATTACATGGAAGCCGAAAAGGTTACAAACTCTATTTGCAGAGCAAGGTTATTTTAAATATTTTCGTTTGCATGAATCCAGATAACATGACAGTTTTTGTATTGTCCATGCAGCCAATAAAATCTTTCAACATTTGAGTACTAGATATTGGATCCCATCATACGTTTCAATGTGAGAGAGAGAGAACGAGAGACAGGTCTTGTACTGGACTTGGCAAGTCAAGGGGATTTGACAACCCTTCACAAAACGCGTCAACAGCGTTAAACAGTTTAACCCTCATCCACTGAGCTCTATGTAGTGGCCTGTTCACTGCATCTTCATATTGAAACAGGATTGTCTACACAAATATGTCTTGTTTCACGCGTTTTATCGTGTTGTGATAGTTTTTATGTTTGAAGGCACAAAGGTTTTGGTATGACATGATTTAATTGTTATTTTTTAATTATTTTTGTTTAATTTATTAATTGTTTGTAACACAGAAAATCAGAAAGCTTAGAAGAATATTTTAAGTTGAAGTATTTTTGAACTAATCCTCTTGCATAAGAAGTTTGGTGCATAACACACGGATTGGTCTGCTATTTCGATATTTACTTATGGCCAACAAAATAACCAAATTAAAGAAAGGAAGAAATGAATATTGGATCTTCAAAGCAAAAAAATGCTAACATAAAAATAATGTCTTAAGAAATAAATCCATTGAGGTATTAAACATTGAAATTACATTTTCTTAATACATGGTTTTATTCTTTTCCAAATGTGGTTTCAATCTAAAAATTTCGATATCTTGAATTATTGCAATGATAAACAGTAGGAAGTCTATCAATATTCAGTCAATACTGGTATGAACCCTTTTTAGCGCACACACCATGGAAACATCTGTTGGATACTTTATGTTTCGAACTTAAATTGTCGTTTTGTTTACTTGGTTTTGATTTGAACAATTATGTTAAAAATTAGCTATTAATAATATTTTATTTGTTTAATTGTTTTCATATTTAGCAGCCTCAAGGTGAATTAAAATCAATATGTTATTGGTTTTAGAATCAGTTGAAGGTATGTATTTGACGTGAAGTTCAGCGTCAAGCTCTTTGTCAGAGTTCAACCCAATACTAGTTAGTCAGTCAGTACTATAAATAGTTTATTTGACCTAATGTATACTTTATACACTTAAATTTAAATAAGTACACATACCGGTCTCCAACAGTACTTTATTTCCTTCTCGCGACTGAAGGAATTAAAGAATAACTCTACCTTTTTATCGTTAAGGTCTTACCTAGTAGCTTTGCGTTATATTGTAAATACAGTCTAGAAAGAGTTTAGGAGATAATTATAATGTAACAATTAATACAAGTATATTGTGTTTACGCGGTGCTTTAAATGTCCGATATGACAAGAAATTGTCCGAACACACTTTCCCACCTTTGTGGATAAGTAATAGTCACTTGATAACCACTAGTCTGGAACTACAACATTAGAAGACAAAATACGAAATTGAATTTTCTTCTCAAGTGCTGGTCAAAGACATGTTTTAACGCAAGATTTATTTACAACTGTGTGCTACTAAGTGTACTTTGAGTCACCTTAAGGAACATTTTGAAACTCCTTCCACATAGCTAGTTAAGTTTTAAAGAATGTAAAGTAAGGAACTTTCCTGTAGACTATTCTAATATTGAATGAGCTCAGTATACAAAAGGTAGCGATGAGGTAAACACATCACAGATCCTCTGTTATGTGTTTAGTGCTCCACGTGGCTCCTGGTTGTGCCAATAGTAGCAAACATTTATCACTGAACACAGTTGAGTCCATGCGTTTCAATAGGTAACTAAGCTAAAATATAGTTTCAACAATGACCCCAGTATTGTTTTAAGGTTTTAATAAAGAAGATAAATGTATTTTTAGCTCAACTTCGCTGCGAAAATACATGACCCTTTTACAGAGGAGTTTTATACTGTGAAGCTAAAACTAACCACTAACTCTGTCACAAAATGGAATATATTTGAAAAGTAGAGTTGATTATGCAGTTAAAGTTCTGTGTTTGTCGGGAAACCGAGCGTCACGCTCTGTCAAGCAGCAATAACATTGTGTCATCTCTCTGACAAAATCTTCGTTTATCTGAACAGCTACAGAAGGTTACAGCTTACGCACTTTTGTAGATCATAGAAATTGCTTGAATTTAGACTCGTCCTTATTGAATATAAAAGTTCTTCAGACGAAGGCTTAAGCGGTGAGACATTTATGCGAACGGTTTTATGGATATAGGCTAATTGTAACATATTTTATAGTGGTACATCCATATAAATGTTCGCATAAAAGGGTCTATTCATGAAATATTGTTTAATCTTAACCCAATAAGACCTGGACATATAAATAAACCATAATTAATGTACGTATGTATGCTGCAAGTTAAGTAACTGATTTTAAATGTCACCGGCTTAATGTGTTACTTGAATGCTTAACGCTATTGAAAGTCAATTTGAACATCGCTTTAATGAGTTCTTTCCACTCAGATGTTGTGCAGAAGGTGAGGTATTTGTTTTCTGTCTCCACAAACAAATAATAAACATGTTTTAAACATTTAAAAATAAAATAATATTTTGACACTATGCTTGATTTGTTCAATATTGGAAAATGGAAAAAGTGGAAATGAAATTGCCTAGTGTACTTTGTTATTTTTATTTAATACATCCGTGTAAAGTGGATAATTAGTTTAGTCCAGGCTAAAGTATGTCTCCTTTAGGTTATAAACATACATGCGTGTGAAATTAAAGCTGGCAGGTGATCAACAAACACGGTCTACTCATTAAGACAAAGAAATGTGCTTTATAAGATAAAGTTTATTTCAACAAGTGGAATCTACTGTTAAAATTAATGCACACAGAAGAGAGTCACCCTGTATATGTAGTTTTATTATATGGATACATGTAAAATGAACAATTAGTTTGGTCCAGTAATTAAATCCAATTATTTAGGGCTAAAGTATATGTCTCAATCGGAATATGCGTGTGCGTTGGAATAAACGTGTGAGTGAAAACTTCCAGGTGATCAGCAAACACGGTTTACTCTCAAAGACAAAGAAATGTAGTTAATGAGATAAGGTAACTATGTTTGGTGAGACGGGGAGAAGGTCATTAGTGTTAACAGTTAACGACGCGCTAGGCACGCAACCTGACGGCATAGTCGAGCACTAACTGCTAGCCTTGAGTAGGAAACTCTTTTGACGGCTTTAATTGGTGTTGCTTACTTATTAATGTTTAGTTATTAAAGTATATATAATATTTGGAGAAAGTGTTTGATATAGTTTGTATCTACGAATAGATCAGACTGACGGATGTGAAAGTATACGTCTGATTATTTATTGTGGTTGGGATTGTGCGGTATCACGTGGAGTCATGTGAAAAGTTACTATGTGTAAAAGCGTATTTGAGCAAGATGAGTCAACAAGTGTAAATTGAAAATAAACTGTCATATGTAGTTGATTTGAATCATGGGATTCCTCAAGTGGTCCATTCTTGGGCTTACTTCATTTTATATAGTAATGAATGTAACAATTTTAATTTGAATGAGTGTAGTTCTTTAAAAAGCTACAAATTATTGCAGTATGCCGATGACACAACTATTAGTTGTAGTGCATTTAATTTAAATTAACTGGAATATTCCATTACCCAACAAGTTAATAGGTGTGGGAAATATTTCAACGATTTAGACCTAAATACCAATGTTGCTTATTTAGCAATACCTAAAACACATTATATAACCTTAAGTTTTTAAAGACCTCAGATCATGGCAACATTACTATAAACCATAATTTATTACAATGAACAGACAATATAAAGTTTTTCGCAATTATTTTAGATGTACATCTTACATGGAGTCACCACATTGATTTTGTATGTAAACGAGTTTCGTCAGGGCTATTAATAATGAGAAATTTGTCATTATATTGTAATACAGATTTTCTAAAATTATCATAGTATGGCCTCATTCATCCATATTGATTTTATGGCATATGTTTATGGGGTTATATCTCTGATGGAAAGATCCAACGTGTATTTGTGTTGCAAAAAATGACAGTAAGAATAATATGCAGACCTAATAAAAGGGATACTTGTCGAGTTGCTTTCAAAGCTCTACATATACCCTTTCACCCACTATACATATTAGAAACTGTATTGTTCTTTAGACCTAAATATTTCTATCGTGATTGTAATACTAAGACTATTTATGACTTAAGAAAGCAAAGTTCGATCAAGCCCTCTTACAATCGGCTTCGAATGTTCGACAACCTCCCACTTGAAGCTGGTAAGTGTAGTATTTAGGTAAAATAATTAAAATAAAATTGAACGTTAAAGAATGTTGTAATATCAAGATCAATATGTTGACTTGTTGTGTAAACAAATTAAAGAACAATTAGAACATATGATTGAACAATAATAATAGTTTAAAGCCAGGACACTACATCTTCCTCCCCTCCTGGATAGGAACGTGAGCTGCTGATCTCAGTTGGTCAGCGTGACATCGTCTTCTCCTGCCATCCACTTCTACTTCATTGAGTAGGGTCCATTTTGTCTGACAATGTGACCTTTTGTAGCCCTTCCTGTTGTGTTCAAGACCCAGACATCTTCTTCTTGGACAAGGTCTTTTCTCCCTTGAAGATGGTTCTTTCCTGTTGAAAAGTTCTTGGTCAGCTTTGACATCAACTGAGGGGTTCAGGAGGTCTATTTTAGATCTCAGTTCACGGCCAAACATCATGTAGGCTGGCGTTTTCCCTGTGGATCTTCTTGGAGTTGTTCTGTAAGAAAACAAGAAAGATTCGAAGCTTCATATCTATTGTTCTTCTATCGGCGTTAGTTGCAGTCATTCTTTGTTTTAAGGTTTTACACATCTCTCAGCTAGACCATTCGATTTGGGATGATAAGGTGTGATTCGGGCATGTTTGATGTTTAGGCTGTCACAAAATACTTGAAATCATGTGAAGTTAGTTGAGGACCGTTATCTTATTGTGTGGGGTAGCCGAAGCGAGAAAATAACTGTTTTAAATGGTTTATAGTTGCTTGAGTAGTTGTGCTATGTGTGGGTATGATTTCAAGCCATTTCGACCGTGCATCAACAATAACAAGCCACATTTTGCCAAGGAAGGGGCCGGCAAAATCTATGTGTATACGAGACCACTTTCGGAGGTAGAGTCCAGGAGAACAGTGGCATTTCTACGTCTTCCTTTGGCCTACTTTCTCGACATCCTGTACATTCTTTGAGAAAATGTTCACAATATCGTTATCTATTTTGTGCCACCATACTTGGAATAATCGTGCCTTTGCTTTCATTACAACGATGCTGGATGCCCTTCATGTAGTAAATGGTATGTTGCTCCTTAATTTGGTTGGAATGATGAGACGACCTGACCAGAGTAAAACACTATTTTTTATAAGACAATTCCTCACGTTTTCTGTAGAACGGCATCAATTCGAACTTCTTCTGAGGGCCATGTAGAGTTAACATAGTTTATTACTTTTGATAGTATTAGGTCATGTTGTGTACTTTCTTTAAGATGTTTCGTTGATACATGGAGATCCTCTACTAAGATGGAAACAGGTGAGAGTGGTCGATGTGCCCCAAACGTTCTTCAGAAGTGATATTTTCTTCATTTTTGTGGAAACCTTGAAAATCTGCTGTGTTGTTGTTCGGCTCTGATAGGTAATGGAGTAGTTATATGCGCTAAGCACAAGCCCATCTTGCAACACGATTTGATACAACTTTTGGAATTTGATCATGTTCACCAAATAGTTTAGTTAGAGCTTTGTGATCTATACGAACCTCAAAATGTCGTCCATACAGATATTGTTCAAACAGTTTGACTCCAAAACAAGGCCTATCGCTTCTTTCTCAATAATGCTGTATTTCGTTTCAGCTAAATCAGGCGGCGAGAAGCATAAGCAATGGGCTTTTAAAGTCCTATTTTGAAATCTGAAAATAAACGGTACCTACACCTACGTCGCTAGCGTCCGTTGCTAAATAATATGCAAAGACTCGTTGTAATGAGTCAAAGGATGATTTTGACAGAGTGTTTCTTAGTTTGCAAACTATATTTTCGTCCATTTTAGTCCAATTTCATTTTTTCCTTTCTGGAAGTGTGAATTTTACAAATGGACTGTAAGTGAGAATGAATTTCCCAAAGTAGTTCATAGAACCTAAAGGATCTTAGCTCTCATATTCGTTGGAGGAAGGTAAGTTTTTCAAACACTGTAAATGTTCTTTATTTGGGTGAATACCTTTGCTATCAATTTGATGACCAAGGTAGAAACTGATTTTTGGAACCATTTGCATTATTTAATACTGTACGCGGATCCCAGATTCCGTAAACGTCTAAACACTTCCCTAGCCAACTCAATGTGTTTTTCCTTTGTCGAAGCTGTAAATATGACATCATCTTCGACAACCACTGAACTGGTAAGTGTAGTATTTAGGTAAAATAATTAAAATAAAATTGAACGTTAAAGAATGTTGTAATATCAAGATCAATATGTTGACTTGTTGTGTAAACAAATTAAAGAACAATTAGAACATATGATTGAACAATAATAATAGCTTAAAGCCAGGGACACTACAGTAAGAAATAATTTAATCGCTTACCTGATAATTTACGAAATAAAAATTTAAAAATACTTAAAAAACACCTAAAAATATTTATATTAACATTTGTTTTATAGTTTGAGAGATTTCACGGAAGCTGAACATTTTAATGTTAATTGTTTTTTTCTCTATAGATTTAAGTTGTTACCAGTGGAATTTTAAATTTACAGTTATGTCAAATGAAGCAAAATTGTTTGTAATAATGTTGACAATAAATGTTGTTATGTTATTTCAGCCTCTTTACCCTCGTTGAACAGGATTGACTCTCTGTGTGGAAAAATTAAAATGGGTTGTTTAGCAACACAAAATATGAAACATATCATACGGCATCAACACCTTTACGAGATCTATTTTCTTTTAACGTGTTTATTTTTAAATACTAAATACCACTATTTCACTATTTTACCAAGGTCTGACGTTACTAAGCAATTTTCGACCAACGAATGTTAATGATATAGTAAGGACGAGTAATACTTAACTTACTTATATAGCCTTGCAATGAAAGTGATACGTAGATAGAACTTGTTATACGTGACGAAATTAAAACTTTAAACAAATCCGATCGTAAACCGGATAACAACCGAAAACACAAAGAAACCCCGATCTAATCAATATTGAGCTCTATTATTAGTGGTTTCTGTTGCAGTTTTCCACTGAAAGGAGATATTGAAAACCGACTCAACCAAAAAGACATACTATAAGGTTTTAGTCTCTTTGAAGTAAATTCATACTTCAAAGTACAATTTAATTTTGTTTATAATTGAAAGATGAGCACTGCAAAACCATCGATAAAACATTTATTCCCATTATTTCAAATTACTACTTATTTACGATGATCAGAATAGTTCATTTTAACACACATAACACGACAGTTCTTTCTAGTCGTAATAGTATTTAGAACGACTTAAGGTGACTATAACAAATTTTGTTTCATGAAAATATAAAGAAATAGAAAATCCAATATATACAAAAGGAACAAAGCAAATTTATACAAACAGTAATAGTGCATGATGTCTTTTGAAAAATTATAATAATTATCGTGAACATGTTCAAAAGGTTCACTAACTTGAAAGGCTGTCAAGGATGTCAACATTTCCAGTGCTTCTGGCAGACAACTACGCAAATACATTTGAATATATGTCACAGCTTTAATAAACTGTGTCACTTACAATATCCTTTGTGTATATTGGGAGTATGTTTCAACAACACAGTTTTATGCACTAAACTTTGTACATGGTGTGGTTTAATTTTACCAATGGAATATGTCTTCACAATGATCACTCACAAGTTTACATGGTCATGGATATTTTATATTTGTGTTTAATATCAATATTCAAGTTCAAATACACAGTAGTAGCTACAGCTTGTTGATTTGTGAACTATTTTCACTGCATACTCGCTAGCAAGAGATTTAAATTTGAACCCCACTTTGTTTGCAATTTTTTCTAACTAAGCTTGCATTGTAATCTAAATATGTATCTTTGACGAACTATCCTACACATTAGTTGTGTACGTGGTTTTACAATATTTACGCATGACTACCGGTTATATTCCTTTTTAGACAACTCAAGCCTAACTTTAACTCTTGAGTTACGTCAAAGATTTTGTTTCCTATACACACTTCCAAATACACTCAAGAAGTGTTTTATTTAAACACATTCCATTTCTTTTACCCTTCTTTTGTGTTACCTAAGACATAAGGCATTGTTTACAGTTGTATGTAAGTGCTTGTAAAGCTATAGTTTTTTTCAAGGTAGTACCGCTGCGTTATGCTACTGTAATATGACGATGAACCTGTGTCTCTAATGTAAACACGGGAGAGTGTTTCCTCGAGAACAGTGGCCGAGAACACACAATTCACCATATATTGTGGCCGTAATAAGTCAGTATCTGCTTTTCTAGAAAACCCGCGCTAAACAGCCTGCAAGTTATGTTGTTAGGTTGAAGATATTTTTTTAGTATACACTGTACTAACACAATAAAGCTACTTTCGATTAAAATATTCCTTCATTTTACTACTACTTCTTGTTAATTGTTATGTCTTGAAGATTGAGATCTTTCACGTCACACACCATTAAACAGTTAAAATTATATTTTACTCGAACAAACCTTTTATTTGCTTAATGGTTAGTGTATTTAATGACAGTTAGATAGAACAGCTGCAAGTCCGACTCGCGGTACCACTTATAACATAGGGAAAAAAATGTGAACGATATTTTTAGCATATTAATTTACTTAAATGTAGAAAGTTTTCTCTGGAAGCAGATTTTTTGATAGATAGACACTGCATACAGAAACGTTTTCTTTCGTCATAAAATAAGTTTTGTACTTCAAAATTTAGAACTATATTTTTCTAAGAGAACATATTACTCGAAATTCCGCATTAAACTGTATTTTGATAGCCGAACTCAATTTTGATATTTCAACATTCGGCAGCACTAGTGACTCAATGCTTCCAGAGAAAAACTTTCCAAGTGTTGTTTTCAATTTCAACAAACCTAAGTGGTTGGTTATAATAAAAAACTGTTTTGATCAAAACCTCTGATAATATTTAAATTGTTTTAATGTTGGAAGATCATAAAAGTATTTTTGACCTATTTAAACTCATTAAACTACTTAAAACACAAACTTTCGCATGTTAAATTCATGATACCATTTAAATGCTACTCGCGCTGTATCGAGCCGCCTTATTACTTTTTTGAAAGCATTCGCAAAGTTTAGCCATGAAAGTTTATTTTATAAATTGATTGTTTTTATGGTATGAAACTTGATTAAAGGCAATTTATGATTAGAATTGATATAAAACCGTTATCAGGAATTTCGATTCTTAAATCCATCAAGATTATAACAATAGTTCTGAGAAGTCTTTTAACTGAGAAAGCTAAAAGTTGTCTAAGAGATAATGGAGAGCAGCTGGTAACAGGATTAACACAGATGGTTGATTGTAAAGCTAACAAGTGTGAAACCCAGAACAGCTAGGAAGATTGATGTAAGTTTCAACGTATTGTAAGTTTCAGAGTTCGTTGAGATCATTTCTGAGTCAACGATCTTCCTTGTGAACATTTAGACGATGCAAGAACAATAATATGTGAAAACTAAATGTAATGGAGCTTATAATGAAAATTCACTAGGTATATAAGTTATCGCCACAATTGCAAAACTTATTGCATGGTTTTTAAACATTTCCTGCCAAAACTAAACTACAAACTTAGCCAACACGTAGCAAAAGAGCTACGGTGAATCTTAGCGAATTTGCAATAAAACAGAACAAGTTTTTCATTTATCTATTTTAAACTAGGTGAAACTCCTTTATTCACTATCCCTTAGTCACCACTTACATTTATAGTGTGACGCTAGGTAAAGGTCGAGGTTGAGTGCTAGGGAGGACTTTGTAGTCCTAAATTGGCCTTGTTAAACAATACAAACTTCACCTTTTTTACTTTCTGTATCCAAGGAAACGTAGGCTAGTAAATCATAGAATAGGTTAATTTATGCCCAGTCCTCTGGATGACAAGGTGCAGAAAAACTAATTAAACAATTAAACGGAAATTACTTTAAAACGGTAGGTTCTGGAGCACTAGAGGTTGTTTTGATCGATTCAGAGAGTAAAGATTTACTATAAACAGGGTAGGGTGATCATTGTGTGCGTTTATAATATCGCAACAATTTTATAGGAAAACAAAACCTCGAATGGCCACCATTTTGGAACGGACTATCTGATCTAACTGGTTATTGAACTTATGTACGTAACTTTATGTATATATAGTTAGTATTCTGAGTTAAAAGACATTATTTAACTAGCGTGTTATATTTCGTCATTTTAATGACTTTCTCAAACACTTTGGAACATACACACATCAGAAAAAAACTTAAAAAATTATAAAAATATGTACAATAGAATAAGACATTTTTCTGTCTTTATGTATATATATATATACATATAGATCTTACTTGTATAAACGCTAAATAGCTAATTTATTACTAAATAAATTTGAAGACAAAAATATTTGGACCGAACCGTATATTTTGTAACTTTATACATATATAAATATAAGTTTCGCCATTGGACTCAGGAGCACAAAACTGCAAACCGCAACGCTCTACGACGTTTCGTACTGTTTAGCAAGAAAAATGAATAGCTCTATTTTCACAGAAAAAAGAAAACCACCAATATGTTTAGTTGTTTTACCAAAAATATCGCATTTTGCTTTATTCTACATACTTTTTGTCAAGAAGCAATTTCCTTATTTTCACAAGGTTGTTAATCACATTCATTAAAAGTGTCTTTTGTATTTAAACATAGATTTTAAGTGGCCCCTTAAACGTACATCATCTAACACTATTGAAAAACTTAAATTAAAGATAGTGACTTTATTATCCAGACGAGGAATCAATTTATCTTATCTTGCCTTATGAAGGATATGTCTAGTTTCAGCGTCATTAGTTATCTTTAGCACTTGATATTTTCCATCGCTCTTCTCTTCGGATTTAAAGCAAACAAATGAAATATTATAGTGACGGAGAAACTAAATCCATTGTTTTGCACGAATTATACCTGAATGCGCCTCATTACGTATTACGTACTAAGTGTATAAAACAAAACACAAGCCAATTGATAGTTAATAAACCGATGCTGTTTAATTATCACAAGGAATTACTTTCTGGGGCAATATTATAGTTTAAAATGTTAGATTGTTCAATAATTTACACATTTTGAAAATCACTTAGTTTCTATTTAATATGTAGCTATTGCTAGAGTTGTATTAGCTTAATACTACTTAAAATCTTATAAGGATTGCAGAAAAGTACGAGTAAAACTAAAAAGCTTATCGCGTTAAGTGAGCGTAAGACAATAAAATATTCTTTCATTCAGTTCAAGTTTTTCATTACAGTTAGTATTTTATGAAATATTTCAAGCTACAAAACTCTGATAGAGCGAACAATTTACGACAATCTTTGGTGAACATACGAAAAACTTGTGAGTACAACATATTTTTGGTTTAATACATTTATTTTGGACGATCAATGGTTCGAGCCACGATAATAATAAAGTTTATTTTTTAAATACATCTGTTATGAAAGTGAAAGCAGGTTAATAAGATTAAAAAACTAGTCTCTCTTATCACTTCTAATATTATAGAAGACATTTTGCTATCAATATGTATTGTATTATTTACTATATTATTAAACTATTTCTATGTTTATTATCTATATATTTTATTTCCCGATAAGTTAGGTGAATCATATATCAATGAATTTCAACTAATTCTACACAACTTGATTGCAAAATGATTGGGCAGCTATTATAGGCTACATTAGTTGCTGCTGCTTGATGTGATTTGAAGTTTGCCGCGTGTCAACATTAGATCAGCTGATTTGTTTGTGGTAAACAATGATGACATGCCGCAAAGTTCACACGCTAGCCTGTAGCAGCTACTGAAGTACCTTAGCATGACTGTTCCATGACATGTCATTGCCTTAGAATTAAGAATTACTAGTGATTATAACATGATAACGTTGGTTTAAATATCTTTATGAGTTTCTGAATCTATTCAATTCGTATACAGTAATTTTACCTCTTTTCCAGGAAGTTAGTAAATGTGCGTATTAACTATAAACCTGTGAGCATGTGTGTGAATGAGATTACAATTTGTCGTTTTTTCTCAAGTTTTGAAAACGACATATTTTTATACGGTATAACTGTTGTATAATTTTATATATTATAAAGGTATGTTTTTATATGTTTCTAAAGTTTGTTTTGAAGTAATTTTCATGACTCAGCACCCATCTAAAAACCGGACTCGTTTTTTGTAACCCATTTAAAGATTACAAGAAATCAGGTTGAAAATTTTACATTTCACATCAAAAGTCTTTCATGGCGCATGTTTCGTCAACATAGTTTATGGGATTATGGTATAGGGTTGTAATGTTTCTATCAGAGGATTGGTATTTGTCATAAAACGTTTTTATAGGATATGTGGCATTTTAAACCTGATTTCTTGTCATCTATAAGTGGGTGTTACATAAAACTAGTCGAGATAAAAAACGTTTCTTTGCCCCGTTGAATTTGTATTAAAAGTCCTATTTTTAAAGGTGCTGCAGGAAGGAGGTTTGTGTTTAAAAGGTTTGGGGCTCTCCCCACCAGATTATGGGTAGGGCGTGGGTAACGCAAAGTTTGTAAAAATAAACTTCAGGATCGAATAAAAACATTTCCAAAGGGAATTTAAGAATATTTATGTTTTCTAAAGTTAAGGGTGGAATTTAATACTCAACCTGTATAATATGTTTTCGCAACACATTTTAATGTATACTGTCAATAAAGCTAATATAAACTCTTTGTCGATCAAACTTTGGATTAGGCAGAACAGCAGAGTAACTTTTTGTAAATACATTTCGTATAGAAGTAAAACTAAATGTTTGCAGGTTCGTTGTAACCAGGTTGATAATAACTGTTACAAAGTCAGTTTATTTCATCATTTTATATGATAATGACTAATGAATAATAAATAATGTTAAAATGTTCCTAGTTCATAATTTTGTATTGTGTAAATGATATTTCAATGAACTACAATTGTTGGCACATTAATAGTGTAATTAAACTGGGATACTTAGGTTGCTGCTACTTTCTGGTTATGTGAAGTTTGCTGCATGTCAACATTGACTAAGCTGATTTGTTTAACAGTGTTGACATGCTACAAACTTCATACATCTACCAATAGCAGCTACTGAAGTACAAAGTTAAAATATGATTGCTATTGTAATATGTCCTGGCCAGATGGGACCAACAATATCAAACTTGACTTCAAATTTTAAAATTTGATAAAAAATCAAATATTAAACATTAAAAAACTACACAGGTTTTGATATACTGAGATAATACTCGAACCTAAAAGGTACTAACTAAATAGTCGCCTTATGAAATTTATTCTATTTTGTATTCCGGTACTTGTTAAAAATAAAAATACATCATTATTATTGCAACTAAAAACGGTAATCATTTATGAGCTAGGTAAAGAAATAGTGGTGCTACTAGTTTGAGATTCATTTTAATATGACCTGCACAATAATCTAACTACTTGCCTAATTGCATCTTCAAAATAGTTATAAAATAATTTGAACTATTTAAATGATTAAAAAAATACATTGAATGATCTTTTATCAAAACATTCCAGCTATGGTAATGATGGCTACTAAGATGCGGTCTGCCTGCTTATACAGGGTTTTTACTCATTTCTAAATGTGTTTTGAGCATATTACTTTTGATAAATTTGAATTATTATTCTGATGTACTGTACACACAAGAACCTCCTCTACATACTAACATAAGCCTTAACACATAACATACACATAATTTATTTCTTGAATCCCGACAACAAAATGAATAATTATAAAATATTCTTTATTTAACATTACTATGGATTTATCAATAGTGCTCAGCTTGTTCTCACGATAACTCCGGTTGGAGCCTTAGTACAAATTAATTTAGAAAATCCGAAATAAAATAAACTTAATTTCCATATACCGTATTTACATCACCATTTATTCACGAAAGCTGTGAGTTAGTTATTTATTAATTACTGTAATGAATTAACAAAGTGTTTCGACCCGCGAACATTTAAAACAGTTAAGCTCAACCGTGTCCTACAGGATACCGGAGTTGGCTAGCTTAGCTATGGACATAACTAACATACTTCACTGCACATACCTTCGCCTCTTCAGACTGCTGAATTGGAACTTAAAGGATCTTTGTTTGTTTTAAGTAAGGAAAACTATCGATTACTAACGGTTCATTCATTCTAGAAGTCTGATATTGGCTACACATAATCTTTTTAAATAACTAAATAACGTTGAAGCAATTTTAAAAGTTGTGTAAATTTTTTAATGAAGGTGTATAGCCACAAGAAGTGTTTTAAAATAATGTACAACTTTCCTGTAGATTATTTCAGTAATGAGGTAGTTAATTCAGTCCACCATAGATAGCATTGGTGTAAACACTCACCTCTGTTATGTGCTTAACTCCACGTTGATCTCATTTGCACCAATAGTTCTGAACAAACATGTATCATCGAACACAGCTGTTGATTCCATGTATAAAAAGAACAAAAAGTCTAGTTTGAACAATGCTAGTGTTTTATGTCGTTTTAATAATAAAATACATGGGGTTTTAACTGAATTCTGCGATGAAATGCATACTTTTAATCACTTAGTTGAAAGCTGTAGGTGAAGCTTTAACTATTCGCAAATAATATTACCAAACAAAATATTATTTAAAAATTTAAAAAAGCAGTACATCGTGCATTTTTGTGTTTGAAGGAAAACCGCTCTGTCAAGCAGAAACAACATTGTGCCTTATATAAAAAGGTTTTCTTTTCGCTGAAGAGTTTAAGTATATCCTAAAAAATACACTTCAATCTTACGTAAACACGTATAGCACCTTGGAATTTTATGTCAAAATAATAAACGTCTAGAAACATTGCATGTTGCATACATGTGACTTAACCATGTTTCTGTCATTGCAAAAAAGTTCTAACTACTCTACTGTATAATTATTCAAAAATATGACAAAACATAAATTGTAACAATAACATAACATTTTATACTGTATTTATTTAGCCTGTAAGGTTCAGCCCTGGAAGGAAGAAGGTTTCATTGTTTATTTTTGAATTTAAGTTTTGTCTGATTTAAGTGATGTATGAATTATGTAAATAATTAAGAAAATAAATTCATTCTTATTCTTATATTTTGTTTTGTAGTGCCCGTAACTTTCATTGTTTGATGCATCCTAGTAAAATGAATAGTTAGTTTGGTCCAGTAATTAAATCTAAGTATAAAAGATATAGCATATGTCTCATTTGGTATATAGCATCATATGCGTGTGAATCGAAAGCTGTAAGGTAACCAAGAACACGGTCTACTCACTAACACAAAGAAATGTGGTTAATGAGATAACGTAACTATGTTTGGTTAGAGGGGGAGAAGGTCATTAGTGTTAATGGCTAACGGCACGCAACCTGACGGTATAGTTTAGCACCAATTGCTAGCTCTTTTGATTGAACAGATTTAATTGGTAATGCGTTTGGTTCTTAGGATATCCAAGTTTGAGCTTAATGTACATTTTGGTTTGAATTTAAGGGCGTACATCAATCAGAGAAATACTCTCTTTTAGATACATATTGATTTCGTTTGATGTCAGATTTCATAATCTCTTTGTGTCAAGAGGTGTTTTAAGTCAAGATTGCAGGAGTGAGAGGGCAGATTTTTTAGTTGTTTTTAAATGTTTAAGACTTTTAGGGAATTTTTTAAATTAACACTTAATATCTTCCAACACTTCTTCATTATGTTAAGTCAGCTTTCTGTTATGTTTTCTGTTCTCTATAGAACCTACAGAACCACTATGACAGAATGTTAAATATATTGAACATGTTGTAGGCTTACATTGTTTTTTATATTGTTTGCATGTAACGTTTAGTTGGAAAGTTTGGCTTAAACTGTATAAATTGAAAATGTGAGTTGTTACCGTTGTCAAAACTTATATTTTCCAAGCGTCATAACCTTCATCAACACCATCTAAAAAACACATACAATTACCGATTAAAATAGAACGCCATTCATTAACCTGACAACTAATTTCAAAACTAAGCATAACTATAACTCCCATTTAATGAAACGAAGGTTTTTTTATTCCTTACCTAAGATCTCTTAGGTTAAACCTGTTGTAACCTCTTAGGTTAAATCTGTGTCTTTTTTGAAAATGTTGTTTATTTTTAGCTACCAGTACTTTTATCTCGAGAAAACAAGACAAACGTTTCTACTCTTAATACAGTTAGTTTGCATTTTATACAGTATTAATTGAATCAAATATAGACAGGCTTACGCTTAAAATTACAATTTAAAATTGTTGTGAAGAACATATGTAAAATAATTATCGTGAAAAGAAATGTTCACAAATGTTCACTAAGTTGAAAGGATGTCAAGGATGTTAACATTTCCAGAGCTTGTGGCAGACAACTACGCAAATTATTTTGATATATGTCACAGCTTTAACAAACTGTGTCATTTACAATATACTTTGAGATTCACTGCAGAATGTGTTTCAAAACCACATGGTTAAATATTGAAAGTGGTTTAAGTTTTCCTAATGCTATTTGTTTTTACAGTTAGTTGTGTTTTCTACTTCTCGACAAAGTGTCAATTATGAGAATGATCTAGTTCTTCCGGTTCACACCGCATCAAAACATCATTATAACTTGCTTCAACTATTTTGTTCTACTGTGGAGTAACATATTTAAATCAAATCAAACTTTTTTCATCATTAGTCATTTACATGAAATAATCCTCACCGTTAGTTCCACAATTCTAACCGCATGTTTTTGTCATCAAAAACACGTTCAAATTATGTCCGAGCACTACTTCTCCAAAACATAATTCCATAACTTTTTGTGCCACCCAAACTTTTATCTATAATAAGTAGTTTATTTAAATTGTTTATTTCATCTTTATCCATCAAAAACTTAACTGGTAGTACCCTTACTTTTAACTCACACTGTATAGTGATTATTGTGAAAAGCATATTCACAAATGTTCACTAACTTGAAAGGCTGTTGAAGATGACAAAATTTCCAGTGCTTCTGTTAGACAAGCACGCAGACACTTTTGTATATACTCGTATGTCACAGCTTTAACAAACTTGTCACTTACAATATCAATTTGGATTCACTGCGGAGTGTGTTGTAACATCACAGTGTTAAATATTGAAAAGGGGTTAGGTTTTACTAATCCTATCAGTTTTCTCGGTTAATTGTAGAATTACAGTAGTTGTTATAACTAAAAATCAATTTTTGTTTAATTTAAAATTCAAGTTTGAGTGTACATTAGCTGCCACAGTGTGATACCTTGTTAAGTATTTCGACTATATACTTGCACAGCAAGAGATTTTAGCTGGTAATTTCATATTTAGTTTGATACTTCCTTAGTAGTCAAATTATATGTAGGGGTTAGTTTGTCCGCTTTATTATTGTAACTATAAATAAATACGTATAATAAAGGCAAACATTATTTCCCGATACTATTTTCTACTCTTCGACAAAGTGGCAATTAAGAGTATATGATCTAGTTCTAATAGAGATCTAGTTCTTCCGGTTCACTCCGCGTCAAAATAGCATTATAATTAGCTTTATATAGTTTTGTCCTACTGTGGAGTACCATCCTCAAATAAAATCAAATCAAACTTCATTCATCTTTTGTCATTTACATTAAATAATCCTCACCATTAGTCCCAAAATGGAAACTGCATTTTTAGAATCGAAAATTACGTTCAAAATGTTGAGCTTACTTCCTCAAAGAAAATTCCTTAAATAATTCAGGTGAGAATATATAAGGGCGTAATATGCCATGAGAATTACTTGAGGAACCTTTGTCTATTGACGTTCGTAAGAATGTTATAGCCTTGAACTATTATTAAAGGCAAAGTTTTTTTTACAATCCATCCCTAGATCAAAATTGTGTTCGAAATATGTTTAAACTTACATACTAGACAGGTAGGTGAAAGTATGTAAGACACACGGTTATTTAGTTCAATAAATGCAAGACACACGTTTATTTAGTTATCACAGAGCAAGGTAGCTCTATTGTATGATTGGGCAAGGTCAAAGTCCAACCTTTGATGAAGCATGTAGAGGACTTCCATCTTCAGTCTACAGCCAAGGTGCTCATGAATTGTTCTGCTCTAGTCTCAATTTATAATTTTATATATACGATAAATCTAAGTAGTTTACTCAAGCATGATTTGATTTTTAAAACTTTGTTGATTTTACTAACTTGTCAAGTGTGTTTACAAACTCAATAGTGAATATGGTTGACCTTTGCCACTGAGATATAGTTTGCCGCAGTTTTAAACTGTTTAACCTCAAAAACAAACACATTTAATCGCCCCCATACGGGAAATATAATAACTCTTATTTATTTTATCATCAGATAAGCTTACTGAAGACGAAAAGGTGAAAACATGAACATTAGCGTAGTTGCAGCAATTATATGCAAATGACTGCTTCCTCTGTTTATTCAGCCAGTGTTGCTCGCAGCAGGAAAACCTAACAACCTCTCATGACGTCACTGTGTGTGCTAACCCACACAAGGTTATCAATATTTGTTATTCAGATACTCTCATTGGCTGGACACATTCTAAGCACAAAGTTTCAGAGATACAATGAAGACCACTTAAACCAACTCAAACTCAATAGGTAAAGTATTGTAAAAACCACTACCCGTCAGCTAATCATCTTCTTCCACACCAAAATGAAATCCTCAATGTTGAATACATTTTTACTGAGATTTACTTTTTTTTGTTCTTGTCTACGTCAATGGCATTTTAATTATTCTTATCCTAGGGGTTTGTGGGCATCAAAGAACGCTTTTAGGAAAGCGGTCCAAACCCTTGTGCCTGCGCCGGGACTCGAACCCGCGACCTTGCGTTTTGCAAGCCGTGACTCTACCCACTGAACCACAGACTCAGACAAACTTGTGATGAACAAAGCGTTGGAAGTATACATAGTTTTTAATACCTGTTTTGCATCAACAGCGGTTTTATTCTTTTTTATTCAACAACTCTTGAGTTGAGTGGAAGATAAGGTTTTCCAGAGCACACTTCACCAGTACAATACACATGTTTTCCTTATACAATCCATCTCCTCTTGTTTGCGTTCTCACTGGCATAAATCATTTATACGTACTGGACGGTATTCCCTATACACAACTATCTAAATCTAACAAGAACAGTTCAGCCAACACAAACCTACATCAGCATGTACTCCACACAGATAAGACCCGTCGACGTTTCTAGTGGTCCACCTGCGTTGCGGGTGGTACACGCCGAACTTTGAAGGCAGAGCAGCGTTCATTCCCGTTGGAACAGTCATACGTGAACCTCGTGCTGACTTATACTTTTCAAACCGCCAGGCCGCTAATATTCTCAATTTCATACATTTTCTCTCTTCAAACCCGCGTATCTAATCAAGCACTAACCTTTTATCAACATAAATTCATTCCGGAAGTCATAAAACAGGTGATTTTTAATTTGTTTTATGCCATACCTTGCCTTGGCATTTTTTAATTTTCTTTATGGTGCAAGTAACTTTAAGTTGTAATTATGTTCAACATCATCATCAGCATCACCCCACAGAGGTTCTTCTGCCCTGGATCAGGCGGACGCTGTGAGGCCCTCTTAACCATCAGTGAGCCAGGATATTCAACAACTCAAATTTTCATCAGTTTCTTGCCCTTTCTAAATATTGTGATAAACTGTTATTATTGATTGGTTTTAACTCCATTATTTTACTGCATGCAATCAGCTTCCACTTTCTTAGGGACGTACATTGTGTTTACGTTGTTTTGCCGCTCAAAGATTAACATTGATTTGATACTGTTTCCTTCTTTGTGTTGGTGTGGTACATTTGTTGGTTATATTTACATGCTATTTAAAACTTGCATTCACCATGAATGTTATGGAATAGCATTGTCCAAATGGCTTCTCATGATAATAGTCAACACACAAAACAGTCCACTAAGTCTATAATCCCATTTTGAATTTAAATTATTCGATTGTTTTGACTGGATATATTCGTTTTTTTAAATAAATTTGAAGACAAAATATTTTAAAAATCGGTTGAACTAATCTACCGCTTACCAGCAGTTTCAAATCACTACGCCATCCATTGCTTCTTTTTCAAATAGTACTTAAATTGAATGTTTATTGAAACATGTCACACCAAACAGTGACTTTGATAACAGCTGGAATATTACCAAACAGAATTTAAATACTGTGATCAAATACTTATTATAGATCTATTTTGTATACGAAGTCTATAGTATTTATTACTGAACATATGATTATTATCCAATTATATGCATGTCGAATAGAGAATCCCTCATAGATTCATTTGTTTGACACCGAGTGCGCATGTATAAACCAACGTTTCGTGCAATTTAAGATGCGGTGGTTTTCAACAGCACTCTGGATATAAACCAGATTGCTAGATTGACCGCAAAGAGCCTGACGGAGCTTGACACCATGGAGTCTCACTATCCGCGCCATAAGGATTTCTACCTTTGGGGGGGGCTTTATAAGATCGATGTGTATGTGCCCCGCTAACAGCTACGACCTCCCCGAATTTAGAAAAATGATTGAAGCAGCTGTTTTAATAACTACTTTCAAACACTTTACAAGCTTTGGGAAGCACTCGAATATAGACTTGATGTGTGCCAGAGGACAAATGGTTCTCACTCAAGTGAACATACGATTTTGGTAAAACTGTTTGAGGTTGCTTTTTCATTTTACACATTCATGGCTAAGTTTAATTTAATAGATATTATGGAACAACCAATCACATGTTATTAGGAATTTAGAAAACACGGATTATCATCAGATAAAGTACTGAA
This sequence comes from Matsumurasca onukii, assembly GCA_018831715.1. NCBI lineage: Eukaryota > Metazoa > Arthropoda > Insecta > Hemiptera > Cicadellidae > Matsumurasca > Matsumurasca onukii. Next base: position 74,612,048 of record CM032058.1, on the reverse strand, counting down.
GACGAAAAGGTGAAAACATGGTATTGGCAGTTGCAACAATTAAATGCAAATACTTTAACCTCCTGTTTATTCAGCCAGTATTAACCATAAGGAGAAAACCTAACAACCTCTCATGACGTCACTATTGTGTGCTAAACACCCAAAGGTAATCAATATTTGTTATTCAGATACTCACCTCACTACAGTGGACCCATTTCTAAGCACACAGTTTAGAGATGTGAAGACCACTTAAACCAAGCTCAAACTCAATAGAAAAGTATTGTAAAACCCTACCGGTCAGCTATCATCTTCGTCCACACCAACGAAATCCTCAATGTTAACTACATTTTTACTGGAATTTACTTTTTTTGTTCTTGATACGTCATGGCATTTTAATTATTGTTATCCTACAGGCATCCAAAACGCTTTTGGGAAAGCGGTCCGAACCCTTGTGCTGCGCCCGGGACTCGAACCCGCAACCTTGCGTTTGCAAGCTGTGACTCTCACCCACTGAACACACGAACTCTCAAACCTGTAATGAACAAACGTTGAGGTATACGTAGCTTTGATAATACCTGTTTTGCATCAACAGCGGTTATTCTTTTTTTATTCAAAGCTTAACTCTTGAGTTGAGTGGAAGATAAGGTTTTCAGAGCACACTACCAGTACAATACACATGTTTTCCTTATAAAATCCTTCCCCTTGTTTGCGTTCTCACTGGCATAAATCGACGCACGACACTGGACGGTATTCCCTATACACAACTATCAAATCTAACAAGAACAGTTCAGCCAACACAAACCACCATCAGCATGAACTCCACAGATAAGACCCGTCGACGTTTCTGTTGGTCCACCTGCGTTGCCGGGTGGTACCTAACTTTGAGAGGCAGGCAGCGGTGCATTCCCGTTGGAACAGTCATACGTGAACCTCATTTTTAACTTATGCTTTTCAAACCGCTACAAACGCTAATATTCTGTTGTACATTTTCTCTCTTCAAACCCGCATATCTAGTAACCTTTTAACCTTTATCAACATAAATTCATTCCGTCATAAACAGTGATTTTTTTAAGTGTTTTTATGCCATACCTTGCCCCAGGCATTTTAAATTTTCTTTATGGTGCAAGTAACTTTTAAGTTATGTGTGTTCAGCATCATCATCAGCATCACCCCACAGAAGGTACCTTCAACCTGGATCAGGCGGATTGTGGTATCACCATGCCCATCAGTGACAGAATGTTATTCAACAACTCAGTAGCATTGGTTTTAAATCTTGCTGTTGCATTATTGATTTGGTTTTCTTTCAGCTATTTTTTACTGCATGCAATCGGTTCCCTTCCATAGGGACGTACGTGTTTACGTTGTTTTGCCGCTCAAAGATTAACATTGATTCCCAGTATTGTTTCCTTCTTTATGAATTAGTGCCAATACACATTGTTGAATTATATTTACATGCTATTTAAAACACATTCACTGTGAATGTTATAGGGGAAGTATATTGTCCAAAGCTGGCGCTTCTCATGATAATAGTCAACACACAAAACAGTCCACTAAACACTCTATAATCCATTTGAATTTAAATTTATTCGTATTGTTTTGACTGAATATATTCGTATTTTTTTATAGTCGGAAACACGAGTAGAGCCGGTGAGATATTATTAATTAGGTATTCTGTTTTGAAAGCATTAGTACGTGTTTTGAGCACATGCTTGTTTAGTCCATGCAGATATACCTGCAGATAATTAGTTTTAAAGTAACTAATTTGAATGTAGATTAGATATTATTGAAATATATATAAACACTGTTTTAAGAATTTCGATACTCTCATGCTTGAATCTATTTACAAAACAATTCTCGACTCACCAACGCATTATTCTGAAAGGTAGTTGTGGGACAATTTAAATGACGAAGCTAAACCCTTTTTTAGACAGATAAACGAGGATAACTGGTTGATGTACGTTTCAGAGTTTGTTGAAATCCTTTCTGTGGCTACGTATAACAGTATGCACAATTATTGTAAACAGATACTGAAATGGCGTTTGATATACAGAGTGAGTTAAAATTATGTAGACACACTCAGTTACCTTTTCAATGGATGAGGATAGAAAAATGAAACTCAGGACCCTTTATAGGAAATAAAAGTGAACGTTAAAGTTTCTATCACAACTTTGTTTAATTCTCCAAAAATGGGATTTTCGGAAGGCTGCTCAAAACTTAATAATACGACCTATTAGGTGACAACTCATTTAAAGATCTTAATTAAAGAGAAAGAACAGCAGTGCAAATTATAGCTTTCTATATCAACCTAGTACCAAATGGCAGCTCATTGAAATTATATAATGGCAGCTGCTGCTATTATATAATTACTGGTATATTTTGCAATCCAAGGATTACCTCTTACTATTTCCAAAACCCATGTATTTATTGACTAATAAGATGTAATAGAGCTGTGGATTCCCGAAGAGGTCATTAAAGGTGAAAAGCTATTGCATTTAATACTATTGTTTTTCTTGTCAATGCAATACTACAGATATGTATCTACATATACTAAAGATTAACATATACCGTTTCGAGAATAAAATTAATAACTAAATCAATTAATACTATTACACAAAAAAGAACAATGGAAATACAGTGACCTTTTTGTTTTTCAGACGAACAATCAATTTATCTAATCCTGCCTTATGAAGCAAGTGTCAAGTTCCAGCGTCATCAGTTATCTTCAGCACTTAGTATTTTTCATTGATCTTCCTTTTGTTATTCTAATAAGCTGTAAAAAAAAGCAATACAACTATTTCTTTTACAAAATATTCATAAATGCAGCTTTTATTGTTAAATGCAGCTTTGATGGACAATTAACGTTTAAGCAGAAGAACAACAAGTAAATATTTAAACAAGTTATATACTCGTAGTAACATTATTATATAGAAGGAGGAGTGCAATTCAATTTAATGCTTACAATAGTTTCAAGGTGGTTTCTCTAATTTTTCTATTTACTTGTCAATGTTTAAACATAATTTGCGTTGACACGTATGCATATACAGGGTGTCCTGGAACTCTCTGGGACGATTCATGAAAATTGTTCCTTTGGTTGAGACAAACAAGTTTTACAACATAAACATGGGTTTACAGTGACTACCTTTTCGTCTGTCTATCCTTATGTATTTACAAACCTTTATAACTCAAAATGTATCAAGATGGAAACTTAAGGTTCTTTCACGACTTTGTTTAATTCTTCAAAATGGATTTTGAGGCTGCTCAAAACTTAATAATGACCTATTAGGTGACAACTCATTATAAAGATCTTAATTAAAGAGAAAGAACAGCATGAAAACTATAGTAGCTTCTATATCAACCCAGTACCAATGGTAGCTCATTGAATTATTATATAATGGCAGCTGCTGCTATTATATAATTACTGGTATATTTTGTAATCCAAGGATTACCTCTACTATTTCCAAAACCCATGTATTGACTAATTAGATGTAATAGAGCTGTGGATTCCTGAAGAGGTCATTAGCTATTGCATTTAATACTATTGATTTTCGTCAATGCAATACTACAGATAAGTATCTACATATACTGAAGATTTACATATACCGTTTCGAGAATAAAATTAATAACTATAACAATTAATACTATTACAGAAAAAGAATGGAAATACAGTGACCTTTTGTTTTTTCAGACGAACAATCAATTTATCTAATCCTGCCTTAGCAAGTGTCAAGTTCCAGCGTCATCAGTTATCTTCAGCACTAGTATTTTTCATTGATCTTCCTTTTGTTATTCTAATAAGCCTTAAAAAAGCAATACAACTATTTTTACAAAATATTCATAAATGCAGCTTTTAGTTATTAAATGCAGCTTTAGTGGACGAACAACGAAGTAAAATATTTAAACAAGTTATATACTCGTAGTAACATTATTATATAGAAGGAGGAGTGCAACCCAATTTAATGCTTACAATAGTTTCAAAGGTTTCTCTAATTTTTCTAATTTACTTGTCAATGTTTAAACATAATTTGCGTTGACACGTATGCATATACAGGGTGTCCTGGAACTCTGGGACGATTCATGAAAATTGTTCCTTTGGTTGAGACAAACAAGTTTACAACATAAACATGGGTTTACAGTGACTACCTTTTCGTCTGTCTATCCTTATATTTTTACAAACCTTATAACTCAAAATGTATCAAAGATGGAAACTTAAGGTTCTTTCATTCAGAACCACAATCGTGTTTGTTATTAAATCCATTTAAAAATGGAGGCCATTTATAACCTTTATCGTGGGTTCCACAAAAACTGTTATAACTATAAAAACTACTGAGAGAGGTAACAAGTGACAAATCAACAGATAACACATATATGAGGCACTGCGTTTGACTAACTGGTTACTGTTTACTTTATGTTGAAAAGGAATCAGTTGTTTATTACGTGGCTCCCATTTGTGCCGATAGTTCTGTGCAAACATTTATCATTGAACACAGCTGATTCCATACGTTACAGATAATTATGCTAACAACTATATTCAGTTTCAACAGTTTATGTGATTATTGCATCATTACGAGTATAGTTTTGACGATAGAAGGAAATGTTTTAACTGAACTTCGTTTTGAAAATGTGTAACAAGTTAAGTAGCATAGTTTTGAATTCTGAAGAAAACCAAATACTAACACTGTCATAATCAATATATATTGAAAAAGTTTCCCATATATCATAATTTATCTCTAATAAAATCTTCCTTCATCTATTATAATATATTCTAAAGAGTGTGCCCTTATACCAAGAATGTACCTCCCCCTTCTTACGTACGCACGTTTTCAGATAACATTAGATAACTTATTTACGTGTATTCAAGTAAATAAGTTACTTGACTTTGGAATTCTCCGCATTGAATATAAATAGTCTGGGAACAAATAAATTTATTCAGTCATGAAAAATCGTATGATTTTAATAAATGAACACCTTTGATACAAAGTACGTTTTATATCCTGCGAGTTAAGTAACAGAATTTTACTGACATCTTTGTAATTTATTGTTTTTGAAAGTAGAATTGTAGGACTTGTTTACAAATTTTTCCACTAGGATGTCATTACTGTTTTTGCTGTCACCACTAAAATAATATAAACATTTTAAAGTGTTAATAAAATCAAATTCAATTTGTGATTTTTAAATTTGTGTATACATTTTTAAATATATTCATGTAACTTTTGAAATCAATATACGAAAATTTCTGAAAATATACAAATATAAAGGGATAAAGTAAGTGAATGTTCATGGAATTATATGCGTGTGGTTAAAAGTTGTCAGGTGATCAGCAAACACGGTCTACTCACCAAGACAAAGAAATGTAGTTAATGAGATAAGGTAACTATGTTTGGTGAGACGGGGAGAAAGGTCATTAGAGTCAACAGTTAATGACCTCTTAGTCACGCAACCTGACGAGCCCTAACTGCTGAGTAGAAGCTCTTTTGATTCAACGGATCTTATGCATTTGAATTTTTGGTTATCGATGTTTGAGTTTGGTCAAAAACTGTCAGTGGACTTATCACTACTTCCGAAAGAAAATGATGGTCTAATTTGTATCGACAGCTAGACTTAATTAAAAAATATAAGGACATGTCTAAAACCTGACGAGTGTTCAGGTTGGGCTTTGCCATGATCATATGTCTTTAACTTAGGCACGCGTCTAACTTTTCCATGATCTTATTTACAGCTACTTAACTCTTTTATAACAATTTAGAACTAACCTTCTAGAATGAAATGAGATAGTAAATGAAAAGCAACACAATGTATGAAAAATATCAAACACTTTACTTACTAATAAATGTTCAATAATAGAGAAAATTCTTGAGGTTTCTAAGTTCAAATTATACTACATACACTACTCTTTAACCAACAAATGTTTTTTATCTTGCAGCTTAACTAAATATATAAATATTTGGTTTTTATTGTCTACTCATACGAGCTCGTAATGAAAATGTTGCTAAGCAGACCTTTACTGTGAAAAGGAAATACAGTTTTAAACTTATTTGAACGAAACCCGAATCACACACAAACAAAGCGAAACCAATTCAACCAATACTGAACAATGATTGGTGGTTTCTGTTGCAATTGTCCACATAAAGCAGTTATTGAAAACCAACTCAACTGAAAAGACAGACTCTAAGGCTTTGATTTCTTCATAGCAAAACTTATTACATGACATTTTTAGTTTGTTAAGTGACGAGGTATTTTACTACCAAGACAATCATAATACTGATAATGCAGTGCCTTGGTTTCACAGTTAACAATAGGTAGTTTCAGTAGACTTGCTTTGCATACGCTGTACAGGGAAATTCTGAGTTGCAATCGTTTTCAAATGAGTCGTCAAATGTAAATTTTAATTTAAACTGTTAATTTGTTATTAGAAGAAAATTACGAACATGTAATCAAGGAAAAACAGCAAATACAAAACTATTCAAACTTAACACATTTATAAACAGACTTATCCTAAAATAACAATGAATTTGACGAGTGATATTTGACAAGAATGTACAATAATTATTGTGAAAGGCAATGTTCACTAACTTGAAAGGCTGTCAAAGATTTCCAGTGCTTGTGGCAGACAACTACGCAATTAATTTTGAATATATGTCACAGCTTTAACAAACTGTTTCATTTACAATATGCTTTGAGACTCACTGCAGTGTGTATTTCAACGGAACAGTGTTAAATACAAGACTTTGTACAAAGTGTGCTTTAAATTGTACTGACACAATACAGTAATTGGTTTTCTCAACTCTTTGTGAAATTATTTTCATTATTCCACGGTCATGGACAATTTGTATTTAATATCAACGTTAAAATAAATATTTTGAAATGATTTCTTTATTCGTCAAATTTGATGTAGTATAATAAGTCAATATGGCATGTACAATAATTATGTTATACAATAATATTGCTATTGGCATTACATTAATTGTCGTAACATGTACTAATTATAATGTATCATAATGTAATTTTTACTATGATACTTAATGTTATATGACTATTGTATTTTGACGAACTAACAAAGATGTGCATTAGTGGGGTTTTCAGATATTTAAATTATTATCAATTGTACACGAGTAAATTAGGTGCTACCGTTTCACGTTTATTGTTAAACAATTGTTTTTGAGTAGTTCAGACTGTTATAAGGCCCGACACATTAATCTGAAAATACTGGGTGTAATTAGTTTTCTTACTTAATGGTGATAAAATATAGTAATATTCCAATAAAAAATAAGTATGTTAATATAAGGTTTAGCTTGAATTTGTAAGGTACAACTAGAAATGTGAAAAATAAGCGATGTTTACGAGACAACCAACGACATGTTATGTACTTTAAATTATACTTAAGTATTGAATAACCTGCGTAATCTTTAGTGATTAAGTGGAAGAGAGAACTTAAAAAGTATTAAGCTGACAACTTATAAAGAACATTTCAATTAAATTGTTTAAATAAGTTATTTTACAGCACTAAAGTTATTTAGCGATTTTGTAATCAAAATAATTATTATTATGGTTATACTTTTTGTAAGTTTTAAAATTCATAAATATACCTGAAACATTGTTTCCGGTTTCAAAAACCATAATTTATAGATAAAACATAAACGCATGCTACAAAGAAAGTGGGTTTTCGAAGTAATACAGGAAATCAATACTTTATCATATCAAAAGCTGTTCATGTATTTAGAAACAAAAAATATTAAAAAACTATATGATTGGTTGAGTCGGTCAAACTGCCGCCCACAGTTTAAAACAATATTAAGAGAGTATTATTTGATCAGTAAGCTATACACTCGGAGGCGTAGGTGGCTTTGTGTTCTCAAACTGAACGAGCTGTAGTGTTATTAAAACCGACCACTCGTTGCTACCTGTTTTGCACCTTACCAGTTCAGCGGTGTTTTAATTCTAAAATTAATAGTTTTCTTTTTAGATTGACTTATATTGACTAAATTTAAATATTAGATTTCTATGCCATTTATGTGATGAAATAACAGCTCTTTTGACCTTAGAAATCAGAGTTTAGCTTTAAGATTTACGCTTTAAACATCGGCTGTAAAACAAAATGTTTCGGCCCGGCCTTAGAAGTTTCAAGGTGTGAGGCTGTTGAATGTTTACCAAGGGTAGAGTTTATATTTTTAAATTAAAACTTATAACAGAGAGGATAACTAACCATAAATGCAAGTACAATATTTAGGTGTACTACGATATTATGAAATGAAGTTTGTTGACTGATAACACACGCTTGTCCATAACCATCTTGCCACAACTTCACCGCATAGATAGTTTACTCGGGCCTGCAATGACAAATTATATATATTTTAAACATTTATAAATTATTACTACGACCAAAAGCGTTGAATAATTTAAATGTGACACATCATATGCGAATTTTAAATTAGATGAATAGTTTTATCGTTATCCTAGATATATACTCATACTACGTCAATGTGTAACGTCTTTCACACTTAAAACTTCATGAAATTGATATAATATGAATAATATATCCAACAAATTTACTACATCTGTCTATTGCAAAGTTCCACGGCGTCAGAAAGCCACGACTTCAACATTTGTCAATGTTTTAATATCCGCATTGTCAGTTGTTGAGTCTGTTGTTTAATCTTTCACTGGAATTGGAAAATACTTTCTGCTTGTAAATAGCTTTGGAGGTTTTCTGTTTTCATCATTACAATTATTATCATGTCATGATGAATTATTCTAATATGAAATAATCTACATAATAAATGGTTGTTTACTTGGCACCACAAGTAACTGTGGTACTAGCAAAATAGAAGGACAAAAAAGCTAACGGTTTAAACGAATATCTCAGGAAACAGCTTCTCATTGTAATTTCAAAATACTCGTAACGGAACATTACCACAAATAATTCAATAGTAAATGTTATATTTTTAATTTTTTTTATTAAGTACATAGTTTCATTAGTGAAGTGATTAAATCTACAATAAATATGAAAGTTTAACAAATGCAATGCATCCTAATTGGCAGCCGTAGACTTGAGCTATGCAGACTACTAGTACTAATCTTAAATTACTAAACCACAAAAACCACACTTTTTACAAATTCTATTTCAAAAGTTCGTTTATCAAACTGAAAGTTTACTTATCAAGTTATAAGCTATCACAACGGAATTTAAATATCATTAAATATTTACATAATACATATACTGTATACTTAATAGGCATACGTTTTACTACGAGGTCATCCAAACAGTCAAAAACTTTGCTTAGCAGCATCAGTGCATCAGCCCCTCAATCACTATATTCATAGTGTTTTAATACACCAAGTGTGTTTTAGCACCAAGCATCTGAAAAAAGGAATTTTTTTGTTTTATAGTTTAGATAAGCACAGGGATTCAATAGAATTTTTCGGGAAAATTTAATTTACAGAGGAGTATTGAATGATTTTGAAATCCATCCAATTTGTAACTTTTCGTCTCCTTGTTTTTTATTTGAAACTATTACTAATTAATTTCACAGGAGATACTATGTGCGTGAAAATGTTTGTTTAAGTTTAATTATGATACCGAATGCAACACTTTAGTGAAGAATAGCGCTTCACGTATCGCGTAATTTCAACACAAGCACTACAAGGATGTTCATTGTAATTTAATTTCAACCCAATTCTAATACGTTTGTACAATCTTTTGAATATTGTACATCGTATAATTAATAATTATTTAAATGCACGAACAGTATTTTAGTTCTAAATAAAAACATAGTTTTAACGGTAACGTTATGACTGAATAGTTGACAGTGTCTTCCCTTAAAATCCTAGTGAATATAAAATATACAAGTTTTAAAAGAATCTTTGTAAAAACTTATATATTTTATATTCATTAAATTTAATCCTTTCGTTAAGTTCAGAAATGTTTTATAATAAGGATAATAACACTAATATGTATGGTTTTCATTAAATAATACCTTAAAACTGTTAGGTAATGAAGTTAAGAAACCAAGAACTTTACCTGCAGTAGTTCATAAAGTTTTGTTTACATTGGTTCACATACGGCTAGGTTGATTGTTAACCCTGTTATTCTGTTAACCCTGAATACACAACAAACATTTTGTTTGATATGGGTGGTTCTAGCAAGGCCTTCACGGAGCCCGGACTTGATCTAAATAATTTTATGTGGGAAAATATCAAAAATGTTGTTTTATCTGAACACTTTAAAAGTAAGAATCTCTGATGTAATTTATACTTTGTCTAGGGAAATTTTTGGGCTTCTATAGACGAGTGTTACGACGTATGTGTAGCAACTAATAATGGAAATATCGAAATGTATGAACAATTTAAACAAAACTTCTTAGGATATTCCAAAGACATTAATTTTGTTATTTCATCTTTTGTAGTTTCTTTGTTATTTACCATAAAAACCACACAATTATTTTATGGACACCCTACATACTATAACTGGGTTGAGAAGCAAACACAACAGTTACCATTAAGTCACTAAATCATTCAAGGTTATTTAGAAGTGGACTAGGAAGGTCAAGGAACATTTAACTCCAGCAGGTAGAGGTAGATTCACAAATCTCTCGATGTGTTAACAGGCCTAAGCAAACAGTTTAACGCTGGTGTGTGCAAACAAAAGTAATCAAACACGGAACTTTAACAGTCGAGAACAAACATTAGCCAACATCTGTCAGTCGCTTGCGATACCCGCTAACTTCGTTCTGTCACTCTTACCAACTTTACAATCTGTTTTCAAAGATGACAATCTGTCCTAGAGTACTTTTCTTCATTTGTAGGTCTAATATAGGTATACCAAATGATTCATCTATGAAACTTTTTTATCTCCAGTAAATAGCACTCAGATGCTCAGGAAAAATAACGTAAAATTTTAATACAAAATATACCTAGATCTGTAGATCATAGGTTCAGATCTCGATGTTTTGGCATGCATAGGAAGCCAATTAGTTCATGTCATAGATCATTGGAGAAACTAGTTAATTTACATTACTGTGAAAACCTACCTACAGATTACTTTTTTTGCCTTATTGGAAGCTGCTCTTACCTTTCGGCATATCAGCTTTTTATTTTGCTGACTTAGTATCACCTGTGGTTTGTGTTAGCTCTGCCGGTTGGTTTTGTTAGATGTTAGTAGTGGTTCATCATAGCTTTCTTTCCTTCTTCAACCTTCATGAAGGCTTTAAACCCAAGCTACTCTCTGCCCACAAGACTTTTAACTCTTCTAGTGCCTCCTTGTCTCTAAAAAGAAGAACATTCCAGGGTTTGTGGTTGTTTGTGAGGTCTTGTCATGAAAGATGTTCCTCAGGTCCTCCTGGTAACTGCACTCCAATAGGGCATGCCAAGCTGTATCAAGATCTCCACAATCGGTATCCACCTACAGATTACTGAGTTGGAAAATAAACCGTGGTTATTAAAGCTAGAACTTCAGATATTTACGAATCACCCTAAATTTGGTTTATAAATGCATCACAGCCAATTCCGATAATTAATCTTGGTTCAAAATTAGCTATGCTAAGAGATAATAGTAATTCTTTTCAAGAAATAACACAGAAAACTCACCGCACGACATTGAAAACTCAATACAAGCCACAGAGAACTTAGTTTATGTATTGCACGACCCCATGCCCTCCATTGGCTTTGCATAAATAGGGATTGTTGAGTTTCTCTGTTACAGTTGGTTATCCTGCTACTCACCTGTTGGCCGTCTGTTGCTTTCAGCCAACCATTCTGATAGCAGCTGTCACCGGTCGGTTGCGTTTGGTTTCTCTGGTTGCTGATTATTTCTTAAAGCTTTTTTGTTTGTTCTTTTGTAATGTTTTTTATGCCTATGTCATGCCTGGATTCATTTATAACCTCGATCCATCAGCAGTTGGTTACTTTAAATAAGGTAATAACTAAACCTCACTATTCTTGAGATTTATTACTTAGCAAATAAGGTAATATCTCACCAATCCAATGATAGTAATTATAATAACTATTTCCCTTCGGCCGAACTGTAAAACATTTGGTACTCTGCTTAAATTGTTTTAATTTAATGCGGCTAAAAAAATAACGAATAAAAATGTGGCCTTGAAAAATGCACAAAAACAAGAATGAGCACAGCAGAAATAAACACTCTATTCCTAAAGTCAAATTAACGACAAAATTTGTCTATTGTCAAAAAATAATTCTTGTGTTTTTAACGTTCACCGTGTAAACAACCAATAATTTAAAATATTTATCTATTTGACTAGTTAATAGTTTTATAGCTTTGGAGCCAAAAATGTCTACCTTAAGTTTGTAGTTTTTCAGAGCACAGTAGTTAAATTGAGTTTATGGAAACCCAAACTTTACCAACGTTTAGAATAACTTGCATAATTAGCGGAGCCCTAGGTGTGTAGTTGCGAGATTCTAGTTCGGCGAAACTACGTCCCTTTAGGATGAATTATTAATGTATAAATTGTTACTGGTGTATTATAGGAATAAATTTAACCAAGTCCCCGAAAACACGGGTGGTTAGTATTTAACAATAAAGAACTTTTAAATATTACCTACTACGATGTATGAAATATACGAACAATCGAACTTAAAATGTGTGCGCAGTTTTATCGACTGTTTTGTAACATTCAAATTTAAATAAAACATATTTCAAATTCGTTTTACAACTGAGAACAAACACTACGGTTTAAGAAATGGTTGAAGTTAGTTCATCTACCTTGAAGAAGCCACATTTAATTTAGGCTCAAAGAGAACAAAAACAAGGTAACTTTCCCAAACAAAACTTAATTAGATCCCAATTGGAAGTTTTCATCTTTCATTACACTTTCATCTAACAATTCTGTTGTTCCATTATCACAGTTGTTCTTTTAGTTGCTGGTTTTATTATATGGTTATATTATAACACGTTAAGGATTTAATAATGTCCCCTTTGCTGTATAACCTGTTATTTATTATAGTATGCGATATAATGAATATACAGTATACATTTTCTCTATGTCCTGTGGTTTTCAGGACAAATATTTCGTTCAAGCTATAAACAGTACCAAATAGTTATCCGTTATCAATACCGAAACTTGAAGAAAAAATGAGTGGACTGAACCTGGACTCGAACCCGGGTCTCTCACTTGCCGGGTGAGTATGCTGACCACTACACCGTCTGTCCCACCTATTTGTAACTTCAAATTTACAGGAGTAGGCTACTTAAATCTGCATGTTTATCCAAAACATGTGACTGTCAATAGCGACTTTAAATAAACAAGCTGAAAATATTACAAACAAATTTTAAATACTATGTTACTACCTACTTATTATAAATCTTAATTTGTATAGGCCCTACACGCTAAATAGCTAATTTATTACTAACGACATGTGAAGACAAAATGTGTGGATCGAACCCCTCTTATTTGCCGGGTGATTATACTGACCACTACACCGTCCGGCCCACCTATTTATACCTTCAAATTGAAAGGTTCTTCCATCTGAATGTTTATCCGAAACACGTGACTGTCAGTAGCGACAGCTATCCGTTTGTAAGTTAAGAAAAATACAACACGTAAAACGAAACTACACACTGCCGACTTGCAGCTAAGCACTTGAGCTTTGAAAACTTAATCGAATTTACTTTGCAATTTGTTACTCTAATTCACTCCTCACAGTTTGGCTTAGCTTTGGCCTTCGGCCTCAGGCTTACGTGGTCCTTACCACGGGCGCTAAGTCTACGCTCTTAGCCTCGCTTCGGCCTTCAGCTTCGTCTTACGTGTTTTTCAACTGCAGGTTATACACACAACACATTTCGAATATCATTAAAATAGAACTACTCATTCCGCTGTTGAAAACGGCGAAAATCCAATATTTTAAAGTTTTTAAACGAATTGATGGATTTTCATAATAATGGGTAATTAAAAACAATAAAATATATGTTGATTTCAAATGTCATTATAATTAACATTTATGGTTTTAAACAAGTTTTGTTGAAAAGTTCCCCCACCCCAATAGGGTTTTGGTAATAGTGATAATGCTGGTTAACAAACTTAACTGACATATTTATAAAAGGAACATTTGTACCAAATATGGTGAAAATCGGCCAAAGAATGGGACCTGTAGAGATGATACATATGTATACATATACCAATACTGTATACGTTTGTAAAGAGTGTAAAAATACTCAACACGTGTTCTGGGGCTCAGGATCGGTGCTCATTTCTTGGTCCCGAGCTTGGGTCTTACCATGCTGACGGTGGATATCTCATTTATCCAAAGGAAATTCGATAAAAACGTGTTTTAACATAACTTTAACCTCAACTACCATTTTAACGTACAACACAGCAAACTCCTTAGTTATGTGATTTGTTTAATGAATTGGAGGAACAGGAGTACATAAATCAGTAAGGTATTGGCATTTATCAGCTGACAAGGGCAGTTAGCCACACCTGACTACCCACCGGAGTAATTGCTCCAAACAACACAGCCGCTCATCTCGCTTTTGTCTCTTTACTTATTTGAATATGTATTTTAAATGTTATTTTGACTTTTAGATGAAGAAACAAAGACTATTAGTTATTTATGGTTGAAAATGTAGTTAAATGAAAACTGAAACAGCTTTGTGTTTCTACATATACTGCTTTTAGAACAAATATTTCGTTCAAGCTATAAACAGTACCAAATAGTTATCCGTTATCAATACCGAAACTTGAAGAAAAAATGAGTGGACTGAACCTGACTCGAACCCGGGTCTCTCACTTGCCGGGTGAGTATGCTGACCACTACACCGTCTGTCCCACCTATTTGTAACTTCAAATTTACAGGAGTAGGCTACTAAATCTGCATGTTTATCCAAAACATGTGACTGTCAATAGCGACTTTAAATCAACAAGCTGAAAATATTACAAACAAATTTTAAATACTATGTTACTACCTACTTATTATAAATCTTAATTTGTATAGGCCCTACACGCTAAATAGCTAATTTATTACTAACGACATGTGAAGACAAAATGTGTGGATCGAACCCCTCTTATTTGCCGGGTGATTATACTGACCACTACACCGTCCGGCCCACCTATTTATACCTTCAAATTGAAAGGTTCTTCCATCTGAATGTTTATCCGAAACACGTGACTGTCAGTAGCGACAGCTATCCGTTTGTAAGTTAAGAAAAATACAACACGTAAAACGAAACTACACACTGCCGACTTGCAGCTAAGCACTTGAGCTTTGAAAAACTTAATCGAATTTCCTTTGCAATTTGTTACTCTAATTCACTCCGCTCACAGTTTGGCTTAGCTTTGGCCTTCGGCCTCAGGCTTACGTGGTCCTTTACCACGGGCGCTAAAAGTCTACGCTCTTAGCCTCGCTTCGGCCTTCAGCTTGAGTCTTACGTGTTCTTCAACTGCAGGTTATATTACAAACAACACATTTCGAATATAATTAAAATAGAACTACTCATTCCGCTGTTGAAAACGGCGAAAATCCACATTTTTAGCCAGTTTTTTAAACGAATTGATGGATTTTCATAATAATGGGTAATTAATTAAAAACAATAAAATATATGTTGATTTCAAATGTCATTATAATTAACATTTATGGTTTTTAAACAAGTTTTGTTGAAAAGTCTCCCCCACCCCAATAGGGGGGTTTTGGTAGTGTGATAATGCTGGTTAACAAACTTAACTGACATATTTATAAAAGGAACATTTGTACCAAATATGGTGAAAATCGGCCAAAGAATGGGACCTGTAGAGATGATACATATGTATACATATACCAATACTTGTACGTTTGTAAAGAGTCTGTGTAAAAAATACTCAACACGTGTTCTGGGGCTCAGGATCGGTGCTCATTTCTTGGTCCCGAGCTTGGGTCTTACCATGCTGACGGCATGGATATCTCATTTATCCAAAGGAAATTCGATAAAAACGTGTTTTAACATAACTTTAACCTCAACTACCATTTTAACGTACAACACAGCAAACTCCTTAGTTATGTGATTTGTTTAATGAATTGGAGGAACAGGAGTACATAAATCAGTAAGGTATTGGCATTTATCAGCTGACAAGGGCAGTTAGCCACACCTGACTACCCACCGGAGTAATTGCTCCAAACAACACAGCCGCTCATCTCGCTTTTGTCTCTTTACTTATTTGAATATGTATTTTAAATGTTATTTTGACTTTTAGTTGAAGAAAACAAAGACTATAAGTTATTTATGGTTGAAAATGTAGTTAAATGAAAAACTGAAACAGCTTTGTGTTTCTACATATACTGCTTTTAGAACTGAACAATTTTGTTGCAAACTGAATGCTTTTGATTTAAGAGTCATAATACCGTGATATACTAGTTAAAACCATTGGAACGTTTAACTCTTTTACGATTTTTCGGCCTCCAGATTACTGAACCTCAATATAATAGGAGGTAAATTTATATGTATAAGTCAGTTATAGTAATCTTGAACGTTGCTGAATTGATTGTGACGTACACTTTTCAACCTCTCATATTGGGGTCATCTTCAGGCACACAAAGACGTGATTATTGGTGGTACATATAATCGCCGTGGCGGATTGGTATTGCGCGCGACTCCGGAGCTCATCACTCCTGTGACGCGGGTGTGATCCCCACAGTCACCACTTACAATTTGTAATGTGACTAATACTGTGACGCTATGTAAAGGTCGAGGTTGAGTGGTAGAGAGGACTTTGTAGTCCTAACTTTGCCTCGTTAAACAAGACAAACTTTACCTTTACTCGTAGGTGTTCTGGCATGGGAAGGTAATACCACAGACTAGAGACTCTCTCTACAGAGTCCGTTAGTCTATGGTAATACTCTACATTTTAATGTAACCCTATAAGAAAAGTCACATAAGGTTAGGTCTGGTCACTTTGGAGACCTTCGCACCCAAATTTGTGATGTGATGGTGCTCTGATTATTAATAAAACGTTCAACTTAAAAATTTCTTTGTTTGTGTCTTTCCTCCTCTGCACCACTTAAAAAAATTAACCCTCCATACTTCTTCCCCTTCCTGTCCTCCCTATCTCCAAAATTACTCGACATCCTGAACTAGTTTCTCACCTTCTGTGTTCGATATTGGCAAGCGTTGTTGTGTTTTCACGCACTCGCCGTGTGTTGTTGACCTACACCTATGCAGCTGCCCTTGGCGGTGTTGCGTGTTGTGACGTCACGAGCGACACTAGCGCTGTGCGCGGAGGGTGGCGCAACTACTCAGTGCACCGCCCGTCGAGACGGTCCGCACCCTTTAGTTCAGTCGGTGCGCTCCGGTCCTACCCTTACCTCGGTGCGTGCGTGGCCGTGCGCGCGTTCAACATAGTGTAGTTCTGAACGTGATGGAGTCTTTGGAAGTATTTTAGTGACTTTTGTAATTTTTTGACGTGTATTTGAGGTAAGTAATTTTTATTGCTTGTGAAGTTTTGTATACTTACTAAATATTAAGATAATATATTTAACATGCTCATATTTTGGTAAATGTATGTTTATTTTAAATTGGAAAAATCATATAAAAGTAAGACAATTATTTTTGTAAAATAGGGATAACTAAAGATAGTTGCGCCTTAGTTTTCACGTACCTATATGACATATGTCAAAGCATGCAACAGAATTAAAATTATTGGTCGTGAACCATATGGCTTTGAGTACAGTTTCCCAATGCACATTTTAAACTTGTTTTTTTTTAATATTAGTAACTTATTTAATCTGATGTTTAATGATTAAATTTTTCCGTGTAAAAATAAAACTGTAGAAGGAAATAATAAAAAACTATACAATAAAATAATGTGAAGATTTGGGGATGAAAATGTATTAAGTCATCACGTTCAGGTAATTTTATATTAGACTAACGGACTTGTTAGGCTATAACTTGTATTTGTAATGACCAGCTTGTTAGGTATATTTCGACCTAGATATTGTTATTGTATTTTTTAGTGTTTTTTACGTTACAGTGTTAGTAATGTTTAAAACGTAATTGTTCCAAAACTAGACATATGAACCATCGTTTGTTTTTAGTAAAATGGCCGTGTAGACGCTATTTTCAAAGGTTTTCCGTAATAATAGTATATTTTGTTTTCTATTATAATAATAAACAATACTTACATTCGTTTAGTTTAAAGCTTAGTAAGCTTTACATGCAGGTCAAGTCAAAATATATCTAAATATTTACATTTACAGATTAATAATCTGTTTAAACCTTTAATAGTATAGTATACAATCCAAACAGTTTTCTTTATAGTTTAATTCGATTGGATAGTAACTATACGAACTTGTAGTTTAATTCAAATAGTTGCAAGCATTTACATTTTTAATCATGGTTAGTTACATTTTACTACTCATTTTATATTCCCAAGGATTAAGTTATCTATGGAGAGTATAATATAACCAATTGTACCTTGTACTTTAAACAATGTTATTTTTTTAGCTAGGATATATTAAAGGTTTGAAAAGGTTCTAAAAATGACATTGTTTAAAAGATAATATTTCTGAAAATAGCTTCGAAAGGTAATAGTCGTCGAACTACTCTGCTGTTTTTATAAAAGAAACTCAAAGAGAAATGTATATAAACCATATATTAGGTTCTTAAGTGAAACCCTTTGATACAAGCTAAAGTAACGGACGAGGGGAAGTCAAGGACGTTAATGAGGTAAGATTTAAAAAGTACACTTTTGAAAAAAATGACAAAGGACAATTTTTGCCATCGTACGTGCAGTATTAAGAGATAAACTTTCACTTAGTGCTTAGTATTACTTTATAAATACTTTTAAAGTAAGTTATGCTTTAAAACAGTAGTCTGGCTTGTAAAATTTAGAAGACACAGCTTTGCAATGCTGGTTTATTATAGTTTAAGTAATTAGATTAAAAGCAAACTCATTGAAACGGCTAATATACCTGCAACATAAAGATTATCAACATGATTCTTTTGTTCATTCGGAGTAAAAGATTATCAAAATAAACGTTTTGTTTCCAGAAAAGAAATTATTATAGCACGCCGTTTATATGCCAAAATAGTTGTGCACGAAACAAAACTCTGCTTTTACATAATAATACCATAAAACATATGTTTTCTGGAAATTTACATTTATTGACCATTACAAAAAATGCAAATTCAACTTTATCCGTTGAAAGAATGTTTGTAGAACAACATTTTTAGGGCTGAATTGGGTTGAGTTTAAGAGTCCCCATTTGTGGCACAGTTAATAGTTGAGACTGTCACCTTATAGAAACAATAAAACTAAGACAAATTACAACCATGGAATAAGGACAACCCTTAAACAGTTTGTAACATAACCTTGATGCCCAATATCGATTGGAAAGTACGATACATCTAACATATTGTAAAGTTATAATTCCGAATAGCTTAATCTAAATACACCTGTGATTGGGATACGCAACTGATACATTGTACTTATCAAGTCACTGGTGGGTTTCCATGTTAAATGTTGACATGTCTGAGCGTTATTTAAAAGGTTGACACTTTCAATTCCGTACAAATATAAACTCTGACAACCAAATAAAAACAAATTTTATGTTTTCTTTTTGAGCTATTTTTATTCCAAAATGCTCACAATCTAAAACGTGTAATTGTTTAATATTTTAGGGCGTAGCTAATTAACGAGTGGTACGTCATTGTAAAATTAAACTACCCAGAAATCTCGTACTTGACTTTTTATTCTCTTGTAAGTCACGTTTAAATTACAGTTGACTGATCTTTCTCATCAGTAGAGTAAATACAAGTAGTTTGTTTGCATGTTTAGCTCTGTTGTAATAGTTTTAAATATGCATTAAATTGATAGTCACGTACCTATATAACTGTTTTAAGATAAAATATATTTTGTATTTAACCGGATTTCAGCCTAATACGTCTGACAAAACCTGTCTATTCACATATTAGGCACAGTTACTAAATTATTATTATTATACACCCTTATTGGCCATTTAATAACAATAGACACAACGATAAAACAATTACAGAAAACCTGAGCTGAGAGTAGTTGAACAAGAATAAATAATTATATTAAAAATAATAAAATTATAAAGAATTATTTGGTTGTTGGTTTTTGTATAACACAATACTTATTTTCAAAAGAAAATCTACGGTCATATGCAAATAATAAGCAGTAACAGAAGTTAGGAACGCTTTATTCACCCCCTTAGTCACCACAGTCAATGGAGTGCTTGGGAAGGAGTTCCAGACCCTGCTCGAGTGGTTGCTGAGAGACTCTCAGAGAAGTGGCACAAACCCTACAGTGTAATCATGAACTGGGTCCGTGTTAAAACCACTTGTGCGACTTTAAAGGCTACCAGTATGTGCCTCAGAAGATCCAGAAGGAAGTGGAGAAGCCAGAGAGTTTGTAGACGGAGCAGGAGTTTCCTCCTTTTATAGAAAAATTTTACAATGTGGTTAATTTATTTTTATTTCTTTCATTTTACGTATTTTATTATTTCTATACTTTTTTATATTTCTATAATTTTTTGTATTATTTTGTATGTAGCTCTCTTAACTAACAACAAATCAATTATTAAGTCTTTATGAAACTCTTGAGTCATGCGAAAGTAGGAACAATTTAATGGATCGCGTCATTATAGGAGGGAACGAAATGGACAGGAATCACAAAACGGGCATTTATGACGGATGCACCTTTATTCACAAAGTGTTTGATTGGAATGTTAGTTAGATGAAAGGTACTACTAAAAGAAATTCCTTGGACTGATGAAAGAAAAAGAACCCATCCGAAAGGATGAAGCAAGCCTGAGCACAAAGAAAAGCCAACTTTTAAGAGTGACGCTATCGTACGAGTGGTTTTACATAATATGTGAATAAAAATAATAACAACAATAAATGTGTCTTTTTCTTTTAGCTTTGCCAACATTAAGCTAGTACGGCTTTAGTCCTGATTGTTTCTATTGCTATTGAAAATCTAAAGACAAATTTTGTCCAAAAGCAAAAATATAATTCTGAAATCAAAATGTATTTAACTTTTAGCATTAGTATGCTCTAAGTAGCTGCCACAATTCTAGAGTATAAATTTTCTCTAGTGAACATTTTATTTTTAATTACTTTTATAATACTTTACTTTAAAGTAGACTTCTAGTTATATCAGTTACATGTAACGTAACTATCGAGGGATTTTAAAGTACTTCTTTCGCTTTACAGATAGGATTAAAAAAGAAATATATCCAGATTTTGTTGTATCGAGGTTTGTTATATCAAGGTTCCACATTATATGTATTCCACTTTGTTTTGAATTATTTCATCAAATGCATATTTGTCAACTGACTTACGGCCACGCGATATTGGACATTTTACTGTTTAATGTACTCACTGCTTGAAAAATAAAAGTTAAAAAGTAGCCCTTCTTTCTCGTGTAGTTTTATTAAAACACTGTTGTGTATAATTAAAAATGGGAACCTTATAAATGGAGATAATACCTTCGGATGTGAACTCAAACGGACTAAGCTGTGTCTAAAAAGGTATAGCAAACTGTCAACCTGGCAACAATCTTAAATATTGGTCACGCTATTCTTAAATCAACTATTTGTAGCCATAATATTCCTCAACGTAGTCCTTGAGTATTCCTGATCAGCTAACATCTCAAACATTCAGAATTACATTAACGAAGCTACAATTCAGTATTGACAAGACAACGGACTGCTATTACACTAAACCACGGAAACACGAAAGTTCGATTGTTGGAATCATATATCTTGTGAAGGGGAGACGAACATTTTGCCGCTAGAACCTAATATCAAGCTGGGATACTTGAGGATTTCATCAATTTCCTATTACCCTACATTTCTATACGTCCTTCCAACCTGAAACGAATATTTCGTTGTAAGCTACGAGTCCTCAATATCTTTTGATACATCTGGGGTATTGTGATCGTGTCAGATAAAGAAGCGACCTCCCACTCGTTATCAATTTCTGGCCATTTAATTGTATTTTGTCCAACAATTGAACACTATTATAAATTTTACGTGTTTAGTTGCATAAGACGTTGCTAATAGTTATCACTTGGCAACGTCCAATACAGGGGTCAGCTATAATTGTCTTCACTAAACTGTGACTGTCAAACTAACAAACTGTGACTGTTTTTCATCATTAACACAGAGTTACTAAACTTAGCTATAGTTAAAATCTCTAGAGCCAACGTTATTACTAACACAATAATATATAGGTAGTAGGTTTGAAAACCATGTTGACAAGTTATGAAAGAATGACAACATAATGTTGTAATGCTAGCAACATGAGTTGAGCAGGTAATGCTCATCTAACTTACTTAGGTTCACCTAGATACGAGACAAAACTAATCTTCCAGTAGTTTATCTTACTCACCTTGGTACGTGTAAGTTATACAGAGTAGAATGGTATGAACAGTAAAGAACAGAGTACATGTTCAAAGTCCTGTTGAATTGATAAAGTAAGACATAAGACATCCACGTGTTTATATGTGTATACTGAGAGAAGAAATAGAGTAAACAAGTTCTCCCTCCACCTTCAGTTCATTTCCGCCATCTGCTCCAAAACTTAGTATTTATATGTACACTTTGACACACTTCAAAAGATTTGCTCAAAGTAAATTTTTACATGGTTGGGACGAGAGAAGGGTTGTCCTATCACTGAATTTAAGTTTAAAGTGCATAGCTGCATTCTGTATTTCTAATGATAACCTCTTTGTGCTCTGTAATTTTAGGACCATCAAACTAACAAACCACACTAACACCACTATCAAAGACTCTATGCTCAGATAATTACGGTGTCTGAGTCTGTTTTTGATAGATTGAAAGACATTCATCCAGTTCAAATGTATCAATTTTTTCACAAATGTATACGAGTAAACAGCTTTGAAAACAAAGAGTCGGTCGCCAGATGACGTTCAATTTATCTAGAGTATGTCAACCATACATTGTTGAATATCTCTAACAATACAAAACCAAGCTTGCAACTAAAATTTGAGTTTGAAACTAGTTTTCTGTGTTTTAAGTACAAAAGTAAAAAATGCAGCTTCATAATTATATTAAACTGTTATGACCTTCAAACTAAAAACTTACGTGGTAGGTAAATATTCTGATAAGTTTTGACTTACCCTCAAACCCCAATCTTTTGAGTGGAAGGCAAAATCCCATTAAACAGTAGCTTTTTAAGCCAAACCAACGTCATAGAACACGTAAATAAAATTAATATGATTTAAATTCAAACAAGAAATAGAAGTAAAAATAAATAAATAATAGTTTATAAAAATATTCCACCATAAACCATTGAAGACCAAAATACAGTAGAAAGTAGATACTTGTGTATCTTTTCTTATGATGTAAATACTCAGCGTTGTCTTGTAATATGAAACCATCAAATCAGTCTTTTTCTCACTAAGGATCAAACGAGGATCAAAACCAACCTAATATTCACAGAAAGTAAAAGTTTAACTTAAGCCCGTCATTGTTCAGGTTTCAAAACAGCTGTTTTCAAGTAAAACATGTTCTGGTAGCTGTGTCGAGGTAAATGTGATCCATCTCATGTAAGGGTCAGATTACCTGCCTAACGTTTTCAAGTTGAGTGAACAGTCTGTAAGGTTTCACAGGGCTAATTAAGATTAGAGGGTGGCTCTTTTATCCTCTCTCAGGGTTTTAACCAAAAAGATTATGTGACTAAAATTCATTCGTCGCTTCCTCAACTCCAAAAGCTGTAAAGGGCGCTTAAGTGTTGCCTTTGAGTTGTGTTGGCAACAGTTGCAAATAAAATGTCAAAAGTTACAAAAAGCTCATTTTTGAATTACAAATTCAAAATTTATTTAATAAGCGTATTATTAAAATTATTTTTAAGATGTTTGATTACTCTTTTCTATTATAAAATAACTGTTGTTTTATTTACTAGCGGATATTTTTATAAACAGGTAGTACAATGCATAATTAATACAAATAACCAAAGAAAACCGATGTTTTGAACGTCGTTGTTCGTACATTCATTTCCCTAATACCAGCTTTGATTAACATGTTCAAAGCAAAATATTCTCGTAGTTATTTTATTTAGTCTATTAAAATATGCTTTTAGTTTTCAAAGCTTGGGATTGAAAACACTTTATAGATTGTCAACAAACACTGTACAACGCGTCTTATATTATAAAGAGTCATGTTAACTTGAGTTCACTATAAATTTTAAATTTATCATGCATACTTTACGTTCTTTTTAACTTAGATAAATGTTGTTAAACTCATTATTACGAACTAGTAAAACAAATACGCACTTCAAAGTTACACTTTTACAACAACTCAACAATTAAATTAAACAAACAAAATAGTAATGAGCTTGAAAACAGTTACGTAATGTTAAACCAAACATTTACTAGCACATATCCTTTGACATCTGTACCATTGTTTATCTCTAAATACAATGGACGTAGTGCAAAATGAAAACATTACTGTTGTGGCGAGAGGGAAATATTTGTACTGTGCAGTTGGCAGCAGTTCGCTCACTTATAACACAGCACACCAGACACCAGTGTTGCCACCTTCTTTTTGCTCTGCAAGTGCTGTTTTATTGTTTCGTTAAATGCAAGAGCTCTTGTACTAGAATAAACACAAACGATTATACCGTACTTCAGCTGCTCTCTTGTATTTGATTGTTATTGTTGTTTCAGCTTTGTACAACCTTTTGCTTTTACTTTGATTTTTATTATTACTTAAGACGTATTACATTTGATCACTAGATAAGTAAAACCTTTCGGTAGAAGCTTTTGTTTAATGTCTGTGGCGCAGCTGAATCGGGGAATTGTTGAGGATAAAAAGAAACTTTTATGAGTGCTGATATTCTGCTCGTATGCAAATACACATGATACCGAGGCAAAACGCCTAGAGGAAAACCACATTCTGTAGGAATAAGATTACATAGCCATGACTGGTGGGTCGAAGGTTTTCTTAACTCTTTAACGTTTTTTAACGATCATTCATATTCTAAATCGAAAATTATTTTATGTAAAATTGTGAAATACCTCATTAATTTAAAATACTGACTTTATAACCAATCCATATTAGCTTATTCAAGCAGTATCGGCTTAAAATCAATACTATCAGGGTTCAATCGGGAGCAAAGTAGAGTATTACATAGTAGTTTGGGACTCAATAAACATGAAAGCTGGTGAATGCGAACAAGTTATTGGTTTACACAATCTTAGTGCAAAACACAGTATACAGGGATCCCGTGCCCAGTAGTTACGGGGTCGAACTTCACCAGGTGATTCATCAAGACAAAATTACACACAATTTCCTCATAACACATAGTCCTATCTCAGTTGGTTTTCCGTCCGTCTGTCTGTGTTTTTACTAAATAACCTTTATGTCCGAGGTAGAATAACGTATAAACTCAAAACTTTGTACACTGGTTATAATAATCAAACTAATCATTCAAACAATAAATTTGAATAATTATCACTTCCGGTTTCAAAATGGTGGCTTTACTAAGTTTTCTCAGCTTAATAACTCAACACGCTTAGACTTGACGGTAAAAATACAATGTATAACAAAACGTGGAAAATATTTTTACATACATATTAGGACCAAGTTTGTTGTTCCGAGATAATTAATAACGGAGAAATTTAGGCGCACTCTTTTCTGAGCGCACTCTTTTTTTACATATGTTTATTAAATGTAAATAAAGGAGTGCGCTCAGGAAAACCTATATGTACTACTTTACGGAAAACCATTATTATTTATGACAGTACAACAAACATAGTCTTAAAATGTTTGTAAAAACATTTGCCACGTTTTACTATACGTGTGCTTTTACTGCAAAGTTTCAGAGCTTTGAGCAATCAAGCTGTTTTCAACTACAATAACAAACGTGAAAGGTTTTAGGTTTATTACTTAATCTAGCTCGGAGATAAAAATTATTTAGTGAACAAGTTTTTTTGAACTCTCTGGACTGTGAACGTGCTTTGTAGAATTGTATGTTGGCTTAAGACAAAAACATTTCACTGGACAATCTACATTTGTTTAATTTGGCCGCTCACCATTTTATAGTTTCACCAATGACGCAAAGAACATTTTTTATTTCGACTCGTTAGATTGTAATATTTGAGCTAATGTTTATTTAAAGATTGCAATAAATCGGAGTAAAAATCCACTTTCCATATACTTTTTTTAATGACAAATATTTCTTGAAAATCCTCTGAGGAAAACATAAAACCCTATAACGTAAACCCATAGAGTTTTTCCAAGAACTACTTTTCATTCAATTGAAATTCTAATTGAAATGTGGTATTTTAAACCTGATTTCTTGTAATCATTAACAGGTACAAAAAACGAGTCGAGATATAAAGTTGTCTTTACGTCGTTGAACTTGTGTTATAGTTCCCTTTATTTTGGAATGCCACAAAGGGAGAAATTGTAATAAAATATTTGGGGGGCCTTTCTTCCACCACGGATTTTTGGGTTAGGGTTGGGTGACGCAAAGGTCGTCAAAACAATCTTTAAGATTCAATCCTAACCTAAAGAGTTTTTAATATTTTATTTTTTCGTAATGTATTTAAAACTCATCGTGTATAAAAATATATCGAGTTTAAAGAAAGTCAGATGTAAGTACTCGGAGATAAGAAATAATTTGTAAAAATTAAAAACCTAGTGGCAAGTGGATTCACAGATATAACAACAACTGTATTTTCACTTTTCCCTGAAAACGTCTTTAAAAAAATCGTTTCACTCACGTGCAATTTGTGCGATCAGCAACAAATTAAGTCATGCTGATGTTCAATTCCTTGATTTATAAACACTCAAACGCAAATTCAACTCATGAAAATGATTGTATAAAAAAAAATCCTTTTCTCTCTACAATATATTGAAGGGAAGAGTAATGAGATGGAAGGAATTAGCCGGTAACGCGTCGTGTCCCAGTCGTACCTGTAACATAGACCGATGTTTTCTGCCAATTAGTGTTAATTTATGCTCCCAACAATGACGTGGCTTATCGCTTCTCTCCCCTGCTGAAACTGTACACGGTTCAACTATCCGATTACTTCCCGTGCTTTTATAACCCAAGTTTAAGCTGGAGTGTGATTGTTTTGTATATGAAATGTACATGGGTAGGATAGTTTCGATTCCTCTTTATTACTAATAAAGATAACGGTTTTTATACTAATTGAAACCAAATCTCATTAAGAGTTCACCTTAGCGAGGTTACAATGTACAGACCCGCAATAATCCGATATACGCCGACACCTTTAAAATAAAGCAAAATATTTGCTTTAGTTTTAAAGTCAAGAGTTTTATTTACTTGCGTAAAAGGAATTTCTTTCATTTTGTTATGCTTTTTAAGTGTGCAAAATTGAGTTGAAAAGCGGTAAAACTTGGACAGTTTCAAAGTTTATTTGTGAAGCTATTGAGCAACTTATGAGGAGTCGGGTTCTATACACGTATTTGAAAAATCCTCTTGTTTTAAATTATATAATGTTTGTTAATTTTAAAGGTGAAAAACAGGTTTCCGTATGCCCTTGCAAACGCTTGGTTTGACAGTCAGGCCGCATCAGATGAGAGGAGGTCAGCTGGTTAGCTAGTTGTTGCAATAAGTGTTTCTTTAACACGTTCGAGTTAAGATACAAGTTAAAAGTTCACAATTATGATATTTCAGTGGACTCGACTAGAAGAGTCATAAAACTGTGTGGTGTGTGTGCTCTAAAGCTGTTCTGTTCTCAGATGGCTGGGGGACGACAGGTCGTGCTCTATCTACACTGCGGTGTCAGTCTCGCTCTGTGCCTCTCAGCGCACATGTCTCTCCACGGTGAGTTCGCCTCAGATATATGTGAAAATATACACTCTATTTGGCAGAATATTTTCCACCACTGCAGCTTTACAAAATAAAACGTATTCTTGAATTTAGACTAATTAAAGTAAAAGTGGAAATTGAGTCTTAAAATGTGCGATTCAAAAACTATTAATGTAGTTTATTTAAATTGGTATGGCTAATGGCCTGAGTTTTTGATAAATATAATATATTTAATGAAATTATCTGAAATTGGTCTGAAAAGGTTCACCTCTGATTGAAATCTGAACAAGAGAAAATTGGTTTAATTTTAACGAGGAAATATTCATTGTTACATGCAACGTGAAACCTACCACGTGAATAACTCTGTCAGGCCCTAAAAATTACTTTTTCGGGCCGAAATACGACCAGGATGTAAGATGGAGTAACGAGTCATAATTACTGGATGTTGTTCAAAACGTAAATAGACATGCATTTGTTTGTCCATAATTTCAAATTGGTATTTATTGGGCAGTTTAGGGTATTATTATTAGGTACTAGTACCCACACTATTTTGAAAAAAAGTAGCAATTAAAGCTAATAAACAATAACACTTTCTTTCGATTGAGATATAAAGCCTGATTTTAGAATCACCGAACTAGTGGATGAATTGTTTGTACTTAGAGTTTTCTTACGGGAGGTATCCAATTTGCCGATTCTTAAGATGTAGCCGTTGAACAACTGTAATATTGTCCAATTATAGCCGAGGCAAATTTAAAATGAACTTCTGGTTGTTAAAAATTTATTATATTGTCAATTGTAAGTTTTGAAGTTACTAAACCTTTTTAAAAACTTTACCCTTAGTTGTTAAATTATGAAAGTTGTGAAATATTTTGTTTCCATACTGTTGACAGATTAGTAACGAATTTTCTACAGTTTTAAGTAACGACTTAGCTGATAAGGTTTCTTGAGAGTTCTTAGAAATTGTAAATTCCCGATTCAAATTTAGCTTTAGGGTTTTATTTTCAGTGACTGATCATCAATCGGAATTTTCGGAAACCTATTCAAAAAATTCAGGTCCAATATATTTTTAAGGATAATTTATTTTCAAACCTGGTATGTTAGCAACTTCTATTTTGTACTATCCTGCGCAAAGTATGTCAAGATATCTTTATGTGTTTATGGTTATGTGTATTTTGGCCATTCCATTACGTGCTTTTATTACTTGATATAAGTAATAATAACTATTTTAAGTAATATCCAGCCCGACACGCAGCTGAGTGCTAAAGCACCACTGGCATGAGTGAATCGAATGTTCTGTTACGACGAGTGTTACGAGGCTGTGAGCGTAGTAAAACCCAGCCATACTCTCTAGCTTCAACCCATTTAACGTTTTCGTTTTGAGAACTTTTCTGATAATATTATAAAAGGCACGACACTTTTATTTACTCTAAAGTAAAAACAATTTCATTATGAATGTTGTACAAACCTGCCATATAGTATTATGGTTCATCGTCGTTAAATGCTCTTCTACCAATTGAATGGTAACGAAATAACACACAAAAAATCCACTTTATTTAAACATTATAAAATAATGACGGTTTTATTAGACAGTCGTAGGAATCGAGATGAATACACAAGTGGCGGGGATGAATTGAAACCAGTAATTCTGAATAGGGAAATGTTGAATATTTAATACTCTCATTAGCGGTTTACCAACATCTCATCGCCGGATCATTTTCCAGTTTGTCAACCGACATTCACTCACAAACATTACATTTACTGACGTCAACCACTGATGTTGACATTTACCTATGTAAAACCACTTTAGTTCAAAATGTTGAATTAACAAAATATTAAATTTCAAAACTATATTTTTCGAAACGCTTTGCAATTAAATCGTTTAAGCGATCTATATTATTATCACTTAGATAATTTTGAGAACGTAGATTTTGAGCTGAGCTTTAGAAGATAAAGCTTCTATCTAGTATACACCCGTTATATTTCACATCTTATTTAAGCAATGATGTATCATCTCCATTAATTTAAAATTTTGAACAAGTCAGCACAAAACCCTTTTATAAATGGTTTTAAATTCGTTCAATTAGATTTTTAGTTATTATTTGTATTAGACAAACTAGACACAAAAGTTAAATGTCGCACAGGTTTGAGCTACAGAGCAGTTTATTTGTAGAAAACAGAAAGGTTTAACGTTATCTACATTATTATATCGTGTGCATTCGTATCTACTATCTATCATGTATATTCAAAGCCCTGTTGTTCAAATTTAATCTTTAAGCTTGTTAAACAGAGCTATTATTGTACCTTTTATCGAATTTTCTTTGGAAAAATGAAATATTCATGGCGATAGCATGGTCAGACCCAGACTTTGGACCGTAAAATGAGCACCGGTCCTGACCCCCCAGAATTTTTGAGCGTTTTACGAGACTTTATATACTTATGTTTACGCGTATGTGTGTACTCTCCACAGGTCGCATTATGTCCAATTTTCATGAAATTTGGCAAAACGTTCTTTTGTAGTTATCTTGATCAAGCCAGAAAAACGGGCTACCGGGACCTTTTTTTCGGAGAGGTGTTGTCCAAATAGTTGTTTTAATTATCTAAAAACAGTAAGTTTCATCTGATTTTGTCGTAATTTGAAATACATATATATTTTTAAGGTATCCACCAATGTACCAAAAGTTATGAAAACTCATTAAATCGTTGCAAAATCGCGGCCAAAGCCTTTTCGAGGATTTTTGCTATAACAGCGTTATTATTAGTCCAATTTCAATAAATATTAAATACGTTTTACCTTCAAGATACGTACCTAAACCAACTTGTAGTAAAAGAACACGAAAGTCTGAGGCCGTAGTTGACGGTTTGATGATGAAATGGGTGTTAAGAAAGTCTCCGTTTAACTCGTTTGCTCGTTACCCCCACTTGTAAGCAGTTTCGGCTTCAGTTATGGCTCGGTTTCTTGATATATGTTACTGTAATATATTATGAAGTAGTTATGTATATTTTTGTAATCAGCTTTTCCAATATTATTTAAAATTAATCAAGTGTTTTATAAACAACAAACACTTCAATGTTATCAGTTTATTAAAATAATTATTTGTATTTAACAGTATATCATTACACAACGGTGGCTAGTGGCTAGTGGAAATGAACTATAAAATCACCCACCTTTAAACCTGTTGACAACATAAAGGAAGATTGCAATTATAAACTAAGATTTGAACGGTAAACTAAATAAACTGGAGTTAATAACAAACCAGATTTGAAAATCTTCTCTTTCAAAGTTTCTGTCAGTTCCGATCCATAATCAGTCACCAAAGTTAAAATGAAATTATTACTTTCTTGGATTCTTACTTCAAAGCTCCAACCCACTTTTTAATCTAAAAAGTATATTTATTGAGTACTTTTAATTGACCTTATCAAAACTTCAAACAATTGACTAATGAACTTAGGGCTACTGATCTAAACTGCAGTTAATCGGTACCAAATTTAAACAAATGGCGAGATACATTTTTAGGAGCCACCTAACTTTATTTCCCTGGTAATAACAGTTCAAATTTGGCACTTCATTACATGTATGAAAAATACTTGACAATATATAGCACTCATCACTACAAATGGACAGTCAAGGACAATACACCTATTTTTACACTTAAAGACACATTCTAAATATGAAAGAGAGAGTGAAAAGCACTCCCAAAGAGTGAAAATCGAAACACTGTGTAATGAAAGTGGCTGGGTTTTAATACCCAAAAGATTGAAATTTCACTCTTTCTGAGTAGCTTTCACTCCTCCACTTTTAAGTGCAACGAAATATAAACTACCAGAATGTTATTTCTCAGGTTTGATAACATGGAAATCGGTTTATAGGTGGAACACTGCTCAACACCATTTTACTGGAGCATTTTACCAGTGACAATACTTATAGCCATGTCCTTGTGTCAACTCAATAATCCTTTACTGCCCACCCTGTATATACTCTTTATAACAAATACCTCATAGAATTTTATTTGCAACAAAATAAATAACTTGATTTGGATTTTAATTACAGTAGTAATGCTTCAGAATGAGTAGACACGTTTACTTAAGTACTTTATCAAAATGTGTTAAACTGAATCAGTTTTTCTTTGCTTTGGTTCACTTACTGTCAAAATATTTCATAACACGTTTTATATTTTTCAACCGCCAATCGATTTTAAATCGGACGTGACAATATGAAACCCGTATGTCTCTGCTTGTTCTCTTGATTAACGCACAAACATGAGTTTTGAATCTGAATGACCATAATAACAACAGCATGAAATTAATTTAATAATTTAACTTTACAGAGAGGAAGCACCAGTTCGACGACGACGAGGACGGCAACGGAACCTCTTTGTTTGACCTTCTCAAGGGCAACCCTTTGCATGAAGTCAGCGGCTACTGGGTCTTCAACGAGTCAGACATCTCCAAGTACGAAGACGTGGACCTTTCAAAACTCTTCCGTAAGTGTTTTTCAGACGTGTAATGGTTTTCAACTCTTGCATGGTCAAAACATTTCTCAAACTCACTGTCTCTCTCCCTATTTACTGAATATTTATTAAATTTATTTTGACAAAAACAACACCTCTACATCAATCTAACGGCTACTAAGAGAAATACTGGAAGACACTATTCACCTCTGTATAAGCGTACTGGCCGATAACTATAGTGGCCTCCACTAATGCCTGCTAGAACTGCAAGCCCCAACTGACCACTTGTACAAAGACCTTATATTTCAGTAGAAATTTTATAAAACGTAAAAACATGTATATACATGTTTTGATAAATACCAATAGTTGGATGTCTAGTAACTAATTGGTCCTATATTACCTCTTTTAAAACTCTTAAAAGTATAGTTCTGACAGGTACAAAAAACATAGATATTTACAGCTACATTTCAAACGAACAGCAAATGGATGTTTTACAGATAAAAAGGAAAATAAAACGAATTCATACGATCATACGAGTTTACTTTACTAAAGCTAAGCACCTCAATAAACATAGCCTAAATGATAATAACCTAAAACATTTATGGGAGTTTCATAATTACGAATTTTTTATTAATGAGCTGTTTCAATAATTGTTTTCCATTTATTTAAGGATTACATGAAAATTTAAATTAATTAACTGTGAATAGAAATTCCAAAAGTTGGAAAACGGTAGCTAGCATTCCATTGTGTGCTTCACCAGAATTTAATTAAGATTCAAGGGTTGAACGAATAATAGATTTCATCAACGGAGATCCTGTGTAAACCCATTCAAGTGCCCTTAACTACGATCAACAAGGCATTGTTACAGTTTAAGTAATAATAGTACAAAAACAAGGGGAGAAATTAAAGTCAAGACGCTTAACTATAGACGCTATAGTAAATTCTATCGACCTCACTATTATATTGTGGTCATCACTATTCCTGGAGTGCCTTTTTGACCAGTTTTCGACCCTCGTGAATACTCTACAAGTCACATTTTGTGACTAACTTTCCCGAAATTTAATAAGAAACCTAATCATAGTTTCCCAGATTATATTTCGGATGGATAGCCTCTTAATATTAACACTTTAGACATTTTACAGTTTTTGATCAACATATTGGTGTAACTCCGTATACACTAGCAGCTGAA
The DNA here is from genome assembly GCA_018831715.1 of Matsumurasca onukii. Classification (NCBI taxonomy): domain Eukaryota; kingdom Metazoa; phylum Arthropoda; class Insecta; order Hemiptera; family Cicadellidae; genus Matsumurasca; species Matsumurasca onukii. Next base: position 74,578,684 of record CM032058.1, on the reverse strand, counting down.
ACTGTATAGTGACAGTAATGCATTGATGTCTGATTTCTGATAAATTGACCCAAAAAACTGTCTCAAATTAACAACCGTCACACCGTTTAACAACGAAATTAAACCAGCTTGCCGTAACAAGAGGTAGCTCAAGCATAACATAACTGAAACAAGCTTGTTAAGAGTATTTGCACTTGCTTGCAGTCAGCAAACTAACTTTCACAAGTCATCAACAGCTGTCATCAGACAGTCGTTATCGTGCTTGTGTCAGGCATATTACAACAATAAACATATAGAATCAAAACAAGCATGCCAAGCTTGATGCAACTACACGAGGTTCGAGATATTAGTTGATACTTGCAGGCCGGTGTGATGATAGTTGTGAACCTTATTGCAATCAACCAACGAGTTTCTATACAAAGACGATGTTATGGTAGGTAAGTAATGACATATGGCTAAGGCAGGAACAAAGTTGAGACAGTCCACGCACAGAATGCGCTGTGAGGGAATCCTTTTAAGGGTCTCAAGTTGCGCAAGATCGGTTCTGCTCGGAGATCGAACGCTTTTGTCATCCTTTAGTTATTGAAAATGGACAAGTCGAGCATGTGGAGTCGAAGGGAAGAGAGACGCAGCGTATTCTATGCGTTGACTGCCTCAGCCGTGTGTCATCTATGTGTTATCTACCTACCGTAACATTGCCTTTGCTTCAGATAGTAAAAGCATCAACCAAACGGAAAGTTTGGAAACAGGAACTATTAGAATAGGTTTTTGATAGGAAAAACCATTTCATGGCCCGAGCTTTTCAAAATGTTTGTGGCCATGAAGAATTTGTGAACGATTTGTCCGACCTTCAAGCTTCCTCCAGGAAGATAGAGTTAGATTCTCACTTGAACGGACTAATGTTGTGGAAGCGTAGTCCGGATTTAGAAAAATAAAACAATTGCGAGTTTAAATTCATACAAACATTTAACACCTTTAACAAAACACTTCCGAATGTTCTATAAGCTCATTGAGCGCAGCAATATCCAAAGATCAATACGAAACCAACTCTGAACTCAAAGGGGGAACACAGTTGATTTCAGAATCAAACGCTTATTTAGGATTATCTAGATACAAAGCGTAATATGGTTGACATCGAGATCGCTTGGAGCACTTTGTACAAGCGTTATACTCGTAATATGAATTCACAAACGTCGTATGCATGATACATATGTTTGTCAAGCTTTGAGATCACAAAAACATTTCATTTAATATTACAGTAACGTTAATAACTAGCGTTATAAACGCTAATTTCTCCAAAGCTGTTTTCCTCTTTACATATGGATTAATTACAGTGTAAACTACTTTCGCAAAGTAGTTTTCAACTGTTTACTAACAAACTAAAACTCCTAAGCAGCATTAGGTTTGTTTGTTCCACTCGAGTCACGAGCTAAAGTAGTCATCACGTTTTAGTAAAATTAACAACCGATGGTTGTACTTAAGCAAATTGGTTTGTGTTTGCTTTATGTAAACAACCAAACTGGAGCACGGTAAAATTACCTTGCTAATAGCTAATGAAAGGTTATGAATGCAGAATGTTGGATTGTAAACTTATGTGGTTTGTTATAATTTGAAATAAAATCTTTGGATGAACCTCAATAAAAACTGTGTTTAATTACACAAACGAGATGATTCGACTATTCTACGATTATTATCATCAGTAATAGAATAAAAAACAACAATAAATTATACATGCACACACAAGAAAAACAAACCTTTTCATCACATTTTTCATATACATATTCATTTCACTTTTCTCGTATTGATTCTGATTATCATAGCTCTATTGTAGATAGTACTTATTTGTGCAAGTAAAAACCATTTTACTATGTTTTATTTGCATGATTTAATTTAAAACTATAAAAGCATAGCCTTTAACTGTCCTATATCATTTAGACAGCTACAATGTGTGGATAAGAGAGAGCGAGATAGAGAGAGAGAAACTGGCGTTTTGTAGTAGTTTCGTGGCTTTAGGTTCCAGAAACAAGATATATACCAGCTCCTGTCTCCTTCAACAACGAAAAAAAGTTCCCTCTTGTTTTACTTTATGTAAATAGTTATTTTACATCCACGCTTACGTTGACATTTCGTATATTAATAGTACAATATATTGTGAATTTCGGGGATGTGCGGTTAGTTTCATTTATATACTATACAAAGAAAATTTAATAAATACATTTACATTGCGTAATTATTACGCAAGACTCAATCAAAATCAGGGCAAATTAATGTTTTATTGGAAAAAAAGGAAGTTAGCTTCTTACTTACAAATATTTTAATAATGTCATGACACATTTTTTTAACATGATCTAGTTGACATGGCAATGGAGAAAGGACCTGTCACATGAGTCGTAAACTGTATTTGATTAGAAATTACTAAGCCATACAATAATTAAATAAATCTAATATCTGAACACTAAACAAAATATCGTCAGTTAAGATTTAACGACAATGTTTTAAAATACAAGCCGTAGCTACGTTTGGTTGATCAGCATGTTGAGATCAGGTTTGAGAACAAAATATCGTCAAATGCAATGAAAGGTTGAGCCTGGTCCACAGGTTGTCTTCAAATTTTATTAGTAACAAATGGAAGTTAAAGTAATTTTGTCAACTTTTGCTTTGATAAATGCTGAACATGATGTTAATTCGTTACTATTGCAGAGTTGCCGGGCATGAAAGGCAATGCTATAGACCCACCAACTAGCACCAAGTCCACCCGACCCACCACCAAGAGGCCGACACCAACAACCTTGGCGCCCACCACTCCTGGCACCCAACTGCCAGTGTTTGACACCAACGTGGTCACCAACGTGTCAGCTCCTCTTGGTGGCACCGCTTACCTCCACTGTAGAGTGCGCCACCTTACCGCCAGGACGGTGAGTTGACATTTCGTATATTAATACTAAATATATTGTGAATTTCAGGGATCAGCGGTTATTTTCAGTTAACATAGCTTCTACTATTCAGCATATAACTTTACATTACAAGTTACATTACAAGTTACAAAACTACAAACAAGTACAGTAGTTAAAGTTACAAGTACTTTTAATGTACAACTCGTATTTGTATATATTTCTAAATAAATCTAGTTTTAAGTTTAAAGTTTACAAAAGTCTTTGCCCACGTAAAGGGCATATTCTACCACATTTAGATTACATATTGCTCATTAAAATTTATCAAATTAAATATGTTAATTTCATAATTTTTCCACTCACGTGCTTCTAAAACAATTCAGTCACTAGGGCTGCAACTCATGAGACTAATTTATTACGACCAGATTGTTGTTCGATATTAATTATAAATTCGTTGTTTTCCATTAGGATCTCGATGGGCAGAAATAATGTCATTAACCATGTCCACTAATGTACACGCGTAATCCAATTAAGCAGAGATAAACTAATTGATTTGCCCGTAAATAGAAAATGTGGCTACAATTATTAGTATTGGTTTTATACAAGGTGAGTTAAAAGTATGGATACTTTCTTTTAAATGTTAAATGGATAAAGATAAAAAAATTAAACTAAGAATACCTTTTTAGGAAATAAAATTGAACTTTTTTGTTATAATTACAACTTTTCCATTTCCCCGAAATGGGGGTTTTGGGGGACAGACCCGTTGAGTAACAACTTGTTTTAAACGAAGGTTCTTGCTAAATACGAAACAAAGTTATACATTCTTTTAGGATTTACATTATACAATCAGTTTGTAACTATTCTCTTGACTGTGATATGAAAAACCTATACGATTAACGAATATCTCTAGCCAGTTCCAGAGCTGCATCACCTTTATTTGACAATTTAATGAGTCTGTTATAAATATTAAACTTTCCTTTTGAACAATACGTCAATCAAGGATACATTTTGAAACTTTCTTCCCCAGAGTATGATGACTGGGGTCAGTGTGACCTAGAAAACTTCAACATCCAAGCTCATATGTCCGACCATAAAGTTTCACTGCGACTTTTGCAATTTCATGACAATAATGTTAACACTAATTTCCCCTAATTCCGCCTTTAAAAAAGCTGAATTTTTATTGATAATAAAACTAGTTTCAACTAACCCGCACGAACCTGCGCCAACCAACTGAGTTGGTGTTATTAATGTATAATAGGTGCGCCAAAAAACCTGACGTGTTCTTTAATAAGTCAGCTGTTATGCTAGCTAGAGTCTTGATTGTTGCAGTAAACGATTGATTTTGTTATGCTATTTTTATGTCAAGACAAACTAACAATCATGGATCACCAGTGGTTGGCGCTACATCGTCCTTTTGTTGTTAAAACTGTATTAAAAATCAACGAGTCTATTATCTTATTTCAACGAATGCTTCGCGTTCATTTCGACGTAGGCCGTCATTGAGCGATTCTTCGAAGGTGCACTGTCAGGGTTGGTGGCCTATCACGACGTCGTCGTTGACGTCAGACGTAGAGCGCCTACTTTGAATTGTTTATGGCGCCATTGTCACCACACGGCCGCCGCTAGAGTCGTTGGTGCCATAAGAAACAATATAAAGCAGGCGTTTACGTCTGACGTCCAACGACTGACGTTGAACGTTAGACGTTCCAGCCACACCAGTGACAATGCACCTTGACACGATTATGACTTCCTGCTGCCAATTTCCAAAATACAACTTCTGCTCTGAAGACCAAACCAAGGAGTCAGTCCTGTTCAGTTTGTACACTGGAAAAATATCGAAACTGTTCAGCGGGTGTGCTGCAAAGTCCCAATCGTTCTGATCGAAGGCAATCTATGGTTCTGGCGATTTCTGATTCTTCCTCCCTTCGTGTGACTGTTAGCACTAGAAATAATTATCTAAACAGCAAAGTGTTTGTTTTTTAAACCCCAAACCATCCCTTAACTATAATAGTCTATACGAGAAGATTTTACTGCATTCCTCATAAAGTGATACGAAAGGTAACTGCAAATATGCGGAAAAATGGAAAGCCTATTTAGAGGTTGCGGGGCATTACTTTTATTATTTACTACTTTTTTCATAGATGAAAATCGCTTGGTAGTGTTAACATATTAAATGTATTAAATAAATAAAATATTACTTTGTCACTAACGTATTTGTGACAAACCGTCAGTTTTTTGCGCCCCCAGTATTTGCTTCTCGTCTTTTAGTAGTTCCAAGAAATACCACACCTGTTTTCCTGTCAAGTTATTTATATCACTATTTTAATTTTGTCTCTTAAAACGAAGTATAGAATTTATTGTCCTTAGTTATATTGATATGTTTTAGAACGTATTTGAAATAACCTTGCAGAACTAAAAAATAACACACGGCTTTTCGCTTTAACACTTTTAATCAAAATTATGGAACATGGTTGAAATCAAAATACTGTTTCCACAAATTGAGTAACACAAATTTTATGGTTGGTTATTTAGACATCACATATTAATAAAAAATCCTTTTGCTACAAGGCAAAAGTTGCAAGAGTCTGAGCAGGAGACTTACATCTCACGCCATTTTGTGGTGCTGGCCTAGCTTGTAGCTTTTACACAGTTTTGATATTTATTTCTATGGACACAATAAAACACTGTGTACTGTGTTTGCAACTTAGACACAATTATTCTAAGCTCATAAACACGTTGTTTTTGTACATTTCTTCGTTGAATACTTGATAAAACTTGTTAGGATTCAAAAAATTATTCATTGCCTAAAAGTTTTTAAAGCAATCTCAAGTCTCAAGATACAACAGCTATTAAAGATGTACCATAGTTACTATAACTTTACACTAAAGTGTACATTTGCCTGTAGGTGTCCTGGGTGCGGCGGAGAGACTGGCACATCTTGAGTTCAGGACTGATGACGTACACTAACGATGACCGCTTCACCGTGCTCCACGCTGATAACTCGGAGGATTGGCATTTGCAGATCAAGTTTGTGCAGAAGCGAGACAACGGCACTTACGAGTGTCAGGTGCGTACTATCTGAGATAGAATAAGAAAACATGGAATAAGAAAATATGTATTCCATGAGCGTGAGATTATTTTCCATACAAGGATTTGGCTGGAATCACTAGCCATCGTGTCAGGTAGTGATGGCCAGCACAGACTAAACAAGTAGTGGATTTAACAATGACAGTCAGTTCTTATCTAACACTCATAAATGGACGATACTACTGCAGCACTTGATATCTGCTGTACACTTCTTATCATGCTTATACCGTATATAATATGACTGTATCAATTTTTGTTTGGTTATTTTGTTGTTGTTTATTCTTAATGCTTAGAAGAACTAAGACGGAGAAAATTTTAGTAGTACAACTTTACAATGGAATTAGGTTAGTTGAAAATTTGCCTCAACAAATACTCGTAGAACCAAACTAAACGAGGTTCCGTAGGAAAGTTTTCGAACGTGATAACCGCAACAGTTGAGAGATTTAAGGACAAACAATCTGTTATTCTGTTCGGAGAATATATCGAACCGGATGAATAACGTAGTGTAGGAAGGAGTGTGGGGAGGAAATGTTTTGATTTATTTCAGAATGTCAAACATTCAGTGAACTCACATTACACACTAAGTTCGTATGTTATTTTGGTGAGCTTTTTGTCGATACCAGTATGATACATTTGCTGTGTGAAGTTTTTACTTATCTATAAAGTAATAACTCTGGAACGACAAGTTTGTTGATTTACTTACATCCGTTTGTCTTAGTTTCATAAAGTACAGTATATGATTGTGTATTACATAAAAAACATGAAATTATTTGTATACTATAATTAGCAAAGTATGAGATCTTAGCTTACATTTTCCCCTAATTAGCTTTTTAGAGAGGATAATTTGTCAATGGTACGTAAAATATTGTACTTTTATTGTTTTCCGAATAAATCTTTTAAATTTGAACAAAGGCGTTTTACAGTACAGACGAGTTTATGTCACATTACTGGGAGACCACAGAAACCACTGACTTACAATAGGGCTAGAGTGGAACAATTCGAATGAATAAGTGAGAGTGAATGAACATAATGTATGTTTAAACGGGACTTCGTTGTCAGTTTGAAAGGACCATTTTAGTGTAAATATCAATGGAGATTGCATAATATATGTCCATATTCCTTTTGCAATGTACTATTTATTTATCATTGAACTTATCCTCAGTTTAAAAGTATTTAAACTTGAGTTACATTGTTTAGGGTGTGTCAGATAATAATAGTTCAAATAAAAAATGTTTATGCACAGAAGGAACACTGTTGAAAATATACATTACAAGATTCCGTCGAAGAATGAAAATTACGTTTAAATTACCTGGCGGAATGAAGCTTTCTAAAACTTTGATGTGGTTAAACTATCCAATTTAAGTTTCTCTTCTCTTCTGAACTACTTTTCTAAATTGAGGGAAACTTCAATAAATCTCTCTAGTTTGTTTTCTCAGTTAATTCTCAAGTTGGAAAAACCTCTCCTCTCTCGTCTTTGCCCGTTTTATCAACTTCTCATACTATGCCAAGAAAACTACAACGGGCTAAAAGCTATAATTATATGAAGTATATTAAAACATAAATTAATACACTTCTTATCAGACAAATTTCGTAAGTTCGTCTCGTTAGTAGTAATAATTAAGTTTAATAAAAGTAAGTAATACATTTTTTATACAGAAAGATTGTATTTATGTTTGTTTAGGTTTCTACAGGAGTTGGAACTATTTCACACTACTACCACCTACACGTGGTCACCCTTACGCGTATATAGAAGGGAACGGAGAGTACCACATTGGAGAAGGCAGTACGATCAACCTCGTGTATCGTCGAAAATGTAAGTCTTAAAGCGTGTTTGACATAAATTATTTAACTTCTGAATCGAGCTAGTTGTAATACATCTACTTATGTTTGGGATTCTAGTAGATGCATATGTCTTACAACTAAAGAAGCCAACCGGTTGATGTAAAGATAATCACAAATCGGTGATTAATACAGCATATACTGGATAGTTGACTACGTATACAATTAGAAATAACGACCAGGAAATTCTTCTTTAATTAGCTAATGGACACTAGTTGATTAGTTTCTCTCGAAAGTTGGATAAACAGTTTAAATTTAATGGTTTGTATGCATTACGTAAATCTAAGGTTTGCTATGCTACATATTAATGTATCATTAATGCACATTTCACTGTTGACTATTGTGCTAATTAATTGATCTTGTCTGAAAAGCTCTCTAATAAAAGGTAAATATTGTAGGCTGTGTAAATTCAAGCCCAAGACCAAGCTTTAAATATAACCAAACCCGTAACGAACTGTGACTCTCATCTGTGTATTCAGTTTTTCCTTTATGTGTCATTGAAAGTAATGCCATAAACACGCAGGAACACTTTTTAAGTCATGTATCACTTCTTTGCTTTGATCTTGGAGTTTAATGTTTTAGTAATATGAATGAACAATTTCCAATAAGAGGAGCAATCTTAAACTGTAGGTACTAAAACGTATTAATAGAAAACTGTACAAAATACCTGGCAAAGAAAACTATGCACCAAAAGCTGCGTAAAAATATGAACAATAAATTTGAAAACTAACGAAACAATCATTAACATGTTGGCTGAAAATGGCCCCTTTCAGATAAATAATAATAGTAAAAACAGCATAAATTACATATTTAAATTTAAAGATAAACACTTAGAAGTACACTTCACTATCAGGCTCTCGCGGTCGGTGTTAAAACTATACTCTCCTTCTTCCAATCCAAACTGCGTGTACACATCTATCACTGAAGATGAAATGCCACAGGGAGACCGAAATAGTTAGGAACTAGATTAGATTAGGAGTAGAGCTCAATTATATTTATAAGCAAACAAATTGTACACGTTCAAAAACAAACAAAAGGCGTAAATGTAAATCAGACACAAATAGCAAAGATACTAAAAACCGAAACTTTCTTAGTGTTCATTAAAAGACCAATTTTTACTAAATCAAATGACTCAAACCTGTTTACTTTGATTTCGTGTCCAGAGTCCGTCTCCTCCGCAGTACGTGTTCTGGTACCACAACGACCGGATGATCAACTACGACACTGAGAGAGGGGGAGTGACTGTCAGCACTGAAGTGACTGGGGAGAACACACAGAGTACTGTCATAGTGAACCACGCTACATCAGCTGACTCGGGCAACTACACGTGTAGAGCCCCCAACTCAGCACAGGACACAATATTCGTCTTCGTCTCTAAAGGTAGTTTGAGTGTGTTATAGTGGGAGAACAACTTTTCGGGGAGTTTACTTAACTATAGGGTTCGAGAAGGACTGCTCAGCTTCTTAGTTGAAGTGACTCAATCCGTTTGAGAGCTAAAACCTGTTGTTTCTAGTAGATGCATATGTCTTACAACTAAAGAAGCCAACCGGTTGATGTAAAGATAATCAAAATCGGTGATTAATACAGCACATACTGGATAGTTGACTACGTATACAATTAGAAATAATGACCAGGAAATTCTTCTTTAATTAGCTAATGGACACTAGTTGATTAGTTTCTCTCGAAAGTTGGATAAACAGTTTAAATTTAATGGTTTGTATGCATTACGTAAATCTAAGGTTTGCTATGCTACATATTAATGTATCATTAATGCACATTTCACTGTTGACTATTGTGCTAATTAATTGATCTTGTCTGAAAAGCTCTCCAATAAAAGGTAAATATTGTAGGCTGTGTGTAAATTCAAGCCCAAGACTTTTAAATATAACCAAACCCGTAACGAACTGTGACTCTCATCTGTGTATTCAGTTTTTCCTTTATGTGTCATTGAAAGTAATGCCATAAACACGCAGGAACACTTTTTAAGTCATGTATCACTTCTTTTGCTTTGATCTTGGAGTTTAATGTTTTAGTAATATGAATGAACAATTTCCAATAAGAGGAGCAATCTTAAACTGTAGGTACTAAAACGTATTAATAGAAAACTGTACAAAATACCTGGCAAAGAAAACTATGCACCAAAAGCTGCGTAAAATATGAACAATAAATTTGAAAACTAACGAAACAATCATTAACATGTTGGCTGAAAATGGCCCTTTCAGATAAATAATAATAGTAAAACAGCATAAATTACATATTTAAATTTAAAGATAAACACTTCACTATCAGGCTCTCACGGTCGGTGTTAAAACTATACTCTCCTTCTTCCAATCCAAACTGCGTGTACACATCTATCACTGAAGATGAAATGCCACAGGGAGACCGAAATAGTTAGGAACTAGATTAGATTAGGAGTAGAGCTCAATTATATTTATAAGCAAACAAATTGTACACGTTCAAAAACCAAACAAAAGGCGTAAATGTAAATCAGACACAAATAGCAAAGATACTAAAAAAACCGAAACTTTCTTAGTGTTCATTAAAAGACCATTTTTACTAAATCAAATGACTCAAACCTGTTTACTTTGATTTCGTGTCCAGAGTCCGTCTCCTCCGCAGTACGTGTTCTGGTACCACAACGACCGGATGATCAACTACGACACTGAGAGGGTGACTGTCAGCACTGAAGTGACTGGGAGAACACACAGAGTACTGTCATAGTGAACCACGCTACATCAGCTGACTCGGGCAACTACACGTGTAGAGCCCCCAACTCAGCACAGGACACAATATTCGTCTTCGTCTCTAAAGGTAGTTTGAGTGTGTTATAGTGGGAGAACAACTTTTCGGGGAGTTTACTTAGCTATAGGGTTCGAGAAGGACTGCTCAGCTTAGGAAGTGACTCATCGTTAGAGACTCTCAGTTGTTTCTAGTAGGAAGTAAGCTGAACGTTCGATTTGTAGTAAGCTAAAGAAAACCTGTTGTTTCTAGTAGGAAGCGAAATTTGAAAAGATCTTAAACATAAGTAGATTTGTCTTAGTCTGAAGTAAGTTTACAGTGAATTAATAAACGTTCGTAAATGTAGCTGAAACCTCGTTACAAACACAAACGGGACAGGACACCAAACGGCCTTAAAGGTAGAGTTGAATTAGAGACCGTTACTTCTTTCGGTTAACAAAGACGTTGTACGTTAAGATTAAAAGCCAGGTTTCTTGTGTTACTTTCAAGTTCCTATTGCCCTTCATTTAAGTGGAGTCATGTGCTATAAGACCTATGCTATGACATGTTACCTGTTCTATAGTTAAATAATGTTAATTTTCTCTCCAATATTTTTTAAATACAGTTTCAGGATTTCCTAATGTGAAGCAATTTGTGGAAAAGTAAGGTTCAGAAAATTAAGAAGATAAAACGTTTTAGGAGAAGACTACTATGTACAACTTACATAGTACATTTAATTGTTATTACTTGATTTCGAATACCTAAAATAATACAACAATACAACTGTTTGCCCTGTTTCCAGAAGGGGACAACACAGCCGCCATCCAGAGGCTAGAGACCTCTTCATCGGGTGTGCATAGTGCTACTCTGTTCACAGTCTGTCTTATCTTCCACTGTGCCTTTCTGTGATAGCTACTCAAGGTCAGTTGCCTGCTTCATATAAGTAACAAATGCATTTTACAAGTCTACAAACAAGTGAATATAGAAAATCTACCAGTGATTTTAACGTTAACTAAAAAAGAACCCAGTACACAGCTTAAATAATGTCTTAGCCTGATTTACAAAAAAAAAAACACAAAAAACAAGGAACTCAAAATTGTAAATTGTGAACATCTGTTGCCAATCCGTGACACAACATTTTTAAACAACTATTTTTTTAGATTTTGAATGGCTAAGATTTGATTTTATTTTAATTTCCATAACTATTATAAATTCAATGTGAACTATTATAAATTGAATTTGTGATAATAATTGTCAAATATGTTAAATAATGTGTACAGTTCTTGCTGAAAACGGACTACCTAACCAAGAAAACCTAATCAAAATGAAGATTTTATGGTTTCTAGCTTTATTTGGCCTTACATATTATTTTCTTGATGATATGAGAGCTTCCAGCGTTGCTTAAAAACAAGTAAAGTTTTGACTAATACTTTTAAAAGGTTGAAAATAAACCTTAGAATGGGAAGTAAACTATATTCGGTTTGTTAGAAGCATGTAGAAATCACTCTAAAGTCCAAACGTTCAGTTCATGTTTGATAATATTAGTAAGCCTTGTAGATTACAAATTAATCCCTTTAGTCAATTACGAGTGAGTGTTTCTGAACCTCGATAATGATTTCTTTCTCATTACATTTCTAGTGAATAGTCACTGCACAAGCTTTTGATAATAGTTTCTGTTAGCAGACGTTTAACGTATTATAGGAGAGTATTTTTGCATACTAACTAAAATTAGCCTTTTTCCTCTCTTAGGAAAACAAACATTAATTGCTAATAATTATAACAAAACTGAAAAAGCTAGAAATGTATTAATACTTAAATATAGCTCTCAAATGTATTGAAAACTCCAGGCGTTTTCGTTTTGTAAAAAGAGATAAGAAGATGAATGACTTTACCAAACTTTAATTAAAAGTTGAAACATGAGTTTCCTGCTCAGAGTAAAAACTGTTACTAAGCTTTCTTTGGCAGTAGTTATTAAACCCTCTTTACCGATAATGATTCTTCAATGTGTTTTTTTTTACTAAACCAACTATCACTAACTTTCTACTAAGACAGTGCTTAGGAACAGTTTTCCTCAAACTTATTGTTTACCAAGATTCAGTTTGTTTTCTAAAAAGCTACTGTTTTTCCAGGTGTAAAAGTGTCTCTTTATCTGCAAAGTTGAAGCTTAGAGGAAGTCAACTTGCAACGGAACTGACTTATGATGATTTACCACTCAACTTTAAACACGCCTTACCAAAGTTAACTTTGTTGAGATAAACATATATCTCTTTCGGCTCTATCGTTTCTCTCCGGACTACCTGTACGTAACATAACTGTAACGTAGTGTTTGAGAAGCTTATAGGTGGACATTGTACATAATCTGGTTTCCTATGAGATATAATTTATAAATGTAGTAACCTATGTGTTATTCACGTTGAAGTAATAATGTTCATTGTTCTAAATAAAGGTTTAACAGATGTTTCATAGTGTTGAGTTGGTGTTTTCATTTTCCCCCGAGTGTAACAGTGTTTTTGAATACAGAGTTGTGTTACTGCGGTGTCTTAGATAGTATGGTATTTACGACTGTTTAAACGTTATAAGACATTGTTCAATTATTAGAGGGATTTGTTTATGTGTTGTTTAATGTACTTTTCGAGTTTCAAAAAGTGTAATAGTCGTTTAAACGAAAGGCCACATATAATTTACAAATAACTAATATGGGTAAATTAAGAAAGAACAGGGCATTTCTTAGAGACTATTAATTTATAGAATCTGAATCTTCCTGAATACTGTTTTGGCCATTCAAGTTTCAACATATTTCAAACAAAATACAAACACAATTCTGACCTTAGGGTGTTTTAGGGGGAGGTTCAAAGGGAGTTAAAGTTGGGTTTTGCAAGATAACGGTAAATCATTTAATAGTATTAAATGAGTAAATTAACTAAAGCTGTAACACAGGTTACTGACTGTTTGACATACTGGTCACCCCTGTAGGTGATACACCTAAAAGGTCAAACACTGATATTTGGAGCGAGAGATAGGCGTGCAGACGTCATAAAAGAGACGCCTGATGTAGACCTCTAATAAAAGTAGATAACATAGAAACTAGTACATTTAACAATATTCATTGAAATTTTACCAAACATTACTGTTTGAGTGTTGTGTGTTACTACTTTTCAAGCTCACGTTTTCTTATTGTTAAACTCTTAACACTTTATTTATAAGGTTCGGAAAGGCTTGGTGAAGGTAATAAATCGATCGTAACAGAAAACACTGCAATTTTGAAAATTTGACCCAACCTTGGGCTTTATAGGTGTTTTATAATTTTTCAAATTTAAACTACCTCAAATCCCTTTTTAGAGTAACAAAATGTGTTAAAATCTTGTATTTAAAGTAATGGTACAGAAATACTGCTCCCTATACTTTTCAATGCCAGTTTAGACTTTGAGCATTTTGTCTGAATTTACTATGAGTTAAAAATTATACATATCTGACAGGGACAAATAATGTGTTAAATTTAAACGAGAAGGTTACTATACTAACTTAACCGGTTAGATTCCTAAACAATTGTACCTATGGCTTGCCATTGTACATAAATTAATTTTGATACGTTATGGGTGGAAATTATTGTTTAAAGGTTTGTATGATAAAAAGTATTTTGACGCTGTTTAGGGACAGCTTAATGGTCGTAAATCCATAAGTCTTTTTTTCATGAACCTTTTTAAATCCAAAATGTTGGCCAAGTCTGAACTATGGTTTATTTTGTCCATTAAAACCCCTATTTTACCAACTGAGTGTGACTACTGGTCTCCTCAATTAAAAGATGCAAGTCAATAACAATTATTTCATTAAAACAACTTCTTACTTGCTGTGTTCTTATTTGCCCTTTAAACATGAAATACAGCTCTTTCAAAAATAAAGGTACAGCCTGAAATCTGTAGAGAAAGTCTCAGTTTCTCAAAATACACGACAGTCCATTCCTAAGAGTTATGGGCTGAGTTTTCACCGAAGGGTGAAAGTGAAAGTAGACAGGGTGTTGATGAATCAGCTTTCATGGCTTAGGCGGAGGGGGAGGGGGGGTGGGCACGGCAGGAGAGGGGATGAATTTGCCCATATATCTGTCCAAACTGTTCCCGGGACATTTTCACATTATGTATCTCTTGGGTGGCCTTACTTAGTTCACTCTCACTCTGACTCAAACTTTCCACTCTGGAGGCAGTAACTTACAACATATATTTGACCCTGTATTTCAGCGGCACTTGGTTCGAATTTCAGCGTAAGTAATAGTTTAATATAATATCTAATAGACCACGACAGTGGTATTTTATATTAGAAAACTATTCTTAGATAATTTTAGGTCAAACCTGGCTATTGCTTTAGAAATTATAGGTTTTAAATATTTATGACTCTTGTTTCAAAATATTCGGTGAGGACAACCAAACCTACCACAAGAAAGTAATGAATAAAATCAGTTAGAGAGGAAAATCACTTAAGGTATACAAAATCTAAGAACGAGCCTTATCGGTATAACTTATAACATCACTCGTTCTATAAAACACCAGTTTGTGCACATTTTATTATGCGGAAGCAAACCTCTTAGGTTTTTAACTGACGAAACAATAACTAGATTAGCTCAAAGAACCCAACATAAAGTTCTTAAATTGTGTAATTGTAATAGTTCATCAAAGACATTCCACCTTTTTACTTTGACACACTAAAAATGTTATCATGACTTCATTGATACATAAACTAAGACATATATTATTATTTTAATTTTACCCTTCAATATAATCGTGTTTTCGATTAAAGATTCAGGTAGATTATTGTTAAAATTAGCGAACATTATTACAGTGATGTAAAAATGGATATGATTTGCTAACGTTACATACATGGAATTATGGATAAGCAAAACGTAACCAGCGTTTAGTTGAAAACAAATTACAGCTAATGTAGTTAAGCGTTTACGCGGCGAGCAGTTTAAGTTATTTATTAGCTGAACTCAAGGGATGTAGAGGGTAATTGTACAGAAAACATATGTTTTCTGTTAGCTAGGAATAGTTTATGACCTAACAATCCCTATAGCAGGAAAACGTTTACAACATTTATCTTAACCTTTGGAATTCAAACCAAGTCATGATGTAGTAGCAGTTTCCACATTTGCTTAGAGAGGCTAGGTTTGTTGCAAAATATTCAATGCATACTAAACTAAAATAAAAGCAATGTTGGATTGTTTAACAGAGCGGCTGAAAAGACGTAAACACCAACTACACCATATTCCATTTTTCTTGTTTTGAGATTGGTGATTTCTGGTGTGTTACGTGAAATGAAAAAGGTATTGATTTACATGGCAATAATAGGACCATAGAATTCTCTACCACTGATCTACTCACGTTAAATATAAAAAGGGACGAGGAAAATGCAGTTAAATATTCACTATCCAACCTGAAATGGCAGACAAAAATGAAGCTTAACCTAAAAGTAGAATTGAACCCTTTACTTTAAAAGATATCCAAATATGATTGCAAATGCTTTCTTAGGTCCGTAAAATCTTCAAAACAGTCTACATCTACTGGATAAGTTAAAAATATTGAAACACTGATTAGTTAAATTCCGCACGGCGAAGGAATACCACCTTTCCAAACATTCTTGACAATTTAAATATGCTATATTTTGTATCACAAACAAGATTTCTGCAGTCAGGATGCAAACCTTCCCTCAAGCTAAAGTTAAAGGAATGCAGAAAGTTAAAAGAACGAGTTAGTTACATTCCAGCAGCCCAATGTATTACATCAACTTTACTAACACATCTTTATGTTAACTTCATAGGATTTAAAATATTAATCGCTGTCAAATTAAGCCTTTTTGAACATATACAATGTTTCAAATTGAAACTTTTCTTAGTACAGCAGAATAAACCATAAACAGTTTGGAATAAAATCAGCTGTTTCATATTAGAATCTTACCGGCTGGTAGGTTTGAAGTATTAAAAACTCTGTGTGGCCTGGAGTCCGCGTGTTTCACTGCCTTTTAGAGGTTTAATGAAGCTTAGATAACCAGGTAACGCATTTCATGCACGACATACTTCCTACGCCTCATTAACTTGATCTCATAGTTTCTCCATATTTACTTTATAGTGTTGCGTTTAAGTTTCCTTTAAGTATAACATTCTCACGTAGATATCAAAACACAACTCGTTCACAAGTAAAATATTGAATTTTGTTCAACAAAATGTAATGTTGTGACTATACATGAAAAATAAATGGAAAATTGTCAATTTTATCAAAGTTTTAAATTTAAGTAAACACGTAAGTTTACCATTCTTTGTTGTATGTTTGTTGTACGGAATTTCAGACCTTGAACTATTATTGCGGATATTTTCCATCGTTAGTGAGCAAGATGATCACGACGTTTCGGGATATGCATCTTGCTCATCAACGATGGAAAATTTCCGCAATAATAGTTTAATCTCTAACTAATAAGATAACTAATTTAAAATTGTTTAAAGGCCCGTATTTAAACCCCACACTTTTCAAGTAAAGTTTGTCTAAAGCACAATCTTTTAGTATCTACGAGTATAGAGTTTTAGTATTTATTAAACTGCCCACGACTTTTCAGCTACTGTACTTACTTTGACTTAGGTTTGGTGTGACCGGTACATTTTAGGCAAACTATACTTTTCTTTTTCACTAAGCACTTTTTGGGTTTCTCCAGACTTCCTTTGGATTCACCATCGAGGAGTTTCGATCGAAGTTAAAACATTGAGTAGAAAAGAAATACCACTCACCACTACATGTATTCACCAAACTGCCATTCTGACTAAATTATACAGGTTGATTCTTAAATAGGGCCCACATTTCAGGTGGGTTCCTTTAAACATGGGTTCTAAATTCTCGTTACCCATTTACCGCCATTTCGTATTTTTGCTTAAAATTTATATCTCAGACGGTTTGACCGATTGATTCAAACTTGGTATGGTGTTTATGTGTCAAAAGACAATTTAAGAAAAAACAGTTATTTTATAAAACTTTGTAACACAAACACCATGCCAAGTTTGAATGCCATAAATCAACAGTTCTGGAAATATAGAGCACAAGTAAAACTCTAAAGCTGCCAACAGCATTGGATATGTTTATATGTTTTCATTGTTTTCATTAGAAACCCACTTGAAGAATTTAACTATTTTAAACCATATAATATTAAAATTCAGCTCCCAAAGCTATTTCAAGTAGGTAATTCAACATTGTACGTAACATTTAATTAATAATATTACAATTATATTATCATAATATTAATTTATATTAATTGGTACTATTTAGTATTTAGTCAAAGTTAACGCTACAAGGCGTACTATTTCCATGTATTCCTTAGTATGCTTAGGTGTTGCAAAGTTCTCTTGCAGTATCCTTCGATGTAACAACTTCGGTTATACAACTTTTCTAAAACACTGTTCTACATTTTAAATACTTAGTTGACCTAGAAAATATCTTCTCACTAAGTTCTAACTAGTTTACAGTAATTATTTCCTGCTTATACTATGGCTTTAATTATAACTGGTTCTCTACTGTATTCTCTAGTTTAGGTGAAACTCAGTTAAAAACATTTTAACGAGATGTAGCCTAAATTGGCTTGTTTGAAAAGAATATGAACATTCTGTTGTCTAAAAATATAGACTTAATATTTGAGTATTAAATACACGTTTTTAGTGTATCGTATAATCATTTATATTTAAGTTGTAAAGTAGTTGTATTGCAATTGTATTTAGTTAAATTGTAAAGTGTAATATTTCTTTGGCCTAATAAGAAGGCTAAACTATGTTCAAATATAGTTAACCTTTCAGAAGTCGTACATAGGTATTTGTATATAATTTAGCTTCCATTATTTCCATATACCGTTTTTTTAATTAAGTTAGACACTGATCTACTAAAAGCCATAGGTTTCCTAGCCAAGCCAGGCTAGATTGTATTTAAATAGTTAAGAACAGTTTAACATTGCTTATAGCTTATACATTCCTTAATGTAAAATGTAATCTAATAACGGGCTCTAAAACTAACAACTTCTAGTTGAAACAACGTTTTATCTGTAAGCTGTATCCAATTACTTCTCTGGTGTAAAGTATGAACTTGGACTAAACAAATTGAAACACAACTGGAACTAAGTCGCTTACTGCCTCACTAAGTTTACTTTGTTCTAGATAAACTCGGGTCTCTTTTGTTTCCATTTATTTCAGCTTCAGTTCAACTTACTGTTACAGTGCTACTAAGTTAGCAGTTAGGTCTACTAGGTATGTTCTATGTAGTCACAAATCTGGATGATCTGATGCTTAACATTTTGAAATGATGAAGTAAACCATTTTCGTATTAACAAGTTATAGAAAAACTACAGTTACAATTAAGTTCCAATAGAAGGTGTACTGTAATATGAATATCGATTGGGAAACTAATATATTGCATACATATGCTACATATACTCGTATGTACCAGAATTGTTAAGTATTTAATGTGTCAATAGTTTCCATTCGTCCTGACATAGAAGTCCTTTTGACCGACTTCAGTGAAACGAGGAGGTTATACAAGATTGACTTTGGGCGATTTTTTTTATGTCTGTTCACGAATTACTTTTGAACGCGGGCACCGTTTTACACCCAGTTTGCTTTGATTGGTAGATTTTAACTCCATAGTGGTCCCATTTAAAATCATTTTGATCGGACTTATATTTCTATATAAAAAGTAAAAACCTCAAAAATCTCAAAACCCGTGTATTTGTTGCGTGTTTTGCGTGGTAAAACACTATTTTGAACCGGAAATGGTTTCTAGCACTATTTCGATGTAGAATAAATTTTCAACAAGGTAGTAGTCTTAAGTTCTTCTAAATCTTGGGTGTTGTTGAGATAAATAGATATTTTCGTCTAAAATACTCGAAAAATGTCTTTGTTTGTATTTACAGAGTTCTAGACGCCAAAATATACACTTGACCAAAGATTTGAAGGAACCATGTGGTCAAATTTAGTTGTCTTTAAGAATATATATATTTATTATGATTAAATTCGAATTTACCGAGCTATGACCCCTTCTCTAAAAACACGTAATTTTTATTATTTTTTATGTCTGTTCACGAATTACTTTTGAACGCGAGCATCATTTACACCAGTTTGCGTTGATTGGTGATCTTTACTTCATAGTCGTCCCATTTAAATATCTTTTGATCAGACTTATATTTCTATATAAAAAAGTAAAACCTCAAAAATTCTCGAAATTCCATGTATTTGTTGCGTATTTTACGTGGTAAAACACTATTTAGAACCGAATGGTTTCTATTGCACTATTTCGATGTAGAATTAAATTTGCAACAAGGTAGTAGTCTTAAGTTCTTCTAAATCTTGGGTGTTGATGAGATAAATAGATCCTTTTGACCGACTTCAGTTGAAACGAGGAGGTTATACAAGATTGACTTTGGGCGATTTTTTTATGTCTGTTCACGAATTACTTTTGAACGCGGGCACCGTTTACACAGTTTGCTTTGATTGGTAGATTTTAACTCCATAGTGGTCCCATTTAAAAATCATTTTGATCGGACTTATATTTCTATATAAAAAAAGTAAAAAACCTCAAAAAAATCTCAAAAACCCGTGTACTTGTTGCGTGTTTTGCGTGGTAAAAACACTATTTCGAACCGGAAATGGATTTCTATAGCACTATTTCGATGTAGAATTAAATTTTCAACAAGGTAGTAGTCTTAAGTTCTTCTAAATCTTGGGTGTTGTTGAGATAAATAGATATTTTCGTCTAAAATACTCGAAAAAATGTCTTTGTTTGTATTTACAGAGTTCTAGACGCCAAAATATACACTTGACCAAAGATTTGAAGGAACTTTGTGCCCGTAAAATTTAATTTTCTTTCAGAAAATATATATATTTGCTATGATTACACTCATATTAACCGAGCTATGGCCTCCTTCTCGCTAAAGCACGTTATTTATCGTTTCGTATTAGTTTTATATCCATAGAAACTTTATTTTCAATATAATAAACGTGGTTATGATAGATTCTGTGCATAGCTATGTTCTCAACAAAACGTATTTTATAGCTTTAAAACTTTTATAGATTCTGTAAACAAGTATAAAATGTCAAAATGTGCTGAAACGTGTACTCCATGCGTCTTAGTGGTATAGGTCTCGCTTTGGAAGGTTATAAAATAGTTAAGGTACAAGACTAATTAAAATTGAATTTTCTACAACGTGGTTTCCATAAAATGTTTTATGAAATGTTAAAAACGATACATTTACGCAAACACGGGGTTTTCCCAATTTAAGCTGATGATGTTATCATTTCGATGTGATGGATGTATATGATATGATAATGGTACCGTTCTGTCAGAACATAACCTACTCAAAATTGTACCCTGATACGTTTAAAAATACGTATATTACTGGAGAAAATTTCGAAACAATCAGACACTTTAAGGGTAAGCGTGAACTACTCGTAAATCTGAACTGCATTTGTGTTAATTTCAACATTAATAAATTATGTACATTACCGTACAAACAACTTTAACTTATAAATAGTTCAGAAAATAGCTCGCCCGACATATTTTAAAACTTTTAAGTTAAAGGAAAAGCAAAGTTAGAAACACAAAAGTGACAGCAAAATAAATCTCTACTAATTTGCCTAAAGGACGACGCGTTACTATAGCAATGTAAACGGCTCATAATATAACAAACTTGCTAAAGAAGAGCAAACTACTCATAAGTCATAAGGATGCGGGCCGAAACCTAACTAAACATGATCTTGTGAACTGGCAATAAGCAAATGAAAGGCCAGCAACAACGAAGCGTCAATGCGAGTGGAGCGAACCTAGTCCTTTTAGCTTGACCAAGCACCGAAACTACATTTCAGTGAACTACTCCTGCGAGCTTATTATTAGAAAAGACCGAAGGCTTGTAACCAACGAGCCATAAGCCAAATCGTCACCCTGATGTCCCATACCCGTTCGGCCAAAACGCTACCGCGAGCAGAAGCCAATCACTTAATTGATCCTTCGAGCAAGCCATGGGAAAACAAACGGCCTATGATCTGCATTGTTACCATAAGCAAAGGCCTAGGCCAAAGGACGAAGCGTTACCGTGATCAGGCGATTCTTTCCACTCCCGTGTAGCAGATTTGTGTCTTGAGTGCAGCGGTCTAATTGTCTACCTAGAAGAGCTGTACTCACAGCTACTCAGTACACATTTACTTCAGTTTGTACTGAAGAAAATCACGTCAAACCAGCGATTGATACAGAGGATGAAGGACTCAACCCTAGGGTCGATTAAGGGCTGCTTCCCTCCCAAACTGGCTGAAAGCTTTTTTAATAAATATTATATGATTCAACTACTTTAATTTCAAGACCTCATGACTTAATTACTAAGTTCGAGATAATATAATTACATTACACTACACGTACAAAATCATTTAACAGCAAAAATTGAATCAATATTTTCTTTGCCGTTACTGTATTTTTGTTTAACCATCCCGCCTATTATACATTTATATAATTGGAATTACTTAAAACAATCTGACTTCAAATAAAGATTGAAAGAATAAATATCAAAAATGTGAAATAAACACTTTTTAACAAAAAAATTGGACCGACTTCAAAAACAATCCAACAGTAAAATGCTATAAAAGTGTGAAATAATTGGGTAATGCAATCCTGTATTGCTTTACATGATACATTTATAAACAATGGGTTACTGATGTGTTACGCGAACAAACAATAATTTATCCATTACACTACAGTAAGATATTACAGCTGTACCATTTCATGGTAACCAATATAATAAATATTATTTTGCTAATACATATAAAAATACTATCAAATGCGCACTATTTGCCATATTGTAGACTACAATTTAGGGTTGTTATAATCTTCATTCACTTTAAAAAATATTGGGTCGGTGCTGCTTCTTCTTAGATAATATTGCTTCAGCACCACTCAATATTTTTTTAAAAGTGAATGAAGATTATAACAACTCCTAAATTGTAGTCTACAATATGGCAAATAGTGTGCGCATTTGATAGTATTTTATAATAACAAAATATTATTATATTGGTTACATGAAAATAGTACAGCTCTGTAGTGTAATGTGTTTTGTTCACTTGTCGCCTCATAACCAGTATTTATAAATGTATCAATAATAACAATACAGGATGCAAATATTCACACTTTATAACATTACATTAGTGTTTAATCTGTTAAAATATTTCTCTTTTCTACAATACAATTCATGCTCCAAGTTTTTGGAGTCATTCCACTAATAGTCCAATTGTCAGTATGTTAGTACGTGCTATCCAAGTCGTGACCCATGTGCTATTATGTGCTATTAACTCGTCTGTACTATAAAAGGTTTGTGCGATTAACTTTTTTGAGGCGAGATTTAAACACCTTGAACTGGGGACTAGTTCTCCCTCAAACCTCCTAAGAGTACATTTTACTTTCTCTTAGCCATATTTTACAAAAAAATAGTACTTTCCAAAATGCAGAGACAGAAGGTACATTCTGACTATGTTGGTGTGCAAAAAGTCCGACCCCCTTTTTTGAACGTGCGTTGGCATTTGCACTGAGAGTCAATTGAACTACGTCTTGGCATATTTTAGGAATTTGCCTCCCACCAGAAATTGTTGCCTCATCATGTGACCCTTTTTAAAATGTGTTTATTCTAAATAACTAAACAAAAGCTATAAACAAAAACATGTCTCAGGTGTTAAAAAAGGTAAATGATACAGTCTATATTGAAGGTACTGTAATTTAAATATCTGTGCAGTTCTGTGCATTTTATGGTTAAACTAAAGCTCGATATAAAGCTATTTCTAGGTAATATCTAGTTAATGTTCAATATAGAACTGTACGTTTCTGAAATATGTGCTTTCACCACCGTATAAAAGTGCAAAGTAGAGAAACAGGTTTTGGCCAGGAGACGAGGCAGAGAGTGGGAAAAACCCTCCATAAATCTGCCAACACTGCGTCCGAGACAGTTTCTTGTTATAATGGATCTCTGAGGCATAAAAAAAGAAGAAATTTAAAAAATATATCTATTGCTTGGATAAAACTAGTTTTAGTACACATAGTACACACTAATACAATAAATACACTACAAACAAGGAAAGAAGCATCAGCAATAAAACCTTCTACATCCGAAACTCTAGGTTTTCGAAACATTATTTAGTTAAATAGTATGATTATTAACTATAGTTCTTTAAAAGTACAGATTTAGTTAAATTCCATATAACGTATTCCTAGTTATATAGTCAGTCGGATAGTATTTTAGGAGAATACTTGCCCAGCAGGAACAATACTGAAGATTAAGTCTCTGATTTATTTTTTAAATGAATCTCCATAAAATAATTGTTATTACACCAAAAAGCTGTGTTCAAAAATTAAATGGTTTATTCTAAGATAAGTCAGTTTTTAGGATATAGGTTTGTAACATCTCAAGTATCCTGCAAATTAAAATAACTGAAATTATGAAATAACTCAGTTGAGTCAAACGTTTCAAAATGTGCTCTCCGTAATCAGTTGCGTCAGGCGACTATAAAAGGAAAACTTTCCCAGCTGTTGTAGCAAAATTAGTTCTTCACGTAATAAAACAAACCTTAAAATTTTCAACGCACTGTTTTATTTTATTTAGCAACAAGCGATATTTTTATAATTGGAGTAAAGTTTATTACGCGATAAAGACTTATGCATTGCTGTTTTAACCTGATTACGTCTGAGAGGCCATTGAAGCAGCCACTCATCTTGAAAGCAACTGCCTGCGCTGTTATCCGCTCAAGTTGAAGTACGTACTTGTGTTCTCCTGATACTGTTTGTTCAATCATAAATTGTAGTTTAACAAATTGTCATTGATTTTAAAAATGTTGCTCAAAAGTACAAATACAACGAAATTTTTTAAGCGATGCCGGAGTTAAATGCTTTAAAAATGTTTATGTATTTAGGAAGGTTTTGACATACGAGTATTTAGATGAAATAAAGTGCAAACAGTTTGGTGAAAAGTGAAAACCGAGGAAAAATTTTGATTGGTGATGAAGGTGGAACTTAAAGTAATAGAAAGTTTCTTAAATGGTAATAACAACATTCAAAGTTCTTTATTCTTGCGGATGCGTACTAAACAATTAGGCTAGTCAAATGAGACAAAAAGAAGGGCAGTTAGTGGAAAGTTTAGGTATATTCCTAATTCTTATTGATCTTTATGTTTTCGAGGTCGCTGAACACGAATTTGAGGTTTGCTGACAGATATTTTGGCCGGAACATTGTTTTTTTGGCAAAAACAGTGAACATTTTGTACTTGTTTTAGTTTTTGGCCAAAATCTCAGTACATATCCATTTTATCGAAAAATGTACCCGGTATTAAATTAAAGATGACAAAATGTACCATAAGTTATATATTTGGCACTTTTTTGTCCGGCCAATATTTACGCCGCTAGAGCACATGGAAAACCCTGCAGAATTTTCAATTATTGAAAATACGCCATACTTCGCTTTTTTATCCGGCTTTCATGGAAACAAGTCGTGTTACAATAATTTTGACTATTTATAAGCAATTTTTACAGGTCGGACATTCAACTTTTATTTTATAATATAATACTATAATATACAGGGTGGCCCAGAAGTCAGTTGAATGCATGACTGTCAACTGACTTATGGCGTATATAGGGATAAAATCGAGAACAAAACGACGTAGTAGTATAAAACAATGTCAGATTAGTTTTGTCTACTCAATACAATTTTTATTTGGAAAACATTGAACTCAATAAAATACACTTAAAAATTACTCTGTCTAGCACAAGCTTCACCTATATTTGACTTAAATGGTAGAGAATAATTAGAACAAATTAGTGAATTTGTACATTATAATATGTACAAATTAGTACAATTATTAGTACATATTATTAAGTTGCTTTATATATAAAGTGAGATCAGTTATTTTAACATACATAAGCAGTATATTAAAAAGAGTAAATATGTCAATGATAGAAATAATCTCTTGATGCAGAAGGTTGTCATTCCATGAGCCCTTTCTTTGAAGGTGGACCAGAGATGGGAAATACTTATGAAAAGAATAAACATTATGGAAATAGTTGCGTACTAAGAAATTATAACATATTGGGAATGTGATGGTATTTATATAAGTAAGAGAAAATTTAAAATCAAGTGTTGGAATATTCAGGTAATTGAATATTTAGGTATTTTTACATAGCCTTTGGCAGGGTGTTAAGCATAATGATATGTCAATGTTAATATCATGTTAATATGTGTTAATGTCATATTTATGAAACAAGAGATTTTAGTCGATTTTAGTTTTCCAAATTATAACTGAACTTTTGTTTGTTTTGTCTTATAACTGGGCCATAAGATCCTTAAAAACGTTGTTAGTTATTATATTTCATATAAACAAAAGTATATTAATATACACGGTAGATTGATGACGAAAATAGCAAGCGAATACATATTATTTTCTACAACTTAAAATAAAAGTTAACCAAGTTAATAACAGTTAACACAGATGTACATAAGCTCTAACTCAGTACAAGTGCTAATTAACGCAGAGTAACGTCAGCCGATTTAATTGAAGAATATTAGGGTCTATGTTAGTTTTCTGTGTAAGCTACGACAACTCAACCCACTGGAAGTGAATCAGGTAAAGCC
This sequence comes from Matsumurasca onukii, assembly GCA_018831715.1. NCBI lineage: Eukaryota > Metazoa > Arthropoda > Insecta > Hemiptera > Cicadellidae > Matsumurasca > Matsumurasca onukii. The sequence goes on along the minus strand of CM032058.1, from coordinate 74,552,511 downwards.
CTGTGTCAAGATGTAATGCAGTTCTCTTATCACTTACTTGCACACCGACACTAAAGTGCATGTAGGTTTCATCTTTACAGAACCCTTTGCTAATCAATTTCTGGTTTTAACGAGGACAAAAGAAACCTAACAGGTTCAGGGTCATCATTAAACAATGGTGACGTTCAACAGGTTTTTGTTGAAACTTAAATACTTACTTTTAATTTTTTAAAATAAACTCAAGCGTTTTTACACATTTAATAAGTTTCCGTATGGTTGATAGGTTAATCAATTATCGATTTCCTCGACCCAGTAAACCCCCGCACTTTATTACATATTTTGTTACACCTTTAAACCTTTAAAAAAGGTTTGGACATCAATGGATTGTCCTGCAAGACCTATCCCGTAGCCTTGGAATCCAGATCTGACTTTTTCTCGTGGGATTATTTGAAGAACATTGTTCAAGGAGAAAATATTCAATACCTAAAATCACTTAAAGCTTAGGATCTATGAAGCAATGTGAACCGTTACCGAAAATATGTTGACTCACGTTTGGAGAGGAATAGAGTAACGATTGGACACTTGCCGAGCGGCTAGTGAGTGGTATTTATAAATTAACTTCCTAATTGAAAAAATGTTGAAAGTCAGTACACCTTTATAGGAAATAAAAAAACCTTTAGGCACTATTAAAACTTTGCCTATTTCCCCAAAATGGGTTTTTTGGGTGCAGCTCAAAGTTTTTAACTGGTGAGACCAATTAAGTCTTAATTTAAAAGGTCTTGGTTAAAGAAGACAAACATTTGAAACTAGAGCTTTTCATCCAAACAAAGTACAAAATATTAGCTGAAAGTTGGGTCTGAAAATTTCAATCCATTTAGTACTGAGTTTAGATAGAAAACTCTAGTTTCCTTGGTTTGTCTTCTAAAACAAATACTAAATGAATTCAAACTAAGTTATTTTATACCAGGGCCTCAACATTTTAAAATGTTGAGTTCCTCTGAAAATCCCACTTTGAGGAAATGGGCAAAGTTGTGATTGTGACTAAAAAAGAATACTTTGTTTCACCCATAAAGGTGTCCTAAGTTTCATTTGTCTATCTTTATCCATTTTTAAGGTTAACTGGTTCAATCCATACTTTTATAGTATTATCACCCTGTATAGTCTTTGACGGAACTTACTAACTAGGACAACACGTATGTGCACACGAGTACGTCAGAACTATGCAAATTAGAAGTGGAAAACTGAACTTCCGGTTCCTCGCGCGCTTTGTCCTCACTTCCGGCGGTGTCTAATGACATCACTTGAGGAAAGTAGGTATGTCAAACACCAACACCGCGCTTTTAATTTATCTTATTTCCCCTTAAATGTAGGTTGAACCGTCATGTCATATCAATCTGCACTATGTTGATTAAAACATAAACTTAACTGCATAGTAGTGTTTAAAAGTTATGCACAGGAAGAATGAAAACCTTAATGTTTATTTAGTCTGTTCCCATTTTATATAACACTAATTTTCAAAACTACATACAAATAAATTTGGGTAAAACTTAGATAATCAATTATGCGAATGAGTTAAAGACTTCGAGTGATTAAAGTATAAACATTCGATCTATAAGATGCGTTACAAAATTATAAGGAAGTTATCTTCTAGACTCTTAAATAAAACAAAATAAAGTCTCCTGAATGTTATCTTTTATTTCACAGCTCATTTATAGCAAACCTACCTATCAATAATACTCAAGGAATTTCAATAATTTATTACAAAACCTTTTGTAACGAAAATATATATTTTGAGACACATATTTTTGTTCGAACGAGGTTATGGTACATAAGAGAGCCATATTTAACTCAATAATTGTTCAAGGCGTATGTTTACATTATTTCCCTCGGCAACTATCGTCTTTGTCAACATGGCTGGCTAGAGGTTTGCCTTCCTTTCAGAGCTGTCTTCACACATTTACTTTTAACTACACTTCAGCTTTCCAAACCTGAAGCACACTTGCAGTTTGTTACTAGTAGATTGTATACAGAGTGTCCAGTAATTAGGGGATCAAACTTCACCAGGTGATTTGTCAGGTCATAACAAATTGTTAATCTGTACGGTAAATACACTGGGATAACAATACGTGGCAAATGTTTTTATGGAAAATTTCAGACCAATTTTGTTATGCTGCAATAAGTGCGTAACAACGGAGTAATTAAAGTTTTTCTGAGCACAAGCCTTTATTTACATATGTTTTCAAATGTAAATAGAGGAGTGTGTTAGGGAAAACTTTAATATCTCCGTTATAACTTATTGCAACACAACAAACTTGTTCTTAAAATGTTTTTAATAACATTTTCCACCTGTTGTTATCAGAGTTTATGTCATAAAGTTTAAGGGTTTTGAGTTATTAAGCTTAGAAAATTTAATATGGCCACCATTTTTAAACCAAAAGTGAACATTAGTAAAATTTATTTGTTAAATTTTGTTTTTACTTATCCAAACAAGTGTGCAAAGTATTTTGTTTATAACTTAAATGAACTCAGAGATAAAACATATTTAGTGAAAACAAAAAACAGACAGACAGACGGACAACCAAGCGAGATAGGCCTATGTGTTATAGGAAATGTTTTGTTTTTATGACCTGACAAATCATCTGGTGAAGTTTGATCCCCTAATTACTGGACACCCTGTATGTATGTCTGTACGTTCTCTATGACTCTTATAAACATTGTTTTTATTTTTCGTTGCATATAAATAGAGTAGGAAAGATTGCATTTAATTTCATTGACTCGATCAACCAAACATAAACACCCACAGGAGGTTCAAGCGAAAGTAAACATGATATTTCGAATGCATTGATTATCGTAATTAAATCCCTACTGAGCTTGGCTGGGCAAATTAGTGCCAAATTCGTAAAAGATTTTAGTAAGTAAAATGGTCGTTTAGCTGTCTGCACTTATGGCTCACTTAAACAATCAAGAAACAATCTTCTAATTCACGGAGCTCAAAAGCCAGCCAATTTATATCCAATACTCAACAGAAACGACCAAAATCACCAACCAAAGCTGGCTGGGCCAGTAACGACATCTTTTGGCAACCCGATGAACTAACCCGTATGGCATATGGTGAGCATTTCAAGCTGCTACGATGAACCTGAGCCTGTTGAACGTGAAAAGCTCTCGTGACTTGTGATTGTTTGTTTGTAGCAGGAATGAACAAACACTTACTTTGACAGGAATCTCTAAACTCGTCCTTAAAACAAACGTCAACTGTTTGTTAGTGCAACTTGCAACTGAGCCATTTACTTTGCTCAGTCGTGTTTATCATTACTTTAGAACATGAATTGCGTTCAAGAAAATACTCAACTTTGTTGAGAGCAGAGAATTTGTTTTCGTCTAACATAAGTTGTGTTAAATAGATAGAGAACTAAAATGAACATATAAAGGTTTTGCACCTTAATCTTGTTATTTATCTACTTAACCAACAAACTAATACGAACATACAACTTATACAAAGCAGTAAGTCAACTATAAATTTAAGTATTTTGTATTAAATAATTTGTACTCGTATAACAATCAAAATTTGTTTTAATGTTGTGACGGTTTCAGATGCAACATACTTTCGTCTTCCTTAAGTTTCAATGATTAATATCCCTTTGTTAAGTCTCTATAAAAATCCGTGTTAAAGGAAGTCCTTTAAAAAATAAAATGACACTATGTAACCTATATTTTATGTTTTTCAGATGAAATACTTTGAAAATACTTTTTTTAATAAAATGCAGCATTCATATTGACACCCCTTTATATCGTTGGTTGTATCAATACCGGCTACCTATATTTCTGTGTTTGTGTTGTTGTTTTTTTATATAGTTTAGAATACAAAGTATTCTATGAACTATATAAGAGAAATATACGAGTTGAAAGAAACAAATTGGTTCCTCTCCCAATCGCACATTTTGGTTATTTATGGATCCCTAAGGAGCTTTCGGGGATTTTAACACTTGTCTTTCTAATAAATGGTTCTTTTGCAGACATTTAGCATCAAAACATTATCGTGACTTTGTTGAACGTTGTTTCTAAAACAACCTTAGGGGTTAAAGCCATTTTTAGTAATTATTACATTAATTTTGGCAACATCGTTATATTTTATGAAAATCAAAAACATATTTACGAAAAAGACAAACAAATTAATTGACACACTTTAAACCAAACAAAAGCATCCAGTACAACTTTACTTTTAAATATAAACTTCTTTTTTCCCCTTAGATAAAGGAACTGAAAGAGAGAGTGTGGATCAGTTTGTCTCGGAGGAACCTCAGGCCATGTTTACAGAACGGAGTGAAAAGACTAACAGTCAACGAGGGAAATAGTGTCAAACCACCTTTCGTCTTTCCAAACCCTCTTTGTCCGACTAGATTAAAATTACTGTCAAGACACTATCTAATTGTGTTTATAGTGAATCATCATAGCTGATCGTAGTTGATGTGATCATAGCTGAAAACTTATCGATAAAATGATAGCCAACCATCAGTTAAATATTTTAATATTTTCCAAGCGGTATAGTTAAAGTTTATTAGATACATAAAAGTATTTACCTTACGTTTTGAAAATGAACATTGTAAGCTTTACAACGAATCATTTGTTGGTACGGAAACGGTTTGACGTCTCAATTTTCCTCCAGTGATTTTATTCTGAGCCGGAAGTAGGGATAATGCGTGTGGAAGTGCCGGAAGTCAGGTTTGATGCAGCTTTGTTGTCACTGTGTAACGTTCATTACATCATTGTGTAATAAACTTATCCTGTTTATAATGGAATTATTAAAGGTTACTGTAACAACTCAATGATCTATTAAATTTCTCTACTATTTACATATTTAAATTATCACCGTGTTGTAGCCAAATTAGTTTCTTGAGCTTTTAAAGTCTATTTAATGCATAACTTAAAAAGTAAGACATACGAGTAAAAATAAGTTGTACGTACATTTATTTTAATGCCCTTGAAGGAAAATGCAATTGAATTCTGATCGAAAGTTAATAGAAGGTAGGCAAACGAGCCAGCAGATGTGGGTAGGGGATTTTGCTGATTGTATACTAATGGGTTCTGTACACTCCGCCTAAAGCATTTACAGTGTGAAATTAATAGTTTAAGTTCATTATGATTGGACATTTTTAAGTTACAATCAAATAAACTTGTTTTCCTAATTTTAGGTAAAACAAAGCTTGAGCAACGTAAAAACTTACCTAAGCGAACAATATTCTATAAATGAATTAATTATAATTACTTGTAACTAAAAATAAATAATTATTTATAGGTTATCAATTCAATACAAAAAGGTGTAAGCCACTAAAATTATTGTAATTTTAATAACGACGGCGATTTTTAATATTTTGAGCCAGAGTATTTTTGAGTCAAGGATAATTTTGTTTGAAAGATCTATCAGTATCAGAACAAAATCGTTCCTAGGGTTTCATTAAGGTACTGCTAATACCAAATAAACTACTGACTCAAACCTTATCCGACAAGAGGTTGTTGGACAAATACCGCTTCTCCGAATGAGCTCAATCCTACTACAAGAGTGGTTTTCCAATTGTTTCTTAGTTTGGCTAAGAGTTGATTCAGCTCTTGAAATCTTGCCAAGTATTTGAAGTGACCTCTTATCTTTTTATTTGTTGGTCACTAACTTGATTAATTCCTAACTAGTTAATAAAAGAAATTATTAAAGTTGGTCCAACTAGTTTATTTAGTTGTTTTGCTCAATTATGTTATAGTTATTTTCTATTCGCTGAAAGCATGTTTAATGTCTATGCATTGTGGCATAGCTAGAGGTTTGACAAGAAGGAGACTACCGTTGAGAAAAATAAGAGTTCCGAGAATCCGCATGAGAGGTCTAAGAAAACATTTTACAAACAGAGAGTGTTGGGTCTCCAAATAGGTAAATAGGCAAGTAGGTCAATATACGTTTTTCTATTTTGTGTCTTGTATATCACAATTTATTTGTTGTCTGTTTTGTTACACACATCCATCTCACTGGATTTAATATTACAGTTTATGAGTTGGCGCATACTTTAATTATTACAACTAAAATCAGTTCTGATTTTGATTTACTAGCAAACAAACTAAGTACTCGATGAACTCACCGTAATAGGCCAGGAGTTTAATCTATGTTTTAAATTCAATAAATTGTTTATGTATTGTTCCATTGATCCAAACCAAATGATCCGATATTTCTTCTAAAATTACTTTTTTTAACTGTTAAACCAAAAACGCCTTTTGGAGCTAATAGTTGTTGAATAGCTGTCATAAAATGCGTTACAGTTTTAATGAACTAGTATATCTTTTATGCTTTGCAATAATTAAAAGTAGATAGCTTACTCATTTTTTCCGCGATTTTCACTCAGAGGCTACAATCTATGATTTTGTAAAAAGTATAACTGAATTAATTCTGTCACATAACCTCCTGACACCAAAATTCATTTGTTGAAAAATAGTCCTAACTTGATGATAAAACTACCATTGATATCAACGAGCATTTCATGAAAGTGTACTTTCAAAAACAAAGATAAATTAGTATTAGTAGTAAAGTAAATATATTTGCATCATAGACAATTAAGTCAACAATGTAGGTTTTATTTGATATCGAAATAAGAAGATGTTATCTCTTCAAGTTTGAAATAGTTTGTCTTTTTTATGTTTCTTTTGCCAACGTGTATTTACACATTGGCTAAAAACTGCAGGTTTTAGTAAATTTTCAGGAGAACAAGCAACGTTATTGCAAGACTCATTTCAATTGAAAAACTATCTTGAAATCTACATTTGTTCCTATAACTACGTAGACGGCTGATACGCTTCATTCATCGTGGTGTTGTTTATTCGAGGAATTTTAAACAACCTAAAACAAGAATGAAGAGGTTTAGTGAAGTGTACTGAGAGCCGATTCCCCTACTTGCCTTCCTTGCCTAAGACGCTGAACAGGCAATCTTGTAAATGGTCCCTCGAGATCACTCCAGGTATTGCTGTGTAACTCTTTGAGCTCCCTCGAGATCTTACATTTCAGGAACACACTGTATTGCCAGAAAACTCACCTGGAATTGCTTTTTTAGATTTGACTCAATACTTTTAGATTAACAGTGCGTATCAATATAACAAGTTACATTTTGTTTGGTTTATTTTCTTTACTTTACTTTTCCAACGGACAATAAAATATTATTACGGACGTTTTCTATTGTTAGTGATCAAGAAGAAAATGACGATTCGGGATCTTGAATGTGACACGAAGGTAGGTTAGTTTTCAACTGAAGACAGGGTCAGATGGCAAAACGTAATCTTCTTGAGCAGAATCGATGAAAAGTCCATAATAATATTTCTTTCAAACCCAGAAAGTATTCCACTACAAAAACTTTAAACAAAGAATAGTTTCACCAAATACGTGCTCAAAGCATTGTTAGAGAAGAGTGTGGATGAGCCTAATATTAAATATCTTAATAAATATTGAGAAATATTTAATGTGTCAGTCTATTGGTTTTTGTTACTTTTTTAAATATTGAGAAAGTTAGCAATGATGAAGGCTACATATAACACACCATATTTGTCCTTTTTTGAGACGTCTTCAGGTGACCTTGGAAGAAGTTATAACCTTTCAATTATCTTAAGCCTAGGTAAATATTATTTTCCCCTCACTTTTTTATTGACGAGTAGGAAACAGCGTCACAACAAAATTCTGTTTTAAAACTATTACTGAACGAAATAGTAGCCGTTTCTTGTTTGTAACTTTCTAACTTTCTATGGCAGTTTCAATGTAAATCAAAAGTGTATTAAACAAACTGTGGTGTTTTACGACCTATTTCAATGAATCAGTAAGTTTAAGAAGATCAACTGAAAAGAAATGTTGTTTACTGAGTTGTGTTATTCCCGCATTCTATCGGTACCTTGGGAGAAATTTTAAAAGCTCTGGTATGTACCGAAATAAAGCACTAACAGCCATGTTAAGTGACCGATAGGAAATGACAGTTGGCTGTGGACTAACTTCATATTGTCACCCACACTAAATGTTATTGCCTGGTAAGTGTTAGGTTGCATGGTGCAAACAGTGCTAAAGAATGTACAGGGTGTCCGTGTATTAACAATACCACTCAACTTGAGAGTAAGGACTGAGGCGAGAGCTTGTTGAGATTACCATCACAAAGCCCGGGTTCCTCTCAGTCTGCTTACAGTTGCAAGGAGGCTAATTCAGTTAAACACTTGAGCTATGAGTTCCGTTGCTTGAAGTTTAAATGTATAGCAGGAACATAAATTAAATAAGTAGAAGAATTCTGCGATTCCCTGTTTTATATTTAATTGCTAAGATGCAGAAGAAGGTGTAGAACCTCTAGGTCAGCATTTGTGCTGTAGCGGAAAAACACCGCCGTTATACGAAAAGATACAATTTTGAATGAAAGGTTAAAACATCTTTAGTATACTGGAATACGAATATTCGATATAAAGGTTGTTTGAACACGACCTCTAGTTTCGAAAGCGTAAGAGTTCAGTAGTTTTAGACGTCTTGTGAATTAGTTTTAAAAGACGAACAACAAAAATGTAGCATCAAACAGCCCTAGTTAGTTTTTCTGTAATTATGTAAGAAGTACGCTACGAAGTAAAAATTATCTCATAAGAGCACCGTATTTTTGGAATTCAAACACTTTTCTACCCTTTAAAAGTAGCTTGTACTAGGTTGACGTGAAATTTCACCGTGTCCAACCACTTAATGAGTTTAACGTGTCAGTTTATAACGCCTGTAGACTACAATAATCTGTTATCTAATATTGTGACTTTGACGTCATTACTACTTGCTTTTATAGGTTGACTAACTAAATAATAACGGGATATGTCAAACATATTAGTATCAATCAACATTTTGAAATGGTTATTTCCCCCTTATAAAGCAGCCGCTTTTCAAACGTACGTCATAAATAAAGTATTATGGTTAATGGTTATTAGTAGTCAGTAAAATCATTATGCACATTTATAATTTTAACTTAATTGGTCAAGCTATTTAAGAAATGTAAATTATTATACAAAACCTGTGATTGCTACCACACAAATAGTTTCCAGGCAACGAAAGCGTTCACCTTGGCCCATAGAAGTATGAGTTCACCTTTTGGAGTAAGTATTGTACATTATTATTATTATCAGTATCCCGTATATTTCATTTCATACAGAATGTACTCAACCAAATACAATCGGTATCGTCTCGAAATGAAAAGAAAGGGTAAGGGACCGCGTCCCACTGTTTCAAAGGATGGTAAGCCTCCAGCTATGTTTATAGAGAGGGAGACAAACTGTTGTCAAGGGAAATAATATCAACCCTTATCCCACGTGAATATATATCATGATATTGGATAAGGTGATAGCCCTTCAAGGCTAATGTTGCCTACTTGCACTTGTTTAGTTAGCTCTCAAGACACACACACTATTGTATCTTCAAATAATTTACTCCGTTTGAAAACTTATCGTTTGCAGTAAAACATTATTTGATTTTAAATAAATTGACCACGTTATAATATCTGCCGTACAAATAGAAACTGGACGTTTTTGTTTAAAACTATAAGAATTACTTCCGAGAAACTTCTCAGACGAGATATCCAAGCGGCGACATCGATGCCTTAATATCTATTTTTATGTTATAGTGTTGAGTTGATGATAGAATATTAGACGTTGTGGAAACATTGTGATCTTCAGTAGAGCAGTTAATACAGTTTCTCCAAACAAGTTTCGTTTAACATTGATTACGTTTTTTTTCTAACGCTAAACCTGATTTATCAAAATAACCCGATAACTGCCACAGGACAAAATGTTAAATTTAAAGTGTATAGAATATTTATTAACAGTATGGCAATTTTTCTTTAGAATTAAAATCCAACCACCAGTTTGCTATAGCTACAATCATATTAAATGTTATAAAAGTAATTAATATAATGAGAAAGCTAATTTATACGCTTTTATTAAGTAAGAGTGAACTAAAAACTATACTAAGGAATCAAATTAATCGTGTTATTTTTACGTTTTGGAATAAAAGTATTCAAGAGGTATATACATCATGTTGAACATATTTTGAAAGGTTATATGATGAAGAGCACGTTCATAACATTCAATTAAAATGTAATTCTGACGCCATTGTAAAACACAACGATGTATGGGTTATGCAAACTTTATCAAACCCTTACAAAGGTTAAATGGCTTCGGCAATTATATCATCATGTTTTAGATAACTGTTGTAAAATTAATGTTGTATTTAGTAAATACAGTTACACGTTACTATATTTATCCATTTAGACACAGTAAAATGTCTTACATTTAAGCAGTTTTTAGTTTTCTTTTAAATAACACATTGTATTTTGTTATATTAACACAAACATATTTTTTATAAACTGATATATAAATAAATGTTTAAATTCTTGCAGCTTTTAATATTTCGGTAACGTTGTACTAACGTTCCTTAACATTTCTAACCAAACAATTTAGCCTTGTATATAGTTTTGTTTGAATATAATAGAAATCTCTTTATTTTATTATCATGATATGATTCCACAATTTTATTTCACACAAAGTTACCTTACACTTAAAATTGAATATACTTATAATTATTTATATTTTTTGAACATCTGCTTTGTATTTTTGGGTTTGTTGGAGTGCTTAAACATATCTACAGTAATATTTTGCTAAGACTGTATGAGAGTCACTGTTTACTTTGATCCTTTGATCAGCTTTATAGTCTATATAACTAAAATAAATTAACCCAAAATGATTATGTGGTCAATTGAACAAAAAAGTTCAAGTGTCTGAAGTGTCAAGCTTAACAAGTGGTCAGAACTTCATGGACAATTGATTCAACCTCAAATAGCTTTGATGGCACGAAACCTTTAGCCTTTTGTCACATTGGTCAGAAAATTGTTGGTATGAGATATTATGGGTAGCAGTTGAAGGACAGTGGGACGTTTTAAATAAATCTTACAACTACTGACTTACTAACCTTTGTAGTAACACGGTAAGTTTTAACGTGCTTCTATTAATATTTTGGCCTAAACGACACAGTTTTCAATACTGATATTTCAACACAGGTGTTTAAAAACCAAATAATTTCTTCAAACACAGTTGGTTTAAAGATATAAAAGACAATTACCACACATGGCAAACTAAACGACTGATAATTTATTAGGCCTATTATGATCAGAACCATTTTTCGCTTAACTTGACGTTCTTATAAAAACGTATTTATTAGTAATTAGTCCTGTTGAAGCTTAGAAACTGTTTGTTATTTTGTATTAACCTTGTATTTTCTTTGTATTTTCTTAGTATAATGAGTACTAATTGGACTGACACTAAGAGATTAATCACTGATCGAAGACACAAAGGTTAAGCCTAATTCATGTTGTGAGACTAAATGTCAAAGCTCGGCCCTGCTTTCAACACCTTTGACTACAATGGATGTACTCCTGCTTTGGACAACAATAGATGCACAGTGCTATGTTTGAGTCTACCTGTCTTGAATCATAGTTAACGAGGCTAGTACGACCTCGTGTTGATAATACCAAACGAGTTATTGAACGACACAATTAATGTATTAGACTAGATACTACTAACTATAGTTCACTAGTTAAAGATAACACTGCAGTTGGCCTGTATGCACTATAGAAGTAAGACCTTAAATTGTGTTAACTAATTTTACATCACTCTTAAAATAAGTGTCGCTTTTTAATTTTAAAGCCACTAACTAATTGAAGGAATCGTCTAAAATTCCAAGTTGTACCTAACGTGTGGTCATACGTATTCAACATTATCAATTATCAGTATGTATGGGGTGATTTTAAACGTATTACTGAAAACACAACATATCAATATGGTAATATCAAAAATATTGTTGATATTTTGAAATCTGGCATATTAAGAACAATCATGTAATTTATCATTAAAAAACTTATTTTATTGACGAAACTTTCACGAAATAATACTTTGAACATACTGAACCGTTTTTAAATAAGGTTTATAAACGTGATGAAATATGACATTTACGAAACGCCCTGTATATATCTTAGAGATAAATCTTTTTAGTTCTGACTAAGAATAATGCTTGAAAATTGCTCAAGCCTTCTAACAAAATTTCTCAAGTATATGTTTCAAAATATTTTCCGTCTCTTGAAAACTGAAAACTTTAAGTTTTCCAAATAGGCGTTGTTCCAAGTCTTTAAATATCAGGCTATTAGGTTTTCAATTTCAACATCAATTGATGGAGATAAACGACATCCTTTAAAGAGTTCTAATAATCTATTCAAATATGTTTTCGAAAATAATGTTAAACCTTACACCAAATAAAATTTACAACACAACCTAAGTTTACCTGCTTCAACCCTGAGTTAATACTTTCTAATTACTGTTTAGGGTAAACCCGCATGTTAATTATAAATAACTTTAAAGTATTAAACAAATCAGCTGAGCCTCATATACGGTATACAAAGTGTTTATACAATTCCTTTGTCACATAACATCATAATCATAATCTACCATAATCCTTTGCTGGTTAAGTCCGTATCTACAGGTAACATTAGAGACATTACTTAGTGTAACAGACGTTCGGTCGTAACTGCTGGGTTTGGGTTTGGTACTTCCACTTATAAATCAATTTGAAAAATCACCGTTTGCCTAAAGCGATAAGGAAATTCAAACAATATCCTGTTGGGTTGAAGAATTGTCATTGTTATTCAAACGTTGATCACCTCCGGTACATTTAAGTGAACGAGAATGCACTTGAATTGCAAATGAACAACGTTTCTGTCGTACAAAAGCTACTTAGAAACAATCTTGTCTAACAGATATTCACTTGAGGAATACAAATCGTCTTCTAGTAGCTTTGTTGTATTTCAAGTCTTATCTTCTTATAAACTACGCTTTGAAAAGATTAAACAAGAAATAGGGAATACCCATGAAAAAACAGGTTTCATTAAATCACTAGAGCTGTCAAGATGATCGGCTGTAGTATTTTTCTTTTTACAAGTAAAAAGTGTTATTATTTAGAAACCTTTTGGTGATGTGGGACCAAGCGGAAACTGAATTGTTGTCAAAGTGTTAAAAAACAATTTATATCAGTTTTCTTGCAACATTAAAATTTTATGGAATTTATACCAGACTTGTTTCACATAATATACTCGTGCATTTATCTTTATTTATATACAGTTTTGAAAATATTTTCAAAATGTGTCCTGGGATCAGGATTGTTGTTTAATTCGTGTTCTCGGGTCTGGGTCTTATCTGCACGCTGACGGCAAAAATATCTTATTGATCAAAAATAATTATTTATGTTTTTGAAATTTGTAAATAGTGGTCAGTGGAATTGATCAATTCTGCAACAAAGTAAGAACCCAAGTGCACCAAATATTGTTTCAGCATTTTGTAAACTTTAAATACGGCGACTTTTTTGTTCATTTCACCCACCCAAACGACAAAGAGCTGTATCTCAAACTTTAGTACATAGACTTCTCAACTTACCGTTACTAGACGATAGATTTAAAAAGAACTAGGCCCAAATTACATTAAAAACGTCGCAGTATTCAATGGCTTCAAAATTTTACTTGTTGAAAACATGTTCAGAAAAGCAAAAGGAAAACCTCAAAAACTCAGAAAACTACATTAACATCAACAGAAGACAAAATAAACCTTGGATGAGCACCACTTACAATACACTTTCAAAACTCGCACCAAAATATTTGAAAAACACACAGACATCAATATTATTTTTAAACCATCAATAAATTAAAATAACGCCTACCAAATCCTAAGGATAAAATTGATCCCAATAGAAGTTCTGGAATTTACCAAATCAACTGCAATGATTGCGATAAAATATACATAGAACAGACTAAAAGAAACATTCATACAAGTTATAAAGAAAATTTGGCTAATATCAAATTTAATCGTCCAGAGTAATCAGCAGTTGCAGAACACTGTATAGAATCTAATCATTTAATTTCATATCAAAATTAAAATTCTTAAAAGTTCTTCTTCGACATAACATTTAAACGCCCGGGAAACAAATTTTACAAATTCGGCTGAATAAAACAACATTTTAAATCATGAAGACGGACATATTCAAAATTCTAGTTTATTAAGAAAAGATTTTATAAAACAATTCTTAATGTAATTTTATTTTCAAATCCTATTCAATTAAGTATGATTAATATAAACACATGATTATTATTGTTTTATGTTTTCAAATATGCATGAAACCTTACTTTTTGACATTTTAATACAGACTTGACGATGAAAGCAATGCCTTTGAAAGGCCTCGTCCGAAATAAAATTTACAATATAGGTTTTGATATTTAAAATTATTTTTCATTAGTAAAGTTGGTTTATTAATTGCACTCGACTGTCTACTGTAATCGTTTATGTTGTGACATTGCACTTAGCTGCAGTTAAAAGTACAACACTTAAAATATATCAAATAAATATTAAGTGGACACTTTTAACTGTTCAACAAGCTTTCTTCAAGATTCTTTAACATTCAATTCATGTTACATGAATAACGGCTTTAGGTAAATAAATGCTTTTAGAAATCTTACCAGAGCCTAACTTAAAATATATTTCCGTAGAAAATACGAGATTGTATTATGTATAGTAAATTAGTGGTAAAGACTCTGTTTAGCATAATGCTGATTTTGGGAAAAGTATTGCAGCCATTATAGTCACAACATGCACAACATTACAAACTCTTTATATACGTAGGAGTTGTTTCCTTTATTTTCTTCGTGTTTCAAAAGGTTCTAGTTGAGAGTCGTTAATTTCATAAACAACATCTCTGAGAAATACTTCTTATAAATTGGTTTTAGGACTTAAAACAAACTGCGATCAAAATCGATTAGAATTCTTGATTATAGAGGGTATTCCATGACATCATTCACGCCCGTATAGAAGTAGGTTAATAGTCATCATTCTTCATTAAAGTCAGAAAGGCCATTGAAGCGGCACATTCGTCTTGGAAATGGTCGCTCCTTTAGTCTTTCTCTAGGGTAAAAGCATACTCTGCTCTGACGACGTCATTGAAACCATATTTACCATATTTTACCATTGTTACCATATTTGTATGACTATTTCATATTATCAATCCGTTTCTAGATATGTCTTTGAAATAAAGTAAATCAGCTCTATTGTTATCTTGTGTATATTTATAAAGTTTACATTACAGTTAAACTATTACTGCTCGTTTTAAAATATTCTTGATATAATATTCTTGACTTTGCAATTAGCGGTAAAGTTTTCATAAAAGCTAGCTGTTTTACATTCTATCCATATTTAAACTTTAACTTAAAGTTATTTGGAAACCTAAGCTAATAAGGTTTAGACATTATTAACTCTTAAGCTTTCGTAGGCTATGCCATCATTATTAATTAAGTCTTTAACGGTTTATACCACGTTTTAGTTGAAATATAATTACTGCTAAACGTTTCAACCTCACTGTGAAGATTCATCCTCAGTAGCTGCTCGACTGGATTGGTTGAATAGCTTTACTGAAGAAAGTGGCTTGTGTTTGTTTTAAAATTCAAAATATTTAGCAGTATTTATATTTTTTACGTATAATACGTTTAGTGAATGATGAAGGCGGGTAATTAATGCAAACGCAATGTTACGGGTGAATATGATTGGTTGACACGTGAGAAAATGATGAACTGATGAGTTTTTAGTAAACCTCTAATGAGAATATTAAATATTCAACACACTCTTATGCAACAGCTCTAGCCTAGGCTGCATCAATGGAACCATGGGACCTTGATAATCACTATGAGTTCAGTCTACTCAACCTTAAAACCAAAATCTACAAGAAAAGGTTTACCTATTATGGTTTTGTTTACTATGAATTGAAAACTTTGGTTATGCTACCTGTTTCCAGACATCAACGAATAAAAATCGTAGTTATCACTAAGCTCACACAATAAGTTATTTAAATTTAATTACAGTTTAAATTAAAAGACATGTTTGAGTATTAATCCAAACAAACATCACTTGAAGCCTCATCCCTTTACGCCACTCCATGTAGAAGCGTGGGTCTGGAACACAACTAAAACATTTTCTTAATTTATTGTAACCAGTATAATTTAAAAACACCTTTGCCTAGATTTTTGTACTTGGCTTTAAGTAAACTTACAAACTTTATTCTATCTTTAGTTGTAAAGACATCCGTGTAACACTATGGTAACTTTAACCCTACAAGAACTTTTCCTCCATTATTCTAAATAAAATACCAAGAGAAAGAGTGCATACATAAATTAAAGACAATCAAAATAATGCCACTATTGTAAAAAGTAAATATAAAGACTTGAAATGTGAATACTGCAGTTCATCAGTACATGCCCTCAAGCCTAGTCACATTGTTTAACCCTGTCTATTCTGAAACCTCTCATACTTTTCAGTGGACATTTTACTGTCAGCCTTTCTCACAAATTTTAAACTTTCTTTAACACAATTGTCAAGAAGTTTTAATATGTTTAACATATTAAGCTTGGTCTCACTGGTTTCTAAGGATCTGCATATATTCTTATATTTGTAAAATCTTCCGGGTTACAAACCTGTGCAGTATGAGCGGAGCTATGTAACAAATGTAGAGAGTTGCGATTATAAAAAAATTCTGTAGAAGTATTTTAGCGGTGACTTTAAAAGCTTTTTGTCATTTTGCTCTGAAACAGCTGCTTCAGATACAGGTATTTAAGTGCTAAATTGTTACTTTTAAAACCAGGTAAATAAAGTATTGTTTATGATGTCCCTAGGGAGAAAAAGCTCATTTCAATGGCATGGACATCAGCTGGTTCAACGAGTTTGTTTTGAATTTCAAAACTTACTTAATAGTTAATCAGTGTAATAGCTGTTTCTACAAAATAATATAATTCAGACTGCTGAGTTTAAAACAATGTTTACTTAAGTTTATAATATTTAAAACATTCATTAGAGTTATTTTTTCATAATTTTTGCATCATGACAAAAAGTATCGTTCATCACTCGGCCGGAAATATATTCGTGAGATCAAATTGGAAACTAATTTGAGTGTTTGCTTTTACTCTAAGTTTGGTAACTTTGAAATTACAATAGTTTAGAGCTAAAGGCTTCTTTTAAAACTGGAATATCAGAATTGGAGGCTCCGATTCCTCTTAGATAACCTTTTTGACTTACACATATAATTTATATATAAGCCTGACTAATATATTTTTAAGCGTGTAGTTAATATTTTCTATTAACTTGTTAAATATTGTTAAATTAACTTGTCGACTGGTGAGTTTGACAGTAAAGCTTACTTCTTTGTTTTGAAAGAAATAACTGGAAAAATCAATGGACTATGTGATTAATATTTCATAAATATGTGTTCAATACCATCTTAAGAGAAAATAATGCCTTTACCCTAGAGAAAGACTAAAGGGGCGACCATTTCCAAGACAAATGTGGAACTTCAATGGCCTTTCAGATTTGAATGAAGATTGATGATTGTTAACCACTTCTATACGAAATGACGATTATTGCATAGTTCCCTCTTAAGAATAAAGAGTTCCAATTGCTGTTGATCGTTCATAGAACAGTCAAAGTAAAACCATAAAACCTTTTGAAAACCCACTACAAGATAAAGTTTGTATGGTACATTTTTTACTATCAAGTTAAGAGTTAACTACATGAGCCTACTGTTTTGGTACCTACTATGATGATATTCAACTGGATAACAAAATAATGGAATATGTAAATGCAATTTATGTGAGAAATGAAGAAGCCACAGCGTGGTCTGGCCATTACTCTGCTTCCAATATTTTATGCTGTGGATTATCATTCATATCTTGTCAAACAAGTTCACTCCAGTGTTAAATATGGAGCTTCGTTTCAGCTGGTATATAAATATACAACACTTCAATACGTTACAATAATAGTTCTTCAAATAAACAGCTCTTACGGGTCCTGGATAGCATATTGGAAGAAAGTGGAGTCATCTGATATGCAGAGGATACTCCATTCTCCGCTCCAGGATAAAGGAGAACACGATGTTTTATTCAGCAGATATATTGACTGCAGGAAACCGATTTCAGATTGTTACTCAGGTGTCTAAACTATCTTTGTCCAAACCTGAACCCTGAATTTCAGAGTAAACAATAATTTGCTGAACTAAGACAGATAATAAGCTTAACGCCGTGGTTTAACATTTGACGCATTCGTCATAATAACAACCTAAAATATGCATCTTAGCTTATTGAAGAAAAACAATTGTTAGCTAAACTTTTGATGATATTCATGTAGCTAAACGTACACGTATTGCACTTAAAATTCAAGATAGACTTGCTATTTTAAAATTTTTGAGTCAACGTCTTAAATTATCCCCAAAATTATATCACTAACGAGAGTATTCCATCAGAAAGATCACTACCGTTAAGCTATCACAAGCTGAAGTTTCACTTGCTAAGAAGACAAGTATTTATTACTTCCCTTGACAACAGTATATCTAATAAATGTAATAATAACTTATTACTTTTGCGCCTCACTCACTATGATCAGTTAGAGAAATCCAGTCAAATTATTTTCTTAAAGAAGGTCTTTAAGTCAAAACACTCTTTTAATAAAAACATCAAATCATACACTCAATAATTGATTGAATTGCCACCTCTCAATAAAAGTTGTTTGAATATGACTGTTTGGACCTTTATAACTTGGCCTTTATAGAGGCTCATCTAATGTTGATATAAGGAAACTACGGTATTTGGAACTATTCATTTTTCTTCAATAACAAACTTAAGGTAGATATTTATTCAGATCGAGATCAGATAGAAAAAGCATATTTTCTTTAGATTTTCTACATCTAGAAACATACGATCACTAACACAGTGTTTAGTGGCTTTTTCACGTTTGTGGGATACTTGTGTTGTTATTATTAGAAGAAGGAGAACTAATGAACTAAAGAACCAAAATAAAAAAAATAGGTTGGTATACAAACGAACTGATGATTAACAAATAGATTCAACTAAATTATCTAATAATCCTTCATATATTAGCTGTGATACATGAACCAAAACCACGAAACAAAGCCTGTAGTGGAAGTTGTTAAAAATAACAAATAAAACTGTATATTTGCCGATTCTCCAATAATCGTGTTAGAAATTGATTTACCAACGCTTACTGCTGTTACTTTAAACTGTTTTATTTTTCTAAGTCTATTTAGCGAAACAACCTAAACTACTACATTACAAAGATTGATTACATTCTTGATTACATCTAAAAATGTAACTTATTACGTAATTGTGTTTACATGATTTTTATTACCTAATTTACTATGTAAATAATATAAAAATAGTGGGATTTCCAGCTGGCCACTAAAGAAAACAACAAAGGCGAGTATGACGAGGCTCTCAGAGCGGTTGAAGGAGGAACAATATACCGTATTGTAAAAGTCAGGAAGAAGCCTCCTTCAGTCCACACAATGCTTCTATATGTCGACCCAATATGCCTTATTTCCGACGTTAAAGGACCAACTTATACTTTGTATATGATTTTGTAACTGAACAATGTATTTAAGAATAAATAACCTCCAAAATGATACCAAAAAGCCAATTTTATGATCTTAGGATTATATCACATGGGATTAGTCTCTTTGACGACAGTCCAGTTACTTGGAGTTGAATGTACAAGAAATATCTTCATCAATATGCAAATGACTGCACTTCCATGGACATTTATTTTTTACTTTGTCATTTAAGTAACAATAAACTACCACAAAAGTAATTAGTAATAGAACTATCCTTAAGACGAAACACGTCAGCCAAGTAAGTGGTACCTCTTTCCCTTTTGAAAATCAACAGCCAATCTTGTTATAAAATGTATTAGTAACTCTGAAAGGTCATGGACTCTGTTTATTTGGCACCAAAAATGTCTAGACAGATCTTTTCCTCCCCACTGGTTTGTTAAGACGTCGGCACGGCGTTTACGACGCTCTATAAACTACCAATAGTCTGAGAACTGTATTTACAAGTATACCGACATGTGTATTGTCTTAACGGTAGTTTAATGTACAATTGAACAAAAATAATATTTGTGGACGTTACGCAATCTCTTTAAAAGCCACCTCAAAGAAGATAGCTAGTGGAACAATCAGAAATTACTTAACCGTGATATTTAGTAAAGTTTTGTAAAGATGGACCCTTGTTTGTGGAACTAAAATAAGTTTCTGATTTGACAAGTTTTGTCAACACTTTAAAATTAGGCTATTTAGAAACTGTTTCCAAGACCGCAAATCGGACAGGATTTTTCATCTTAAAACGTATATTCAAAATCTATAGCTGGAGTTAGCTAAAATGATTCCGAATATTTCGTCGCCAGGAAACAAGGTCAGTACTTTATTAAATAAAATTTTTCTTCCGTAGACGATGTAGCGTTCTCGTATATTTACCAAGAGTCGGAAATTTTACACAAGAAGGTTAGTTAGTTAACCTTCTATGTTGACAAAATAAATGTTTTACTAATAGACTTTGTTTATCTATTATTATTTTATCTATGCAATGTTTGTGGTGCAGCAGGATTATTTATAAGATATTGTAGGAGATAAGGTTTGTTATTCTTTTAACTGTACGTAACTCTTATATTATTCAATAGTGTTTGTTCAACGGTGAAAAAATAAACTCACAAAAATCCGTTAAGAAATTCAGAAAATAACTCTGCTAAAAACTATATTGTTGACACACGTTTTGTCTAGTTTCGATAACAGTTACTCATTTTAAATCCAACAAATCAAGTACAACCGATTAATTTCCGTCGATGTTGGTGTAAGGGTTTGGAATCGCAGGGTTTGAAAAACGCAACGTCACGTCTGGTTAAGACGCTTTGCAGCAGCAGTTGTTTTGTTTCTCTGACTGTAGTGTTTGTACTCAAATTGTATTATTAATCATACAAAATAATGTGTAACTTATTAATACAGAAGGACATTAGGCTCCCTCCACGTCACCCAACATCCGATACATCGCATGATTTATCCAACCAATCCCGTCAAAGCATCATCCCCTCTCACCTCCTGGCCCTAGGCTCCTAGCGTCCCTACAGTCTGGTATTCCACCATTTGCCATGTAACTGACAACACCTGTGTATTCCCGTGATCCTGCCGATGTCCATTTCAAATTCATACAAGTGTTCTCATATACCTTTACCATCCGGAAACACCACACTGACGCTGCCTCGTTTCTTCAATATTTAAATCGTAGTGAAGGCCTAATTTTAAGGTGATTCGCGACAATCAACTAATCACTGGAGCTCAATTGAGCCAATGGGAGGGCAGAAACACCTTCGAGATGGTCCGATGAAGTACGTCAGCGTCTATTGGATGATAGTGGTAGCTTCGCCCAATCGTGTTCACTGCCGATCTCACAAGCACGGTCGATACACCTGACACCCAAAGGAAGCGGTTTGCAGCACTGCGACTGGTAGTTATATGAGGAGGAGCTTCAGTCACCTGAACCATTCTCAGTGTTAAATCTGTGTTAAGTAATAAATCAGGTTTCGACTTGTAAAAAAAGCTTTATACGATATTGTAGTAAAAAGGTTTTCAACACGTTTTTAAATTAACCATTTTAAAACAAGAGAAACTTTACCTTTTTTATTTTAGGCAAAAGATATCATATCAAGAACGAAATGAAAGTGTACAAAATTAAAATGTCTCAACTATGTTGAGTTATTAGTTTTTGAAATCCTAAATTTTGTATTGGTGTTTTTGTTTAAAACATTTTCAACTAACCAGTTGTTTTAGTCAAACGTAGAAAAAACAGACTCCACTCTTAATGTTCTAACAAATTTAAATTATCAAGCAACTTGACCTTAAAAATTATCAAACACTTTTCACAATAGTTTTAATACACTGAAAAGACGGGCGATTATTTTATTATTACAAATGTGTAGCAAAATGAAAGCGTAAGCGTTATTGTTTGAGAGTGTTTAAACCTGACTACGTCTGAGAGACCATAGAAGCAGCCACTCATCCTGAAAACAGCTGTCTGCGCTGTTATCCTCTCAGGTTGAAGAGTATTTGTTTTCCGTTAATACATTTAGTACAACTATAACTTGTAATATTAACAGACTTGTGTTTAATAGACGTGGTTCTAATCTCTAAAATTTAAACTTTTAAAAGACATAAACAATGTTTCGAAATGATGAAGGCATGATTCACGTTCCTAAAATAGTTGGCAAAGCCTTCTAAACTATTAACAGAATAGTTTGGTTTTAAATGGATTATATTTCACCTAATACATTAGGCTTCTTCAGATCAATAATACATATTTATAATTTTGACTTGAAAAATAAAACTTGAAACCATATGATGTAAAAATAAAAACTACCTATTTAAAATAAAAAAATCACCATATACAAGGTAAGTTTATAACTCTAGAAAAAGATAATATACAAAAAAATCCTTTGGGGAATGTTTTTATGGGATCTTAAAGTTTGTTTTGACGTAGTTTGCGACATCCATCCCCACCCAAAAGTTGGAGGATGGCCCCCTCAGTTTTTAAATACAACCCCCTTGTGCCACCTTACAAGAAAGGTAATGTTAACACAAACTCAACGACACAAAGAAACATCATTCAGCTCAACTAGTTTTTGTTATAAAATTTAACAACCTGGAGGTTATCAGGTTTAAAATTCTACATTACATATACAATTGATTTTGATTGACACATTTTTCTTACAGGGTTGTGACATTATCCTCAGAGGACTTGGAAGAAAGATTTGTTAGATAAAATAAATTGTTTGGTAAATGTAACATATATAAACCTGATAACTTTTAAGTTTTAAATGAGTACAACAAAAAAAAAGTGGGGAGGGCCATTTAAAACTCACCTTAAATATTCAGGACCATTTGGCAACATAAGCTTACCAGGACAATTTGCATGTGGATATGACGTGAACAATACAACTAAGTATAACTAATGATATTCAGTGCATAAGCGAACAGCAGCTGATTTATTTAGTTCAAAAGTATTCTGGTTGTTTTTCTGTGTAAGCTACAAGACTCAAGCTACTCGAGGGTGAACCAGGTCAAACCCTGTGTCAAGATGTAATGCAGTTCTCTTATCACTTACTTGCACACCCACACTAAAGTGCATGTGAGCTTTACCTTTCTGAGTCCTTTGCTAAACAGTTTCTTGTTTTAGAGAGAAAGGAAAGCATAAGTGTTATTTGTTGTCAAACATTCAGGTAGTTTTATATACAAATAATTTATTTCATATACGTTTTATATGGAAACAATGTATAAACAAATAATTGGTGATCTTTTGAATAGAGCTAAGATGGATTAATCTCCCTTTTACAAGGAAGAATTAATTTACAAAAGTAAACACCTTAATTAAAAATGGTTCTAGCGTTATCCAAAACTACCTCACCCTGAAAATATGTCAAGAAGTCATTTTCCATCTTACTGAGTCCAACACCCATCAACTCATTTCCGATGCTGTGCAGAAACACAGACCCGGGACGCCTCCCACTGTCTCCCGGCAACCGGACGAACAGCGCCCGGAGTCCCGGATGGTGAGCATTGCAAGGAACTCTATGTAAAATTCGATGCTTTCAAAAGCGTGACTTGTGTGTGTTTGTTTGTTGCAAGAATAAGCAAACAGTCAGTTTGACAGAATCTCTAAACTCACTTCAATTGTTTGTCATTGCAAATTGCAACTGAGCCATTTTACTTTGCTTAGTTTTGTTTAACGTTACTTTAGAAGACGCTCTGTAGTCAAGCAGGTGGTTTGTTTTATTTTTCCAATGGTTTTAAATCTTTCACCAGGGTACACACGTGTTTTTTAATATTTTACACGCAGTTAGAGGACTATAAAACGTATTTTAAAATAATTGTCTACAAGGCTAAGGGAGATTTAGCTCTGCTAATTGGGCGGTTTTTAAAATCAAGAAGAATACTCTTTTCAGCTGCTAAGGTTTATGCGAAGTTATTTGTAGGTTTAAGCTAAGGTAAAGTGGTAGAAGTAACTATCCTTCACTCGAAGTCTCATATTTACGTGCTCTATCAATACTGCATGACAGAACAAGTGGTGCTACGTTACCAATGAACAATGTTAGAAATACAATATATTGGTATCGTTATGTATCCGCAATACCTATACTATGTGTGTATATTTGGCCTAAAGCTGTGTTTTGCTAAGCATTACTCTACGGATAACTAAATTATCTGAGAGAAATGGACGAGTTGAAAGAAACAAATTGGTTCCTCTCCCAAATGTACATTTCGGTCGTTTATGGATCCCTAAGGAGCTTTCAGGGATTTTAACACTTGTCTTTCTAACAAATGGCCCTTCTGCAAACATTCAACATCAAAACTTTCTGGTGCTTTTGTTCTGATTTACCAATGCAACATTTGGATTATATAGTATTAAGCCCATTACTGATTATAGTAGTCATTACTTTCTTTTCAGTCCAAAACGTAACATCCTGCCATTTAATATTTTTAATTTTACTAGATGTCGAATGAAGCATTTACGAATTACCAAAGTCGTTTTTCCCACGTTTGAATATTGAAAATAGTCAATCCCCAAGGTGAGTTTCTTTTTACAAGGACAATCAAGTGCCATTTTGAGTGTAATGCTATGTTAACTGTATTCATGACCCGATATTAAATAAACTTGAATATCATTTATGTTTTTTGTTCTAAGTCGTTTTGTTTTTATGATAGTGGAAGAATATTGTTTAATTCGGATGTCTTATTTCCGTAAAAACTGCATTAATGAGAGCATCCATTTCAACCAAACTTTCAAGTATAACTTTTTCATTTTTCAAAGAATAGAGAAACTGAAAGAGAAAGTGTTGAGTAATTCGTCTAAGGATTCTCAGAGGAACCTCAGGCCATGTTTACAGTGTAGAGTGGAAAAAGACTAACATCCACCAGGGGAAATATTGTCAAACCACTTTCTGTCTCTACGGAGACCGCTTTTAACATCTGGAGTAAAATTATTAGAAATCGATAGCTAACATTGTTTAAAGGAAGGTGATAATCTAATCGGCGATACAGTATTTTAATAGTCAAAATTCTTGTACAATTTTATTTCTTTCCTGACAGGATTAGAAAACCCTTTAGTCATTTAAATTTAACCCTTGTTACTTCTAAGATATAACATTATATTTCATACAAACAGCGAATCATTCGTTAAAACAGAAACGGTTTGACATCTAAACTTTACTCCAATGATGTAATTGTGAACCGGAAGTAGGGATAATGCGTACGGAAGTGCCGGAAGTTAGGTTTAACTCTGCTGTGTTATCATTGTGTTAGGTCTATACAGTTACAAGTGAACTGCATATCACCCGTATTTGACGTTTTGAACATTGTTGAATTTATTCAAAGAAGTATTTTACCCAGTATTTATATATAATAATGTTTAATAGTTATGTAAAGGCTTTAAAGTTATATCTATTTCATTACATTTAAAGATAGAAAATTCAAGTGATTATTTTCGTTGTTCCTGAAAATAAAAACGAAAATTAAACTAAAGTTAATTGAAGGTAGGCAAACGTGCCAGCAAATATGGGTAAGTTATAGTGCTAATTTTATTTGGATGAGAATATTGACAATCCACCCAAAGCACCTAAGCTGACATCACTGAACTTCATTGCATAATTTGAATGTGTAGGTTATTACCTCACCCAACATTTTCTTTTCTACTTTTAACCTAAGCCTATCTTGTTTAATTTCTACATTTACAAAATAAAATCTTGTCAATTAAACTAGATAGGCTTTTACAATTTGAATATTTAAATAAACAAATCTTTGAGTTTGTTTATTTGACTTGGTTTTGTTAGTTGTTTATCTTTTCCCTCAAATTACGTGGCACTACGTCAACTAACAAAATATCCAATACAAAATATACAATTAAATCACTTAAATATTGTTTCTCATAAATAAGTTTTATTCTTCAAATGGTCCAAAATTCACTGTGCACGCGTTTGACCAGCGGTTTCGATTTACAATCAACTCGGGATCATGACACTATAGCCTGGAGAGGCCAAGCATGATTAAATTAAATCATCAAAGGTGACGTGTTGACGGAAAATGCCATACCCAAAGGTTTTAAAGCACTAACGTACTCACAAAAATGCAAACAAAGTATTTGCTAAAGAAGGTTTCAATACATAGGATGTTATTCCAAACCGAAGCAGTTTTACATGTCACGTATAGATTTACTGCACATGCGGTTGTGCGGTTAAATTCATTCACACAGGCTGCAGAGTGTCAAGTTTAACGAGTGGTTACAGACTCAGGGTCAATTGATTCAACCCCAAAATAATTCTGACAGTATGAAGCCTCTTTACCTTCTGTCATATTGGGTGAAATAGTGTCTGTAAAATACTGTAGGTAGCTGTGGAAATAAAAATAGGCTGTTTTAAATTATTTTTGTATTTATAGATAAACTATAATAGATAAAGCAAATAGTAAGTTTAAGTCAGTTGAAATCGATATAAGAGGCAAAGGTTAAGCTTGGTTCCAATTTTAAGACTAAATGTCAATGTCCGGCCCTGCTTCTAAAACCTTTGACTACAATGGAGGCACTCGTGCGTTGGACAAAAATAAATGTACAGTGCTATGTTTGAACCTACCTGTCTTAAACTATAGTCAATTAGGGTTATACAACCAAATACTGGTATCTTGAATAACTACCATGCACATCCTATTTCACGAACATTATATCTCTATTTTACGGCTATTCCGATCTGCAATGGCAAAACGGGCACAAGTAAAGCTGGAACTAGGACAACCTCAAAAGCATTGGCATAGTCAGTTTGTTAATAGTAGAAAAAACAAATTTTAACTGCAGGCTAATTTTTATATTTTATTTATGATTAATTAAACAGTTTACAATACCTGTACACTAAAATTGTTAGGTAGAAACTGTTGAGTCAAACTGTTTGGGCCCTTTTTTCGTTCCTATATTTTAAAACAAACCCTTTTCAATTAAACCGTTTAGTTATTTTACAATTTGAATATTTCAATACACAAATATACGAGTTTCTTTAATTTTGTTTTGTTTTGTTAGCTGTTTGTGCTGTACCTCAAAAAGCTTAACACTGCGTTAACTAATTTAATATTCTATACAAATATACAATTAAATCACGCAGTTATTGCTTCTTATAGATAGGTTTCCTTTCGTCAGATAGTCACTAACTCACAGTGCACCAGTTTTGATTTACAATGAACACATCATCTTGAAACTGCAGCCTGGAGGGCCCAAACTTGATTGCATTAAATAATCAAAAATGACATGTAGACGGAGAACTCTATAACCAAATTTTTAAAATCACTAACTAACACACAAAAAAGGCAAAACGAAAACAAAGTGTTTGCTAAAGAATGTTTTAACACAAAGTGCGTTATACAAATCCGAAGCAGTTTTACATGACACAGATTTAATGCACATGAAAGGATTGTGCGGTTTGTGCGGTTAATTTATTCAGACAGACGCAAAGTGTCAACGTTAAAGAGTGGTTAAAGACACAGGGACAATTGATTCAACCTCAAATAGCTCTGATGGCACGAATCCTCTTTACGTTCGGTCATGTTGGTTAAAACATTGTCAATAAAAATTCAAGGCTTATAAAATAAATGAAACAAACCCACTACATAGGTCAATGAGTTTTAATAGTATAATTTTTAAGAAGATCAAATTTCCAATTAGAATATGGAAGGACTAAAATAGTCATAATGAAGGTAATGCAAAAAACGGGTTTAAAATAGTTGAAATATAGCACAACATATGCCAATGAGTAGAATAGTAAAAATTACCAAGGTCAAAATATTCAAAAATGTTGAGTTTTATAAACAGTTTTGAGTTTTCGATTTACCAAAATCTTTATAAAATAGTCTTGCACATTTCTAACAAGTCTCAGGTCGTTGGGCTTTATGTAACGTTATTATTCAGAATCAACTAATTTTGGACAATTCGACGTGATTAATTATTGATAGAAGACACAAATATTAAGCTTGATTCAAGTTGTGAGACTAAAATTAATGTCAAAGCCCGGCCCTGCTTTCAACACCTTTGAAAACAATGGATGTACTCGTCCTTTGGCCAACAATACATGCACAGTGCTATGTTTGAGCCTTCCTGTCTACAGACCTGCTACACACAATGAGGATAATACACTGGAGATGTTTAAAAAATACTTGAACTACTGCAATGTAAATTTTATTTCACAAACAATACATCTCGGAACTTTCCGGCTATTCCGATCTGATTTGGCAAAACGGGCACAAGTAAGGTTTGGGCAACATGGCTTCTTGCGCTTCCGCTTCACCATTACTAACCTTCTAAACATACAAGAGTTCGTCATGTCTGCCTTTGTGTCCTCCCTTTTAATCGACTGCATGTATCTTGATCTGTCGAAGGCTTTGGATAAGGTAAACCACGACATTCTAATTTCCAAGCTTGCAGGGTATGGAGTGAGGGGCCCCTTCTCAAATTGCTGGAAAAATGCGATGGGACAATTTCTCCGCCTTTCGATGTATTGTCGGGTGTTCTCCAAGAGTCCCATTTGGGTCCTCTGCTTTTCAACCTCTTCATGAATGATATCGGCAAGGTTATCTGCTTCACATTTCGATGTTTGCTGACGACATCAAAGTCTTCGACACTATCTCTACACCTTGTTGCCACGCCAACCTGCAACTCTCTCTCGACAACATCAACAGGTGGTGCACGGAGAACGCCATGGAGCTTAACACTCAAAAGTGTGTAGTTATCTCCTTCAAACGGGATGCGAACTCTCTTCAGCACGATTACATCTTGAACACCTCCTTGCTCTCAAGAGTAGAGAAGATCAGGAATCTTAGTGTTGTTCTTAATTCTTCTCTCAGCCCTCACGAACATAATTATCTCCCATGTTCGTGCTAGGGCCAATTCTCTGTTAGGCTTCATCTACAGGTCTACAGAACTTCACCTCTCCTGTCTCTTTGCTTACACTCTACAAGTCACTGGTGCGCCCCATTTTGGAGTATGAATCCGTGATCATCCGGACTCGATTCATCAGAATGCTTGGCCCCAAACTTGGCTTCACCTACCTCACTACTCCAGTTGCCGACGTGGAGGAAACGTTTGGACCCCTCAATCTTCGCCGACTTCATATTGATCTTCAGCTGCTCTTCAGACTGATCAATGCCTATACACACTGTCCTGAGCTACTTAGCCGCGTCGACCTAGCTGTGGGTACCCAGAGGGACTCGATCCATGGCAGTATTCTCCAGACAGTATCTCCCCACCAACCACTCTTACTTCAACGGTCTTAGTCGTCTTCTAAGGTCTGGAAAGGCTGCAGCTGCCCACGTGGATTTCTTCGACGGATCTCTCTTGGCCTTCAGGAAGAAAGTGCTCGCCTCTATAAATTAGACTAATTTGTTTTATGTTTTCATAATTATATTTTCGCATGTACATTGTTGTTACTTTTTTATACTATTTACTATCGTTATCAGTTTTCATCTTGCTTGTTATCTAATTTATAAATTGTATGTTCGTGTTAATATTTAGTAGCTTCTATGTATACTGCTTACTTCAGAACGCCATCGAGCCTCTAGTCATTTAGTACCTGTTACTTACTTAGTTCACATGCTTAGCTCGTACTCACTTGTTTCTTATCCATTCATGTAAACCTTCTTAGTTTTAAGTCAACTTCTTGTATTGCAATCATCAATATTTCTGTAAAAAAGGTGTAAACCGTTCGGATTCAATAAATAAATAAAATATAACTTGTTAAGACAGCGGTTATGTACTTCACGGGGTCCAACTTAGCTCATACGTGAATAATCATAAATATGTATTAAAACATTATACGTCCAAAAGCATATTTATAATAAGTTTGTTTATATTAGAACAACACGTTATGACTGGAGACTAATGGCGTGATACTTTCTATATAATAAATTAATCAGTTCTACAATACCTGTACACTGAAAGCATAAACTAAACTCAAACTGTTAGGTAGAAGAGTTGTCATTGTTATTCGAGCGTTGATCACCTCCGGTACATTTAAGTGAAAATGCACTTGAATTGCAAATGAACAACGTTTCTGTCACACAATAGATATTTACTTTGAAAACAAACCTTATCGTTGTGTTTTGTTTTCAAAGTCTAAAGTACAAAAGCTTCATTTAAACAGCGTCTGAATTGAAAAGAATTGTAACTTTGAAGGAAAGTAACATAATTTTATTTAGGCGAAACAAGTCCGATCTACATAACCTGTTTTACTTAGTCTTAAATTACAATAAGTATTATTCATTTAGAACTGCGTGTAACTGAATGCAAATGAGTGTAACGAAATTTGAAAGGAAAGAAATAACGGAATGACGGAAGGAGGCTTTATTTAGGCGAAGGACAAGTCCTATCTACACTTAACCTGTTTTAAACTTAAAAGTACAATAAGTATTATTCTTTAAGACGGCATGTAACTGAATGCAAATGAGTGTAACAGAAATTTGAAAATAACAGGAATACAACTTGCTAGGCTAAAGGAGCAAGTGATCTATTAACTGTTTTACTTGGTCTTAAAGAAGTACAACCAAGTATTATTCATTTAAAGACGGCGTGTAACTGAATGCAAATTGAGTGTAACGAAATTTGAAGGAAAGTACTGACGAAGGCTTTATATGTAGGAAACAGTCCGATTCAGTTATGTTTTACTTAGTCTTAAGTACAATAAGTATTATTCATTTAAAGACGGCATGTAACTGGAATAAGTGTAACGAAATTTGAAGAAGTAACCTTTATGTAGGCAGAAAGAACAAGTCCTATACATCTCCTGTAACTGAGTATAATCTAGTTCTTCCGGTTCACACTGCGTCAAAACATCGTAATGATTTGTCTGGAATATTTCGATGTCGATTTGAGGTACCAACTTCAGTCAATGATTAGTTGAATGTCTGCTACAGGTGTATGTTATCTAACGATTCCGTTGGATTGGTCTATTTATTGGAACAGGGATCCCAATTGTCGATTAGGTTTTGTGTGACATAATCTAATGGAATGACTTCTTTAGGACTGGTTGCCAACTTCTGGAGAGTTTAATGCATCTTTCTGTTAAATTAATTATAATTTTTAATTATTTCAATATATTTTCCGGATGCTCTGTCGTTGAAATTATTCTTTTAGTCTCGCCAATATACACACTACAAGTTCAGCACCACATCAGACACAAAGACTAAAGATTTGAAAAGTAGAACACAGTTACAACACAAACATGAAAATTACTGGCCGACATTTCATTATCTCGCGAGGTCATCGAAGAAATACTTAATAATTACTTCAACAAAAGGGCAACATTTAACTTTCCAGGTAACCAGTCCACAGAAGACTTTTTTTGATAGGGTCTCAGCCATGAAAACATTGACAGTTGGCATCTCTGCTTCAATGGAAATTTAACAACATTGGCACGAACATGATATCGGACAGCAAGAAGCTCAGTTTTAACCAATCAGTGACTGAAGATGGTCCCCAGCGAGATCAATATACTTCCAGCTATTATGATGTTTTGATGTTGTGTAAACTGGAAGAACTAGCTAATTTTTGTGACACCGGCTTTTAAAATTAAGAGTTAACTGCAAACTGAGGTTGTTAGGTGACATACTTAATGGTTCCTAATTTATTTATAATTGTATATATTATTAAAATCATGTTTTATTTTTTCACTTGTGATACAAAATGACGTGTAATACAATTGTAAAAATAATTGTCTCTTACAATAAAGGATTTTGATTTTGATTTGATTATACACTGGAGATGTATAAAGAGTACTTGAACTACTGCAATGTAAATTTTATAATAATTATCTATCTTTCAATTGCAGGACCTTGTTTTATTACAGTTACCTTGGTTGAGGGGGCCTGTAGATCTACGGTGCAGGTTGGAGTCACAGACACGTGTTTCGCAGCGCTTGTGCTGCATCGTCAGTGGACTAAGTCACTATTTACACTGATATTAAAACTAAGCAACTTAAAACTATTTACATGACACTTGTACTCTGGTTCACGGTCGACAAGTAAAAGCCTGAGTCACATTTGGCTACTTTACTCCAGCAGCTATCAAAGTAGCGGCTACTAGGTAGCAAGTGTGACATAGGTAGTAGCGGCTACTAACAGTAGCGCGCTAGTCAATAACTAGCATCAAAATCAAACATGTTCCAGTTTCCGTGCTACTAACTCCAGCGTCGCATTAATAGCGACCAGCAATAGCAACCTGGTGGCTAGTGTGGCATACTTGAGCTATCGGCGGGTTGCAACTGCGCATGCTCTCTGTCAACTCTTGAGTTTTGTTTCAAGTGTATTTGTAAAATAGCTAAGTGACAGTGAGTGATATTGGCGACCGGAGGGATGTCATAGTAGCATTTTTTGACAGTAATCTTAAAGGCTATCTCGACGATTGCGTGGAATTTTTTCGTAACTATTTTTGTTTTGTAAATAGTGATCAAATCATTAGTCTGTTACATATCAATATCAACAAGTGGTTTAAATCATTACGCCTTATATAACAGATGACATTTTACATGCTGTCACAGACAGACCAAAAAAACTGATTAGCACAATCCCAAGTCCCAACTACTAGGTATCAGCTACCATGTTTTGTGTGTGACAACTTTAGTAGCAGCTATTTTAGCAGCGAACCAGTAGCAGCGGCAATTAACAAAGTGTGACTCAGGCTTAGGGGCCTGCCGCGGAAGACTTTACGGGTGAGGGTTACGACCGACCGTTGATGGGAAATGAGGTCAGGGCGGGCGGTGTGGCTGAAGGGCTGGCGTTCGTTGATGATGAGGCTGGCGTCTACGATGATGCAGCACAAGCGCTGCGATTACGTGTATAGACTACAACCTGCACCGTAGGATCTATAGAGCAAAAGCCTATTTAATAAGTTTGTTATAGTAGAACAACACGTTATGACTGCAGACTAATGGTGTGATACTTTCTATATAATAAATTAATCAGTTCTACAATACCTGTACACTGAAAGCATAAACTAAACTCAAACTGTTGGTAGAAGAGTTGTCATTGCTATTCGAGCGTTGATCACCTCCGGTACATTTAAGTGAACGAGAATGCACTTGAATTGCTAATGAACGACGTTTCTGTCACACAAAAAGCTTCTTAAAACAGTCTTGTTCAATAGATATTTACTTTAGGAAAACAAACCTTATCGTAGTAGTTTTGTTTTACTTAGTCTTAAAGTACAACCAAGTATTATTCATTTAAAGACGGCGTGTAACTGAATGCAAATGAGTGTAACGAAATTTGAAGGAAAGTAACGGAATGACAGGCTTTTATGTAGGCGAAAGGAGCAAGTCCTATCTACACTTAACCTGTAAACTGAGTATAATCTAGTTCTTCCGGTTCACACTGCGTCAAAACATCGTAATGATTTGTTTGGAATATTTCGATGTCGATTGGAGTACCAACTTCAGTCAATGATTAGTTGAATGTCTGCTACTTGGTGTATGTTATCCTATTGGTCCGTTGATTGGTCTATTGGAACAGGGATCCCAATTGTCGATTAGGTTTTTGGCTGTGACACTAATCTAATGGAATGACTTCAGGACTGGTTGCCAGCTTCTGGAGAGTTTAATGCTGTCTTTTCTGTTAAATTAATTATAATTTTTAATTATTTCAATATATTTTCCGGATGCTCCTGAACTCTCGTTGAAATTAATCTTTTAGTCTCGCCAATATACACACTACAAAGTTCAGCACCACATCAGACACACAAAAGACTAAGACGTTGAAAAGTAGAACACAGTTACAACACAAACATGAAAATTACTGGCCGACATTTCACATTATTACCCGCGAGTCATCCGAAGAAATACTTAAACATAATAATTACTTCAACAAAAGGGCAACATTTAACTTTCCAGGTAACCAGTCCTGAAGACTTTTTTTGATAGGGTCTCAGCCGATGAAAACATTGACAGTTGGCATCTCTGCTTCAATGGAAATTTAACAACCTTGGCACGAACATGATATCGGACAGCAAGAAGCTCAGTTTTAACCAATCAGTGACTGAAGATGGTCCTCCACAGCGAGATCAATATACTTCCAGCTATTATGATGTTTTGATGTTGTGTAAACTGGAAGAACTAGTTAATTTTTGAAACCGGCTTTTAAAATTAAGAGTTAACTGCAAACTGAGGTTGTTAGGTGACATACTTAATGGTTCCTAATTTATTTTATCCATATAACTACTTACATATTAGATTTCCACGTCAAATAAAATATTAAGATTTCAACTGAATGTGTCACTAATTTTACGACAACATTAATAACGACGTTATTAATTTAGAATAAACTATGAACACAAAAGCTATGTAATAGCAGTTTTAAATACTATCAGACAGCTTCAGTTTTAACTTAGCCCATCAATGTACGGTCAAAGGCAATAAGGATTGTTAATTCTTGAGAGTGAACTATGAAATAATTCACGGCCCGTATAGAAGTAGGTTAATGGTCATCAATCTTCATTAAAGTCTGAAAGGCTATTGAAGCTGCTCATTCGTCTTCAAAATGGTCGCTCCTTTAGTCTTTCCCTAGTGCTATAACCTTAGTTTTCTGTCATGACGGAATTGAAACCATATTTATGAATCTCACACATTATAATAATGCAGTTTTAGATCTACCTTTCAATCCATAAAAAAATAGAAACACATTTGTACTCAATTTCATACTGAAAAAAATGTACACCAGAGTTGTATTTCAGTACAATGAAAATGGTATAAAAGTCATTAGGTTAGAGTTGATGTATGATTAATTTGAACATGAACTTTTGTTGTGTAACTTTAACCTTAATAAAATCGTAGTTTATACGATAGTTAGAAGACCTTAGCCGATGGTTTAAATAAAAGACTATAACAGTTTAACCTTACCTAAACTAAATTAACACATTAGGATAAAGCCATTGTTGTTTCATAGTTTTGCCTTATACGTGACTTCAAACTTTAATGAATAATACACAATTTCATGATTAAAAATGATTAGCTGTAATAATACTGTTACTTAAAAGAGTAAATCATCATCAACCAATACAAAGTTTACATGCACAGCTTTTCAGGGTAATAATTCAAAACAGACATAATACCACTGGTGTTATTGTATACACATCATATTTGTTTATTCTAAGAAAAATACATGGGTTTTAATTAACGTGGGTTGAAACTATCCAATCAGAGCTTTTAATACCTTTGTTTTCAAACAACTTACATAGTTTATCCTTTTTATAAAACGTCTGTTATGTTTGTTCTAAAATGCATAAATAGTTATTGATAGTGATAAATGCAGGTAACTGATACCTATGCAATGTTACGGATGGATATGGTTGACACGTAAGAAAATTATGAGTTTTGGTAAATTTTAATGAGAATTTTAAATACTGAATATGTTCATTTTCAGCAACTCAGCCTAGCTACGACAGATTGAATCAATCATAAAACTTAGAATGTTAAATCTATTTAAAGAAATGTCCCTTGTCCCAGTTGTTTCTAACTGATGTTAACTATACAGGGTGAGTTTTATATGTCCCCTCCACCTTAACTTTTGAAAGACGAAATATTTTGAAACCTCCTTTGGGGAATGTTTTTATAGGGTCCTGAAGTTTTTTTGACGTATTTTTCCCACCCACCACCCAAAAACCGGTGGGGAAAGGGAAGGCACCCCTAAATCTTTTAAATACGAAGCCCCCTCCTTGTGACACCTTATTTGAAAAGGTATAAAAACACAAACTCATTGATACCGTTAAAAATAATTACGACGTTTCTGAACAAATAGGTTTGTGTTTTTATACCTTTTAAAATGAGGTGTTACAAGGGGGGTTTCGTATTTAACAAGTTAATAGGGGCCCTCCCCCCCTCAGTTTTGGGTGTTGGGTGGGTAACGAAAGGTACGTCAAAAGAAACTTCAGGACCCTATGAAAACATTCCCCAAATGGTTTTTAAAATGCTTCCTCTTTCAAACCATACCCCTAATACCCCTAAATTTATAACACCTCTTTAGTTTGTGTTAAAAGCTAATATTACAAATTTTCAAACAGCGATTAAAAGTAAAATTAAAATAATATAGACCCAATTACACCATAAACAGCTGTGTAAAACATGTTTAGTTTATGTTCGTTAATTGAACCTACTGTCCTGTTACTTAGTATGATGATATTCAACTGCATAACAAGATAATGGAATATGTAAATGCAATTTATGTGAGAAATGAAGAAACCACAGCGTGGTCTGGTCGTTACTCCGCTTCCAATATTTTATGCTGTGGATTATCATTCATAACTTGTCAAACAAGTTCACTCCGGTGTTAAATATTGAGCTTCACTTCAGCTGGTATATAAATACAGAACACCTCAATACATTACGATATACATTTGATTAAATATATTCCTCAGTATGTAACTTAATGACGTTCATTTCGGTTCATTAAAATCAGAAACCTTCGGAAAATTTCCTCTCATAATCCTCTGATCCCGACATTCCCAACCGAGCCACTGATGCCACCGGTGCTTACCGTGGCCAAAGAAAACGTAAAAGAGGACCACGATGTGATCATTTCACACGACGAAGCTTTGGAGGAAAGAGCTAGTTCTTCAACAACTGAAATGGCTTTTCCGGAGGATGGCTTTTGCCAATGTCACCCAAATCAACCACTATCGCTACGGTCAGACACACTTCGACGGTCGCAATTACGACGAGAAATCCAATTTTGCCACATCTCAGTCCGCTCGTGGAGTCATTCTGAGCCGAACCCTCAACCATCTTTGAACTTCCCATTCCTAGTCGCGACAATTTACCAGCCGAGGTGGTTGAAACTACACAATTTGGTTAATTCGAGTTCGCTTTCCAAAGATAGGAAAGCTGGGCTCATCACCAAGCCAAAAACGAGAAGGTCCGACTCACCCAGAACGATAAGTCCATCCTACGAATACAGATCTTAAATTTAAAACGGCATTTGAAAAAAACGATGAAATAAGACATATTAACATTTACATAAGCCACTGTGTTTTGTGAAGGAAAGTTTCGAGTTCTTGATAACAAAAGAAGTCAAAAATCATTTGTACACAAAACATTAATCACACACAAACACAATGTGTTCCCCTCATGGTGATGTCCTACCTAAAAACATCGCGCGTTCTACAAGAATTTCGCTTGAAAACCTGCAAACTACTTTCAGTAACAAAAGCGTACATAACCAGCTTGTATTTGATACCTTTATCTCCAGTTATATTACAAAAGTATTAAAAACGCAGTACATCTTCTAATATAGAGCGTCGAAATGAGCGGTCCGAAGTAATAAACTATTGGATTGATCTGATACATCAAGAAGTAACCCAAAAAGGGTCGTTTGAATATAGAATGGTTAGACCTTTTCAAGAATGGCTAGAGGCTCAACTCACAATGGAACCAGAGTATTGGGACTGTATCTTTACATTCCAAATAGGCTTAGGTGATATAATCTCAGGTAGAAAAGGGTTTGACATACTTTATGATATTACTTAAGACATTTCTTTGGAATTTATACAGGGATTCTTAAAACTTTTCTA
The DNA here is from genome assembly GCA_018831715.1 of Matsumurasca onukii. Taxonomy (NCBI): domain Eukaryota; kingdom Metazoa; phylum Arthropoda; class Insecta; order Hemiptera; family Cicadellidae; genus Matsumurasca; species Matsumurasca onukii. Next base: position 74,514,964 of record CM032058.1, on the reverse strand, counting down.
CGTCTATGATTAATTTGCCTAAATAAGGGTTTACTTCTCGTGCCAAAGTAATGTATATTTTTAGTCTTATTAGTCGGTTCATAATCAGGCCAAACATAACTTTTTCATAGATTTAGAGGCTCGGCAGGGTATCTCTAGCTTTTGAAATACGTTAAGGCATTAGTTGTGGACCTTTGCTTCACATAAACTTATTAATGCAGAATTTTGTTAAATTAAAACCCGTGAAAACAATGTACTCAGTACAAGATTCTCGTACACACATCTTGAGAATAGATAAGGGAAAATTATGCCACAACGACATAAGAGTACATTCTGTATATAGTGGCCAGAGACATTTTTCAATATAAATATTCTTGAAGACAGCTTTTTGCATATAAACTCTATACAACGTTTCCATTTTTGTGTCAAAACATGGACTATTATTTGAGAAAGCTTAAAGGAAACCAGTTTATAACGTAATATAAACGTTTGGTTCTCAAACAACCTAACAAGTGTTTTTAAATAATTACCAAGATGGTACGAAGTTCAACTATTTTAAAAGAGCAATTTCACTAATTGGATACAAATTGCCTGTACAGGAATATGTTTGGATCGAGTAAGAAAGAAACTATTTCAGCGTTGAAATCGAACAACGCCATTTCAGGGGAACCTACTACATAGTCCTGCTTCCGAGCTGATACAATTACGTAGCTTAAAATGTAACCAACCTTTCTCCTTTTTGACGACACTTAAACGCTATGTTACTAGGTTTATACTTGCACAATGCATATATTACCGAAGTAACACTTCACCTCACGTTGAATCTAAAATATCGTTGTTGCCTAACTGTTAGTTAAGCCAAAGACTATGTTATGGTAGATAGATTGAGCATAGATAAATTTCTATGGCTGAGAATAAATCTGTGCTTAGGCTGCCGAACGATGTTTATTTTCCTACCTCAGCAGTGTTGCATCTTTCTGCAATCTACTTACCATTTCATAATCTTTGGTAAAACTAAGACAAAAGAATATTTGGTTTACGAAAACCTAAACCAACTTAAGCTTATGTCTTGGCTGGAACAAATCAACTAGTCTTTTGTACGTGTAAAAAAAATAACGTATCAAAGTTTCAAGTTAAAAGTTTCGAAAAGTTTCAACACTGGGGGTTTTCACCCCAAAAGTATTGTATGTTGTTACTTTAAACGGTATATTATAATAAATTTAGTCTCCTCTTAGTCTAATAACTAAAACTGCATTATGTTAGATAATACCTACATCCGTAAATATTGCCTAGGCTGTGTTTATACAGTATTTAAAACCTTATTGTCTATTTAACATAAAAACTAGGAAATAATAATATTTGGAGTTTCCAACTGACATCCGTAAATAACAACAAAGGCAAGTGTGACGAGGGTTCTCAGAGCTGCCGAAAGAGGAACAATAGATGTAAAAGTCAAGACGAAGCCTCCTTCAGTCCACACAATGCATCTATATTTGGATCTATATTGACGAGAAAAACTAACTCGTAGTCTTTAGCACAAACGGTGAACTTTAAAATGATATGGCTTTTAACGAGTTTACTTGTAATTCTTTAATTGTATGCTGTAAGGTAGTGTAGAGGGCTTATTTCACAAAATCCAAAACCCATTGATAATAATTTTGTTGCTATTGGCTTTTGCACCACAACTATTAAAACCACTATAGTGCCAAATCCATTTTCTTTTTCTTCATTTCTAAATGCAAAACAAAGAACCATCTCGCAGGTATGCAAAAGAAGATAGTTATGGTAATCAACGCCACAATCACTAACCAACTTCAGTTCAGGAAATCAACATTTATTTCCGATTGAATTTAAACGTAATACGAGTCATACAGGTTTTGACCGTCATATCCATGTTTCAGTTTGCGACTAATTACAGTTTTGTTTTCTTAAATTGAATATGAAATTGGTCTAGTAAGGTCACAGACAATGATTAACTTTTGGCGCCAAAAATGTCTAGACAGCTAGACATATCCTGCCCAATCCACTGGTCGTCGACATTGCTTTTACGCCGCTCTATAAACTAGCAGTTGCCCGAGATTTGAATTTGAACTTGGTCAAGAACCTTAGTCTTGCAATAGCTGTATTATAATGTACAGTTACTAAACATAAATAGTAACAATACCTCAACTAGGCCTATAACAGGAAATGAGTATATTTGATTAAGTCCATGAAGTACAGAAAACTATTATTACAGATCCGGCTGTAATGAGTATAATTGCCTTGGATAATTTTGTTAGGCTGTTGTAAATGCAAAGAAAACACTTCAAGAATAGAGTCTGACTATTTTGACATAAAAATGTTACAACTAGAACAACATTTAAATGGTTTATAATACGTGTATTTTCATAGTTAGCATTTCTGGCAATACTTCCGGTCAACCTTTTTCAATCCAACAAATGACAAAGAATTATAATTACAGTTTTACCGTCTGACTGTCTGAGTCAAAACTGGTTCATCCTTCCATATGCTAGTAGAAGAATACCGTTAATATCATTATTTTCGGTGAAACTGCGTTAACAAAAAAGCAAGTTCGACCTTATTTTCAAGCACAATTTGCTTCCTTATTCACAGAATAAAATAACTGAGGGAGAAAGTGTTGAGTAATTCGTCGGAGGATTCTCAGAGGAACCTCAAGCCATGTTCACAGAGCAGAGTGAAAAATACTAACATCAACCAGGGGAAATGGTATCAGACCACTTTCTGTTTCAACGAAAGCCTCTCCTACTATCTAAAGTCAAATAATATGGAAATATTAACCAACAGCTTTAAAGGGATAAAATTTAATTAAATCAAAACTACCTTGACAGATATATTGTATGTAAAATTAAGTCACCTTTCCTGGAAAGACCAATTCTCTAGACGTTTGAAAGTTAAATTGTTTACTATATTTAAAGGTTTTCTATTATTACCATTAAGAATGAGCCGTGTATGTGAATATTTGTTTGAAACGAGTTTTGTTTTGACATCTGTATTTTTCTACAGTAATGAAATTGTAAACCGGAAGTAGGGATAATGCGCACGGAAGTGCCGGAAGTCAGGTTCAACTCTGCGTTGATATCATTGTGTTAGGTTACTGCTCTTTAAATGGAAGATAAAGGTAGAATGAATATTGAGTCAAATTTATTAATATTTTGTTTTGTTTTTCTACAAAATAACTTTGTGATGAACTTAGTTTCGCTAGTTACTTTAAGCTAGCTCATTTTTTAAAATTTTGTGAAATTTTGGTTCCCCTTACAACGAAACTATATTGCTAATCTTTAAACGTGGTGTTTTATAACGTTGTTTAATAGCTATGGAAATCGTTCCTAATAATACTTTAACTCAGATATACAGTACATTCTCGAAATAAAAGAAAAGGGTAAGAGACCGCGTCCCACTGCTTCAAAGGTTGGTAAGCCTCCAGCTATGTTTATAGAGAGGGAGACAAACTGTTGTCAAGGGAAATAATATCAACCCTTATCCCACGTGAATATATATCTGACCTGAGCCGGAAAACAATGATATTGGATCTGCAATTGACCTTCGACTGCAAACTATTGTTGCATTGACTAGTAAACCAACTGGTAAAATTGTTCCTTCCAGAATAATAAAGGTCTTAGTAGTATTTTCCAGATATGATATCTGGAAGTGTACTACGAAAGTGTTGTACAATAAGAAAATATAACTAAAAAGCCCTTCCATGAGGTTCTCTTGAGTATTAGTGCACAAATAACCGAGCAAAATAAAAAATAATTGAGTCGCTTAAATATTTTGGATTAAGGCAAAAAATGCAATCTAATGAATTGTTGATGATCATCACGTTCTCAAAAGTTTTATCATGAAGCTTTTGTTCATCAAATTTAATTGAAGAGGGATTATATAAAGTTTTATTATTGGTATTGACACAATGTACGGAGACAAACGTCTTATGAATACCAAATTGCTCTTGGTAGTTTAATGGAAAGAATTTGAATTACTACTTCAAATGTGACATTTAAAATATTATATAGGTAGTTAATATACTAAATACAAATTGTTCCGTTTTAATTTTTGCATTAAGACAACAAAAGATTACAAGTTTTACCAAATGTTGTCGTTAGCAAAGAACGATTTAACGTTGTACGGACGTCGTTCTTCGCTACGTTGTTCAACTAAATATTCTAATTCAAAAGAAACATTCGATCACGTGAATATTTTGTTTCTTATAGTTAGGTTTATTATTCGTGAAATGATCCCGAAGGAAAACGTATAAATACCAGTTTTGATTCACATTGGAATTTTTATTGAAGTTTGGAGTGGCAAAGCGTGGTTGAATTAAAGCATCAATGACAACTTAACAACGTAGGACACTTTTACCTACGGTTTAAAAGCCCTCACGTATATATATAGTCATACACACACGAGCAAACTCTACATGCAAACCTGAACATAGTTTTTGTCAAAGAACAGATTAATAAACAGGAATTTACAGAAATCAGGACTTTACTTGTCACATATAGATTTACCGCACATGAAATGATTGTGCGGTTAATTTATTCAGACAGGCTGCAAAGTGTCAAGCTCAACGAGCGGTTACAGACTCAGGGACAATTGATTCAACCTCAAATACTCGCAGTTCTGATGACACGAATCCTTTTTACTTTTGTCACATTGGTTAGAACATTCTCAGTTAGGTGAAAAAATCAGCGAGGGAAGTGACAATGGGCTGTGTTAAATAACAGAAGATCTTGACAGTTGTCAGATTGTACATTATTGAAGCAAAAACTCAAATACACATCTAGATGCCAGCTTTAGTGGACAACGGATTGCAATCCCAACGGTACAACAACAGGCACACCCGCAACTATTGTCTACCCATTCATAGACTCAGCTCAACGGAGAACAGCTACATGGGGACCAAGATGTGGAACTTATCGCCTTAAGACAACCAAAAAGTTGCTGTTTGCTCAACATTTGAAAATCTGGCTACAGGACCACTATTTTTGTTTTTAAAAGAATGATTTATTTCATTGTAACCTTAATAACCTTAGTTGTTCTTAAGCCATAATCTATGCCACTATTTACTATCTTAACGATAATCATATACAGATACATTGACTTTGAATAACATTAACAATTAAGACTAGACAAGCTTAATTGTAATTAATAATGAAGGATGTGCTAAGTAAACTTGTCAATCAATTGAAATAAAACCGCTTTACAATATAGCCCAAAGAGTCAATGCATGAAGTCAATCCATTAAAAACTAATGGGTTTTCATATGGAGTTTGAATTAGTGTTTTAGCGAAACCTCTGTGAAGAGCTATTGCAGATTTCTCACATATCTTAAGTCTTGTAGTATGTGTAATGTTTTCCCGCAGAACTATCAGCCATTTATGAAGCTTTTAAGTAGGCCTAATTAATCATCGATAGAAGACACAAAGGTTAAGCCTGATTCATGTTGTGAGACTAAATGTCAAAGCCCGGTCCTGCTTCCAACACCTTTGACTACAATGGATGTACTCGTGCATTGGACAATAGATGCTCAGTGCTATGGTCGATCCAACCTATCTACAGGCCCACTACAGCCAATGACGATAATTCAACCACATATTAGAGATGTTCAACTAGCCTTTGACTTACTACAACTTTAATTTAACCAACAAACATTCTATCTCACACTTTTCTGGGTACAGAAAACTGAAGTCATCGGTAACATACGAGGGATAATTTCGACCAAAAATATTTAGAATAGAAACTACCCACCTTCATAGAGTTTCCATGACTAAATATTATACAACTTTGTTTGATTGATATTTTTGGGGGAAATGCGATCTTTACTATTGTTGCACGATGTCTACGTAATTCTAAAAGGGAAAATTCTTGGACTTGTTCAGAATTCAAAGACAACTGTCAATTGCTAATTTTTTTTTAAGTACCCCGTACCTTTAGTATGATTATATGCAATCAAAGCTAACAGTTATTAAATTGTAGAATGACATACGTGAGTTATTCTAACAAATAGGAGTTGCTCAAAAAATGTCTATACAATATACTCCGTTTAGCCTTCTATAAAGTGTACATGAAATTTCTTTTCTAAATTCATTTTGTAATCCGTTTATCAGGAATAGGACAACAAGTGTATTTACTTACTCGTCACTAACTGTATGTAGTTAAGACTGTATGCTGTTATGACTTTCCATTAAATCCACTGAACAGTTTTTAACCCTTGTGTACCGAAAGCGATAAGGAAACTTGAATAGTTTCCTGTTAAGTAGAATAATTGTCATTGTTATTCGAACGTTGAACGCCTTCAGTACATTTAAAATAACAAGAATGCACTTGAATTGCAAATGAACAACGTTACTGTCGCACAAAGCGTCTTAGAAACAATATTGTTCAATAGATATTCTCTTAAGAAATACAAACCGTTTTGTAATGATTTTGCTTTACTTTATTGTAAAGCCTTATCCTTATTTATAATGTAAATATATATCTTTTTGGATGATAAGAACAATTAAATTTAAAGAAATGAAATGAAACGAATTGAGACGGCGTTTAACGAAATAAATTTCAAGCGAGTTTGGAACTAAAACGTCTTCTCTTGTACTATATTGTTCATTATACTCAATATGTAAACCGAAGTGTACCTAAACGGAACCTTATTTAGGCTTAAAAATGCATACTTACTACTTACACACATTTTGGATTGGAATGTAAAATTAAATACTAAACTGCATCTGGAAACTGAAAATTTAACCACTAGTTTGATGGTTACATAAGTAAAAATGATTAACATTTAGACATAAATTATAAAAACACAAATTACTTTATAATTACAGTTGTAGGTCTAGCTGTGTTGATTATTGTACGATAATTTCGGGTACAAGTTGCTCATTAAGTGCATTCTTCTTTCTTCTTAAACTAAAAGTTATGATACATAATTACACTTCGCGGTTTATCACACGTGTCACCGTTCACGAACTAATTGAAATTGTAATTGTAACTAAGTGTAAATATGTATCATAGACTTTTTAGTGTTTAGAAAGAAAAGAAACATAGATGTATTAATATCAAATCAACTAGACAATAAAACAATTATAATACTAAGAGGTCCTAAACTGGGATAAATAAATTCTTTACAAATTATTTAGTTAGTTTAAGGACTTAATAACGGATTCTATAGTTTACCTTTACTCAGTGTATTGACTGACGATTAAACACCATAAGGATCCTTGGTTTTAGAGTGAATCATGATATAATTCTCCTCCCGTATTGAACTGGGTTAATAGTCATTAACCTTCATTGAAGTCTGAAAGGCAATAGAAACTGCACATTCGTCTTGGAAATGGTCACTCCTTTAGTTTTTCTCTAGGTTACAATCTGGTTCTCATCTGATGACGTTATTTAAATCATAACTATCACTCTTTCTTATTGTAACTTCACAATTTCATATCTAAATTATATTTAGTAAAAACCAGCAGCATGTCGTACTTTATGTGAGTACTTAATTCAACACTGTACGCAGTTGTTAAAATAAAATTTGTACAAATTAATCAAAATGAGATTATAGTCATGTTTCTGCACTTTCTAATTTAAATACAGTATTTAAAAACTGCTTACTATAGTTACAACATTTATTTAAACTACAGCTTATATTTATAGTATGAAAGGGACTTTAATCACTAGTTCGTTTACAAAACCTATTACAGCTTAACATACAATATATATCTCTATATAGTATAAATGAGATGAAGCAGTTTGTTGATTTATAATTTGGTCCCATGCAACTTTAAACTTCGATCTATATTATTGATATATTAATATTATCTTTCTTCAGTGCTTTCTACGAGACAAATGTTAGCGTTCTACGAGCTTTCTATTAGCTGTAATGTTACTGTTACTTAAAACAGTAAATCTTCTTCAGCCTACGAATGGTTTACACATACAGCGTGTTCCTGATGTAATTCAAAATAGACTTACAGCAAAAAAACAGGTGTTAATCTATACACATCCAATTTCCTTGGTCTTAAACAAATAATTTTTGACACGAGGTAAAATATCATATGTGTGTATTTTGAAATCTGAGCTTTCAAACTCTTTCACCTAGTTCCTTCTTATGAAACACCTGTTATCTTCTTGCAGGTCAATGCAGGTAATTAGTCTATATGTAATGTATAACGTCGAAACCTGAGGAAAATGATACACCGCTGAGTTTCTAGTAAACCACTAATGAGCATTTTAAATATTCAACAAGACCCTATTCAACAGCTCAGCCTAACTACGTCACACTGCATCAATGGAATCATGGAACTCTGGTAATAGCTACTGGTTCAGTCTACTGTACCGAAAATTAGTAAGCAATATAGACAAACACCACCAAACTAAGATACTTAAATTTTTTTGTTATGAACTGTTTCATGTTTTTGGTTTGTTAGTCACATTTTAATAGAGTTAAAATTAATTTTTAAACAATTTTATTATGCAATTTGGAACAAAATACTTCAAATCACTTATTTTCTAAATTATTCCTTCTTAAAGCGTTTGTCTTAACCATGTCTTAATCTAATTTCATTTGTTTTCCGTGTACATTAAAACCATTGTCCACTTGCCCAGAGTTTAGTACTAAATTTTAAGTTAGCTTTATAACGTAATTAGATGTATAAAAACAAACATAACACCGATGGTAATCCGAATGAACTTGTTTTAACATTACACGATCCTTTTCCCCTTATTCAAAAGATAAGGTATCTAGTGCAAAATTCCGTCCATTAATAACAAATAAAATGTAAAAGTAAATATAAAGACTAGAAGTGTGAATGAAAGAATACTGCAGATGGTTGCATCGGTTCATCAGTACATGGCCTCAGGCCCAGTCATATTGTTTAACCCTGTCTATTCTGAAACCTCTCACACACCAGTGAATATTTTACTGTCAGCTTTTCTCACAGATTCTATAGGATTTTGAACCCCCGGCTCTATGAAGGTTTAATTTGTTCAACTATTTAGACTTAGAATTTACAAGTAGCTAAAATTATAAATAGATAAACTCCTTTGTTAGTAAAACCTGATTCATTCATCGAAACTTTTCAGAATATAAATCCCATTGGCTGTGCATAAATATGTTTTCTCACTTACAGTTGGTCGGTCTGATTCAAGGCTATGATTGTCAGTGCGCGGACTGTTTTGCAGCTGGTCAAGCAGTCAGTCAGAGTGCAGCTGTCACTTGCAGTAGGCCTATATTGCTTGATTTATCTTATTTTTTATTGCTTCGATTCAAGTCATAAGTTTGATTGCATGTTGTACTATTTTCTAGGCTAGTTGTTATACAACTAACAAGCTCAGGAGAACAATCAAGGTTATTAGGGGGGGGGGTGGGGTTGACTGGTGAGCTTGCGCTGACTACTTTGAGGTTACTTTCCACCTGAAGACCGGGTCAGAATTTAGGTTCTGAAACATCGTTTACCTTTTTACTTAGAAACGATGAAAAACGTCCGCAATAGCATTTAAACCCCAGAAATTGCACCGTCGTTGAACAAACTTCAAACAATATTATAAGTAGCTTGTACTTACCCGTTGGATTTCATAGGACCGTTCCTAAAGTATTTCGTAATTTCTGGTATCTGTTTAACTCGTAAAGGATGTCATTACTTTGGAAAATCCACGAAAAGCTCAATTCTATATATTAGTTGTTAATTCTCACTAGTTTTACTTGTTTTTTGTTTGTTGTTGTTATGAACAAGATAAAAATAATGTTATGCATTTTGGTATATGTATACTACACTAATGGGTTCAACCATATTGAAATAAAACCATTGTCCTGTTACTTACCGTGATGATATTCAATAACATAACAAAATAATGGAATATGTAAATGCAATTTATGTGAGAAATGAAGAAGCCACAGCGTGGTCTGGCCATTACTCCGCTTCCAATATTTTATCCTATGGATTATCATTCATAACTTGTCTAACAAGTTCACTCAGGTGTTAAATATGGAGCTTCACTTCAGCTGGTATATAAATATAGAACACTTAAATACATTACGATAATACATTTGATTAAATATATTCCTCGGTATTGGGGGTTTTCTACTACATACCCAAATTTAGTTCATTTTAGTTTATTCGAATCGTGAACCAATCAAAATACCCCACCCTCAAATTCTATCAAAAGTGTTTTACAAGATCAGAAAAACACTTTACATTGGAGGTTTTAATTTCATTGTACTTTTGTGTTGCTTGTCTTATGTTAGCAATCAACTACGCTCCTAGGTACAGAAGGTCGATAAATGCACGTCCTGATTAGAATGTGTTAGTTTACAAATAAATAGTATAGTTCGTGTGAAATGTCCTTCACTCGTTGGCTGCTCCTCAACACGACATAATCTTACGGATGCTAGAAAGCATATTGGAAGAAAGTGATGCTTTGTAGAATGCAGAGGATACTCCATTCTCCGTTCCAGGATAAAGGAGAACACGATGTTTTATTCAGCAGATATATTGACTGCAGGAAACCGATTTCAGATTGTTACTCAGGTGTCTAAACTATCTTTGTCCAAACCTGAATAGTGCGTTACGTACAATACATAGTTTGTTGAGAACTAAAGATAATAATTAGTTTTGATCCGTAGCTTGCCAATCAAATATTCGTAATAGCGAAACCTTAAAATATCCAACTTAGCTTACAGAACAAATTTACAAAAGCTAAGAAAATACAAACGTTTTATTTTAAAATTTTTAAAATAACTTATTTTAGACATTTCAATAGATTTTGTTTTTATTATAGTTTTTTTCATTTACTTAAATTAATTAAAAATTATAAGGCCGGTTGTTTAGGTGACTGAACGAGTAAAGGTTTAGGCACTTCCTGGCGAGGCTATCCCCCTCAACGAATTTATTGGTGTGAAACCTTCGAAAGAAATCTGAAAACACTTTTTTTAAGGCTCTGACAAGTTGGCAGTCTTGTACTTAGCCGATATTTTGCATCATAGCGGCAAAACATTTGCTCGGATCTTCAATGTGACAAAATTGGTTAGTGGAAACCAATTTCCTACAACTTTCGTATTAACACATTTTCCCACTTCTGGCGGTTTTGTTGCTAGATCAGTTTGAAGTTAAGTTGTCAACAATTCAACTTTTTCGCTTTGTCTGGGCTCTTAGTTACTTTACTTATCAACCACACAGACATATACAATTTATAGGCCACAAAATGTTGTCTCTTGTTATGTTACAAAAGCGTTGAAAACGCAGGAGCTTGAAGTGATAAAGCGTTGAATTGAGTGATCTAAAGTTACAAACTATTGAATTGATATATCAAGTAAAACAAAAAGGGTCGTTTGAATATAGAATGGTTTGGACCTTTACAAGAATGGCTAGAGGCTCAACTCACAATGCAACCAGAGTATTGAAACTGGATCTTTACATTCAAAATAGGCTTGGGATAGATCTTTCCTTTGATATAAAAAGGGTTGACTTATCTAACAACTATAGGCTTTCCGCATATGGAGCTTCATGTGTTTCGGGATTTTGTGACTTTCAGGGGCATTCATAAACTACTTGTTCCTGGGCACCCTAAGTTTGACACATCATTTACTATTTAGTATATACGAAATATCACAGGGTTCTGGAAGCTAAAGATAACAAGAAAGGCGAAAGCGACGAGGGCTCTCAATGCTGCTGAAAGAGGACAATAAATGTAAAAGTCAAGAAGAAGCCTCCTTCAGTTCCCACAATGCATCTATATATGGATCTTTATTGACGTAAAATACCATCTCCAAGTCTTGATATGGTTTTGTAACCCGACGATGAATTTTTTACATCTAATGTATCACTAAACAGTTTCATTGTTTATGTTATCTCAGGAATAAACAGGTATCGAAAAAAACAACGTACTCGTTGGAAAAACGTTAGTATACTTTTAGCAGCTTTGGTAATTGTTAGTTGTTTGTTGGATGGCTTATTTTGGTAAACTCCAAATCTGTTAGATGACAGTTTAGTTGCTTTGAGTTAGTGAACATGTCCTCATCAATATACAATCGTGAAATGCACCACAACTGCTAACACCACTATCGGGTTCAAAACACATTTCTTTAAATTTTTTTTAATATTAATTTTATTATAATAATGTATAAACAAATTAAACTTATAAGAAACATCTTGTATAAGAGTTAGCATATAAATCTTAATACATTTCTAACACTTACATTTCTTTTAATTCATTTCTACATAAAACAAACATGAAGCTATAGGGGTTATTAATATCTATCTAGTCAATCAATGGCTATATAATTAGTTATAGCTTTACTAACAGTGGAATTTGCTTTGAAAACTTAACTGGTCAGAGAGGAACGAGTTCTATATAAACTGCGTTTGACCTTTACGTCTATATTTTCAATTTACGAACACAACATTTTGGTTTAATTAAAAACCTAATGTAAAATTGGCCTTGTAAGGTCACAGACAATGTTTACCTCTTGGCGCCAAAACTGTCTAGACAGCTAGACTTTTCTGCCCTTTCCATTGGTCGTTGACATGGCTTTTACGGTGCTCTATAAACTAGCCCTTGCCTGTGATTTAAATTAAAAATAGGTCATTGACCTTTGTATTGCAATAGCTGCTTTTTAATATACAGTAACTTAACATTAATAATAACATTTCCTTAAACTTCGCAAGAAATGAGTAGATTTGGTTGTCCATGAAACTTGCAGAAAACCAATATTAAAGATCTGACTGTAATGGGTTTAATTGATTTGAAACTAATTTTGTTAATTCAAGCGACAAAGCACCATCTCGCAGGTAATCAAAACCAGATAGTTATGGTAATCAACGCTATAATTATTAATAAACATCAGTTCTGGTAATCGACATTTATTACAGGTAGGACTTTCTTTAAATACTTTGAACTCGGTGCTAAAGTACGTGTCAGGTTTCGGCCGTCATATCAATGTTTAAGTTTGCGACTAATTATAGTTTGGCTTTCTTTAAATCGAATCTTAAATTAATTGGAGCCTAGTAAGGTCACAGTCAATCTTTACCTCTTGGCGACAAAAATGTCTAGACAGCAAGACATATCCTGCCATTTTCACTTGTCGTCGACATGGCTTTTACGGTGCTCCATAAACTAGCAGTTTCCCGATATTTGTACTTGAACTAGTTCATAGACCCTAGATTGCGATATTTGATTTAAATTTAAATGTACAGATAGTTAACATTATTATTTGTAGACATTACAGAATTTGCTAGTGATAACATTACATCAAACTACCAGAAAATGAGTTATTTTGTCAAGTCCATGAATGTAGAGAAAACGATTGTTTGCAGTATATTGTACTGAAAACTGGAATTAGGGATATAAGGCTCAAGCGGACTTTACAGATGGTAACTGCCCAAATGAAATCAGGGATCTTTTTAGATCTCATTTTCAATACGTTTAATTGTGAAATTTCTTTTAAAAGAAATGAAAACTCTTTACTTCCATATTATTATTTGGCTAGCCTACCTCCTCAACAACAGCTGGTGGATATAGTGAAGGGAGTTTCTTGTTTCATAGTTTGGCAACAAGCCACATGTTGTAGTGCTTCACGAGGTTCTCAACTCCACACAGTTGACTTCACTCCTCCCTCTATCACTCTCTCTCTCTCTCTCGTATACTCCTATAGAAACACACACTCATTCTTCCCAAACTGCGCTAAGCACTAATTTTTGAGACGAAAGAAACAATTTGAATGTTTACAGTACACCTTACAAGGAGAAAAAATAATTGCGATGACTTGCACTTGTTCTTATTCGACTAGTCATTGAAAATATATCTTGGTTGATGATTTCTTTTGTACTTCTGGTGAACCTCTTAATTTAAATGAATAAACAACAAAAGCAACAAGTGTCGTCATAAAATGTAACACAAAGTAATAATCGATGTAATGTTGTTGCTTTTATGGCCGAAAAACAACAATATATGATCACCTCAAACTCATTCATTACTTTCGGGTAAAATGAACGAATACGTGGTTTCAAACTTGCAATTGAAAACTCACTTAGACGTGTAATGTCGCGTAAGAAATATGATGTGAACTGCAAACCTTTCTGACTACATTATATGTAGTATTCCTTTTAGCTTATTATGTAAATATGTTTCCGACCTTTGTTATAAACTATTAACTAAATCTGGAGCTTTGTGGCAAAGTATTTACATATGCATACAATCGTCCCGTTTATTTGCGTCGTCTGGCTTAAAGGTTTACCTTTGACTTTTAGACACATTAACTGGATCCTGCACTCGAACTGCATATGAACCTGGTGCAACTCGTGAATACAAACCTGCCTTTCTTAATTACAATTTATAAAAATACCTTAAAAACTATGGCTAATAATCTTAATTCTTAAGCTTTCGCGGCCAGTGACATCATTAATATCTAAGGCTTCCAGTTTACACCGCGTCATAATTAGCTACTACTGTACGTACAAATTTAGATTGTCAACGTTGTTTTTAAACAAAATCAGCTGATCACTTATCTAAAATAAAGGCCAAAACAATGGTTACACCATATGATATCTCATTTCTTGTACCAGCTGCTAATAAAAGCGCACAAAGACAATATTCCAAGTAACATTGTTGCAGTAAAATGCTCATAGCTTACTTAATTTTGAACGGATTCTTTTGAATTTGGTGTAATTACTTTTGTATTAAACTACCTCTCTTTTCATTATACCTTTTAATTTGTATACAAATTATTCGTTTCCTAGGTATTTATTTATATTTAAAAACTTTAAATGGCCACCATTTTGAACAACATTTTTTTCTTTTATAATTTTTTGGGTTTTGTTAGAGGAACAATTATTATGCAAAACTTCAATTGAGTCGGTCAAATATGTTTCGAGATATTAATTATTTAGTTGAAAACACAAAATGGCGGCTAGTAAAAACTAAGGACTTTAGACCCCAAGTTATCTTGTGAAATTTGTTTGTATTAACCAAAGGAACAATTTTATATGAATTGTTCCAGAGAGTTCCGGCACACTCTGTATAATGCACCTGTTTAAAGCCGTAGCTTTTACATCCTCCAGCTTAGGGCGGAATATTTACACGCCCCCTCTACTAGATATACAGGCTATAAATACTAACGTATTTGTATATTTTATAATGTTGAAAGTTATTCAGCGTCTTCATAGTTTATTTTAAAATCATTGCTGCTAAGGAAATTCTTTTATGATAAAGCATACTGAAAGAGGTAGAGGCCAGTGAGGCCATAATTCAGTCTAAGTTTTACCGATTCTTACACCTTATGAATCTCCAGGGCTTAACGTTATAAACCGGCTGCTTTTACCTACTTTTATCTCAATTTAACATCTAAAGCCGCGAAGAAAGTATCATATTGCAAACAGTAAACAATATTGTAAATTTACACCCATACACCTATTATGAACATGTGTTAACACTCTTGTTATTTAGTCTAAGTGTGAATTGTTTAAAACGTTTTCAAGAAAGCTATATAATTATAACTAAGTTATTTCTCCTTGGTATTAATTAGGTAGCTTTTTGCCATGTAAAAACCAACCACCAAACATGTTTGTTTTGCCTACATTCAAGTTAAAATGGTTGTAAATCGAATTTAAAGATGGCCAGATCACAATGAAAGAAGATAGTTGAGCCATAAATATCAAGCACTATTCGTCAAAAGTTAACGAGACTAAAGTTAAGACAGTGTTACAGAAATAGAAAAGTAAGTAGGGCCATTTAGAACCAGTTAAAGATCGTTGATCAGAAAACCAATAAATAACAAGAAACTAAGGTTTGTGAAAACAGAAAAATATCTTTTATGAAAAGTGGTTAAAGGAATATAAAATTAAATAACGACCGTAAGAATTTTACTGGCTGTAAAATATTACAGAAAAGTCACGCTCTTTTATAATATTTTTATTTGACCGTTCTTAGATTATGCTAACTCGACTGATTTACCTCGAGTGGTTCTTTCAAAGGCTCAATATGTAAAACCGATGAAGTACGCATTGTTTAACAGAGAACGCATTTAATTGCACAGATCCCTTGACACCCACACTTATGCGTTTTATTGTGTGTTTTATTTTTAAATTAAGTTGAAATTAAACTTCAATTCTTTGCTTCAAGTTTGTTGTTGAAGATGCTAGAGCTTTTGAGGTTACAATGCTGTACTGGAAGTTTTTCATCGTGTTTTTGTCAACTTGCGCTGATTATTTCAGGCTAGCTCATTTTCTAAGGGTTTGAGTTATGTTTTAGGTTAATTTTCGTCTGATCAGATTCGAAATTTCGGGTGGTCTGCTTGTCATTGACGATCTGTGGAAAACGTTCGCAATACCTTTTCAACTTCAAAACTTCATTTGTAATTTATTCCGAACTAGGACTTACATACGTCTTAGTTTGTCTCACTGAATGATTTGTATCAGCCAACTATTATCTGTTTCATTTAGGCAGCAAATCATAATAACCCAACCCTTTTTCACGTTGCCAAAAAGAGTTAGCTGTAACCGAACACCTTAGTTGTAAAAAGAAATTAATAGTCATAAGAAAAAGTACAATTATATAATTAGAGGTACTTATAGTATTGTAGTTAATTGGAAATGTTGAAAATACAAAGGTTTTTCATTGTTATTAAAAATTGCCTTTATAAAGGTTTCTACTAAGGAAAGCAGAAACAAGTTTACATGTACTCCACGGATAGGGAAATGTACAACAGTAAGAAGTTAACCTACTTCTCGGGATATAAGATTAGGAGTTGGTTTTTACTTTAAAGTACGAAGAATACTTTCAGTAGAGTCTTTCGTTGTGATATGGTCGTTTTCAAATAAAGTTTAAAACCGTAACTACTACCTAATAAATGAATATTTTAGCACAGTTCATACGTGTCCTAGAAATAATTTAAAATCAATTTAAATTAGCAGGTTTTATTTACTTTGCTTCTACTGCACGTTGTTTGCATTCACGTAAGGTTAAGTTTAGAAGCATTCCCGTGTATAGTGAATCAGAAACAGTATATTTTCTATTTATAGACTACACGTTGGCTTTCAGCAGCTGGAGTAACTTACTTGCAGAAGACAGTTTCAGGGTCGAAGAATTATTTATATTTACAGTGTTCCCCAAAAGCACTTCTCAGGATATCCAGCCTCTACTTGTTTCACGTTATTCAGTTTCTGTAACAAAGGTTAGAACATTGTTCGCGTATATGCCTGTTAAGGTGCTCAGTAAAAGTATTGTTTCATTATATTGAGTGGTCCAAAAAAAATACTCAAATATGGTAAGTAATTCTTTAATTAGCTATACAACACTGACTTTATCTTAAAGAGAAGATTAGGACTCCATATTTGTAATAGATATAATAATCCCTCTGGTACCTTTTTGTGGGGAGCAGTAAGGGAAAAGTGCGTCAGGGCCAAGGTTAGTATATAGGGTAACCTATATAACCTATTAGTATATTATATTAGTAACCTATATACTAACCTTGCGTCAGGCCACCCTCTCAAAGTCCTAAAAAAACATATCATCAGTTCTAATGGATAACACTCCAAAAAAACTTTCAGGAATGGTTGCAAAGATTTAGGTGTTGGAAAATGTCATACTCATCGGCGGAAAATAAACCGAGCATTTATTTTTTAGAAATTGTACAGCTTATTTAAGAAATACTCACCACAAAATGACAAGTTTTTTTTGACCAGCGCTACTACCGATAGTATAGTATTAATATCCTAAAGGATAGTTTTATGTAGAAGTAATGAGTTATCTCAAAAATAATTGTATAGTTTTGACAAATTTTGGTTATTACGTTAGTTACCGCATGAGAAACTAAATTGTTTATAATTTATAAATACGTATTTGTCAAAACTGTAGATACTGACCCACTTGTGTCTATATTTGGATTAATCGCTAATCTTGAATGTACAATTTTATCGAGAGAGAAGTAGATGAAAGATGACGGTTTCCAACTTAAACCCCGGAGATTCATAAGGTATAAGGTAAAACTTAGGCTGAAATATGACCAAGGTGTTTCCACCTCTTTCTGTGCTTTACCACAAAACTCAATATTGTACATCCGTTGTTCATTTTCAAAATTTATATCAGTACAAAAGCTTTCATTCAAACTGGCACTTGTATTAACATCGTAAAATACTGTAATTGATTTTAAAATAATAAACTACCGTCGTTTTGATATAACTTTTACTAATATTTCACCTTTGACTTTGGTACCCCTTTAACTAATTAATTCATCATAACTGTAAAAAAATCAATGCTTACGATTCGTTAACCCCAATTTACGCGTATCAGTCACTATAACGTATAGAGACAAACGAACGATACACTAACTCATCACTAAATACACTAACTCACTACTAAATACACTAACTAATCACACTGAGACATATGAGGAATAAAGAAAATGACGTAAGTAGTATGCCTCCTGGGAATCCTTCAGGCTAACAGCTTGAGCCCCATAGAGTCGGCGCCGGTGTTAAAATGAACCATTTCCGTTGTGTTTTTCTTATTTACTGTACACAAAGTTTTCTAAGTTTATACACAAAGCTTCGTACTGAGTTTTGAACAATCATGAAATGGTTTGGATTTATTTTGCATAAAGCAAAAGACATGTTTACATCATTTCTATCATAAGTTACCTTATTTTTAAAATAGTTAATGTCTAGGAATAACCGAAAAAGGAGGGTTCAATAAGAAGTCCGAGGAAGGTGTTAAGTAAAAGAATAGGTCATGTGCTATTTTATGAACGATGGTTATTCGGTATAAATAGATTTAATAAATTTTATCATTTTCACATGATAAGCTATTTATAAAAATTGTTGTTGTTACAAACCGACTTAGTTTTTCTTTGTTAATACGAATGCTGTTTTGTTAATTAAACGATAAAACTAATAGTGAAGAAGGCCTACAAAGTCTAAAATCTTAAGCCCATTCTGGCATTTTAAATTGTAATTCACCTCTCATTTCACCAATATTGTATCATCTCCATTTCATCAAAGTCAACACAACCCACATTTGTACACTGGCTTAATAAATAAATAATAAAATCAAATTTCAATCAAGGTTACTTTTCAAAAGTTGCAACGGTTAAGAGGTTGGACATAAAAAGCTTAAAACGCTGCCGTTTAAGTTAGAGTAAAACTTTGAGATCGTGTTTGTAGCGTTCTTCTCTACACTATTCTTAATTATACGACTTAAATTATAAGACTAAAAATAGAACTTTTCTTTCAAACTGAAGGAAGTCGAACGATAATTCAAAAAAGACTAAGTTAAGTCTGTTATCAAATTAAAGGTGATAGTAAGTGAAGAACAATTTCGGAAACCCGAACACAAAAGGCTGACCTAACGGGGATTTCAGTCTTTTCAGTTTAAGCTCCAAGTCATTAAACCGATGCCTATTTGGATAGAGTCAACCTACCGATGTTGAATTTGCGGCATTGTACTTAAAAACAACAACATATTAAACAAACATGTTATGCAACTAATGCTTTCATTTAAGTTGTTTTTGACTACGAAAGTATTGAGTTCAAAGAGACCACTAACTAGCCTTGGGTGACGTTGTTGAAATTAGTTGAACACAGGTTCAAATTGTATAATGATAATATAATGAATTTGGAAAATCTTTTATTTACTGTTAAAAGTTGAGTTGAAAGGTCAAAAAGGTTATGTCTTCAAGTTAAGGACACATTAACCGTTTCTAAAGCCACATGATGTCTCGTATTATCTGTTTGTGGTCTTCCACTTAAAACAAACGAGATTGTATTATGTTATGGCAGGTAATGAATATGCAATCAAAGGACTTGGCGCCAAA
The DNA here is from genome assembly GCA_018831715.1 of Matsumurasca onukii. NCBI lineage: Eukaryota > Metazoa > Arthropoda > Insecta > Hemiptera > Cicadellidae > Matsumurasca > Matsumurasca onukii. The sequence goes on along the minus strand of CM032058.1, from coordinate 74,495,172 downwards.
TTCAGTGTCTAGACATCTCTTTCCGTTCCAGACAGACATAATCAGGGTTGTTGACACGATCTCGCTTATGCTATACGTTTTAATAACTGGAAACTCTTTAAATTATTTTCAAAATTCAACAGCTTTTTCAATTTTAAACTTTATGGAAAATTCTTAAACACATTTATTTTTACATACCGAGTAAGAGTTTGAAAGTACAAATACATATTAAGCGGACCCGTGGTGGGTCGGTATCGTGTGTGCGGTTCATCGCTCCGGTGGCGTGGGTTCGATACCCACAGTCACAACCAACAAGTTGCTAAGTGATTAAGTAGTAAATCTAGGTAATGGTCGAGGTTGATTAGTAGAGAGGAATTTAATCTGGTCGCTGTTCACTTTCTTAGTGTGTCTTGTGTTGCAGTATTGTTTTTAGGCTCCTTTATTTAAGATTTAACTTTATTCGTTTTGCTTCAACAGTTACATGATGTTTGTCTGTGTTTGACTGGTAAGCTTACGCTGATTACTTAGCTAGCTCATTTTCTCACGATCTGTGTTATGTTTTAGGCTACTTTCACTTGAAGACAGAATGAGGTTGCAGATCCCGAAACGTCATCCTTTTATAGTTCACAATTAATTATAGTTTAACTTCAAGAATTTATAGTCCTAATCTTCCTCATTGAACAAGACACATCATGTAACATCTAGACTAAAAGGGTATCTAAATAAATAAATTTTGACTAGTGACGTAAGATTTAACACTAATTTACCTTATTCGCTGTAAAGCTAATTCATACCGGTAGAGAAGGAGGAAGTTGAACTCTATGTAAACAGTGGAATCTAATTAGACAATGCAACAACTAGGATAGAACTATTCTCCTACCAAATGACTTGAAACATTTCCAATTGTTTTCATACCATATTTTCATATGCACACTTGCTTGCATAGTCTAGCTTTACATAACATATTTTTAATTATTGCTCAAAGGACAAAGACAACTTTATTTTGCAAGTATGTGTGACTTTACCAAACAAAACGACTGTAAAATGAACTAGGAATCGTTTTGATTCCCGTAATTATAAACTACCTCTACTGGGTAAAAAAATAACGTGAAGTTTACAATTTGTAAAATATATAACACTGGGTTTGAAAAGTTTAATTTTAATGTTTATAATTCTAAAGGCTAACTTATTAGATACCGATACCGTAAACAGTGTAATTAATTAATTATTAGTGTTGCATTTATTAGTATATTCTCTCATGTTCTCCTCAACTGTTCTCATTTCTTGTGGATAGTATACACTTTAATTACCTTAAATTGGTAAGAATCATGAGAAGTAGCATACTTTCATTACAAAATATAACAACAATAACCAAAAACAAAATCAATAACTGAAAACAATGTTTACAGAAGAAGAGGTGCAGCTGATGGGCAGATAGGCAGCAATGTTTGAACAGAGACGACTATAACCTTAGATTACAAGGCTTCGAACCCTTACTAGCTAAAGTGCAAACGTAGGCTCTCCAAACAAACTGTTCAATCAATGTTCAGAACCGAACTGTTTGAACTCACAGATACCTGAAGAAGACCCTAAAGGCCACCAGTGTTTCCGTGTGTATGACAAAAGAAAAATGCTTCCACATATTTTTAAGGACGTCAATTCAATAGTGAGTTTTTTTTACTTAGCTTTGTTTACAAACGGTCCTCAAAGTTGCAATTGTATCCGATGAATCTTTTTATTCGTAAGACCATTAGCTTAGTACTAACTTCAGAGGTTATTTTTTATTAATGACAAACAATTCAATATATTTTACAAATATGGAGTGTTTTGATGATTTTACTTTTCATAGTATATAGGTAGTGAACTTAAGATCAACAATGTCAATTGACGTAGCTTATAACAAGTTAGGTATGAACCAAAACCTCGTCTTGTGTAAGAATGAACGGGTTTGTAGAGGCTGTCACACCATTTCTATAAATCATGTCCATAAAACATCAAAAAGCATCGTTACAGACGACACATTGCAGGCTATTAGACTGTGTCCACTTTGACCCTCTTGGATCTTTCTCGATAGTAAAAACTGAGAATGTACAGATGTTTTCCCGGATAAATTTTGTTTTCAGTCATCAAAAGTGAATTGGGAAATTATAATAATCATTAAAAGGGATATAAAACGTCTGTTTCCATTTATGTCCATTATATAAAAGTTGAGACTATACTCGTAGATAGGTCATTAGTAAAAACACCCCAGTTTATAAACAACTGCGCAACTGCGTGGAAAAAGACTCCACTGTTAAGTTCAGTAAATATATTTTAAGATCGTTAAAACGGTAAACAATATTACATTTATCTTGTTTCGCCTAATCACATTATAATACATGTTGTACATCTAACTAACAAGATAATGTTTTCTAAAAGGAAAGGATTCTAGGAAAACCGAGATATTTTCCTTTGTGTCGCAATCGTCTTGCCTTGCTAACAAGTTATGCTTGAATAAGTCCACTGCTTTCCCGATACTCGTATTGTCTTTGCATATAAAGTATGGGCATTGAAATTTTAATAATCTATTTCGCCACTACACTGCCGTTCTCTGGGAACTAATGGTTGCTATAGAGCTTGCACTTATATCGTAAATTTAAATTATGTTTACTCTTTTAGTTAAATATTTTACGGGAACTATTTAAGAACTTATAACTTTGTTTGTTGCTTACGCTTAATGAATGTAGAGTCTCGACCTGGGTTTGTCGGTAATTCAACCCACTAGGGAAAGTAGTTTAAACGCTAGCACAAATGCCGAAATTGAACCCACGACCCTCTGCACTGAAAGACGCTGCTCTCCCCTGACTTTAAAGGTGTTGAGGAGGTGATTAGTAAACAAATTAATATACCGGTTGGTTCCAGACAGTAACCAAATTGAACCTTAAAGGTTAGGTAATGGAGTGACAAGAGGATGTTCTTGCGTTAGAGATAACAGAAACTTGAGAAGCAAGTACGAGGCAAGTAACATAGTGGCTGCCAGGAAAACGTTAAGTATTTCTAGAACCATGTTTCTTTCCACGTTCTTCTTCCTTAAGGACTTACATATTTATTTATTTATTTATTTACATGACAGCTACAGGAAAACACATAGACAGCCATCTTAACATTCAGAAAAAACTACAATGTTAGATGAGAGAAAAACATTGACAGAAAAAATAAATATATATTATTGATAAGCAGTAACAATTTACGAGTATACACGTTGTGAATTTATAACTACAATATTAACATCATTATAAATTGAATTGTAAGGTTTGTCAAACAAATAAGAAACAAACATACACTTGATTTACTATTCTAAAATTCTTATTCTTGAAGACTTTTAACGTTCCTCTGGAATGCTCTACAACAGTGTAATATTAGTGGACGTAGTAATATTGTCACAATACACGAAAATACAAATAGACCTATGTTAATATTTTTTAAACCGGTTCTGGACTAAAGCGAAATGATACTTTGATTTTTAGGACTGAAGCAGACACTCGTCATGTAGCTTGCCGTGTATATTTATCTGCCTTCAGCCATGTGTATGTTTCGTGAATTAAATTTTACCACGGTTAAAATATAATACGATAAGAGTGTAGCGGATTGTATTTATAAAACAGTAATTGTTACTTTCTGTGTCATTGTAATATTAAAATATAGTGGATGTACACTGGCACTCTGAAGTATTTTTCAATGACAGCTAAGTAGTTCAGTACTACTATACGTCGAAGCAAAAGTAAAATTTCTTCTTTTGACTGACGTCAATGTTTGCTGAATTGACACAAAACATACAACAGGGACTACACAGATATACTCACAATGAAACAAGTACGGTTACTCACTTGAATCTTACAAAAAAAAGATACATCGTCTACTTTTTGTATCAGTCTATTTATTGAGACCCGAGGTTCATACAGGATATGAAATTGTGTCAGACCTGATCTAGATCACAAGACGGGATACAGATATTGCGACGTGTTTGTCTAGCTAAAAGAAATATGCTTACAATTTCACTATTTTTGCTTTTTAATATTTTTACTTATTATTATTGGAATTTCCCATTCGGATTCACTATGCACTTTCAGCCGCTTATCAAAAATCCAAATGGTGTTTTCCCTCCTTTAACATTTTGTAAATACTTATTATGCAAGAGTACGAGAACGACTTTCTATGAGAAGATACTGATTTTTAATGCACTATAAATTTCGTCTTTTACGTCATCGCTCTATTATTTTGTTTGTTAAGTGAGGGTTTATATACTTGCATTTTGATCAAGACCAGGAATTATTTACCCAATGAGTTCTGGAGAATTGCGGAGTATGGATGAATAGTTTGAATATTCCGCATTAAGCGCCCTAGATAAGTAGCAATACGATAAAAAATCATGGATCGTCACATTTTGGCATTTCGGCGATTAGAAAAGTGCCACCACTGTTCTAAACTAAAACCAAATAACCTTTTTGTAGAAAATATTCCTTTTAATAGTTCAATTACCAATTTTTCCTACGAAAACAAATTTACTAAAAAGAACAATACTATTAAGTTAAAGGCGACCGAATTCAGAGTACGAATGTTTGTATTCACATCGCCACTACCTATTGTACGAAAACAAAGCAGTATTCGGTAGAAACAACACAATAGTGAAAACATCTTAGACGCTCGTTGGAGAATAGAAATGTTCATTTGCCTTTCTCGGTATTCGTGTTTGCTGAAATTTACCAGAACTTACAAACAGTTGTGTTTATTTTCCTAATGAATAACACATTGTGGGTAATCATGGATTGAATTTTGTCTACTCATACATATATTTTACTAGTTGTGTACCCATTCTTCGCCATTGACAAAAATATTATCATGACTGTGAAGTATTTTGTAAAAAGGCAGGCTGTTGCTCGGGTACTGACATCTAACTACCGGTCGTTACACTAGTTACTGTACTTTAAAAGTGGAAAGTTTCCTAGATGACGTACCCATTCCTCGCATGGTTGTGTTTAATGTCATGCAAGATAAGTAATTGGGTTTTGCTGTTATGTAAATTCTAATACAATCTTATAATGTAAAGATTTAGTGTAGATAGGAAACCTTGCAGCAGTGCTAGATGTTTTGAATAGTTTGGTGTTCTAAGCCAGTCTTGTTAAGAGGTATACTCAAGGGCTTAGTTGCGTAAATATATTTTATAAATGTTTTGGATTGTTGGGAAAAATTTGTGTTTTGAATTGTTTAAATCATTTTAACAAAATACAAAATTTGATAGTTTTTTTTTGTTATTTTTTGGGGGTCGAAGGTGACCGTGTATTAGTAGGAGCAGGATTGTCGTTAGGTTTATTTGTACTTTATGATTTAATTGAATAGTCAAATTTAATTGATTTAAGAAGTGATCTCATTGTCTTTAGTTGTTTTACCAGTTAGTTTGTAACTATGTAAAATGCAAGAACAATGCCGCTTTTCCAGTGTATTTCATTACGCCCCAAAAAGGTGTATAACGATGCATTCTTGTTATACTAAAGTCATAGTGTAGCGATAAGGTTTAAAGTTATGTTTGCCTGTTAGTTACCTATGGCAATTGTGTATTATACCTAGACAAAAGCTATCCAGCTTCATCACAGGGAAGTCGGCAAACGAAGAAATCATATTAAAAATAACTATTTTCTGAAAACGCTTCGTTTATCAAGAAACCGTTATTTTGTGCGTTATACAAAACAATTAATCGCTGCATTTTAAAATTTAAAACCAGGCCGACACACATCTAACTGCTTAAGTGCAGCTAGACATGTGAATAGAATTTCCTTGTAATTTGTTTCTCCAATTCGCACCACTCACAGCCTCACTTCGCCCTTCGCCTCAGCTTGGTTCTGTATTATCACGGTTGTTAATAATCCGATCATTATTAACCCGTGTTTGTCGTTGTTCCAGCTTTTTGATGCATTACCAAAGCAGTACCAAGGTCAAGGATTATATGTTACTGTGATCATCCACCCAATAGTTCGGAAGTCATCTGGTTCTATCGCTGTAGGACTCACTACTAATATTTTCACTTAAATGATTTTGCTGGAACGCTAGTTCAAGAGGTTTATTGGTATATATGTCTTTTAAGTCCTAATTTAGCCCTACTGGATCTAAATTTAACTTAGGGTGCGATTTTGTATCAACAGTTTTTAACTCACCTTATATGCAAATAATTATTCATAAAAAATCATATAATTTATAAGCAATTGTTTTGCTAAAAAATAATTATTTGAATCCTTTTAAGTTTTATCAAAGAACAACGAAAATCACCTTATATGCCTTTAAAATTAGAAAAGCCCTGAAATACAGCGATAGTTTTTTCGAGCATTACCTATTTGGTATACCCTAAACTATCAGCAACCAGAAAGCTGAATGACGAAGTAAACATGTTCATATAATAAAACAAGTAAAGAGGGAAAAATATTGCCGTTCAATAGTAGCCCCTATTTATTAAGTCACAAGCAACTTGACAAATTACTTTTTCACCTTAGAAATAAACTTGGCTCCAAACCAAAGCATCGCAAGGTTTTCAGTGCTCTATTGTGTCGGATGTCAGGACGACAACGAATGGCTCTCGATTAGACGGTTTCCTAAGTAGCATTCAGAGAGTTAGAGAGAGATTTGCCCTAAACTGGGGTTTAACCAAAATGTCCGTAGATGGGTATCCTATTGATACCCTCCGTATACGTTCCAAACCAACCTCCTGTATAAACCTTTGTCCTTGCTCAACTACTTACTCAGTAAGAAATATTGTGACTTTCTTTTGTTCTTATGTCTAATACACAAGAAATGTGTAGGTGGTTGTCTGATTAATATGTAAATGGTTGCAATACATTTGATACGAACATTTTGGCACGTTTGTATTGTGATTTTTCCATAAATATGCTTTAAAGCTTGAATCTAGTTGGCTTTTACGACTTATAAGACCAAGGGACCACTAATGCTAGATGTACCACGCAATGTATCTGGATGAGTGAATGTTTGATTACTTACGTTGACAACTTTGCATTAGATATAAATAATTAAATAAAAACTTTTTAATAAAAAATTGAACCGACTTCAAAAATAAACCTACAGTAAAATGCTCTAAAAAGGTTGAAATAATTGGGTATTGTAATAATGTATTGCTTTATAAGGTACATTAATAAAAAATGAGTTTCTCATATTGTACCGTGTACGTAATTTATCGATTACACTACAGTAAGATATTACAGCTGTAATCATTTCATGGTAACCAATATAATAAATATTTAATTGCCAATACATATAAGAATTCCACTGTATGCACACACTATTTGCCATATTGTGGAATTTAATTTGTGGGTTTACAGTCTTTGTAAACTTAAAAATTGTTGGAGTCGGTGCTGCTACTATTTTGATATTATTGCTTTAGCAGCACCGACTCAAAATTTTTTATAGCCATTATTTTCCCTAGTGGGGAAAATTTACAAAATATGTTTGTTGTATTCTTAACCAACATACCTTGAAGATAACCTGCATCACTTAAATGTATCAATTCTATAGTAATAAATTTACAAGACTGTTCATGTAGTGAGAGGTGCGTTGTAATGGCTCTTTGAATTCAGTTTGTATTACGGTACAGTTCAGAGTTATCTGATACAGGTTGAGTAGTTTCACTTGACTTGGCTAATCTATACTCTAGGTAAGTGTAGTACAGCTCTAAGTCAGCTGCTCCCCGTTCTACAAAATAAAGCCAGCTAATCCCATCTCTATAGCTCAACCAAATCTATGCAAAATGTAATTAGGGTCATTAAAATGAATAAATGAATATTCATTATCATGAGAAGTTACAACTCATTGGCAAAGGTTGAAATACAGATCAAGGCTAAATCACTAAATATACATTAAACTATGACGAAACGATAACATCCGCCATTGACTTATCAGTTTATACCACATAACTAAAGTGGTTTTAAAGAACCCCAAACAACAAGTTCCTATGAATTAAAAACAAATTACGCATACAACTAAATTTGTATTAAACAGGTTTTTTATAGTTAACAGGCACGACCTAACCTCCAAAAGTCAAACTACAATCTGTGAGTGCTTTTAGAACTGTTATAATTAGTTAATCCATGAAGCCTCTGCACGGCCCATAATACTCACCAATATGATTGAAAAAACAAAGGGATTATTGATGCTTTAACTTATCTCATAGTAGACGTTGTGAATGGACTGGAGGGGCGAGAACATGTGATAAGTGTATTTTTCGATCTTTCCAAAGCTTTTGACTGCGTGCATCATGACATACTGTTACGCCAGTTAGGCCAGTTAGAACACAATGGTATTCGTGGCTTACCGAATAAATGAAATGTATCTTACATCGAAAATAGGGAGCAGTGCGTTGAAATCAAAAACCATTTTTCAGAAAAAAATCAGTAGTCAACTTGGAGTTCCATCTCTATATTTTAAAAGTGATTCTATATTGTCAAGGAAAGAAAACGTTTATTCAACCTAGAAACACTTAGAAAGTGTTCGACACAGAACATTTACAATTGAACAACTACCCATGCAAGTAGGAATAAAACTATTTAACTATTCTTAGTAAATTTAAAATAAATCGGAAATACCAAAGTTTTCAAATGTCAAATAAAACGGTTGCTACCAAGAAAAGGTTTATAACTCGGTGGATGAGTTCAAAGATGAACTTACAGAAAACTAATTTCTTCAAGCTGTATTTATTTAGCTTGTCTCTCCCCCCCTACATAACAGCCATGATGTTAAGTGTGAATGTGTAATGAATGTGAAATCATAATTTCATCTGCAGACAGTAATTGGGTGATAATTTATTCGATATAATGTCATTAATACAAATCAAACCACTAGTGTTTAACCACTAATCAAACACATCATCAGTATTGTGCCTACATACATTGTTGTATAGCTCAAGGAGACAATAGCCTACAATAGAACAATCCTTTGACATTATATTCAGAGAGAAGTTTTAAACCAGAGCATAGGTAATTTAGCTTATCAACAGAGAGATCATACAGTGCCGCAAACCGTACCTCAATAGAACAACACCATCCAGGTGGTGACTGCTTAAAATTTAAGTTTTAAAACTAGTAAACGCTTCCATTTCCGTTAACGTTATATTTTTGAGATCATAGATGCGTTACCTTTCGCTACCCAACTAAACTCAGACTTTTAAACACACTGTAATATGTCTTTCACTTGAGATGTTGCGTACATTTTTAAATTTTATAGCACGCCTTTGTAAACATAGCTGAAGTTGACGCTCATTCGACTATTCAAACAACAGAAGTTTGGAATCTATGCATACTTGTATTGATAAATAGGTACGTACATAGATATCACATTTAATATCCGTTCATAAACAATGGAGATATGACAACAAATGGTTAGTAAAACATGTAAACAAAACCGTAGAGACTTCTAGTCTCTAGGATAATAAGTATAAACCATGTTTTACGTAACAATTTCCCTCATACCTACTTGTTTGTGTTCGGCTATTAATGTGACCGTAAAATAATAACAGTTATATGACTTATATTTATACTTGCAAAAACTGAAATAAATTTGCCACTTTGAGTATCATGTTTTGTTTGCAATTGAGTAGAAACATACGAACATATTTTAAGTAAATGTATATTCATTTCATGAACTGTATGCAATTTGACGAAAACCTTCAAAATACTTTGTACACATACAGAATGTAAAAGACTATCCCTTATTGATCAAGAGGCCAAATTAACTCAGATGTTGTGTGTATATTTCGCAATTCCATATTGCCGCCTCCAAAGAATCCAGGAAATATTAGCTCAGGACTATTACAGCTCAGTTTCAGCCAATCAGTGACTGAAGATGGTACTCCATAGCGATATTGAAATATCTCAATTATGAGGTTTTGACGTGGTGTGAACCGGAAGAACGATATTATAGTCGTTCCTTTATAGAGATGGACTAAATCCTTTACTGAGATAGACTTTTTGAACATATTATAATTAATTTAAGACAGGGATTATCTGTTGTACATTTTCTACCCGTTCTTAATATTTTTAAATGTGTGTGATACATTTGAAGTTTTATGTCAGGTTGCTTTTAATTAACACTTATACCCTAAAATGGTGGCGTAACAAATAGTGAGGGGGTTTAGGGCATTATGAATATGATTTTCTGGCATCTTTTAGTCCAAGACGCAGTTACAGTAGGTTACTTAAAAATAATAACAGTTATTATTTTATGTTAATTTTCAACATCAGTACAAAAAAAGATCTTTACCTTGACGGCAGTACAGCTCAGGCTCAGTAACAAACTAAACAAACTTAAAACCGGTTTTATAAAAATCAGGCTTATCTCACAACAATACAACAAATAAAAAAAGGAAACAATAACTAGTTAAAGGCAAACATGCAAAACACATAAAAATATATACAAAGACGGACAAGCTAAACGTTTGGAGGCCTTAGTTCGCATCGGTCGTTTGAGTTCCAAAACATGACAAATTTCTCGGACGCATAACAGATAGACAGTGTAATCCCTTTAACCTCTGACAAAACATTGCGACAGAATAAACCTAACTAATGGACACAGAGACCAATAATACACTTTAATCTTCAGAGTGGTCACGTGTGTACTAGAAAAGAGGTTTCTAGCCACTTTGACTTGCTAATGGGTTTTATTGGAACTTTTACTTTGCATAATGGACTGTTCCATTGAAATTCTGACTAATTCGAGCTTCATAATTGTAATTGAATTTACAACGATTAAGTAATAACCATTGTAGTAAAGAAAATGAAGTTTACTTTCAATAATAGTTCTTATAGTAGACCAATTTTGGCTTTCTTGCGTAATAATAAATTAACGTCATTAATAGTGCTGCCATGCTGAAAGAGCTATTTTAATACTGAAATATAATCTTTTACGTTTTAAATGTATAAAACCGTTATTTAAAAATTAAGGGCATGTGTAATTTAATTATATATGCCTAGACTGCATTGAAATATAATTTACTAAGGACACTGAGGTTTAGCTTAGAAACTTTACTGGTATAAATGACTACTATTTCAACCATGTAAAATTATTGAACAAAATAAAAGATTATTGAAAACTTTAATTTCTGGTTCATTCAAAACCCGTATTTCCCACAATTACCCATGTATCTAGTATACACACGTTTGAGCTTGTAGGATATATGTTTATCTTGAGCTATATTCTTAGCTGAGTTGAAAAAGGCTCTGACGATGTTAACTGCAATCAGTCTTTCAGCCGAGTAATTTGGTTTTGGTTGCGAAAATCAATCTAGCCCAACCTCTGCGACCAAACAAAGTTAATTTCATTTCCACGCCGACCAACACGCGAACGTATCGAATTTGCTAAGTGGTTCGTTACAGTTTTTTCAGAAAAGCGTCCCTGGTGAGGATTTATGCTTTGAGTTTATAGTACGAGTCCATGTACGTATTTGTATTTTGTGTACGTGTGTACGCATGTTCTACTCAAACCTTTCATTAAAATAAAAACATAATTTTTTATTATGATGAATTAAGTAAAATGTAAAACTTAACTAAATTTAAAAGCTAATATACTCAAAATTGTTGGTAAACACCACATAAGTCTACGTTGTCATGTTTTAATGTTCCATTTTTAACATTTAAAATGTGCACAAATTTAATAAGTAATTAAAAGTAAAAATTATATTTTGTTGTGCTACTTTATTTTTAAAGAAAATGAAATAAAATAATATGAGTTATTCTATGTATGCATAATCATATTATTTTTGCTATTTTACTAAAATGTTCTGTACGTTAATTTTGATTTGTTGTGATGCACTAAAGTAGTTGACATGCATGTTCCACTAACCATTTTAATAGAAGTTATACTTTAACCTTCCCTCGCCAGGTTCGTAACTTTATATAAAAAGTTTATTTATTACTTGTAAAGTTAAAAATAAATTTTAGGAACACTTTGCAGTGTTACTTAAATTTTCAAATTGGATTTGTAAATTGATTGCTGATATAAGAAAATTACCAGCAGTTTCAAACGTATCGTAGAAAAGCTAATCGTTACATTTTCAGTTTGTATCGTGTGCAAGTTTCTAGTTTCCACATTAACTGTATTGAATATGTAATGGGGTTTTTAGTTATACTACGCGCAAAGCAATTTCATGAAACTATTGTGACATTGTTCATAATATAAGTTGTATCCCAGTATGAGCATGTCACACATGAGGATAGGTAAAAGCAAAACTATGTTTAGTATTCTCTAAAGTGCAATGCTTCTCACTCAAGTTAACTTGGAAACAGAGCAAGTCCCGGGGGACCTGGGGTGTTATACAGGGTGGCGCGAAGCCGTACCCTCAGCAAAGGTAGACTACTGTGGTTAAATTTCATTTTAAGTTACCCAAAGTATTTTTCGAAGTTTAAAAAGGGAAAAGGTAAAAGTCTCTTAACGAGGGTTTTCTTGTTTAAGGCAAAGTTAGGACTACAAAGTCATTTCTACCCCTCAACCACGACCTTTACCGTTACCTTACAAATGTAGTACATTGCGGGGGGAACGAATCCGCGGTGGTGGGTGATAAGCCAGAGACGCGCACGATTCAACCCACGATTTCGAATATTTTTGAGTCCACAAATGTTTACGTTTAATGTTTAGCGAAAAGCAAACATATTAAATAATTTTTCCCAGATTGAATTATAATATTTCAAAGAATGTGTGCCACATGGTATGCACCATAGTAAGTTGTATTATAACAATATACTAAACACCTGTTTGAATCTGTCTGTAACAACTAAATACAAGTTTGTCTCTAATTGAAGTGTGACAAAACTATTTGTGTATTTACAACGGCTTTTAGCGTGTGTATAAAAGTCAAGAAAAGTTAGTACATATGTTTATAGCCTTATTTACCATTTTAGAAACAAAGAAGGACAGTTGTTGTGGTTAAATAATGTACTTCAAAGGTGGTCCGTGAATACAATCTGCTCTGGAGCACATTGATGGCATAACTCTGTCTTTGAGCGCAATCCAAAGGCATAATCGTGCGTGTTCATGGTTTTGCAACGACATTTAAATTTAATAGATTATTTCAGAAACACGTCAGTCGCCGGCACAGCTGAAAATGAGTTAAAAGCGGGAAATTATTCTTTTTTGGGTAGAGAAACCTGCCTAGCGCCATCGCTTCAGGCCGCTAGACAATTAGGTAAATATATTGTTTATTGCAGAAACAGTCAGGCAACTTACCGCGAGATTGACGTTCAGCATATAGTTTGTTTACTTTATTAATTATATTTCTTGACTGATTTAACATTTAAACATTTCTAAAGTGTCTTTTTAGACAACTGGCAATTACACGAATCTTGCACAACAGCACACATTTTATGCTCAATGTTATTTAAACTTTATATCAACAGGGAATGATTAGTAGCAACAAACAAGATGGTATATAAGTTAGGAAACATAATAAATCTAGACGGTCGTTTTCTTTCAAAACAATTTATATTTTCATATACTGTATACACACAGTTATAGTCTGTCTGTAACAACTAAATACAAGTTTTGTCTCCTATTGAAGTGTGACAAAACTATTTGTGTCATTTTAACGGCTTTAGCGTGTGTATAAAGTCAAAAGGTTGAGTACATATGTAACATAGCCTTATTTACCATTTTAAAGGAAGTGAGACAGTTGTTGTGGTTAAAATAATGTACTTCCAAAGGTGGTCCGTGAATACAATCCTGCTCTGGGCACATTGACGTTAACTCTGTCTTTGAGCGCAATCCAAAGGCATAATCGTGCGTGTTCATGGTTTTTACGACATTTAAATTTAATAGATTATTTCAGAAACACGTCAAGCGCCAACACAGCTGAAAATGAGTTAAAAGCGGGAAATTATTCTTTTTGGGTAGCAGAAACCTGCCTAGCGCCATCGCTCAAGGCCGCTAGACAATTAGGTAAATATTTTGTTTACTGCAGAAACAGTCATGTCAAGCGAAAACAATTTAAAAATTACAGTTATTTTACAGTTGGATCAAAATTAAATCACACGAAAATTCCTAATGAAAAACATGATAGTTTTAATAACTTATTCGATTCATTATTGTCTCTGGGGTTATGAACCGTATGCTTTTAATTTTTACCTCAACTAGGCCCACATCTTTTGTTTAACAAGTTACCTTTCGGTTTTGCCTGTAGATCCTAGATGTATTTCTGGCTAGATACGTATTTCGTTGCACTGGTGCAACATCGTCAGTAGCGTTCTCTCTTCTGCACTATTTACACTATAAGTATACAGTTACTTATACACTAATATTTACAAAACACTCGAACAACACATTGACATCTTTTGAACAACATGTTTGAATCTTGAAAGAGATTAATAATTTAAGTACGGTATTAAAAAACAAGGTAAAACCATAAGAAAATGTTGAAGACAAGTCGTGTTTGCAAGTGTTATGTATCTCCTGTGTTAACAATAAAACCTCTGCACACTTGACTGCTGCCATTGTTTCAAGTCATTTAGCTGAGTTGGCTTAGCCACAGCAGTAACCTTACCCAACAAACTCACAGTAATGTGTTGTGTCCCACAGTAATGCACATTTGTATGCAACCATGTGGATACACAAGGCATTGAAGAATCACTAAGCATATCTGTTATAAATGGCAATGTCATGGATTATACAAGTAATTGATTAGTCCAACATAAATTTATCAAAAATGTCATATACAAAATAATTGTTTAAAAATGCTCATATATTTCTTCTTACTCAACATTTTAAAACACATTTAAACTACAACAGCTGTTGTTTGTTTATTTTGAAATATAAACATTACAAAATAAATTAATTTCAATTAAAACTAATCAACAAAGAAAATGACAAAACTTTAAAAAATTGCTAAACATTATTAATAATGTACGTATACCAGAGTTCTGTCTCATTTGAAAATAATAAACTAAAACCTTTTTATTTAATTTGAAATTTTGCAAGGATTCAGGTTAGCGCTTGTGGCTACTCAATATACACGAAGGCAATAAAAACAACTAGCTATGGTAGCCTTGCTGACCACTAAGAAAATAAAACTAACCCTTCTATTCCTTTTAAACGTTAATTTTTGAACTACAAAACTATTCATTTAAATAATTGTTAAATTATTTGTTATGTTGTTGTTGGGTTCTCTAAGAGCCAACGATACAGAATTTTCGTGTTTGAATTTATTTAAGCTATATTTATTGAATGATGTTTCAAAATTATTTTACATATTTAATATTGATGATTTTGCAAAATCCATTCAAAGTGTGTTTTTATTACGTGCGTACTGGTTCTGAATATTGTTTCGTTGTTTAAACCTGCATTTCTTATGCATATGAAAAACAAAAATGGACCAAGTACCGATTCTTGAGTACTCCCTATCCTTTAAGCTTTTCCATAGACCGCTTATCGTTAATAAAGACATTTTGCCTACGACTACTTAGGTAAGATTTCAAAAAAAAGAGTGGAGAATTGGAGAAACCTTAAAATTCTAATTTAAATATTAAGTTTCAATGGTTTGTACAGTCAAAAAAGCCTCGCTTAGGTCACAGAGAGTGGCCTGGGCATAGATTTTTTAAGAATTATGTATTTCTCTACTAGTTTGTCCATAGCATCTATTGTTGAGTGCCCGTTCCTAAAGACAAATGGTAAGTGTTAAAGGTTTTGTTATTTTCGAAAAAGTTACTTATTTCTTCATAAACTAACAATTCAATTAGTTTGGACAGTATTGCAATTACTGACACGGATCGATGGCTCATAGGCTGAAAAATACACTACTGTTTAGGAAACTAAAACATTTACTCCATATACACAGTAAATGCCAACATAAGCGTTAAAAGTTTGAAAGGCTCAAATATTGCTATGATACGTTAGCAGCACAGTGACCCAGAAAAGAGCAGTGCTTGATGGTTATAGCACCGGTGTCGAGCAGGAAATACTTTACTGTATATTATACTTCCGTTTCAGGCCAACATGGTTTGTCTCCATGTACGGAAATAGTGTCAATAAAACACAACCTATAACATATGAGATCTAGATTTGTTCGGAAACTACTGTACCTTACATTTCCAAGGGTCTCTGTTACTGAACAAATATTTATATTCAAGAAATAAATGTTTTAAACTAACAATAATTGTTTAAGGTTACTTAACTTTTGTTTACTGACTTGCATTAGTTCTGAAACAATATTGCACTCGTATGATGGTTATTGAAAAACTAAACCTTCAGCTATATTTCGGAATAAATGGAGTAACATTAAACTTATTACACAAAAATTGGACTGAAGTTTGTCATAGTGCGTAAAAATAGGTTTTGTTTTATCAACATGTCAGTCGTGTATTTTCCTCCTGTAAGGTTAAACTCCAAAATAAATACAACTAGTTAAGTCATTATGTAGGCGTCTAAGTGTCAAAACATTGTAAGTTGATACCTTTCTTCTTCCTTAAATTCTTTTTACATTGCAATTATATTTCAGAGATTATAATTTTAGAATCTAAGTACAGTGTTGCATTGTACTAACACAGACGATGTGCATCACTGTAACTAGAGAATATTCAGCGAATATAGGCTAGGAGTTAAATGAAGTCTGCTCTTATGTATTATAATTAATAGCCTGTCTCTATCAGGGTAAAGTACCTGGATCAACAAGAGTGTCAAATTCAGCCAAGGTCTCCATTGTTGAACTGTCAATGTCCCATTGTAGTCAAAGGTGTTGATTACTGTTTGATTTTAGTAATCAAAACTCTTACTAATGAGTCAAACAACCCATTTCATTAACCGATTGCAAACATCAGAAAAATAATAATATTGACTATTATTAAAACTTTACACACAATTTTCACATTCACTATTGAAGATGAAAAACAATTTAAAATAGTTGTAGAATATTCCAAATGATCCTCTTAAGACTTTTTCAGATTCAAGATCCGACTACTCGTTCTGTCGCTACACCCTTAAAATTCATTCTAGTTTAGAATGATATACGTTTTTTTATATACTTTTTTCTTGAAGTTGAAGGATGTAGGATCGGTGACTTGGAAAACCCATAGAATTAATAAAGTATCGGAGGTTAAGGAAAATAGCTGTATATAGATATAAACGTGATTATGCTCAAATTTTCATTTTCTGTTCAAAAACTGATGTAAGTTACGACAGCTACTAGATAAAAACAAGATTGATAACTTGACAAGTTGAACTTTTTGGGAAGATTAATGTCAGTTCCTACTTGGGAATCTTTTTCTTTTTGTGGGATCTTTTAAGTGTCGATGTATTTAAGTGATGATTATATTTATTGAGTTCTTTTTCTTCACAATTAGTTAGCAACTGGGTCAACCTATCGTACTCAATAAGGTCATTAATATGTTTTTTCTCATAGTAAAGAAAAACACCCAAACTTAAACAAATTTCCTATTGCATATGTCGAAGTCTATTAGAAACTATTTTATTTAATCATAATAATTCTAACTTAAGCTAACATAATGATCCAAAACACCAGTTTTATTGTTTGGTAAAACCTGCTTAGACAAGCTTGGCAAGATCAAGAACGTAAGAGTGAGTAAAGGTTCTTGTAAGTAAAAATAAAACTGTTTGTCAACAGTTTAACTTGCAAGATCCTACATAAAATAGAACTTACGATAACGTACTTAGTAGTATTATTTGCAATGGTGCCTTCTTCTATTGAGCTTTATATTAACATTGTTCATATACCAATACCAGTTATTCAAAAACTGATTGTGTGACAAAGAAACTTTGCACGTAAGTAGTTTACGATTCATTTTCTTCAGAAGTCACTTGAGTGTAATGTTAAACTGGGCACTTGGTTTCAAGCCATTTAGCTGAGTTGCCTTACCCACAGCAGTACCCTACCCAGTAAACTTACTGAAAAATGTTGTGTCGCACAGTAATAATGCTCGTTTGTTTATGCACGTAATTTTGTAGGAATGATCACTTTTGAAAGATCAATGTAAAAGTTTCCACAGTACGGGCAAGCTCACCTTGTCCTAAAGGTTGGTTCTCTCTACATTATATTGTTGCTACTGACGAGTTTCTTCTTACTACTTAGAACGTACGAGAAACAAAGGGATGATTAGAGTGAAACATTCAATAGAGGATTTAGGGTAAGCCACAGATTGGCAAGGTTAGCAATCTATTTGCAAAGTACAAGCAAAGCTATCCCTTGTCCTAAACATTGGTTCTCTCTACAGTCTATTGTTGCTGCTGTCGAGTTTCTTCTTACGTTAGTTTGTGATTTGTGAACTTTTGATTTTATAAAGTCGACTAGCCTTCGGCCAGCTGGGGGCTTCACCCCAGACCCCCGCTTCGGCCTGCGGCCTCAGTTCGTTCGCTTCGCTCACGGTTCTTCTTCGGCCTCTCGGTTTATGCATTCGCTTCGCTAATGACTATACTTTTTCAGTTAGGGCATTTCCTTTTCAAACTCTATCACCCTCCAAGCTGCAGTGCAGGCGTAATTATAGCGTTTGGTTTTATACATTTTGTCTTCATGGTTTCACCAGTTTCACCTATCAGAACAACACGCTCTTCGTCAGGATCTTTAATTATGTCATTAAACAGGTACTTGACTATCTTCCGCGTAGAGGCAATTGCAAGGTTCATCTTGACATCTTTGACAGTCATATTTTGCAGGAGAGCAGGGTTGTAAGGCACTACCTACGTATAATTGATGATTATAGATTCGTTTCTATACTTGATTCAAGTGATGTTTGTTGAATCACGCTTGTAATAAACAAATCCATGCTGATCCCTCAGAGTTATATCTGAATTTGAATTTGGGAAATACTTGGAATATTTTAATATTTTACTTTCCCAGCAGAGAATATCACTTTGGTGGTCAGTGCCATAGGGACCATGTATCGTATGGCTCAGTACTGTTTCCTATAGTCTGCCATAGGCCTCCTCAGCGTCGGTATATCTGCACGAACGACCTTGTCAATGTCTACATTTTGCATAGATCTTCTTCCTTCTACAATAAAAAATGTGAGAGTGTGGAAAGCCACGTTTCTTAAATTCAATAACATAAAGTAAGTAGACCTGTTTGCCCTCCGTATGTGTGTAGTAGTTCTAAGAGTCTCAATCTAAAAACACGTCATAACAGACTGTAAGACAATTTAGTACCGAGAGGGGTTGACTCAAATATTTCCGGCCACTTTAAATCCTAGGTAACGGTAACGAAGTAGGAAGGTTTTCCCATCCTGGCCACACAGGCATTGCGTCAATATACTTAGTTGTTATAACGCTGAGAATTAGTAAAGGTATTTGGAAGGGTATACGATCAGGAACCGAGCCTGAAACCTTCGCCTTGAATGGTTTCATCAGAGTTGTGACCACTCTGACAGCCTTCTGGCGATCGTTTGCAGGTAAGTTTCCCAGAAGCTCAGTTAATGTATCAGTTCGCAATCATTCACTCATATTTCTTGTTGAATATTGCTTATAAATCTCTGTCTTTCCTCTTCTCCTCGGCAATGCATATCTACTAACCATTTCGCCGACAGTCTGCCCAGCTGGGAGTGTCCTGGCTCACCCATTAAAAGCCGGCGGTAAATATTACTTGTAACAATTTTCTACCTTCATTATCAGTGATACCAACATTCCAGCTAGGCGTACCAAGAGACTAAAGAAGTGGATATTGTAAAGATTCAAGAGAGGATGCCACATAATTGAATAAACCGCAGTTATATTTTAAATAAACCAGATTTTCCAGGGAACTTGCCAAATAAACAAACACTTTCAAAATCCCGTTAACCCCTAACTGTACAAAAGAACGTTTTGATAAACAACACAGTGTAAAACAATTTTATACTTGCAATATTTTTAATAAACCTACGGTTTAGAGCGATAGCTATCAAAGATCAATTATCAATATAATTCTTATTGGAATTTGTCACACTTTTAGAATTTTGTTATACCTGGTTTCAATTTACTTGTGTTTTGTCAGTTAGTTTCTCTGAACTAGGTTGATTTTATAAGACGAAACAAATAGATTTTTACCTGATACAATAGCCCAAACACACAGAAAATTGTGTTTTTGTTCAGATCAACTTTAAGGCGTAGTATTATTTTCCCCGTTGAAGATAGAAAAAAGTGTTAAATACAAAAGTTGTAGATAACTTAATTCCACAAGGAACGTTTTTTCGTTAAATTTAAGATCCGACCACTTGTTTAGGCTCTACGGTCAAAACAGTACACCTCTACATACCCGGATTTCGTGCTATTTTTAAACCTCCCAAAACGGGCCTCCCAATTTGAAATTCTGATTTTTGGAATTTTCCAGTTGGTTACAGGCCAAGACCAACCTACATGCCAAATTTCAAGTTTCTATCTCATCTGGAAGTACCCAAACATTTATGTCAGTGAGTCAGTGAGTCAGTGAGTGAGTCAGTGATCACGCCGTTCGAGCTTCGAGCTTTATAGTATAGAGATAGATCCTAGTTGTTATGTATTTGTTGAATAACACGAGTATTATTGAAGGAAAACACTTTTTAAATGTAAAATACTAATATTGTAGCAAATAATTTTAAAAGAGGCTTTTCAAAAGCAATGCCGTTATCATGGACCGTCCAAAAACTAAAAAAAATCAATTTATTAACTGCCGTACGGACTTTGCGTTTAAAAGCCTCGTCCTAAATACATTCTTACAACATTTCTTTCATAAAGAGAAAAAGTTATTAAGTATTTAAAATAGTTTTCGCTGATATTAATTGAAAGACATAAGTGCAATCAATTAATTTGTACTTATTTAATAATTTTGTAACATAGTATAGCCCAATGGCCAACAATCGATAAAAAATTTGAAATGAATGGTTTAGTGAATTTTTAAAACTGACGTGTTTTCCATACATATTTTGAAAGCTATAGCCCAAAAAGGTTCTCTAAAAATAGCTTCGGCCCTGAACTACTCAGTCAATACAAATATTGCCAAGATTAAAGTCTGAAAGTTCAATTTTCTACCCTTTCCAACCCAAAAAGTACTATTTTTCTGAAATGGTAGAATTAGATTTAGGTCTTTTTTCAAAACTGGAACCTAAACAAGCTCTAATATAGAAGTGCTAACACATTATGAATATTCTTAAAACACTTTGCTCTAAGTTAAGTGCAGAAGCAAAGGCTCTCTGTAGCAGGAGGGTTACTGTAGGGTGGGAAGCTTTATTCACAAGGAAAGTAGGACATTCTGGTTTCTTTTGACGTCACTAACGGAGCGCTATTTGATCTATTTACCTTTCTTGTCACTTATCTTCTTTAAGAGGGGGCCGGATAGAGCCCAAGCGGCGTTCAAATGGGATAGAGAATTTAACATGGAAAAATTTGCAAACTGTGTTTAACGTAGGTCAATGAACTAAAACGTGGAATGTTTCTCTCGGGAAGCATAGAGTCATTAGTGCTGCTGCATATAAAAAAAAAATGATTTCGGTTATAAAATAGAGTTTTAGTTACTGAAATTTGAGTGATACGTTATTATGGAAAAATCTAGTTTTTAGTTCAGAAGTACGGAAATAATTTGATGACGAAAGTAAAGGTTTAAGTGTTTATATGAAGCAGCATCAATAGGTATATGCTTTCCGAGAGAATATTTTCACATTTAAGTAAATTAACTTGTCTAAAACGTAGTTTGCAGTTTTTATCCCATGTTATAAGCGGTACTCTGAGTTGGACCTGCGGCCGCTCTAGCCGGCCCCCTCTTAATGTTCGTGATTGAATATAATGAATGAAAATTAGAAGCAGTTTATCAATGTCTGTTAAAGTTAATCTTTGAATGGATAACTACAAAATTGAACTGTAATAAACAAAACTGGAAGAAACATAATTTAAAGTTGACCCTAGTCTTTCTAAGTCTCTCTTTAGGTATCTTCTATGAGCTATGCTATGATCTAATCCAGAATATATCATTTTATGCGTTCTTTAATACGAGTTTAAATACTCCTTTAGGGTTTGTATAACTAATTCCACTATCTGATGCTCATCGTTGGCTTAAACGCTAAATAATCTCATTATAACGGAACAACAACAGATAAAGAGCGGTCCGTGCTTAAACAAAGGGAAGGCGAGAATCTGGTGACTATTTAATCAAGGCCTAAGCTGGGAAAGCAATTGAATCACAACAGAGGCCATCCCTGGCTGTTGTTTTAGTTATATGGCAGAATACAGCTTACGTCTTCGCTTAATAACTTCTATAGGGTTAGTAAAACGAGTATCAACTCTGTGAAATGTACATAATTTGTGGCGCGGCAATTACTTCATCACTGGATTAATTTAAAGCTATGTTAGAAGAACTAAACTACTCTTGCTGAAAGAATACGGAATAATTTTACGTATTACCATCATTACGTATGCAACACAAAGCTGCATTGGTTTATAAAAAACCTTGAAACTAGTCGTAAGCACGGAATACAAATCGAAAACTATCTACTTAAAACAAAGCCTTTAATCGTTTAATTCAAAATATACAGGATTTCCTCTGTTTTGAATAAGACAGCATGGCAAAAGTATTAATATTTCTTTTCATTGGACAACACTTATTTGTATAACTCATAAAGAAGAAGCCCGCAGGTAAACGAAGCATTTTTATTGCTTGATTTCAGTGGGTTTCTTCTAGCAATGAAACGGATAACGTATTACGAGCAATCACTGGACAAACTACTAAACGAAACTACTGTTAAAATGCGTGTGTTTCATTAGGCTGTGAAACGAGCCTTTGCAAATGTTTAAGGAACACGAGCTTATGATTATGATATTTTCCAAACGGTTATTGTGACATCTACAACATGTGATTATTTCAGTCTTTGTATTGTTTGTTGAACTGCCTGACATTGAAGTCAAAGCAGCTGTTGCTGCCATGCACTAAGCCTTTGAGCTGCAATAGCAATACTATGCTAGAGCTCATACCTGTTCCATTGCTTCCGGCACATACTGTCTATCTAGAACTAGGCTGGCACGAATTGAATAAGCAAACTTCTAACGTTGTTGGGTAAGAACTTGAAGGTTTCAACGTTAAGGGTAATCTTTTCTCAAGTTTAGAAATAAAATCAGGTGGTACCGTAACTGATTGTTTAAGCTAATTACGTTTCAAAAATATGGTTAGGGCTCGCAAGTTGAGGTATAATATTACTTAATTTGAAAACCAAATTTGAAACCAATGAACAGCTAATATTTGATAGGTTAATAGAAGAAGCCTTTCGACCCGCAAATCTGTGTTCGTCGGATAACTTAAATATGATGAAGAAACAAAGATGCCTCATTAATGTTTTTAATAATTGGTTTATTGATTTCAAATGGGTTTCACTCTGATTTCTCTGTTTAATGTAGTTGTATACATATTTTTAAAGTTTCTGAAGAAGTTGTCATTATTTCCATCACATCTGAAAACGATTTTCCTTAGAAGATTCAAAGTTTGTTTTCTGTTCTGCCCATTTGTTCTGTTTTTCTTCTTTAAACATTACTTTAAATTTAATACATAAGAAAGCTAAAGCTAGACTACTGATCTCACCTGTCCTACCTAACCTACTTTATTGTGCTACCTACCACTAAATCTAAAAGCTGTTATCTAAAGCTCAAGAACTACAGCTAGATGTCACAGAATTGTTCAGTTACAAAAATTGTTAATAAGGAAAACGTAATGTCTTACGTATTTCTTCTCAGTAAATACAAAACATACAAAACTGGACTGTTCACGGTTTTTTAACTATTAAAAATGTGATCGTGCAACGTGGTATAATTAAAGAAAGAAAAACTCATTCAATCGTTTATTTTAACCATCTATGGGCACATACAAGATTGTAGAAAGATTGTCTTGCAACTAAACTACTGTTACGATCGTCCTTCGTACATTACTATTTCTTAAAAACACTAATTTATAAAATAGTTGATAACACTCAAAGGAATGCATTAGTTTCTCATTACTCTGTCGTTAGTGGTTTCTTAACTGACCAAAGTTTGTACAAAAGGACGAGTCTCTGATCAAAGTGCAATTAAGACTAAGGGACGCTTGGAATGTTGGCAAGACTCCAGCAAACTGGATCTGAAACCCTGAACAAGCTCTGAGACAGTTAGGTAGAGAGGAGCTTACTAACTCTAAGTGAAGCTGATACACAACAATACCTATTGACTCAGACCTAGACACAAACAACGTTTGTTTTTGACACTTCAAAATGTGTGAAACATGTCATAACAGCATAATTCAAAGATAGAAGTGCAGGTTTTAACATCAAAACTGTAACATTTACAACTATTTAGTAATCTTAAAAGCTGGGTTGTCATCTATTCTGTTTGAATAAGTGACTTTAATGGCAACAATGTAATAAACTAACTAAAAGTAAGAATTGCGTAACCGACGCTTAGTCGGTTAACGCTGCTAACGGGAAACCTAGTGAATTTCCTGTAACCTAACAAGTATATGCGAATGGTAGATGATTAACCCAAAACTTAATCAGCTCTTAGATCTGTATTATGGTCCGATTTCAGTTAAACCAGAGACAATATAAATGTTCTCTCAGAAAACGCATCACTAATATTGTTCTTTGTTTCTATTCGATGTTGTGTTCTGTATGGGGACAGGAGTAAGTTGCTCTATTATGTAAAGAGAACCTATAACGTTTCCTCACTATACACCCAGTACAATTCTCAACAAATTGATTTTCTTCACACTACAGTACAACCACGGAACGACGTATATTCCAGCTCACAATGTATATTGTATGTGTAAGGAGATTAACCAGGAGATACGAGCCGCAAGTAATCCTGCCTCGTGCTGTTTGTTCTAATAATTCAACTTGTTTTCTAACTGTCTAATTTATGTCTCACTTGTTTCTAGATACAAGGCCTCAATGAAGTGGGTTTCACTTAAATTAAACATTGTACATAACGCATTGTAATATTATAGGTATCATGGTATGTGACCTGACCATTTACTAGGTTTTATGTTGCTTAGCCATTTTAAAGTGATTCATCGTTTGATAAATGCAATACCAAGATATCACAGCATTGTTTTGTTGTTTCCATGCGATAATAAAACATACACTATGAACAATATCGTAAACCTTTAGCTGATACCTTGCCACGATTGAAGGAAACGTTAACAGTATTATGTGCTGACAATAATCAAATTATTTTTAATTAGCAACAATGTAGACCCAACGTGGAACATAAGAGCAACCTACATTTTAGTGAATACACTTAGGAATAAGACCCACATCCGTCAACATGGTAAAACCCACACCGACCATGAAATGAGCACCGACCCTGACCTTTACAACGATTTTTGAGAATTTTTAGGTTGACCTAGCAATAAAACTACATTGACAGAAAGAAACATCCTTTTCCGGAACAATTTATTGTTATAGAATGGCCCTCAACCTATTGGCCAAACGTCATACTCTCACCCTGATTCAAGTGGTTGTCCTAAACCCAACAGGACTATGAGCGGAGCAAAGCGAACGGCCTATGCTCTGTCATTTGTCAATCAATGTTTGAACGTTTTAAAGAAACTTGAGTCTACATTGTTTTGAACTCAGCAGTCTGAATTATGTTGTTTTGAAAAAATAGCTGTTACACTGATTTACTATAAGTTAGTAATGTTAGCTGATGTCCATGCCACAAAAGATCATTAAAATTACGTTTTTCCACTAACGATATAATACTATAATACAATATAATATAATAATATAGAAACAATAATTAATTTGGCTAGGTTTAAAAGTGACTCCTTAGCATGTCAATACTTGAACATGTGTGTAAAACAGCTGTTTTTAGAGCAGGATAACAAAATATTATTCTTAATAGTGGCTTCATTAATTTGCAATTGTTTGTTATTCATCCATCCATTTCATATCAATATAGGCCTATCATTTATCTATACTATTAGTATTTCGGTTAGGGTAGTCCGGAGTGTTGAGATCTCGGAATCTGGCTGGGGTGATTCAGATTTTTTTAATAGGAATGGTCCTTAGTGTGGAGGGTGGGGGAAAACGAATAAAATTATATAGAAAGGGGGGCAAGAAATAAAAAAAATCATTAAAATCGATGTGGGTAAAAAAAGGGAATATTATGCTGATTTCAAAAATATATTGGTTATCTACCAAATTGTTTGGGGGAAAGGGGGGTTAAAAGTGGGGTAAAACATTAAAAAATCCATGAGATAGGCCGGCGGGATGGCCGAGTTTTACAAAGCGGGCACCGAGGCCGTAGGCCGGGTGCTTGGCTCGGCAAGCGAAGCGATGAGTTTTGAGATGGCTTGTCAGCACCAGCTAGTTTAATATGATACTAGTCAGCACCATTTCAATAATAGTTACCTGACCTTGTTAAACTAACTTACAACTATTAACATTCAATGCATAGTAATCTTTCTTAAAAATATGTAAAAGTTTGTTTGGACTTAATTATGATTGTGGATTTTTAATGCATAATGAACAAGGAACTTGTAGTTCGATTAGCAAAATAACAATGAGGAGAGTCGTCAATACCAGCATTCAGGAATTTGTAGAATACACAATACACTAAATATATTAATTATTTATTTATTTGTTATCAAAGTTTCAACGCACAAAGTAGGATCGTTCATGGTAGTCTATGACACACAATAATATTTCCCATGCAAATAATTATTCCGTATTTAAGTTTTTCATCGTAGTTGGTTTTAAATTAGCAAAAATTTAGTGTTATGAAAAAATACAACGGAAAGCTAAAAGATTTGTGAAATGCCAAAACCTTTTACAGAGAGATGGTAAGTTGTACATCTTCTTAGCTTTAGGCATGGTTAAAGTAAACGCATTAACATTACACGGTATACACGTTAAGGATAAACGCACAATACGACTTGAGAACAATTGTGTGTTGCAAACTAAGTACGGCACAATGTTTCCTGCCGCGACAATTGAACAATAGACGCACACCACTTGCAGGCCTTTGTTTGTCACCTCAGAACAAAGCAAGTTCACTTCAAACACAGTCGAGCTAAGGTGACTTTTGTTACTTTGCCACAATGGTTTTAAATAGAATATGTACAGTAGTTTAAAATCTCTGAACTGCACTTTATATATATATGTCACTTCAGACGAGATAAAGACATATCATTTTTGTATGGAGCTAACACTCTTTCATTTACCCTGCTAGCCGTTATTATGCTGGGTAAGTTATTATAACACAGTTTTCCATTTGCAAGCTCCTAAAACGAATATTTAAGATTTAGAAAGGTAAGTAGTAGCAGTAGTATTTTTTTTACAAGATCCAGCTTTAATGTTACGGTATATCAATTCTTAAATGAATACATGAGTAAACTAGGGATAATTAAAGTAATAATTGCCTATTAATAATGACAAATTATAATAATTATCTAGTTTTTGCTGATTTTAATTTAAATCCAATAATAGTTGTTTTAATGTTACATATCAAGATGAGGCTAGTGTAAGAATTCTGGTATAGGAAAAGTTTTTAATGAATGGCACACCATAGTATAAACATTCAAAAATGCCAATTACCTTAAGCAATTAATTATAATTTTTGTTTTGGGGTAGGGACGGTTAAAGCTACTTGTTATTTGTAAGTACGATTTAAAAGGGTGGTACGAGTTTTTTTATACCTAGAAACTGCAGTTACAACGGATTGAAACCAGGAGAAAACGAAAAGTTCACTTTTATTCAATGTAGGTCACTTATACAGGATTAGTTTTAATATTCCTCTCCCCACCTTAACTTTTAAAAAGGTATTATTTTGAAAAACCCTTTGGGGAATGTTCTTAAAGGATCTTGGCGTTTGTTTTCGTACTTTTAAGTCCTTCCCCACCGAAAACCGGGGATAAGGGCCCCTCAAACTTTATAAATTATACTGCCCCATCTCAAAAGAAAGGGATCATTAACACAAAAATAACAACGCAAAATGTGTTTTATTATAATGTACTTTCACAAAATAGTGGATAATTTTGCTAAAAACATGCTATTCTTAAGTAGGACTGACATTGAGAAAGCAAGAGGAATAAATACACTCAAATCAAATTAGTTCATCCCTAATTCGTGCATTCTAAAGCGTTAACATATTTTGAAGAACCACATTTATAACCTAATGAAATTTACCGCGTTTTCAACATTGCATGAACACACGTAAAATCAAAAATGTTATGAATATAATTTTTCAAGGTTTAGGTAGAACGGAACGGAAACATATGGTTAGGTATATAAACTAGAGCTGAACCACAAAAGTGCATTAGCATATGGTAATGGAAATCTATTCTTCTTTCCTCACGAGTAGATCCTAAACTTCATTTCTAGGAGAGCCTTTTTCTAAGATATTTCTTTTATTCCAAGAAAATGCTTATTTTAAAGTAAAATAATAATAAAAGAAACAGTTTTCATTTATCACTTTAATTAGGCTACTTCTACTTAATAATTATAAAATAAAATAAGTAAAAGCACCCCGGACACAATTTGGACCAATATGAATACAACTAACCCATTATCAATACTCTTTATTATGGGTACAAGTCCGAAACTAGTCGTGTTTTATTTAAACGATTCCTGGGCGCATCACATATGTTATTTTTTATATTTAAGTAATAAAGTTAAAGTAAGAGATAGTTCTTTTTATATTTAAAGTAATCAAATAAGAAACACTTTTGAAACATTAGAAAATAAGTGTCTAGTTAGGTAACAAGTTAATTTGTGTCTACTAAATTTATAAAATATTGAGAGAACATGGATGGCACAGTGGTCAGTATAATCACCCGGCAAGAGGGTCCAAACATTTTGTCTTCAAATTTCTTCAGTAATAAATTAGCTTATTTGGTTTTACAAACGCTGTCTATATAATAAATAAGTCATTTGACATAATATTTAAATTATGTTTTTATTTCCAGCTTGTTGATTTAAATTCGCTATTGGCATTCACATGTTTTGATAAACATTCAGATTTAAGTACTTCTCTAAATTTTAAGACATAAATAGTTGGGCCAGATAGTGTAGTGGTCAGCATAATCGCCCGTGCGCGAGCCCAGGGGGTCAAGTCGGTTCGGTCAAAACATTTAGTCTTTCAATTTCCTCAATAATAAATTATGTACGAGTATTTAGCGTTTATACAAATTAAGATCTATGATTAATAAAATAGAAACATTACTTAGTGTTTGAAGTAAACTAACGTTTGGCGTACATGTATAATCTACTTAAGTTTCCGTTTTAAACTGTTTTGTGTGAACTTTGTTTGAGAAGGACCACAGTCTTGCCGATGTTTATCTTGGAACTCTCTGAAGTCATTGGATTGATAGTTCTCCAGGGCGAGATCAACTCAAGCTTTGCTTTGTTGCAATGTTAAACTCGCTCAGGTCTTGTAACTGCACAGTTGTAAGAACAATTCTTGAAAGTACTATTAAATGTACTTATAGGTGCAAGAAACAAGTTTAAGTAATCTGTACTACTTTTTTATACAATAATTCACTAATAAAATTTAAATATTTCTTAATTACCGCAACTTTACAGCAACTCGGGGCCTTGAAACATGAAAATCA
This sequence comes from Matsumurasca onukii, assembly GCA_018831715.1. Taxonomy (NCBI): domain Eukaryota; kingdom Metazoa; phylum Arthropoda; class Insecta; order Hemiptera; family Cicadellidae; genus Matsumurasca; species Matsumurasca onukii. Next base: position 74,465,660 of record CM032058.1, on the reverse strand, counting down.
GCAAACATGATTTTTGCACATTTCAGACGCACGCATTCTAAGATGTCTTGTGGTTTCGACGTCTTCTACATCCAAGGGCTAAGTAAGGCCAAATTTGAATTTTCCGAAGAACCGTATTCACTGACTTTTTATCTAAATACGAGCTATAAGGACAAAATCATTGAATCTTGACATTGGGGCTCTGTTTAAAAGATGTAAAGTAAGTCGGGTATAAAAACTGTTTAAATTTTTAGTGATATTTGAAGGCATGAGATCTCACAAATAATGGGATTTTATACTATCAAAAGACTAGAATCAGCAAAAGCTTGTACGTGATGTTGCATAGAAAATGGTCCTTAGAGATTACTCGTAAACCAATCTTTATTTTCGTTTTATGATTTAATCAAAGACTTGTTCCTTAATTCCTCTCCTTTACGAATAAGTTATTTGTTTGGCCTTACACAATATGTTAGTAATTTTAAAATACTACCGTGATGATCGAACATAAGGTCTATTAGTATCTATTTCACCAAACCTCTCATAGTTGAAATATGTTGTTTTCTATTAAGACAAGAAAAAAAGGGAAACCAGCTTAACAATGATTTAGAAAGTAGAAGTCAACGTCAAACGCACATTACCATAATTATGATGATAAGGGTTCACTCCCAAGACAAAAGTAGTAGCAAGTGTGTTTATACAAGACATGTGGTTCCTTATAAATAAAATACATCGGCATTTCCTCTTTACGATTTTAAATATCGTATTTTAATACGCAATGACAAATGAAATATTCGGTGGTAATTTAGTTGTTCATATTGCAAATATAAGTGTAAAACTTGAATTTATTATCCCGATATACTTTTCTATTGTGTTTCAAACTATAATCTCAACGTGTTCAAAGAGACTATTTAATAAGTAGTACAAATTGAAAAATGGCTGTTTTTAACGTTGTGTTTGAAATGTTTTTCACTTGTTTGCTGGTAGAAGCTAAGCCCTATCTCTAACGGTTATTGAGTAAAACACATATACAGATACAATAATTTGAACTAGGCCTAATTCACAAAAATGCCTCTGTGTTCTACTCGGTAAATCGGTGGGTAATATATTTTAGCTACTTAGGAGAAAGTTTTGCAAAGCTTTCGTTGCAAGCACAAAATAATGACTAAAAATATAGGAAAAAGTCATTCTTAGTTGTAACTTTTTAGTTCGAAACGAGTTTGACTACTAGCCGTTTTAGATGGATTGTAATAAAAAAAAGGTTACAGATAATTTAGTTTTACAATAACAAATGTTTAATAGACTAGGGACCCAACCAATACCTGAGTTTCCCCAAGTATACATTTAACATAAGCAAAAGTAATCTTGTAATGCACTTTTCGAGTGTTTTGGTAAAATATGTTCGCGAAAAGTACTTTTCTTTGAATGAAGATAAAAAGGATCTCCATAACAACGAATTTCGGCTTTATACTATCGACGGTTAAAAGTAATCTTATGCCCTTATAATATCCGAGATATAATTATCACCCTGTATATTATAACTATGTTTTTTTCCTTTACAATACACTAAAAATGAATATTCTGGTTTACAAAATGTACATTTGATTGATAGGACTCCAGGGACAGATAAGCTTCAGTCTTGCTCTGCTACAACACAGTTCCTTAGAGAGAACTCTCTTATCTGTGCAGATTCCATGACGTGACAAGAAAGTAAACAAACAAACAGGAAAAGTGTCGTACACAACATAAACTCTTGTTATCAAGCAACTTTATTCGTTTTGAAATTCCCTTAAGATTTTATTCGATCAAATTCGTAACAAACATCGTATCGGCGGAGAAAGTTAATAATTAAAACCTTTTCCTAAGTCTTCTTTTTATTTTCATATGAAACCGTTTAAGATTCCAACGGGGTAACCTTACCTTGGTTGAACTTGAGATAAATCTTCAATATCGTTTTGTGAGAAAAAAACGAGCAGCTCCGGAAGAATTTGTGCCAGAACAAACATGAAACCAGCAAGATTGAAGACAAAACACAGTTATAAAACAAGGTAAAGGTGACAAAACATCCTGCACTTGTGTAAAATGTTTGATTTGATATTTTGTTTGAAATAAAGTATATGATATAAAGTTATTTTACTGTTGTCAAATAATTACGAGATTATATGTAGAATTTTAGTTTAAAGCGCTTGACTTTTATCCTGACAAAAGTTTAAAACGTCAATACTTGCTTCACTAATAAAATGTAGTGCTATATTGTAAAACTAATGGATTTACATGTCATACACTAGTTGCAATAGCAAACAATGTAAAGTTGAAACGCGCATAGAGTTGCCCTTTACATTTAATTTAGTTAACTTATTTATAAAATTGGTTCAGAAACGACAAAACAAAAGGTTGAAGAAGATTGAGATATATGCCTCAGTTTAGTTAGAAACAAATCATAATTGACTGTTTGGCTTTAAATATTCACCATCGTTTTGTTGAAAACAAATACAAAAGAGGAGCTTTGTATAAGGTTGCGGCAGGAATAACAAGAAACCAGCAAGATTTGAGACAAAACACCGTAATAAAACAAGGTAATGGTGACAAAACATTTCCTTATTGCCTTTCTCATCAGAAGTCTCCTGAGAGTCAATCCCATTTTGTTTTCAACAACTTTCACTCTCTTGTCCTTATACACTCTCAGCACTTCTGTTATAAAGTTTCCCCATTCATCTCAGAGATAATAAAAAACCACCCTTCAAACAAAAACTGAAAAATAGTACAAACAAGATTGCAGCTAGGTTAAGTTTGGAAAAGGGTCTGGAGAAGCGGGTTGAAAACTATACAGAGTAGACAGAAAATTCACTATTGGACATATTTACCGTTTTAACAATACAGTTGTGATAAGGTCATTTAAAGTATTCATGTTCTTCATATAATGTGCTTCTTTCACATATGTATAAAATGGCCATCATTCGTCTTGGTCATCACGTCAACACTTTTAAATCAAACGCACATCAAAAGATTTAAATTATATTTTTTTAATAGATAAGGTGCTCTTGTAAAAAAACTGGAAATTCGACATCTCTGGAAGTTTGCAGGTTTATTGTGGTTTCAATATGAATACACAAGCAATGAAGTCAAGTTAATACAAACAGTGTGTCTAAGGTTTTGAAACAATAGACGCCTTATAAAAATATAAATTAAACCTAAAATGTTTTGATTACAACGTTCTCAGGAAACAATAAGGAACAAAGTGAGGGAGAGAGAGAGAGATAAGTTGAGAAGTCCATTGTAGTAAATGTTGCTTGAGTTATTTATAGCTCCGTTGCCTTAGTACGTTCTTAACAAAAAATCGCTGAATCTTGTTTTGTTCCTTTAGGCTGTTTTAAAAACATTAGTTACCAATTAATTGTCCGAGTTTGCATGTTTGTATAATATATTCTACAAAAAAAAACTGCGTTTTGGTTTTTTATCATTTAGCAGGGTTTCCTAAAAAGTAGTGATTACTACTTTACAGCCACTGTATGACTGTGAACATTTGAATTCAATGTAATTGTGGGAAATACTTTCCTAGAAACCAGTAGTCGATTCCATGTGATTGAATTACATGCACAAGTCACTGTAGTTTCTGTTCTTCTATGCGGGCGTTAAATATGACGATGTAGTCTGATCGATAAAGACTGTTGCGTACAAAATTTAATGTTTGCAAGCGGCCTAACATTTTGAAATCTTGATACATTTTAAACCAGCTCCTATGAGTGGGCTTTCCAAGGGTTAAACGGATGATGTTCTTATGTAATGACCTTTTGTAATATAATTGTATCGAAATGACCAAAAGGTTACCGAGGTTGGATCAGTAACAATTATGTTGAAATTTTACTGAAAGTACGGCACATGCATGTTATGAAAGTGGAATTTTCTAAAAATTAAATTAGGAACATCTGACTTAAAGAATAATAACATTAACGTTGCCACTATTGAATAAGGGTGCCGTTCTTTTTGACTGAAAGCCTCTCTGTATTTTTCCCTTTTTTCACAAGTACGCGCAGCCTTGCTGTAATTTAAATACTGCGTTCTGTTTACTTATTACACACTGTTTTTTGCTATCAAATACATCATTCTGATCAAATAAAGTTAAATCCCATACGCAAGCTTTATTTTGTTATACTTTATTCATTATAGATATTTAAAGCTAATAGCTGAGCAAATGTGTGTTAATCTTCTTTGTTTGTTCACTAAACACATTGGATTAAGTACTTTATAATTAATGTATACTTTAAAACAGTAATCAGTTAATGCATAATATCACATACCGTTTATTCAAACACAATATACTGCTTTCTGTCAAATTAAGTTAATTGGGAATACCTTTATTTCTAATTTTGTATTGTGTCAGACAACTCAAAGTACAAATATGTCAAGAAAACTCACGCAAATATGTGGTGAGGAATGAGTGTAATGAGTGGAAGTTATGAGTGATGAGGTGTAGTCTTGTTACAAACTAAGGCCAACTCTTCCTTAGAATGGGTCATTAATTAATAGCCCAATGACCAACGGAAATACAAGGACCAACGGCTTAACGTGACTTCCGAACCACGCAGGTGATGGTTTGATATGTCTAAACGATGGTGGGAGTTGATGCGGGTATCATCAGATGATCACTGAGACTATCTGAGCCGCTTTAGACCTATATAATCCTCAAAACCTGACCTCGATGAAGCTGGATTACAGGACCACGCCACGAGTCCCAGTCAGCTTTAACTCAACTACAAGACATAGTCGTCAAAATCTGAGTTCTATCAAACACCTGAACTGTAAAGATAGTAGAAGTTACATTTAAAATGGTTCAATAGTGAAGCCAAATAGAACTGTGCTCTGAGAAGTTGGCTCTGAGATTTGAGCTTCGATTGGAAAATCAACATTTCAATTGTGTATTTGCTCTAAGTGCAGTCTGCGTTTACTCAACACTGGCTTTTAGTGCTTTCGGAGAGACGCAGATTCAAAGCGCCAGTTCTTGAATCTTTCAGGCAAAGTGTTTCAACTAGTTTCAACTGGCTTCAGTGACGATAGCAGTTTAAGCAGTACGTTCTTAGCAATGGCTTTAGCCCTATGGTAAACAGTATCTTAAGGCTCAGCTGCTAGGCTAACTCTCCAACGTAAGGGTTTACGGCGGCCCGTTCTTTACCTTTCAAAATAACTTTGAAATAAGTAAACACGATGATATACTTGGAAACTAAAGGACCTTTCGACATGCGAGTTTCCTTATATAGCGTATTTTCAAAACTATGCATTTTAAGTGTACACAATAGAGTTCAAAAGCAATCACACTTGGACAACATAAAGGTTACTTGTAAAACTTTTGATAGGTCTATGAGAAATCGGGTTCTACAAACTTGTCGGAAAACTCCTCGTTTCCAAATATATCGAGTTTAGCAATGGAAAACCCATTTTGAAAGGTAAAAACGGGCCGCCAGAAACACTTGCAAGCGTTTGGTTTGACAGTTTGGTCTCATCAGTTGAAAGGAGGTCCTTTATTAAGCCAGTTGTTACGTGCGCGGTTTTAGGCATGCTCTTGCCAACTAACATTGTGGCGTCAATACATTTCATAAACGTACCGTTAAAACAAATGTCATAGCCTAATAACTGTAAAGTGTTTGTTTTAAAATGTATATGTTAAGTTATAGATTTAATAGTTTAGTTGTTAAGAAAAATGTTCTTTCCTAAATATTAACCAATAATCGTTTAATTGTTTGTTGAATTTTTCAATCAGAGTGTTTCTTTCATGGAGTATTTTTTATGTCAATGTTCGATCTAATTGTTTTGAAACTATTTCTGTTTTCAACCTGTGTACTTTGAAATCTGTAATAAGAAGACTTTGTCGTTCTGCTCGAAAAACATAGGATTTAGACACATGTATTGACGTGCTAAAGAGTCACTTTTAGCCATCGTCTAGCTATTGACGTCGTTCGTGAGTTTAATCTGTTTGTAAATTTAACTGAGTTATGACCTAGAAACAGTTATGTATATTATAAGAAATCTAAGCTCAGACATGAATGGGTTCTGAGTGGAGCTTTTCCACAAAGCAAAGGACGACGATTACCCGAGAGAAATGAAGGGTTCAAGAACAGCAAAGAACAAAGAACAGAGACAAAGAGCTGAATAACTTCTGTCAGTGATTGTGCCGTCTCTTTAACACTGGTGCCAGTTTATAATGTTCTTATAATGTCCTTTATTTATTAGAAAAGAATTTTTGTTGTAAAATTGTCTAAGACGGTTTATTAGTATAGAGTCTTTTTGTGAAACCGATAATGTAAACAATAATTTAGATATGTTTTGGAAAATATGCTTTTAACACTTTGTGACCAATAATTTCTTTGATGCCTACTTATGGAACTGTCCTAGTTTTACATTATAAGTTTTTTACTAAGTCCTTTAAACAGTTATTTTTGTACAATATTAGCTAGTTAATCAAATTTATAATGTATGTTCATGCATGTAGTACCTGTGGTAAATTTCAAATATTTAGGTATACAACAAAGTTAATACTATCACTGGTAGCGTCAAACTCCGTTGGTCATAACAAAACTGCTTCCATGCTTCCTCGTTTTCTGCACACCTGCTCACACCATTACACCAAGTAGTCTGCAATCAGCTGTTTTCTGCACACCTGCTCACACACGGTACATAAGTAGTCACCTCAATCAGCTGTTTTCTGCACACCTGCTCCACCCGTATTTATAAGTAGTCACCTGCAATCAGCTGTTCTGCCACATCTGCTCACACACGGTACATTTAGTAGAGTCACCTGCACGGTGGCACCAACCGCGCACGCCTGCTCACACGGTGCCTTAAGTAGTCACCTGCAATCCAGCTGTTTTCTGCGCACCTGCTCACACACCGTACACTTAAGTAGTCACCTACCGATCAGGCTGTTTTCTGCACACCTGCTCACACACGTGCCTCAAGTGGTCACCTGCAATCAGCTGTTTTCTGCACACCTGCTCACACACCGTACACTCAAGTAGTCACCTGCAATCAGCTGTTTTCTGCACACCTGCTCACACACATGCCGCTTGTAGTCACCTGCAATCAGCTGTTTTCTGCACACCTGCTCACACCACCGTGCATTACATGAAGTGGTCACCTGCAATCAGGCTGTCATTCTGCGCACCTGCTCACACACTGTACATGTGGTCACCTGCAATCAGCTGTTTTCTGCACACCTGCTCACACACCGTACCTCATTAGTCACCTGCAATCAGCTGTTTTCTGCACCTGCTCTCGCACACCGTACACTTAAGTAGTCACCTGCAATCAGCTGTTTTCTGCACCTGCTCACACACCGTACGCAAGTGGTCACCTGCATCAACGTGATTCACGCATATCACCGCACCGTGCACTTAAGTATTCACCTGCAATCAGCTGTTTTCTGCCGCCTGCTCACACACCGTACCTTAAGTGGTCAGTACCGATCGCTGTTTTCTGCACACCTGCTCACACACCGTACGCTCAGTGGTCACCTGATCAGGCTGTTTTCTGCACACCTGCTCACACCGTACCTTGATTAGTCACCTGCAATCAGCTGTTTTCTGCACCTGCTCACACCGTGCCTTAAGTGGTCACCTGCAATCGGCTGTTTTCTGCACCTGCTCACACGCCGTGCCTCAAGTGGTCACCTGCGATCAGGCTGTTTTCTTTTAACTCACACCATGCTGGTAGTCAACTGTATTCTGCGCACCTGCTCGCACACCGTTCATTAAGTGGTCACCTGCAATCAGCTGTTTTCTGCACACCTGCTCACACACCGTGCGCATAAGAGTGGTCACGCCGCAATCCGGCTGTATTCTGCACACCTGCTCACACACCGTACGCATAGTAGTCACCTGCAATCAGCTGTTTTCTGCACACCTGCTCACACGTACACTTAGTAGTCACCTGCAATCAGCTGTTTTCTGCACACCTGCTCACACACCGTACACTTAAGTAGTCACCTGCAATCAGCTGTTTTCTGCACACCTGCTCACACACCGTACACTTAAGTAGTCACCTGCAATCAGCTGTTTTCTGCACACCTGCTCACACACCGTACACTTAAGTAGTCACCTGCAATCAGCTGTTTTCAAACTATATGTTGTGTCTAGACAACTAGTTTCAAGTGTAAAGTGGTTGTAACCGCTATAAAAATCAACGGTTATAGTCACATGACACTTATCAGCATTTCACTCTTTGATCCTCAGCGTATGCACTTTCTCTCAAAGCTAAACCTGTTTATCCCACCCTGATGTACGAATCTCTACACTATTTAAACCTACAATATATTTCCATACCCATATCTAATGCCTTGCTGTTCCCAAACTACTTTCATAATAATACGCTTTCTCAGCCTAACACTTACCAGATTAGTAAACTAATGGAAAGTTTTATAACAAATGTACAACAACTATTGTCTTTTGTTGCGTACTGCCATAAATAAACCTAACAATATCAGCTTATATAAAATTTAAAGGGACAAAATATTATACGATTTGTTATTAGTCAATATCATACAATTTGGATTAACATTGCATTGAAACAATTAATCAAAATAGATTGTTAAATAATCTGGAGGATTAACAATATTATATACATTGTCACTGATAATATTCCGCTCAATCAACTATCTACTGGTGCATGTATTACAAAAGCTCATTATTGTGTGGACAAGCGTAAAATGACTTTTCACATGGAACTCACCAACATATTAAACATCTTGCCACGTGCCTTTCTTATTATACGCTTTAGTGGCAACTCGTCAGTTTACTAGGAAACCTCATAGACAATAACGCATATGAACTTGTAAATTTTGTTGTACCAGTTCAATAGTATTGTTGCTATTTTTACGTGTTTAACTGACAAATAACACTTTTAGTGAGCAGTATTTTATTTGTGTATTTAGGGTTTATTAAAACCACTTGTCATCACCAAGAATCTACAAGGCTTCAACCTCGCATGCAGGAAACGAGTCATGTTTAAGATATTAGAATGTTTGAAATATAAATATTTGCATAAGTGAGGGATTGTCAAACGCTAATTGTATTAGTGTTCATTGTTTCATAAGTTCCTAACTGGGTCTAGTAACTCATTTGAATTCGATAAAAGAATTGTCAGTAGCATTTGTTGAGTTTCAACTTCATAGATGTTTCTTTTATATCTAGTTCAAAATGGTAAAAGCAATCACAAACATTTCGGAAGTGGTACAGAACTTCAAAACAAACGGACGTTATTTTTTTCAATTTAAAATATATTTATTATTCAACCAATGTTATACTCACGCTTTGCTAAAAAAATATTATTGTTTAGTACACCTTATATCGTTTCAAGGCACTAAGGGTATTCTTTTGAAAGGAAACTTTTTTTAATGAAGTGAAAACTTGAAAACTACATAGGGTAGTAAGGAGGCTTGTCATGATTTTTCTGGTTAAGGTCACCCGAGTGTTAGGAAAAACCCGTTTGGAAGGTTAGGGTCCCCTGAGGAATCGTGAGTGACCTTGTTTAACACTTCATCTCAAGGTAATTCGATCAGCAGAGCCCATTCGCCTAGGTAATTAAGACTACCTTTCATCCCAATGTCGGCAAAGTATGCCCAATCAGCGCGGCAGACGTGCTTTAGGGTAACCTTGTAGCTGTAAAGTACTTCCAAAGTCAGCTGGTTGCTGGACGAATAATGTAAGTCCTACAATCAAAGTTCAAAAGAATACTTTTGAGCTAGGCAAAACTGAACAAGACGTGATGTTGTAAAGTTTAATAGTCCGTAAAAAGTAACATAATCAATGTTTGTATTTTCCTTGAAATTCTTAAATGTGAGCAAGCGGTGTTATGAAATAAGTTAGAACATGTTTAATACCATAAGTAATATTATTTATAATCGAGACTTTATGAAGTCACTACAAGTCCAGTTTGTGACATCGTATGTATAACTGAAAAGTAGGTTGTATAATAGCTTTCGTAACTTGGAACTATGTCTGTGTTGTTAAGTCGAACTGCAGTTATTGGAGCTCTCTCGAGGCCCAACGCACGTTCTAACGTTTAGCTCTGTTAAATAGTAAGCGCTCGTTTTACAGGTGGCTTACTAAATGATTTCCTCTTTTAAAAAGTATGATACAAATTTCTAAAACTGATTGACATAAGACTGAATCTGTAGAGAGCTTGGATCTTTAGAGTGATATCTAAACCATAGCTTAATAACAGAGTCATTTTTGGAAATCATAGTTTATTGAATTTTAGCTCTTGGATAAGACCAGCCCGTGTTTGGAGCCAACACAGCTTATTGCAACCATTTGTCAAAAAGCGGAAGATCATTGAGGACATTACACAATCTCTCAGCAGCTTCGGTCCATCTTTACTGTCAATGTCTTTTTACTGCCAGATTTCAGTAGTGTTGTAGATTACTTTTCGTTTAACTGTTTACATAACTACTTCTAAACTATGAATAGCCAAAGACTCTACTAAATCCTTAACGTATCAGTATATACACTCTATATAATGTTAAATAATTACTATTTTAAATCATTAATGTTTGGAATTCTTTTCATAATATATAGTTACATTTTACCATTGAGTGAGTGGGAAGGGTTGTATGTTGTCACTTTACCCAACCTATAGCAAAACATTGTTTTATTACATGTTTTGCATTGGTACCCAATTATTAGCAAAATTTCGTTGGTAAACTACTCAACAAATCTTCTTACAATCCAACCGTGTTTTTTTAATAGGCTGGTTTAACGATCCTTTCTAGGTAATGTTAATTCTTGGTGCCTAAATGTGGGAGCTTAAGTCGCAAAATCTACTGTTCACGAAACTATTAGTATACAGGGTGCCCCATAAGTAAAGTGCCATAAGTAAACTTAGCATAAATTTGTACCTAGGTAAGATCATTTATGGAAAAAATACCAGCGCTGGTCTAACTTATAATTTTAAAACGGTGGTTATTTTATGATATTTTAGGTATCTTTAGCGTTACACCTTAAATAGCGAATAAACTGTGAGTTTTGCGATAAAATGTAAAAATTACGTTTTGTAGCGAATTTTATTACCTATCTATTGATTTCAAAGTAAAACCCTGATAAAGAATCAGCAAAGTTACAGTGGAAACCGTGGCTACATCAAGATAATAAGGTGGAAAGTTGTCTGTTTTCAGCCAGAGTTTCCCCTAAAACTTCGTTATTTCCCAATCGATTTTTATGACTTTGGTGTCAACAGATAGGTAATAAAACTATTGTACATGTTATTGTTAAACTCGCCGTTTATTCGCTATTTAAGGTGTAACGCCAAAGATGACCTAAAATTACCATAAAATAGCCACATTTTTAAAATGATAAGTTAGATCAGCCTGGTAATTTGTTCCATAAATATTCTTATAAATTTTATGTTAAGTTTGAGTCAAATCTGATAAATGGAGTGGGAGATAATAAATATCTAGTGAAAAATATTCAAAATGGTAAATGTCTGGTTAACTAAGCGTTTTTGGAAGAATCTTTATTCTTGATTTTCTTTTTATTTTGACTCATATAACCTTTTCCCAGAGTCTGGTACTTTACTTATGGGACACCCTGTATATAGTTACTTGGTTACCAGTATGTTTATATATAGAAGAAAAATTATGTTACCAGGTTCATTTATTAATAGCGATTGGCTAAATCGTAACATTAGAGTACTACAAGGAATAAGAAATTATTTCACGTAATTTAATACACTTTTACGTATCCTCGTTATAGATTTAGAATTTTACGATGAAGCTTTGATATTGCAAGATGTGTCCAAATAAAACGTTGTCACTTTGTTCTTGTTTCATTTTACGACCTTAGAAATAAAATCAAAATAGTGAGGCCAACAAAATGAAATATTGTACAAAAATATCAATTGTCAAGAAGTATAAAGAGAATATCGTCGTACTTCACTGCATAACCTCAAGCTATGCGGGATTCCTGGAATATTCTCCTACATTTGGACCGGTCAGCAATGCTCCGGGCTAGGCGTTTAACTCTTCCCCAACAAATAATATGAAACTGAAAAGAAACAGGCGATATTGTTATTCAAATATGTGTGTTGAATCATTGTATCTTTGAAAACCTGAGTTAATTAATAAGAATGACAAGGCCTAACTAGAATTTAGTCTTTATACACGTTTAAAGTATTTATCAATTGTATTGTGCCAAAATTCATGTACATTCAACGATGTAATAAATTAGTTTTACTAAATCAAGATTTCCTTGCTCTATTGATATTGAAATCCTCCTGTTTACCTTGTTTAATCCTTTAAAACATTCTCATTAATGAACCTAAGTCAATAAAAGCAAATCAATATAATATCTACCGGGTATATCATATAATATCCATCGGGTATTATGATATAAAATTTCTACATTTTAATACATATGTTATTATAGCTTGTGCGAATATACTACTCAGCATTGTGTTATTTAGAGGTTTAACTGAACGGTGCTCTAGTAAAAACTCGAGGGTGTGTCTAACGTGGTTGTAACTAACTGGTATAACTAAACTTGGTTGTGTTTGATTGGTCAGCTTATGCTGATTACTTTGGGCTAGCTCATTTTCTAATGTTCTGTGTTATGTTTTATGTTACTTTCACCTGAAGACGGGATCAGATTGTATATCCCGAAACGTCATGATCTTTTTGCTCACTAACGTTGGAAAATGTCCACCAAAGTAGTTCAACTTCTGTTATCAAGTTATAAACATACATTGTTTTTTTTAATGTAGCCAGTGTTTTTTTAGAAGGTTCAGTTTAAAACTTGACATATAATACTATTTGAATCTTTTTAACGGTGTTAATACAGATTATAGTTGCATTCCCGCAGATAATGTGTCCTCTCTGAAGTCAGATGATTTTTAATTTAAGTGAGAGTTGTGTTGTTGCAGTTACAGGTGCATCGGAGAAAAGGTTTAAGACAAATGGAACCAACCCACTAACCTTAATTTTCTACTGGATTTACCACAACGCTGCTGACACGTTAACGGGTAGCTCGTACCGAATGTTTTACACTTAGAAAATCTTCGGTTGTACTTGTTTACTCACTGAGATGATAATGTCAGAAACGGTATCTAAGATTTACGATCCATACAATGTAATAACAACGTGAGCTACATTATTTACCCCACCAATTGTCAAGGAAAGAGTAGTAGCCACGATGAAGCAAGCACTTCCTAGCTAAGATATACCGGGTGTCTTCCCAAAGTGAACCAAAAGCCAATGGCTAGAATTTTTCACAATACAATGTGTCTTGTTTCAAATGTGTCATTCACTGGAAGCTTTGAGTCATTTTTGTGGAGACTATCGGCACGTAACCGGCTACAGTTAGAAAAATATTATGAGAACAAAATGTCTTAAAATTACCTGTTATATCTAAAATACATAATTTAATTTAGGGTTTCCAAAAGAAATCAAAATTGTCCGCCATACTGAAAATGGTAGCGTTATTTTCAAATTTAAAATAATTCCGGAAAACATATTTGTTAATCCTAAAAGATTGCATGTCATGTTTATAATTAAAACGTTAACTTTTGGTTCATTTTAGGTGTGACACCTGGTTTACAGTTTTATCTCTACAGTACACTTTTAAAATGACGTTTTAATTGTTTTCCGTTAAAAGTATTACAAGTATTCTATTTGCCTTGTATGTTTTTCATCATTTTAACACTAAAATGACACCTAGAACTGAACTTATATAGAATAAAGGAAGTGTGCATCATCACGACTAGGAGAGTGCAGTGCACTTGCTAGCTGCAGTTGCATGTTTCAGCTTGTGTTCAGTTAGAATGTGCCAACACAGAGCAGGTCACAGGATACTCTAGCACATAACTGTAGTTGTGACCTGTAACACTTAGTTGAGTGTAAATATGCAAACCTTGTCTAGATTCTAGGTTAAAAGCATTTTGAGAAACAACTGCTGTTATATCTAGCCTAACGGCGCATTCAGCTCCCACAGAGCAAACTAGTCCAAACAGTTCGTTGATTCAAATATTTGAACAGGTTGTAAACTTGATTCCGCTCCCCAATAAAATATAGTCTTTAGTTGTTAACAGGTTTATAGCCAGACGATTTGTTGTCCAATCAATGTATGTAGGAATACTTTAAAACAGAAAAAGGCAATTGATATTTGTTTTTAAGGACTTTGGTATTTTTATATAATTCAGCTGTTTCCAAAAATCTCCGCTCAAACAATTTAAACAATGCATGTTTTAATAGTTTAATAATAAATAATAATTGCTGATATATGGAGAAACAAGCTATATGAGTACATTCCCTGTTGGTGTAATGGCTGCAGATATATTCCTTAAACAAAGGTCAACAAAGGTAGTTGACGTTGTTTTAGCAGTTTAATTTCGTTACCTCTCTAACTGTAAAGGTCATATTAAGACTAGTCCAGTGAACTTGTAAAATAGTTTTTTCCGCTTTATAGTCCGCAGGTCTTTGTGTTTAATTAACGTACGTTATAGGTAAAACTGGCTGTTAAGTTTTTAACGTTGGGAAAACACGTTGGTACATATGAACTTTCGGAATGATAGGATAGGAATAAGTTTATTTATAATTAGGATCATTGGGTATAGCAAATTGAAAGTCTACAACCAAAGCGCAATAATTTCAAATTCAAAATATAGTTTAAAGTTTTTTTATGAATTAATCGAAAATAATATGTTTGTATCCCGTGATTGCATATATCATAATATAAGAATTATACACGGGATAAAATTAAACGTCAAGTCTGAAAGCTCTTCAACAACAGTACACGAGTTATTTTAAAGGTAAAGTTATAGGACCAAAAACTTTATTATCTTTATTATTATTATAATGGTTTGAAGTCCTGCATAAAGTTTGTTTAAGCCATAGGGCTTGTAATTAAAACTGAAACCAGGCCGACACACGCGCTGGCTAAAGCGGTTCTGGCATGAGTGATTCGAATTTCCTTTGCAATTTATTACTTAAATTTGCTTCGCTCACAGCTTTGCTTCTGCCTTCGACCTTAGATCGTTATGTTCTTTTGTGACAGGTGTCAGTCTTCGGCCTCGGACTTTACTGGATGTATTTTACTGGAGGTTAAACTACTTATCATAAAGGGAAAACACACTTTGAATTTCAATGAAATCGGACTATTTATTCCGATATTATTGCGAAGAATCACTAAAATTCTATTATACAGTGTGAACTTTGTATAAATGTATGGTATTTTAAAGGTAAATAAAACTTTGAGTTACCACCATTTTGAAACGGACTGTTCGATCTAACTGGCTACGAACCGCACCTTTCTACGACGTTTCGTTCTATTTATATTTCGCAAGAGGAATGAATAACTCTATTTTCAAAGAAAATTCGCTGATAAGTTGTATATGTAACCTTTACATTTGGTAAAACTTGGAAACCAAACTGTACTGTATATTTTGCTGATCCCACAGCAATTGGATTGGTAAACACAGCGGTAATTAGATCAAATCTAACACCAAACGTTACATAACATGAACATTTGCTGCATCAGCTGATTCGATAAGCGGATGCAGATAAGCTATCTGTTTGAGATAATCTAGGTCACCGAGGGCGTTAACATACCTTTAGCCATGTGTTACAACAGCAAACTATAATATTCAGTTAAAACGAAGTTGATAAAAGGTCCTTACTATTAACGTTGATAGGCTCAATTTCACAATAATATAATGTTGTGTTATAACCAATCTATTTCTCACTGTTTCTATATGTACATTCGTATCAGTATGTCCACGTTAGAATAAAATTATGACAAATATAAAATTAGTTTCAATGATGGCACACCGTCAGATTATCTGCGTAGGATGCGACAGGTGTGACAGATAATACAAATCGCTCACCTATTTTCAAGTATGGCACCGCACACGGCATCTGCGAATCGGTAAGGTGGTCATTTTATCTGCAGATTATAGTTTTAGAATCGCTCCTCTTTCAATTTTTCACAAACATCTGTCAGATATTTTATTTGTGCATGCACTCGAAATAGTTGTTGAACAAGCCGCTTGCAGTGGTAGCGCTAGAGGCATTCTTTTGATAACTCTGTCAGCATCAAAATTCAATGTTTTGACTTTTGGTTTTGTGTGTTTACTTACGAATTATCAGATGTATTTTTGTTTGTAATAACAACACTTGTCTGTGTGTTCAATTGATTTGATACCAAATGTAACTATTAATAGAGTACGTGCAAAACCATGCAAGTGGATGAATATTTCGCGGTGTGCGTTGATTTATTTATCTTCATGCGTCGTTTCTGTCACGCCTGTCACATCCTATGGGTAGATACACTGTCGGTGTTGGGTGAACTTAAACAAATCGTCTACCATGGTTTTCTTCTCAAAACGATTATCTGAGTAATAATGTAACGGTTCCTCATAAACCTCTTAAAACTGATAGTATTTTAATTTAGCAAATTGATTGTAATGGGTCTGAAATAATTTAACTTTTTGGTTTTGAATGAATAATAACACAACCATACCATAAGCCAACCTTCAATGTTGCTGTAGTGTTTTGATATTTTAACACATTTTTAAAATATCAATAATAAAACCCTAAATCTGCACCATCGTTATGGGTTGAGTTATTTGTAAAAATGTACAAAACACTAATGTTGTCGCATCCTACCTTATAACTTAGAAAGGCGTATGATATAGTCTAAGCCTGAAACAAGAAGCATGCCTGGGATTCGAGCAGTGGGTCTGTAGATAACACAAGGTGTAGGCATTATATATGAGCAGACAACCCACATCTGTTCTTGTTAATTGCTCAGATGTATCTCTCACCACCAAACCGTATTTCTCATGTTCCATTGCTCTACATGTCATACTAGTTATAGTACAAATAATCACTAATGAGTGTAAGAGATAACTTAGAAAGTGTATGATATAGTCTAAGCCTGAAACAAGAAGCAAGCCTGGGATTCGAGCAGTGGGTCTGTAGATAACACAAGGTGTAGGCATTATATATGAGCAGACAACCCACATCTGTTCTTGTTAATTGCTCAGATGTATCTCTCACCACCAAACCGTATTTCTCATGTTCCATTGCTCTACATGTCATACATCAACAACAAATAGTTATAGTACAAATGTCTTTCACTAATGAGTGTAAGAGATAACTTAGAAAGTGTATGATATATCTTGCCTGAAACAAGAAGCAAGCCTGGGATTCCATGGGTCTGTAGATAACACAAGGTGTAGGCATTTATATGAGCAGACAACCCACATCTTCTTGTTAATTGCTCAGATGTATCTCTCACCAAAACCGTATTTCATCTTCCATTGCTCTAAATGTCGTACATCAACAAATAGTTATAGTACAAATGTCTTTTCTACACTAATGAGTAAGAGATAACTTAGAAATTAAAGAGTAGTCTAAGCCTGAAACAAGAAGCAAGCCTGGGATTCGAGCAGTGGGTCTGTAGATAACACAAGGTGTAGGCATTATATATGAGCAGACAACCCACATCTGTTCTTGTTAATTGCTCAGATGTATTTCTCACCACCAAAACCATCCATCTTCCATTGTTCTAAATGTCGTACATCAACAAATAGTTATAGTAATAAATATCTTTTCACTAATGACAAGAGATAACTTAGAAAGGTGTATGATATAGTCTAAGCCTGAAACAAGAAGCAAGCCTGGGATTCGAGCAGTAGGTCTGTAGATAACACAAGGTGTAGGCCTTATATATGAGCAGACAACCCACATCTGTTCTTGTTACTCAGATATCACCACCAAACCGTATTTCTCAAGTTCCATTGCTCTACATGTCATACATCAACAAATATTTATAGTACAAATGTCTTTTCACTATTGAGTGTAAGAGATAAGAAACAAACACTTTCAAATTTCTTAAAGAAGGTTGAAAATTATTTATAAAAGGTAATGATTTAACAATATCTTTAAAAACTCATATTATTCTAAGGTGGTTTTATTTAACAGACTGTAAATTTTCAGAGGATACTGCCTAGTTTTGCCTAAACATGTTTGGCGTTGAACATCATGCATAAATCATGATGTTTTTAATATATCTCGTAGAAATCTCGACTACTCTTAACTAATGTCAGTGAATAATCGCATTCTTAGTCATCTCAAAAGGTTAGGCAAACGGCCAACGCTCGACGAACGTTAATTTCAAAATGATGATTATGTGAAATGTTTTCCGACCGTTAGTGGAAAACTAAGTTTTAATCTAAATGAAGTTAGTCTAATATATCAGACGATGACCTTTTCATTGACCTGTTGACCCTGTTGTTGAACTCTACCCTAATTAGCTTTAGAAAACATAATCATAACAACAATGTGTAACTATAATAAATGATTCGAGAATCTATGACGAGATTACAAGTCCAGTATAAAGCAAACACTGTCTGACCGTCACTTACTGTCATAAAAATATACTTTTAGAACCCTTTGGTTACAAGAAAATCAAAAGTATAAAGTGAAATTAGAAAAAAACATTTTACACCATAGAATTAGTGGACATGTAAACCCATGAACCTTTGAAGATGGGAGCGTGCAGGTAGTAATTACAAACATATTGTAAACAAATTATTTAGAGAAGAACCACAATGGTTCAATACTCTGAGAGGGTATGGGGTTTAAACCTCAAACAGCTTGTATTGAGTGACAGTAACATTCAAAGTAGTAGTACCTATAAAAAGCAGTTACACCAACCAAAGAAAACAATAAAATAGACACAAATAATCAAAATGCATTATTCAAAACTATTTATGCCGGTCTTTAGACAAAGCAGTTGGAAGTTTAATGTTTAAAACGGAAATTAAAACGTGTATATTAAAACTCAGAATATCTACCTTTCACGAAAATATTTCCACTAAAACGTCTAGTTCCACATATTATGCTTATGCATTTCAACTTCACAAAATTATATATGACAATCGAAATTTTACGATGGATTTTCAGTTGTAAAGGTCACAGGTTTGTTATTGAAACACTATACGTGCAAGATTTCATCTTTGAATTATGATAGAATCCCATCCGTCACACACTTTAGAGTGTATGCCACAAACTAACGCCAATTCAATAGGTATTGATTGTGTATTATAAAATTAACTAGCTCTCCTCTACCTAACTGTCTCAGAGCTTGATCAGGGTTTCAGTTCCAGTTTGCTGGAGTCTTGCCAACATTCCAAGCGCCCCTTAGTCTTAATTGCACTTTGATCAGAGACTTGTCCTTTTATACAAACTGAAGTCAACTCAAAACCCACTAACGTCAGAGTGGTTCTTAATAGTGCTGTGGCATCTGGCTTAGTTTTGAGCTTTGAATTTTAGCATTTCAAATAAACGACAGTATAGTGAACTTCAATATTAGGTAGCATGGCTTCTAACGTAGCTTTTTTTTAACGTACGACGGTATGTTAATTATAATGTATTATATTTATTATAATACTATTAATAATAAAATTATTATTTTAATCTTTGATGTTAATTTTATCTGATGAAGACAGCTTTGTTAATAGATAGACGTCTCACATTACGTCTATTTGTTTAACTTAATACAAATTGAGAATACCACCTAAATCATTTTTTGAATTGAAGAAAAGATCACTTTGAGCGTTGAAAATATCAAGATGTATCACAACTAATAACATTAAAAGTTTGCTAATTAAATTCATGCCAGCCTAGTTCTAGATAGACAGTATGTGCCGGAAGCAATGGAACAGGTATGAGCATAGTATTGCTATTGCAGCTCAAAGGCTTAGTATGTGACTTCAATGGCGGTTAAACAAACAATAAATAGACTGAGGTCGTCACGTGTTGTTTCTGTTTCAGGACATGTTTGGGATCGGAATAATGTTAAGTTACAAACAAGTATGTTATTTTTATTCCTCGTGCAAAAAATGCTTTATTTCCCTGCTTTTCCTTTTTTAAGGTAATTTTAACTATGTTTTCTTACCTTAAACAAAGGAATTCCCTGAACCAACTCTTCTAGATATTTTAAGATCAGTCATTTTCTGTGATAGCTTTTTTGTGACACTGAAAAACTTTGCAAACGCTTTCGATACAAGTCAGAATGTTTATTTCCTCTGATGTTCTTATGATACCCGATTATAATGTTGTTAACTTAGTTAGTTTTTTAAAAGATGATTAAATATCGTCTTATATTTCCATGGCCTTGTTGAAAACGGAAGCACCAGAAGAATTGACATCATTTTGTATTAACAACTCTATCGGAACAATTTTAGATCCCACATTCCAAAACCAACCAATCAAAATTTGATGAAGAAAAGTCAGCTTATGAAAGCACATCTAAATTCTACCAAACTAAATTCCTAACAAATTGAAATTTTGGCCAAATGATTTATACAGAGGAACAATAATATCCAAATTTACAACATTTTTTTCCGAATTCAAAATTCAAAGTTCATAACAGAAGAAATTATAAGAACAGTCATTTTCTGTATAGTTTTTGTGACACTGAAAAACTTTGCAAACGCTTTCGATACAAGTCAGAATGTTTATTTCCTCTGATGTTCTTATGATACCCGATTATAATGTTGCTAACTTAGTTATTAGATTAAATTACTGTATTTATTTCAGTTTATTTCCTACACCACAAATCTTTGCGTCGGTAATTCTAAAAGGTGTTTACCACTGTGATGTTACATTAATTCATCTAGCATCACAGAAGTTATTAAGCTAACACGTAAGCTGTATTTTTCCATATTACTAAAACAACAGCTGAGGATGGCCTCTGTTGTGATTCAATTGCTTTCCCAGTTTAGGTGATTATAATAGTCAGATTCGCCTTCCCTTTGTTTAAGCACGGACCGCTCTTTATCTGTTGTTGTTTCGTTATAATGAGATTATTTAACGTTAAAAGCCTACTTCGAGTATCAAAGTGTGGTAATATACATTACTCTAAGACCAAAAAGATTATTAAATATCGTCTTATATTTCCACAGCCTTGCAGAAAACGGATTACCAGAAGAATTGACATCATTTGTATTAAAAACTCTATCGGAACAATTTTTAGATCCCACAGTTAGATTCAAAATCGATCAAAACCAATAATCCAAGAATTGATGAAGAAAAAGTCAAAATTATGAAAGCACATCTAAATTCTACCAAACTAAATTCCTTAACAAATTGAAATTTTGGCCAAATGATTTGCGCAAGGGAACAATATCCAAATTTACAAATGACATTTTTCCGGTTCAAAATTCCAAAGTCCATAACAGAAGAAATTATAAGAACAGCTTTAAAATATTCAGTATATATATTCAGAAATCATTTCTATAACACAAATCAAATCTAAATTTACAGTTATTTATATTGTTATTGTATTTCAAAATTACTTTCTTTGCAAATTAATTAGGTAAGTTGTCCTTCTTGTGAATAAAGTTATATATAGCAATCAATAAAAGAACATTACCCAAAAAGAGGAGATCAAGGAATACGGTAGCCTAGGTTTATTTATTTTGTCTTGTTCTTTTTGTCTTATATTTTTACAGTTCTCTATGTTATATTCCTTGCAAACACGTACCTTTTTCAGACGATAATTAAGTGCTTTTATTTATAATTTATGATAATTTATCAAGAAAATTAAAGAACGCAAGACATGAGATAAGAAATAAGATCAAGTAGTGCTCCATTATTGACGTCAAAAGAAATCAGAATAATCTACTTTCTTTGTGAATAAAGCTTCCTATGGTAACCTTATTTTAGAGAGTCTTTGCTACTGTACCTAACGTTAAGCAAAGTGTTTAAAGAATATTTACGTGGTGTTAGTGCTTCTATATTAGAGTTGGTTGAGATTAATTTTTCAAACAAAACCTACATTCAAATCACACATAATACCGACCAATAATACTGTTATGGCTGGAAAGATATTTCTATCTTGGTAACATTTGTATTGACAATTCACAAACTGAAGTTCTCCAAAGTTGATGAAAACCGTTATGTAAAGAGAACTTCAGTGGACAATATCTATCGAAATATACGGTGATTCAGTAAGAGGTCACATTATTAATTTGGCACCCCTGCTTCATTTTTGAGATAAATAGCTGATACTTTTAAAACTGCTTTGTTTACCTTTGGCATTTGTTTTAATAGAACGTTATTCAACAGAATGGCGAATTTCAAAAGTAAATTTATAAAATGTTGTTTGTTGTGGTGTGAATTTGACTAACACAGCTCGTGCCTTACAAAATGACTTTGGTATTCATAATCGTTCATCATATGATGCAATCACATACTTAGTAAAAGAATTGAATACTACTGGATCAGTGTTTTATTTCAAATGACTTTTTGGTCAAAATTGGCCTCGTAATGACAGATCGGCTAAAAGTATTGCTACATAAGTGCTTGTAATGCAGAAGGACTAGACAATTAGTGGAAAATTTCGCCAAAGGGCAGAGATCAAATAAGCTACTCAGGGGTTCAATCTTAATAATATAGTTTTTCACGTTTAAGGTCTAACTGTAAAAATCGTTTTCCTAAAATATACACATTTTCCTGCCACAGCAGTAGTTTTATTTTAAATTTAAAATATAACCTCTTAGTAAGTCATTCTGTTGTAGGTCTGTGGGAAAATATCAATTTTAAAACTCATCAAATCTTTGTTAGGATAGGTTGGTGACCAGATGAGTTTAAAATTAATCAGACGTCTTTTCTTGTTGGGAACTAGAAACAGATTATTCAGTTAGAAAATTAAATAGTTTTGGGATTCGAAAACTGATCCCTTTCTTCTAGTGAAAAGTAACTAAAAAAATAGCATAAAATTATAAAAAAGAGCAAGTCTAAAGTAATCACCACTAGTCAAACACTACGAAATATAAATGAGGTGTAACTTTTTGTTGCTTTATTAATGTCATTAATGTTAGGTCCTTACAAAACCTACAGTAGAACTTACTCTTTAATTATTTTGAGGACCTCTCAATAAAAGTATTGCTTTTGAAAAGTCTCCTTTCAAATAAAAATATTTCATATCGACTTTTGATTTTTAAAAATATTTTTCTTAAAGTAATATTTTATTTATTTACCTAAGATCTAAGATCTACAACAAGGATCGATTAACTTTATAAACATCCATATTCACAAATCAATGTAAGAAGGAACTCGTGAGTTGCAACAATATATTGTAAAGAGAACCGATGTTTGGGACAAGGGACAGCTTCGTACTTTGCAAGTAGATTGCTAACCTTGCCAATCTGTGGCTTACCCTAAGTCCTCTATTGAATGTTTCACTCTAATCATCCCTTTGTTTCTCGTACATTCTAAGTAGTAAGAAGATACTCGTCAGCAGCAACAATATACTGTAGAGAGAACCGATGTTTAGGACAAGGGACAGCTTGCCTGTACTTTGCAAGTAGATTGCTAACCAGGCCAATCTGTGGCTTATCCTGAATCCTCTATTGAATGTTTCACTCTAATCATCTCTAATCATTCCTTTGTTTCTTGTACGTTCTAAGTAGTGTTGTTGATCTATTTCAAACAAAAAAACGAGAGGGAGTGAACGAGGTTTGACAAATATAAACCTAACTGAGAAAACAACGGTGTTTTCTTTTCAGGTAAATTTATTGTAAAATAAAACAGTCCTCAAATGTTTCATTGCAGTTGTTATTATTAACTTAGCTATCTTTGTACTTGTTTATTGGAAAAGGTAAAACTGCCGTTTTTTATCTTGATATTACTGTTCACATTATTATTTGTCAAGAGAGCTGTTCTTACTGGTGTTTAATAAAAGGCAAGGTAAGAACATTAAGTTATGGAGGCAATAAAATGTCAATTACATTAGATCAAAATGATTTATCATAATAAAAATGAATAGAAATATAGATGTTTTATTAGAAATTGCAATTTGTATAAATTGTAATTTCTAATAAGGCATTTTTAATTTGACATTATTTAATTTATGGTTCTTTGTACAACTAAACCGTTTTGACTTGGCAATTTCCATCCGTTGTTATTAATCAACACGATTTAGTTCTTGTTTATAGTACCCCAAATTTAGCAATCAGAAAACTTTTCCTGCATTTTGTTAAACAAAAAAGACATTAAATATATTCCCTTCAAAGAAAAGCTAAATATAAAATAAAACTGTTTTCAAACTTTACTATTCACTTAAAACTACTTTGAGAGGATTGTATGAACATTGGTTTTGGTTCCACTACTGGATTTCACTAATCCTAAGTTAATGGACAAAGTTTAAAAGCTAGGAACAGCTCCAAGACTCCTCTATTTTTATTTCAGTTTGGTGCAACTGCAGTTTAACACTTGGTGAAAGGAACTTGCATTAAAGAACCATTTGCATAATACCGGTTGAGATTACTTGCTTTACACTGAAATAAGCTTTGAATAGTAAACACCTTTTCTTCAAGGATTAAGAGAAACGTATGACCAACTAACAACAATAAAGCCCATTTCAAATTGTCTAGTGACGATAAATATATTTTTGTACTCCTTAAAGGACATAGGTACTATTTATTTATTTATAGCCATTGGCACATAAAGTTTATAATCATGTACTTTACAAAAAAAGGGATACAATAAAAATCATAAAATATAAAGATAAAGTTCACTGATTATTAAATTTAAATATGATCTTCCAAAAAGTGCGTGTTGCTGTTGTAAGATTTGTGTACTAAAAAGGTTTTGAATGTTCGTTTGAAATTTTTGAACCACTATTACTTTCCAGTAAGGAAATATATTTTATTAGAGAGTGCAAAACTTACAAATTACATAACAGAAAACTCTCAACTATCTTGCCTTGGAGAAGAAACATTAGTAATATAATGTAAAATGTTATACGGAAAAGGAAGTGGGATGAAATAAGAACGATTCATAATAATATTTCATAATAATTTTGTTCTTGTCACTAACGTACAATATTTGTTTAAACACGTGTATAACCGTGCGACACAACACATTACTGTGGGTTTACTTGGTAAGGTTACTGTCATGGGTAAGCCAACTCAGCTAAATGGCTTGAAACCAAGAGCCCAGTTAAACATAACACTCAAGTGGGTTCTAAAGAGAAGAAACCGTGGACAACTTATGAACAAAGTGTCTTCAACACGAACCAAGATTTCACTTACGATACAGAATAAATAAGTTTTAAAGGTTTAAGTTTTAGTTTACTATTAAAAGGGAATTATTGAGCATGCGTTTACGTGAAATGTTAGCTACTAACGACTCATTTATTAAATATGATAATCTTGCTAAATAACTTTAAAAGAATCCGACTCAATACATAAACTCACCCACTCACAACATATTAAAGCTTTAAAGATCCCTCAAAAGAAAAAGATTCACAAGCAGGAACTGACATTAATCTTCTCAGGAAGTTCAACTTGTCAAGCTATCAATCTTGTTTTTCATCCAGTAGCTATCAAGTATTACATCAGAACTTTAGCAGACAATGAGCATTTGACTACAATCTCTTTTATATTAACACAGTTTTTCTTCAACATCAAAATTTAGTTTTTTATGTTAGTTTGTTTAATGCTTTAATTACTGCACTAACCAAGCACTCCAAGGTTGTCGACTTGGATCAACACCTTGACTACAATAGAGGCATTGACAACTCTACAATAGAAACCTTGCCTGAGCCTGACACCTTGTTGATCTAGGTAACTTGACAAAACAAAGAATATTATTACAAGTTACCTTTTGGTGCCTGTAGATCCTACTGTAGATTCTTCGTACAGATGTACATTTCGGTACAGATGTACAGAACGTTGATAAAATAACTGAAAGAATCGGACACATCTTTAAGAAATCTGGATATATGCCAGCATACAAAGTCAAGAAGGAAACGATAACGGCACGGATTCTCTCTTGAACAAAAAAGAAGACTTAAAGAATTCCATCATCTACTATTTCGCCAAACAATTAGAGAAGCAGACGTCAGCGCCACCATTCCGAACCAGTTCAACCGGGATTCCCCAAGGACAAAGCACCCCTACACCTGCACCTCTGCCGCCCTCAATTTCGCAGTCTAGCAGACCATGCCGCTCTGTCATCGCCGGGGTGCCCGCCGTAGGCCAATTACGTATCGTAGTGCACGGCCCGCTGGTTCCGTGCGTGACATTCCGCGAGACAAACTAAGTGACCGTGTATGTGTGTGTTTATCTTTTAATATAATGAACAATATTTAATATAATGTGTTAGAATAGAGAAGCTACACTGATGATGGGACACCCCAGTCCCGAAATGTACATCTGTACGATGATCCACAGTAGGATCTTACAGGCACCAAAAGGTAACTTGAAATAACACAAGGTCCCACAACTAGGGAAAATTAAATATTTTAATAAAGAATATTAATATGAGTGCTACGTAATAGTGTACTGTATTTCGTGAAATTCTTTCAGGATAAGTATTCTATAGATTTTGTATTTTATATGTTTTATGTTACTGCTAGTTTGGAATAGGTGAAGTTTGTTTTATACTCTTAGTAAGCTAATGATTGTATAAAACAGTGGTTGATTAGTTTTCATACGTTGTAATGTAATTAGTGTTTCAAGTTATTTATCGGAAATCCAGAACAGCAACAAACATGTCAGCAATACGATTATTCTAATCCCAGAAGTTCAAAGAACCATTTTTACCTGGTATGACACTTACACGTCAAACGCAAAGCTAAATCAGTTGTAAAATAGGTAATCTTTAAACGTTTAACTTAACAAAACGTCAGTATACATTTAACATGGCAAATTAACTTAAATACAAATAATATGCATTAGAACCAACTTTAGTTAGATATCTATAAAGTTAGCCAATTCACTACAAGCTAAAACCGAGAATGTTCAACTTTTCAATAACTGTTATAAGTGTGGAATTGTTTTAAAGTAGACAAAAGGAACTTAAATACTGTCGTTAAGTTTGTGTTAAAGTACTTAAGTTTGTGTAAAAAGTATAGTCAAACCGATTTCCTCCCCAATAGATCATATCTCCCCAATCACAAGACTGTGGAATGTAAAGTACGGTACAGTAGTTTCGAACCGTTTCTAGATCTCATATGTTAAAGGTTGTGTTTCATTGACACTATTTCCGTACACGGAGACAAACCATGTTGGCCTGAACCGGATGTATAATATACAGTAAAGTATTTCCAGCTCGACACCGGTGCTATAACCATCAAGCACTGCTCTTTTCTGGGTCACTGTGCTGCTAACGTTTCATAGCAATGTTCGAACCCCTGAAACTGTAAAATCTTATGTGGACATTTATTCTGAACATATGGTAGATGTTTTGATATTTGAAACTGGTACAATATGTTTCCAAATTTATAAGTTTTATTCAAAACTTCAACTAGAGTAGTTTATTTTTGTTAAGGTTCTCTAAAACATAAACGAATTTGAAGTAACCTGAACTTAGTTTTAATTAATTGACTAATAATTTGTGAACACGTGAAAACATTATTCTATATTAGCTTAGTGAATTTTCTTAAAGAAGAGAGAGCTATTATGGCCGTATAACGGAGACGCCTTTTTCTGAGACCTGAATATAAATACTTTTAAGGTTCATGGACAGTTATGTTCATTTATAGTAAAGTTAAAAAAAATGTTTTTACCACATTGTTACTACTTGTATATGAAAAACTACTCCACCGAATTCTTTACCTCACAAAAAGGCTGTTAAAAAATCCATCGGTTTTATACAAATCTTTAAGCATAACTGACGGCAAATTGTATTTAAATTCTATGTAAGGAAAACTAATAATGTGTTTAAATTGTTTCAAATCGCTATCTTGTTTACAACGTGTTTGGTACATTTCCCTTGGATTATCTCTTAGCTTGTTATGTCTAACAGATATGCTTGGTGAAGGTTTAATACTTAAATACCTTGTGTATCCACATGGTTGCATACAAATGTGCATTACTGTGGGACACAACACATTACTGTGAGTTTGTTGGGTAAGGTTACTGCTGTGGCTAAGCCAACTCAGCTAAATGGCTTGAAACAATGGCAGCAGTCAAGTATGCAGAGGTTTTATTGTTAACACAGGAGATACATAACACTTGCAAACACGACTTGTCTTGAACCTTTCTTGTAGTTTTACCTTGTTTCTAAAAACCTTGTTTTAGATAAAAACATATCGTTTTAAAAATGTAGTCGAGTTGAAAACCAGGCGTGGTCTTTAGCTAACGTGAGGAAATACATGTGTGGATCTTAAAAGCCATGTATAAGTCTAGTCTAGGGCCGGACTTACGTCACAGGCTAATTTTGTAAATACACGATTCTAACCCCAAGAAATCTTCCTTACCCCTTGCTGCGTGTAAAGTTGTAGCAAAGGCTATGTACTATAATTACTCAAATGTTGAAAAACGATTTTCACAAAAGTCAAATCCATCAGGATGACTTGGTGTCTGCTATATTTTTCTCCCATCTGTGACTTACACAAAGAGGTTTTTCTTTCTTTAATTGGAAACTAGATTTGGCACTAAATGTATGAAATATTTATAGATAAGATTAAAAATATTGAACCAAATATCTGATTGAAAGAGATCGTCAACAAGAGCGGGCTAGTATTACTTTTTTAACTGCCAACTAATGAGTTGTCATTCCTTTGAGCGTTTTTCAGATTATGGGGTATCCAACGAGAACATACCTTCTTCACGTGCAAATGTTCATGCAAAATCTTATTTATAATTGTCATACTAATGCCTACAGATGCCTCAACATCTCAGAATATGTCACATGATGTCCTGCTTTATCAACTCATGCACTGCGTCGATTGTTTCGGGCACAAAACTGATGTTGATGACCTCACAGTGGTTCATCCTGAAGTGAGCATCGGCCACGATTAAATTCATTATACCAGTTCTTAACGGTTGTAGGAAGGCGCTTCATTACCATATAAAGAATTAAGTTCATCTGTGCACTCTTGTCGTGTAAGGCGACTTCGAAAGTTGTGAAAAATTATTGCACGAAAATGTTCACGATTTAATTCCATTTTCACCGAAGATCAACTTTTCAATCTGGTGTCAACAGCACTAACAACAATGAAAATGACCATATGTTGTGATTGAGGTTATGTTTACAAATGTGTAGTTTTACTGAAAACATCAGCTGGTGCCTAGCAACAGTCCGTGTTACCAAGGCCAGAAATATAAATAGCAACCCTCGTATACTTATCAAGTGTCAAAGAAAATAAATACTGTACAACTTTAAAATAAAGCAAAACGTTTCGAGTGATATGATGAAATGGCGTGTCCAGAATAGTGAACAATCAATGGCGAGTAACACCGGATGTAAACACAATATTATTATTATGCGAGCATTTACGTTTAATAAGGGATTCTCAATCTACTTTTATGTAACCAAATAGTTTATTGTTTGCTGTTGTAACACATGGCTAAAGGTATGTTAACGCCTCGGTGACCTAGATAATCTCAAACAGATAGCTTATCTGCATCCGCTTATCGAATCAGCTGATGCAGCAAATGTTCATGTTATGTAACGTTTGGTGTTAGATTTGATCTAATTACCGCTGTGTTTACCAATCCTATTGCTGTGGGATCAGCCAAATATACAATACAATTTGTTATCCAAGTGTTTGTCAAATACTAAAAATAATTGTATAATTTATTTATGGTGAATAAAAAACAGAACGCAGGACTTAATGTACAGTCCCAAATGTTATCCCATTAAAAGAAGGGGTAATCAAAATACAACGGAACTTCCAGAATGGGGTTTCTCAGGCTCAATTAAATATATAAATATAATAACATCTTGTTATTACGACAAACTTTATCTTACGCAACAGTTAGTCATCGCAGAAGGTAACATTGAGTAAGTGTTGATACGGATGTTGATATGGATTAACAAATAATAACATCTTGTTATATTTTTGAAACATATGGTTCAAATTATCAGCTGGTATAACTTCTAAAGTTTTATTTGTAATTAGCGATATTCAATTTAAGTGTGTAAAATTTTTTTTAGACAATCTGCATTATTAAAAAACAAGCTTGTCAATTTTTAAAACGTTGGATTGCATTCCAGTAGCTGACTCTTAAGTTGAGGATACCCACTGATGCTCCTTTCATAAACAATTACCTATCCTAGAATCCATAGAGTTTACGAGTATTGTACTTATAAGAAACAACGATTTTCTAGACATAAAAATTCTTCGAAGTTGTGCCTGTTACAGTGCATTAATACTAGTATTTAGATTTAGTTGCGTAGTCTTTAATTGACCTTTAAAGTAAATGAGGTAATGTGGGGAGAGTGCTGAATTGAATGGGCTAAATAGTGCTGAATACAAACTCCTTTTTGGCGAATATATTAAAAACATTATACATTTGAAACCGCTCGGATATTGGAGTAGAAGACGTCTGACTCTGAACTGGGTATGATCGTAGGACTTTATTTGATTGCATTCGGAAGGAACTTTATCACCTGTATAACTATTTGAACCAAGAAACTATGTGGCCAAGTTTGCTCTGTGGGAGCTGAATGCGCCGTTAGGCTAGATATAACAGCAGTTGTTTCTCAAAATGCTTTTAACCTAGAATCTAGACAAGGTTTGCATATTTACACTCAACTAAGTGTTACAGGTCACAACTACAGTTATGTGCTAGAGTATCCTGTGACCTGCTCTGTGTTGGCACATTCTAACTGAACACAAGCTGAAACTTGCAACTGCAGCTAGCAAGTGCATCCTCGTACTGCACTTTCCTGAGTCGTGATGATGCACACTTCCTTTATTGTGTACAAGGTAACTTCTCAATAAGGCTTTATGGGTTAATATTATTAAAATGTACAGTGCTTCAAAAATGTAGACTTTATATTAACAACATATTTACGTTATTCATTAACAACATTTGGATTAATGATATTCATTATTTATTGTAGCTAAAATGCATATTTGTTTAATGTAAAGGTAATTAACATTCATACATATTTTATATTTCGGTCTGGTTCAGATTGACAAATTGATTATACAACGTACATTGTCCATAGTGGTGCCATTAAAGGAACTGGTAATACAAAAAACTACTGAACTCCAGCATGGATTTTCAGAATCAATGAAATAAATAGTAACATTCAGTTATATAGTTGTAAAAAAAGATGTTTAACATTATCAATAGGTGTAACTTGCATATAAATTGTTATATAGAAGTTCGTCTCATTATAAGTTTTTAGTCGTAATGACGTATGGTTCTCGTATGGTTGGACTAAAACAGTGTTTTATTGATTGGGTAAGTAACATCAAGTTACTAGCAAAGTTGTAATAAAGTTGCTAGTGATTGCCAAATCAGCGTATGTTAGACGAGTAAACCAATACATTCAAAAGGTTTTCTAAGTGTAAAACACACGATTCAAGCTAACCTTCCACATGTCAGCAGTGTTGAAGTAAATCTAGTAGAAAATTGGGGTTCGCGTTTGTTCCATTCGCCTAAGCACCTTTTCACCTATGAGCTTAACTGTAATAATAAAACTCTCACTTATAATAACAGAACACCTGAATTGTGAGGTAAAACAATATTACATCAAATAATGTAACAGATCTTTACTGCTTCTGTATTTTCAGGTGATATTTTATGTCTAGTAAAAGAGTGGTTTGAAACGTAAAACAGAAACATACATTTTGTGTATTAACAATACAAGAAATTAACGATTAGAAATCGTTATCAATAGTTGTAACCTAAATCCTAATGCTTATGTTGATTAAGTTCAACATTTTAACCAATTCAGAGACAATGTTACAAAACAAACTTATATATTTTGATGAAATAATCCTCTGTTACTTTTCATTGCGATATTTTTTTAGTAAAACACCGATAGCTCGGTCCACAGAAACACTGTATTGACCAGTCCAAATGCAAAAGAAAATGCCACGAGTTCCGCATAGCTTGAGGCTAAGCAGTAAAATACGAAGTTATTCTTTAATATTCCTTGACAGTTGGTATGTATACGCTATATTTTATTTGTATTAACCTTATTCTTTTTTTCTTATTTTTCTCGTAAATTTAAACTATGAAAATGAACTTTCTAAAAATTTGTACAGTAAGAAATAACCACTAGAACATTAGAATTAATATCCGAACAATAACGCTTTAAGCAATAATAAATAATAAAATATAATAAGTAGAAAAAACAAACAAATTTAGTTTTATTGTTATCTAGTTGGTGTTTTATATTATAGGAGTAGTTTTGTAAACAATTTAACGCAATGTAATCTACAAAGCTACTGAAATCTGGCAGTAAGAAGTCGTTGACAGTAAAGATGGTGACCAAGAGTGGCTGAGGATTGTGTAATGTCCTCAATGATCTTCCGCTATTTGACAAATAGTTGCAATAAGCTGTCTTGGCTCCAAACACAGACTGGACCTATCCAAGACCCAAAGATTTACTCAATACATGAAACTGTAATATAAATATTATTTTAGAGCTCTTGAAGTGCAAGCTCACCGCAGTTTTAGTTTTGATTAAGAATTTAAATAAATGCATTGTTTTGTTTAAAACAGGAGAAACCATCTTATAAGTCATCTGTTTAGTGTGCTGTTATTCTTAACAAGGGTTAATTACCTAAGAATGTGCTTTAGGCTCAAAAACCCCTTTCAAATTTGTACGACCAAACATTAGGGACATTATTACAAGCAACAAAAGCTATGATATAACGTAATTAACTCATCTTTCTAATACTTCACCAATTGGGTGGTACTCCAATGGCGTGGGTTCGATCCCCCAGAGGTACTACTAAAGGTGTGTTACCTTGCAGTAAGGCTATGAGGCAGTATGTGTGTGTTTAACTTCACCTCGTTAAACAAGACAAACTTTATCTTCCGCAACAGTTAGTCATCGCAAAAGGTAACATTGAGGAAAGTGTTAATAAATAAACCCTGATAAGATGCAGAAAACCAAAGGAAGTTTGATTAATTCAATAGATGTCAATTCCTAAATATTTGTAATTTTCCTTTTTTAATCAATTAAAATAATTTTGCTTTCTCTAGTTCTTTTTGTGAAACACAGTTTACATATTTTAGTTTCAGTACACTATATACAAGCATCTATGAAGTTGCATCTCAACAAATGCTACTGACAATTCTATTATCGTATTCAAATGAGTTACTTGACCCTGTTAGGAATTTGAAGCGACGAGAGTTAATACAGTTGGCGTTTGACATTTTCTTACTCTGAAACGCAAATATAGTTTCTTAAATATATATTTACTTATTTTATACTCTAAACATGGACCATTATTTGTACGTGGGGCTAAAATTGTGTAGTTTTTAGTAATTATACAGGGTTATAGTTATTTTTTAAATTAATTCACCAGTCACCATGAGTTTATACAGCCTTTGATGTTAGTGACGAATTAACTACCGACTGTTGTCTGAGGTGGGGTTCGAACCTGTGAACTTCGGATCCACAGTAAAGTTTGATTTAGTGCTGATTTAGCCACCACGCCGGTATTATTCTTATTAGTTCAAGTGTCAAACTGTTCATTCGAATGTTTGTGGATTTTTTACCACCTAAAATACTAAGTTATGTTGAGAAGTGTTCAGCCCTGTTGTCGACCACATCATGCACCTTGAATAAGTTACTGCAAGTCAGGGTTCAATGGGTGACGATTGTTAACAAATTATTAAATAAATAATTAATAATATTAGAAAATTATTATTAATAATAACACAAAAATAACTGAAAAGTACAGAAAATACGGTGAATCACTAGCACACAACAGACAAGTTCATATAAGTATCATTGTCTATGAATTTCCCAGTAAACTGATGAGTTGCCACTAAAGCGTGTAACGGAAAAAGCACGTGACAAGAGGTGTATTATGAGTCTACGCGTATGTTGGTTGTTAAGCTTCATGTGGAAAGTCATTTTCCGCTTGTCCACACAATAATGAGCTGCTACAATCATTCACCAGTAGATTTTTACTCGAGAAATATAATAACACTTTATATATAATATTGCCAATTCTCCATATTATGTAAGCAATTTACTTCGTTTGATTGTTTTTATTTTACAGACTAATACCGAATCGTATTATATTGGATGATATCAAAAAGTATGATATTTGTCTCTTTAAATTTAAGTTTCCTTTTATTTTTTATATGCATTTGCAGTACATAACAAAAACTAATATTTGTTGTACATTCTAATAATGTTTTTTAGTTTGCTAATCTGGTAAGTGGTAGGCTACTAGACATATTATAATGAAAAGCAAGTATTTTAGAATTAGCAAACTATTCAATGTGGATAGGTAAATAGAATTAAGGTATTCTGGGTTTAAATAGAGAGTTGTACCTCAGCAAGGGATAAACAGGTTTAGCTTTGTGACGTAAAGTGCATACGGTGAGGATCAAAGAGTGACATTCTGAGCCTTTGACTGTTTGGTGAAGTGTGTTGTATCATCAAACGTAGACTTTCGTAACGATTGCCACAAAACTGCAATTGAAATTACAGTTTAGTAGTTTACTCCATTAAATGAGGATTGAAAATGGCTGATTGCAGGTATAGATTTCTTTACTGTGGGAATTCGAGCAAAACAAAGAAGAATAGGAACTTTCTCATTCACTCTATACCACAGTTTAATGGGGTCTGGCACTATCAGCGCTAGTCCTTTTTATTACATTAAAATATACCGAAATATATGAACTACCTTTACCCAACGGGAAGGTAACTTTATTAAAGGTGTTGACAAAAGGAATCGACCAGCTGTTGTGTACAAAAATTGTGTAACAGTAACCAACTTTTAAATTACATTTTAGTTTGTGTTTGATTCCTTATAATATATTAAAACAAAAGCTATCGTCACTGAAGCCACAGTAACTAGTTGAAACACTTCGCCTGAAAGATTCAAGAACTGGTGCTTTGAATCTGCGTCTCTCTGAAAGCACTAAAAGCCAGTGTTGAGTAAACGCAGACTGCACTTAGAGCAAATACACAATTGAAATGTTGATTTTCCAATCGAAGCTTAAATCTCAAAGCCAACTTCTCAGAGCACAGTTCTATTTGGCTCAATGTTTTAGCTATTTTAAATGTCGCTAATATCGTATTTATTTATCAGGTTTTTTATGGAACTTATATTCGGCTGATTGTGTCTTGTAGTAATGGAAAAATCTCTTAGCTTGTCAAATCAGTGATATATTAAGGAGAAACGTAAAATTATTACTCATCATTTTAACATGACAGGCAAAATGTTTATTTATGTAAATGTTATGATATATTTTATGCTTTGTTAATTGATATTGCGCAAAATAGGTTGTACAAACCCATTGTAACAAAACCAAGTCTTGAGTGAACGAAATGAGCGATAAATAGACAGTTGTACAGTTTCATTAAAGTACTAAGAAAATTAAACTGGTTTTTGTCAGGATGCTATATTTTATAGCAACAAACATGTATATGAGTAAACCGAACGCAGTTTAAAACTGTACAGCTAGGAAAAGGTAACAATGAAAGGATTGCAGGCCAAATAAACGGTATCACTAATAATACTGGACACGCTTAAATAATTATTTTTGACAAGAGATTATCAATTGCATTTTTTTTTGGTGACTTGTGACCACAAAAAGGAAAGTGATTTTAGAGCTCTAAAGGTGGTATTCCTAAATTTGTCAAAATTATACAAGGTCATTACAAAATTTCAGCGTATCATTTTTTAGATTTCAATCCCTTACAAAACCACTAAAAGGCGCTTGTTCAAGGTTGTTTCAAGGTTCCAAGGTTCCAAGTTCCTACCAGGTCACCAAGATATCGCTTCTTTACGTACGCAGACAACAGTTAACATCAGTTACTACATTGTCATTTTAACGCCCCATCCTTGACACACCCTAAAGCTGTGGTCTACGAGATAAGCTATGACTTCTGTTTTATGGTCGTAATATCAACTTCATACTATACACTATCAAATGGAAACAGCTACTGTTTTCCAGGAATGCACTTTCACACAATTACATTGAAAGCAAAAGTTCACTTTCTAGGAAACCACTGCTAAAGAGAAAGCCTGAAATGTAGTTTCTCTTTGTTTATTGACTAAACAAACAGGCAAACGGAGAAAATCAACCCGAAAATGAGGTTTTAAAACATCTTAAAAAACGAAACCAAACTCTAGGATTGTTTTAAAGGAACGTACTAAGGCAACGGAGCTAAAAGTAACTCCATCAGCATTACTACATGACCCTCCAGTCAGTACATGTCTGGTTAGTACCTGCTCAGATGACTTTATACTGGGGTACATCAAAACAGAGTTGTTCACAAAATTACTGGACAGCTTTGTAGTTGTCCGGATGTTGAACGCTCCGTTCCATACCTGAGGAGGTTGGATCAGAAATCATTTTAGGCGGACGCAGCAGCAGAGTTGACCGCGACTTCAGGAAGCTTGCCATCTTGGGGGAAAGGTCCCCGAGTGTTAGCAACGATCATGTCTTGGGGGTTATAGAGTCCCCTAAGCGCTTGTCAGCGGGCTTGTTTGTCGCGCTTGATTGTCTGGTCAGCCAACCAGTCCCATTCCTCTCCTGAATCAGACCTTCTTTCATTCCGGTGGTGAGCGCAATATGTCCAACAGATAAGGCAGCCGTGCAGGGTAACCAGTCTCTAACCACTTGATTCCCTTCAATATAACATCTAACAATTACTACAATGAACTTCTCAACATTTTTATGTTTCATGGGCATATATAGTCAAGATATGTTTGTTACAGTAGTTCAATTTTAATTCTTTAGCTATATTTATATCTTAAATGCACCATATTTTATTTATACGTATTAAAAGTGTATTGTTTTAAAGCTTATTTATGTAATATAAGCATATTATTTTTATTTTATCCATACTAGTTTTATACGTATTGCATGTCTATTCCAAAAGTGGCTTTTTGGTCCACATTTTATAGTTTTATCCACTTTGACAGGACTTTTGTCAGAAGAAAAGTTTTCTCTTGATCCTTAAAATTAATGGTGAAGTATAATTTTATAACAGTAGCGCTGCGAGAGAATAAGGACAAAAGAGTGAAAGTTGCTGAAAATGAAATAGGATTGACTCTCAGGAGACTTCTGATGAGAAAGGCAATAAGGGAAATGTTTTGTCACCATTACTTTGTTTTATAGCGGTGTTTTGTCTCAAATCTTGCTGGTTTCTTGTTCTTTCTTCCTTGGTGACTTTGTTTCCCTTTCTTCTGCAAACTTTTTCGGAGCTGCAAAGGCTTTTTTACACAACTATGATATGGTTATATAGTTATACACAACTGTCCATTTGATTAAAGCATAAACAAGTGCAGGAGTTTGGACTTTCGAGATTTAAACTCTTAAGAAGGTAAGGTATTCGCTATAACAAATTCTTATAAGACTACAAGGTAGAAAATGTGTCTTATTTTGACCTATAATAAAACTATTGAAACAAGATTGGGATGGTGAAGAAAATATCAAAATTAGCATTTTAGGGCTATGCTGTATACTCGTAGTTGTCTAGCCTCTCATCACAGCGTGGGTGTTAAAAAGATGACGATTTAGTCTTATTGATAACAGCTGATAACAGTTGCTAGAACCTTGACTACAGAACCTGACGTCATCTTTGGTGCCTTTCATTGGTTTCAAAAGATTGTCTCAGGTTATGAAGATATCGCTTTACATACGCAGACAACAGTTAACATCAGTTACTACATTGCCATTTTAACGCCCCATCCTTGACACACCCTAAAGCTCTGGTCTACGAGATAAGCTATGACTTCTGTTTCATGGTCGTAATATAAACTTCACTATACACTATCAAAATGGAAACAGCTACTGCTTTCCAGTAATGCACTTTCACACAATTATATTGAAAGCAAAAGTTCACTTTATAGGAAACCGCTGCTAAAGAGAAAGGCCTGAAATGTAGTTTCTCTTTGTTTATTGGACTAAACAAACAGGCAAACGGAAAAAATCAACCCAAAAATGAGGCTTTGAAAACATCCTAAATAACGAAACCAAACTCTAGGATTGTTTTAAAGGAACGTACTAAGGCAACGGAGCTAAAAGTAACTCCATCAGCATTACTACAATGACCCTCCAGTCAGTACATGTCTGGTTAGTACCTGCTCAGATGACTTTATACTGGGGTACATCAAAACAGGGTTGTTCACAAAATTACTGGACAGCTTTGTAGTTGTCCGGATGTTGGACACGCTCCGTTCCATACCTGAGGAGGTTGGATCAGAAATCATTTTAGGCGGACGCAGCAGCAGAGTTGACCGCGACTTCAGGAGAGGCTTGCCATAATCTTGGGGGGAAAGGTCCTCCGAGTGTAGCAACGATCTCCATGTCTTGGGGGTTAGAGTCCCCTAAGCGCTTGTCAGCGGGCTTGTTTGTCGCGCTTGATTGTCTGGTCAGCCGAACCCCAGTCCCATTCCTCTCCTGAATCCAGACCTTCTTTCATTCCGGTGGTGAGCGCAATATGTCCAACAGATAAGGCAGCCGTGCATAAGGGTAACCAGTCTCTAACCACTTGATTCCCTTCAATATAACATCTAACAATTACTACAATGTACTTCTCAACATTGTTATAATATGTATTGCGCATTTTTTTAGAGTATTGCGCATGTCTATTCCACAAGTGGCTTTTTGGTCCACATTTTATAGTTTTATCCACTTTGACAGGACTTTTGTCAGAAGAAAAGTTTTCTCTTGATCCTTAAAATTAATGGTGAAGTATAATTTTATAACAGTAGCGCTGCGAGAGAATAAGGACAAAAGAGTGAAAGTTGCTGAAAATGAAATAGGATTGACTCTCAGGAGACTTCTGATGAGAAAGGCAATAAGGGAAATGTTTTGTCACCATTACTTTGTTTTATAGCGGTGTTTTGTCTCAAATCTTGCTGGTTTCTTGTTCTTTCTTCCTTGGTGACTTTGTTTCCCTTTCTTCTGCAAACTTTTTCGGAGCTGCAAAGGCTTTTTTACACAACTATGATATGGTTATATAGTTATACACAACTGTCCATTTGATTAAAGCATAAACAAGTGCAGGAGTTTGGACTTTCGAGAATTAAACTCTTAAGAAGGTAAGGTATTCGCTAAAACAAATTCTTATAAGACTACAAGGTAGAAAATGTGTCTTATTTTGACCTATAATAAAACTATTGAAACAAGATTGGGATGGTGAAGAAAATATCAAAATTAGCATTTTAGGGTTATGCTGTATACTCGTAGTTGTCTAGCCTCTCATCACAGCGTGGGTGTTAAAAAGATGACGATTT
Organism: Matsumurasca onukii; assembly: GCA_018831715.1. NCBI lineage: Eukaryota > Metazoa > Arthropoda > Insecta > Hemiptera > Cicadellidae > Matsumurasca > Matsumurasca onukii. The sequence goes on along the minus strand of CM032058.1, from coordinate 74,426,502 downwards.
AGTCTTATTGATAACAGCTGATAACAGTTGCTAGAACCTTGACTACAGAACCTGACGTCATCTTTGGTGCCTTTCATTGGTTTCAAAAGATTGTCTCAGGTTATGATTGGGCTTCTCACTTGAAAAGTCAGTAAGGTTATAGCAACAGTTTATGTTTTGAACAATATATGTCCTGTTTGTTTGTTTACTTTCCTGTCACGTCATGGAATCTGCACAGATAAGAAGGTTCTCTCTAAGGAACTGTGTTGTAGCAGAGCAAGGCTTATCTGTCCCTGGAGGCCAATCAATCAAATGTATACTTTTGGAGAGGGGAATACACATTCTAGGCTTTTGTCTATAGAGGAAAACATGCTATACAATGTGATTGTAATACTAAAAGTAACACTATAATAATATATTGTTATTGCTTATTAAAGTACGATGTTTAACAGTGGAAAGAAGAAACACCGGTGATATAAAAATCAACACATGTCTCGTGTTAATATACATGCTACTATTTTGGTCGAGGGACTGAATTCTTATTATCATATGGTAATGCGCTTCTGACGTTGACCTCTACTGTAACATAAACAAGATAAATCTGTCTTCACTATATTGTATCTTACTTTATAACTAAATATTGTAGCTGTTAAGAACTAGTAGAAATAGAATAAATAGATAGGATCGTTCAGTAAGATAGTATCAAGATAAAATAAGTAATTTCGGCCAAAGAAATCGTTCAAGGAAATTACTTTTTCGTACAATATAGGATTAAGGCACGTGTCTTTGATCATAGCACAAAACGAACATAAGGATTGGTTTACGAGTAATCTTAAAATACCATTTTATATGCAACATCACGTACATGCTCTCGCTGATTCTGGTCATAGATTAAAATGTGTATAAATCTATTATTAAGTCTCATCCCCTCAAAAAGTTCCTAGAAATCAAAAATATGAAGGCGACTTCCATGGGATTCCATTTCCATTTTCTAGTTACATATTAAGATCAGAAAATCTGTGAAAAACTGGTTTTTATAAAGTTAAAAATTGGCATTGTTTAGCCCTTGAGTTTAATAAATCTCAAATAACTATACATTTTAGAATGTGTGCGTTTGAAATGTGTAGATAAACATGTTTGCTAGATTTCACATTCCAAAACCTCGAGGTTTTGTGAGATTTTAGTGATAGAATAGTAGTTAGACTTTAAGATTTAACTATTGTAGTACACAGGGGTATAATTTACACATGTATATAACTGAATCACAAGAATATTTGTGACAGTACTGTTAACTATACAACTGTGCAGTTTCAAGACCTGAGCGTGTTCAACATTGCAACAAAGCATAGCTAGAGTTGATCTCGCCCTGGAGAGCTCTCAAACCAATGACTTCAGAGGGTTCAAGATAAACGTCAGGAACGCATCGATCCATCTGAAACAAAAGTTACCGAAAAATCACGCAAATTATAAACCTACACTAATTTTGATTTAACTTTAAATGATGGATTATGTTTATTATAAAAAATTCCTTTGTTAACGCTTTTTCGGCCCTTGATTATCCATGATGGCGAAAAGCCGTCTGTCTTTGTTTACATTAGACAGCGTCTTGTTTGCGTCCAGCCCAGGAACGCTTTGGTGCCCTGTGTCCGGGTTGAGTGGGAATTGGGCAGTTTTAGTAAGAAATTAGTAAAATAAGTTTCCTCAATATAAGATTATTTTTGAAGTATGTGATTATCCATGGTGGCTTATGTAACCATTGTACAAGGTTATTCAAGAAATTTAATTTTTTTGTTTAGTGAGTTTGGTGAATCACAGTTTTACAAGGAGCTGGTGACAATGTCAAAAATAATAATGTAAAATGTTGCAGCACTTTAAATTGTACAATGTATAATAATTGTTAAATAGTCAATAGAGTAGATCGTTAATGATACATAATATTGATTAATATACAATAACAATCGAAGTACGTTAAAATGTGATGTCTATATTTTGTTTTAAGAGCTCGTTTTAGCTATACAAGGGGTGTATAAGAACCCAAGCCATTAATTTTATTTTGAACAAGTTTTATGGAAAATGTTGATGGCTATTATAACAATTTTGAATAGATAACTATTAAAATAAAATCTGTGAACCACCTTGGTTGGAGTAATTTCAATAAAAACTTATATTTTCTTGACTTTAGCCCATTAAAAAAGTGCTGTAATAGTGGGCCAGTTGTATTTACATTAGCTTAATACGTGTTCACGGTGCGTCACTATATTTAGTTTTTCATTTAAACAATTATGAACGTGACATTTTTAAGTAGGTAGTAACTTTCAAGTAGTTATTTAAATACTTTACAAGTCAAGATGGTAAATAAAAAAACGTACGAGTATAAAACGTTTGAATATATTTTTATTTTCTCATAATACCTATATATTCAACCCCTCTTAATGGAAAACATGATTTACTCGTACGGTGTTTCTACAGGCAGAATTCTAAGTTTTCTAAACTTCGAACTTTTAATGTCGGACGAAATGTACTGTTTTAATACATTAAACCCATTTTTGGTTAAAGGTTTCCTCCAAAAACTTCCTGTAGCCCAATTTTGCTGGCTTACAAACGTGACCAAAATATTTACAGAAGGAACAATTTAACCAATTTAAACAAAAATGCCTATTTGATTATAATTAAATTTATAAAATTGGAGAACAAATGCGAACATATAAATCGATATGTACATAAAGTTTTAAAAATCTAACAAAACATGTTCTGGGGTCTGATTGGGGCACAATTATTGGTCAAGTTGGAAATTCTTAGAGACGGACTCTTCTAGATGTAAAGTTTGAGATCTGCTCATGTGGACAGGAGAATAGATTTCCATTACCATATGCTAATGCACTTTTGTGGTTCAGCTCTAGTTTATGTACCTAACTGTATCTTTCCTTTCTACCTAAACCTCAAAATATTATATTCATTGCTATTTCATTTCCTTTGTCTTAATACAATGTTAAAACGTTGGAAGATTTCTTTGTATAGTTAATGAAGTTCGTCAAATTGTTTACAATGTGGAATGCACGAATTAGGTATGATAAAATTCCCTTTAAGTCCATACCTCTTGTAATCTCAACGTCTGTCTCACTTAAGAGTGGAATGTTGTAAAGCGAATTTCTCCACTTTATTGAGAAGTGACATCAAAGTGAAGACCGAGAAAAACCTTGTCCAAAACAGTGAAACGCAGTTTGATGTAATTTGTCATTTTACATTAAGATACAAAATCATTTCCCAAAGGTTAAAGGAATATTTTTCACTTTTGCACGTCAATTTAACAGGTATATTACCAGTTTTCATAGTTAAATTTATATCTCCAAAAACGGTTTAATAAATTTGCGTTTCAAACTTGGTAGAGCTTGTTTATGTGTAATAGAATTAAGTTTTAGAAAATATTATTTCATAAAAACCCACAGAAACAAAATGGCGGCTGTTTAAATTTTTCAAATTGAAATATAATGAAAATGGCGCATAATTACAAAAGTTTACAAAGTAAAAAAGTTGTATTTTATAATTTTACTAAATCCAAACTCATCTTTCCAAATGTTACATTTATATTTTTCATTTTTACGTCCTTTTACAATTGGTACATTTACCAGTTGTAAAGGACGTAAGAAAAACTAAATGTAATTGAAAAATGAGTGTATCTTATGTAAAATAAATATAACTTTCACTCTTAATAAACTTTCGACAAGTATTATGCGCCAGTTCTCAATTTAATTAAACTTAACTCTCAATATTTAATATGTTATAATTATTTTTTCTTAAACTGCTTACTTACGGCATATAAACACCATACCAAGTTTGAATGCAATCGGTCAAACCGTTCTGAAAATATATAAATTTTTAAGTAAAAATACAAAATGGCGGCTACCGGGTAACGAAGAATTTTAGGACCCATGTTTATAGGTACTTTTTCATTGTTTTGCATAAAGGGAACCCCGCCCCTGAAATTTGGCGTCCTCTTTTTTCTTTCAACCCTATGTAATTATTCGTGAAGGACTCATACTATAAAGTTTCAGAAAGAATGAAAGTGGACAATATTTTGAATAACTCTGTACATCGGGAGGTAAATTGAGGTTCAAAATTTATTATTTTTGTTTTTAGTGAGTTTGGTGAACACTCGGAACAGAATGACAGTGTTCAGAAAGCAATAGCCAGAACCTTATTGCTGTTGATCAAGTTTCACAAGGAGAACAATGTCACAATAATAATGTAAAATGTTGCAGCACTTTAAATATACAATGTATAATAATTGTTAAATAGTCAATAGTTTAGATCGTTGATACATAATATTAATTAATATGTAACAATCGAAGTACGTTAAAATGTGATGTCTATATTTTGTTTTTAGAGCTCGTTTTAGCTATACAAGGGGTGTATAAGAACCAAGCCATTAATTTTTATTTTGAACAAGTTTTATGGAAAATGTTGATGGCTATTATAACAATTTTGAATAGATAACTATTAAAATAAAATCTGTGAACCATCTTGGTTGGAGTAATTTCAATACATATTTTCTTGACTTTAGCCCATTAAAAGTGCTGTAATAGTGGGCCAGTTGTATTTACATTAGCTTAATACGTGTTCACGGTGCGTCACTATATTTAGTTTTCATTTAAACAATTATGGACGTTACATTTTTAAGTAGTAGTAACTTTCAAGTAGTTTATTTAAATACTTTACAAGTCAAGATGGTAAATAAAAAACGTACGAGTATAAAACGTTTGATAATATTTTTATTTTCTCATAATACCTATATATTCAACCCCTCTTAATGGAAAACATGATTTACTCGTATGGTGTTTCTACAGGCAGAATTCTAAGTTTTCTAAACTTCGAACTTTTAATGTCGGACGAAATGTACTGTTTTTAATTCATTAAAACCCATTTTTGGTTAAAGGTTTCCTCCAAAAAACTTCCTGTAGCCCAATTTTGCTGGCTTACAAACGTGACCAAAATATTTACAGAAGGAACATTTTAACCAATTTAAATAAAAATGCCTATTTGATTATAATTAAATTTATAAAAATTGGAGAACAAATGCGAACATATAAATCGATATGTATATAAAGTTTTAAAAAATCTAACAAAACATGTTCTGGGGGTCTGGATTGGGGCACAATTATTGGTCAAGTTGGAAATTCTTAGAGAAGGACTCTTCTAGATGTAAAGTTTGAGATCTGCTCATGTGGACAGGAGAATAGATTTCCATTACCATATGCTAATGCACTTTTGTGGTTCAGCTCTAGTTTATGTACCTAACTGTATCTTTCCTTTCTACCTAAACCTCAAAATATTATATTCATTGCTATTTCATTTCCTTTGTCTTAATACAATGTTAAAACGTTGGAAGATTTCTTTGTATAATTAATGAAGTTCGTCAAATTCGTTTACAATTTGGAATGCACGAATTAGGTATGATAAAATTCCCTTTAAGTCCATACCTCTTGTAATCTCAACGTCTGTCTCACTTAAGAGTGGAATGTTGTAAAGCGAATTTCTCCACTTTATTGAGAAGTGACATCAAAGTGAAGACCGAGAAAACCTTGTCCAAAACAGTGAAACGCAGTTTGATGTAATTTGTCATTTGCATAATTGATAAGCTTAAACGGAATTTGCTGAGCCATTGCTAAGCAGGAAAGCATGACTCTTAACCTTTGCGTAGTGTTTCATCTCAATTTAATGCAAAACAAATTATTAATTTTTAGAATTCATTTCGGTTTCTTTCAAGCTTATCGTGGATTAGAAAATATTTTATTTAAGACATTTATAAAAGAGCTTATAATTTTTAAGGTGATAACCTATATCACCCCTTGTTTTAATCCGTTGTAACTAAAGTTCCTATGTTATTCCCGCCTCGCTGGATGTGGAGTACCATCTTCAGTCACTGATTGGCTAAACCAATGATTGGCAGTGGCTGAAGATGCTACTCCACCTCCTCCGAAATATCTAAACCTTATTATGAAGTTTGGATCGAAAGAACTAGATTATAGTTGTGACACCGGCCGCGAAAGCCCAAGAGTTAAAAGAAAATATATTAGATCCATACTTTTGGCGTAAAATGTCTCAATCTAAACTTAAGGAACAGATAGAAGATATATACGCTACAGGTCAGAGATTTCCAAAGCACTCTACATATTTTATTTCAAACCATTGTGACAAAGTAACAAAAGTCACCTAAGCTCGACAGTGTTTGAAGTGAACTTGCTTTGTTCTGAGGTGACAAACAAAAGCCTGCAAGTGGTGTGCGTCTATTGTGCAATTGTCGCGACAGGAAACATTGTGCCGTACTTAGTTTGCAACACACAATTGTTCTCAAGTCGTATTGTGCGTTTATCCTTACCGTGTATACCCTGTAATGTTTATGAATTTAATGTAACCATGCCTAAAACTAAGGAGATACACCACTTACCTTTAATCTATAAAACTAGTTGGCATTTGACAAATTGTTTTAGCTCCCCGTTGTATTGTTTCACTACACTGGATTTTAATCAAAAATATGGCTGAGGCAAAAGCAAAAACAAAAATTAAACAATAAGATAAAAAGCTCAATAAATTAAAAAATCAATTGTATATTTTTATATTAGTCGTATTGTGCGTTAAACCTTCTCGTGTACCTCATATTCTTACGCAATTAATTCAGATGTCTTTTTTAGAATTTATTAGGGATATATGCTTATATAATACAATTTTGTATAAATTAATTGTAAGTACAATCTTGATAATAAATTAATAGATGCAAAACTAGGATATATATATATACTATATGATGTGTAAATAAATATGCAAAACCTCCATAGGTCGTGGTCAAACTATTCCTCCCAAATTACCAAGACAGTGACACAATAGCTGGTGAGGTGAGTTATCTTTAATAATATTTTCAATGTGGTGTTATCGTACTTCGCGTGTTACAGCTGGGTATATACGTGAATTATATTAACATAACCTAACTTTGCAGAACCTCCGATTGTTAATACAAGTTATAAGCTCGTTTGGTTGAGGACTTGTCTCTAAAAATAGGTGGGACGTAAATTAGACAGTTAGAAAACAAGTTAAATTATTAGAACAAACAGCACAGGCAGGATTACTCGCGGCTCGTATCTCCTGGTTTATCTCCTTACACATACAATGTACATGGTGAGCTGGAATGTACGGCGTCCCGTGCTTGTTCTGTAATGTGAAGATAATAATTATTTTAAGAACTGTACTGAGTGTGTGATAAGAGAACAATATACATTTTCATTCAATAACTTTCTATGGGAAATAGAGTTAGTTGTTCTTGTCGTCATATAAAACGAATCGCCCAACAATAAATATGAAATCAGTTTTGATATTTCGAAAATATATTACATTTTGAATGCAGAAAGTGCTCAATATTGGAAAGAGTGATAAAAAAGAATTTTAAACATCAAAACCAATATTTAAAACTTGTATTTTGGACGAGGCCTTTCAAAGGCAATGTCTTCATCGTCAGGTCCGTTCAAAACCTTTCATACCTTTTTGTCAATTTCGAACGGACAAAGTGAAATTGAGTCTAACTGAATATAACACATGTCGTCTAATAAACAAAAGTTCGTGAGTGCATAATATTCTACCAGTCAATATTTTGTACTAAGTTATCGGGGAAATCACAAAAGGTCTTATAATAAATTGAATGATATGACGTTACCTCTCCAAGATCAAAGCATACATCTGACTCTACAGCTATGTGATACATTCCAACTGAGCTCTACCCTAATACCACAGAGATATGTACATGAAGGTAAGTTGTGTTTCATGGTTAGCAATGTCTGTTTAAGCATTTCCCATCTAGTGATTGCATGTACAAGCATTCTAATTATAAGCTAAGATATAAGTGCACCTTTGATCATAAGCTAACATCCAAGCACTTAAGTGACGAACAAAATTAGAAGTGGTCGACAGTGTTTAAAAATATTACAGTTAGATATGTTATACATAATTTTATTTTGTTGTTAACATATTTTTTATTTTAGTTTCAACATCTTAATTTACGATTGCCATGCATTGTAGAAATGTCTATGCAATAAACCATTGATTTGCAGTGGCTGAAGATGCTACTCAACAAGCCGAAATATCTAAACCTTATTATGAAGTTTGGATCGAAAGAACTAGATTATAGTTGTGACACCGGCCGCGAAAGCCCAAGAGTTAAAAGAAAATATATTAGATCCATACTTTTGGCGTAAAATGTCTCAATCTAAACTCAAGGAACAGATAGAAGATATATACGCTACAGGTCAGAGATTTCCAAAGCACTCTACATATTTTATTTCAAACCATTGTGACAAAGTAACAAAAGTCACCTAAGCTCGACAGTGTTTGAAGTGAACTTGCTTTGTTCTGAGGTGACAAACAAAAGCCTGCAAGTGCTGTGCGTCTATTGTGCAATTGTCGCGACAGGAAACATTGTGCCGTACTTAGTTTGCAACACACAATTGTTCTCAAGTCGTATTGTGCGTTTATCCTTAACGTGTATACCGTGTAATGTTAATGATGTTAATGTAACCATAACCATGCCTAAAACTAAGGAGATACACCACTTACCTTTAATCTATAAAACTAGTTGGCATTTAACAAATTATTTTAGCTCCCCGTTGTATTGTTTCACTACACTGGATTTTAATCAAAAATATGGCTGAGTCAAAAGCAAAAACAAAAATTAAACAATAAGATAATAAGCTCAAGAAATAAAAAAATCAATTGTATATTTTTATATTAGTCGTATTGTGCGTTAAACCTTCTCGTACCTCATATTCTTACGCAATTAATTTAGATATGTCTTTTTTAGAATTTATTAGGATATATATATATATATAAATTTTAAAAAATTTTATAACTAGGCCTATGATGTGTAAATAACTATGAAGCAAAACCTCCATAGGTCGTGGTCAAACTATTCCCTCCCAAATTACCAAGACAGTGACACAATAGTAACTCAGCTGGTGAGGTGAGTTATCTTTAATAATATTTTCAATGTGGTGTTATCGTACTTCGCGTGTTACAGCTGGGTATATACGTGAATTATATTAACATAACCTAACTTTGCAGAACCTCCGATTGTTAATACAAGTTATAAGCTCGTTTGGTTAAGGACTTGTCTCTAAAAATAGGTGGGACGTAAATTAGACAGTTAGAAAACAAGTTAAATTATTAGAACAAACAGCACGAGGCAGGATTACTAGCGGCTCGTATCTCCTGGTTTATCTCCTTACACATACAATGTACATGGTGAGCTGGAATGTACGGCGTCCCGTGCTTGTTCTGTAATGTGAAGATAATAATTATTTTAAGAACTGTACTGAGTGTGTGATAAGAGAACAATATACATTTTCATTCAATAACTTTCTATGGGAAATAGAGTTAGTTGTTCTTGTCGTCATATAAAACGAATCGCCCAACAATAAATATGAAATCAGTTTTGATATTTCGAAAATATTCAGATTTAAATTGCAAGGCTCATAACTATATTATTTTTTGAATGCAGAAAGTGCTCAATATTTGAAAGAGTGATAAAAAGAATTTTAAACATCAAAACCAATATTTAAAACTTGTATTTTGGACGAGGCCTTTCAAAGGCAATGTCTTCATCGTCAGGTCCGTTCAAAACCTTTCATACCTTTTTGTCAATTTCGAACGGACAAAGTGAAATTGAGTCTAACTGAATATAACACATGTCGTCTAATAAACAAAAGTTCGTGAGTGCATAATATTCTACCAGTCAATATTTTGTACTAAGTTATCGAGGAAAAGGTCTTATAATAAATTGAATGATATGACGTTACTCTCCAAGATCAAAGCATACATCTGACTCTACAGCTATGTGATACATTCCAACTGAGCTCTACCCTAATACCACAGAGATATGTACATGAAGGTAAGTTGTGTTTCATGGCAAGCAATGTCTGTTTAAGCATTTCCCATCTAGTGATTGCATGTACAAGCATTGATACCTTTGATTATAAGCTAACATACAAGCACTTAAGTGATGAGCAAAATTAGAAGTGGTCGACAGTGTTTATAAATATTAAAGTTAGATATATTATACACATAATTTTAATTTTGCTGTTAACATATTTTTTTATTTTAGTTTCAACATCTTAATTTACGATTGCCATGTATTGTAGAAATGTCTATGCAATAAACCATTGATTTGATTTGACATAATCACAAGTCATCTGTACCTGATTTAGGCGTATTTAGTTATTTCCCTCAGAACATAAATGCCTTAAGTTAACCCATGAGAAATGCTGTATGCGTGGCAATATCTCAATCCCTGATCGAGCTATACTTCAAATAATTTCGTTTAGTAGACTGTTTTACCTTGTCTTATCTTTTACTGTGCGACTATGATCCGGAGTCACCTGGGAGAAAACTAAAATGGTCAACTCCGGGCGCTTATGAGAAGCCTCATTACTATGGTAACTTTGGATCCATCACTCATGTCAAAGATTTCTGTTGTGTTGAAAATAAGGTCAAATAAACCGGTGGTTAAGAGCTAAAGTCCACTTAACATTTTACTAAACCTCATTTGAATAACATTGATAAACTTTAGAGAGCTTTAGCTGCAGATTTTCTCATAAGACTGGAGATTTGCTAAGATTAAGAAAGACGTAAAGTATAATTTCATATATTTCCCAACCATAAAATACACGTTCTGTGAAAAACGGACGAAATATCCTTTTCTAATTTAGTATAATAGACAATATACTTTAAGACTGTTTTCGTTGGGGGAATTTTCGACTACCCGAATCGTTTTTGGGCTAAAGCTCTCTAAGTAAAAGGAAATACTATTCAAATGACCCTTAATCAGATGTTCTAATATGGTGGTCAACTTAAGGATTCTGTTTTAAGAAAACAATTGATAATCCACATACAGTTTTAGTATTTCCTTTTGCAACTATTTTGATCCGCTGAACAACTATTAAATAGCTACTCCAAAGTCCAGAAGAAAGATCCACTGAATAACAATACTTTCGTGTCTGCGAGTTATACATACGGTGACTGGGAACTTTGCAGTCAATAAGAAGACATTAATGGCACGATATTTACTACGTGCTAAATATTAATTTTACTCTATCGTATAAGATATACAAGAATTAAATCTTACCAATAATGTATTTGTTTTTTAGATATTTCTCACATTAAAGAGTCAGTTTAAGACAAATTGAATCCATCTTTATTCTGAAGAACTTCGTCTAAATCGCACAAACACATCCGTATCTTACCAGACTCACTCTACTATAAAACGTCCTTCATTTTCAATGTACATTGTTACTATGGACACTGCAAACGTCATGAACATTAAAACCACTAATGAAGAAGAGTTCCTTGATGACTAGATTTGGGAAGGAGAGGGTGGTTTACTTCATCTACTTTCTTCTTTTGTTTTAATACACATCGAAGCGATACAACTCCGACTAATTCCAAAATGTGTTTATCGTAGGTAAATTGCTTATAAAACAAAATAAAACTTTGCATACACTCAGTCAAACTAAACTATACACAATACCAATACTAAGATAGGCTATTTACACCGAACACGCTATAGGCTACTTTTCAGAACAATAAAGAGCTGCTAAACCTAAAACTTGTAAAGGAATTAATTCCCCTCAAAGTTGTTTACATCATTAAAAGCCAGAAACTTCTGCTACAAAAGCCTTCCTTCTTTCTTAATAAACTTTCTCTCCCTAATTTAAATTAATTTCAGAAGAAAGTATCCATCCATTCATCTCATTATTAGGTCTATCTTTATCTTGGTGTTATTTGACGTGTGTTTTAAGATCAACGATATCTGCCATATACTTTCTACAAGAGGTTTGTTGTAGTACACGACGTAGGCATTAAAACGCCATTTTTTTCCAAATTAATCTTGTTTAAGATTGTTTTAACTTGTATGTATAAGCAAGCATGTAATCGAGGTTGAGGTCGAGGTTGAGTGGTAGAGAGGACTTTGTAGTCCCATTGAACAAGACGAACTTTAGCTTTTACTTTTTAAATAACAATGCCCAAAATTATATTTTGATGCAAAGTCGTCTCATGGAAATGTTCACATATTGCTGTACAATTTCAGAACCCTCGTACATGTTCACCAACGCAGTTTCAAAACTTCAACACACGACCCGAAGTCTACCTAGAGTTTTCAAATGCATTTTTTATATCAAGTCACAAGAAATCATAAAAATATCCTTTATGTACACGACCGTGTCTCTCTCATTTTAAAAGTCGTCAATAGTAACGTCGTCTTTTACAATGAATTCAGTTCCAACGAATTGTTATAGAATATATTATTTTACACTGAAATAGTCACATGTGTATTTTCCTTCATTTCTATGGAGATCTTCCAACTTATTGTAGTAATTTATTAAGTTTATCAAAACATTTGATGAAAAAGTAGATTAAAGATGGCAATTTGCGACCATTCGTTGACGATACCCACTAGTTTTGAGGTAATTGAAATCACACAGGGTCGTCCAGTAAACTTTAATATTTTAGAACAACCATAGCTCGGTTAATTTTGAGATAATTAATTTTAATTTGCCTTAAACTAAAGACTTGTTTAAATTCATATTTGAAAATAACATCATGCATGGCATGTCCTTTTGATTAAATGCGTTTTTTACTCTCCCAGTAAAGCTTCGTCTTGCGCTATTAACCATTTCTTTAGGAATGCGGTTGATCTCTATAACTATCACTTGTTTTAATTATCTTAGGTTACGTAGTTTTTTCTTGTACCCTCTTTCTTTTAGATACCACCATGAGAAAAATCCTTAAAGATCGAGTGACCTTGTAGGCCAGGGTTTATCACCAAGAGAAAAAAACAGATGACCTGGAAAATATTGCCGGAAAAAGTTTATTGTCCCATTATTGCTTCAGTCGAGGTCAAGTGTTTGAAATAGTAGTCATAACTTCAACTCGTTTAATTCTACCTTTTACTTGAAAAATCACATGTAGAAATGTACCATAAGAAAATAAGCTACAATGTAAAAAGTTTTGATACAAGGTAAACAAAACATTATATTACTAACCACGTGTAGGCAATATCGATTCCCTTTGTGCATTTGGGCAACGAGACAATTTACACGTACTACTGTCAATATTTTATAGTCATAACAATGTTCGACGTCCTGTTTCTACTTTCATTTCTCGAACATCCAGAAAGCATTATCAACAGATCGTGCATTCAAATTGTTTCGATTTAAAACTAAGTTGATAATATCATAAGACAATGGGATGTAGTTAAAAATAATTGGTTATTATTTAAAATGTGAACTGTAATGAAAAAAGTACACATTTGCAATGCACTTGAAATTTCTACGTGAGTACTAGTTTGGTGAAGTTTAAAAATATGTATAAAGTGATACATCGTATGTTTTAATATATGGTAGTCAATATTTAGCCATCAAATTGTATAATGGCAAATCCACATTAAAAGAGTGAGCTTGAAACAGTTTAAAACGGTGTTACAGTGTAAGTTGTCTATTGCATTAATATTAAAGCCTGATTGCATTTGTGTTTCTTATTACTTAAATCTTTCATCTAGTTGAGAAGACTCAGCTGGAATTTGATTGTATGTAACTTGAGTCTTGTTGATCCTGAATAATCCCTGGTGCTGGATATTCTTTTGTTTTGATTTATTAATGAACCTTTTTATCTTTTAAATAACTAGTATTTTTAATATTTTAGCGTAATTGAATCTTTGAGCTGTTATGTATTTTCCTTACAATTAGTATTGCAGACATAATGTAGGTAAAAATTGAAAGACGAGTTTTGAAGTTAAAACTCTGTACTTGTTATCAATTTTAAATAACAACACGAATTCTACTCCTGGAAGATAAAACGAAGTAAATAGAGAAGAAGGTTTCCACAGTGATCTGTTCAAGGATACCATTAATCTGGACAATGTTTTCTTGTGGCAGATTTCGTTCTAAATACCTTCGACCCAAAGGTATTCAGCAAGATCTGCCCGATATGTTATGCTAAATGTGTTCTTGTAACACATAATCTTAAGGATATTGTTTAATTATAATTACTAAAGCTTGCTATTGTCCCTTATTGAAGGTTGGTGTAGGATATAATGCTAACAATATGTTCTAACACCGAATTGCTCACGTTTATACACCGTTTTGATACAGCTTCATGATTCTGATTTTGAATATTTATTGGCTTGTGACGTTAACAAACTGTGGCTATATACAGTATTGACTAAACGATTCCACTTTGGTGTGATTGAAACCTCATAAATCTGCACACTGGGGTATTGGGTGTGTGCCGTGATTGCATATTGATGAGGCATAACACCTGTATGTACAATCTAGACTAGAGCACTCAAACTAGCATGAGTAATCAAACATACTGGCTCTATTACGTGAGGCTTTTAAACGCGAGTGCCGATTCTTTTGCTGCATTAGACTCAAGACTTTCACATATCTTAAATTCAATGGTAATTCGTGACTTCGCTACGGACATAAAATGTTCACTTCCCATGAATTGTTAGCCAGTTAGTGCACTATATTTCTGCTTATGAAATGAAGCTATCCAGTCTCGCCATGGGGAGGCTGGCTAACTCAGAGACCATGTAATAATGTACATATTTACTTGAAGTAATATTTACATGTATGGGATAAATTTACATTATAAACGAAAATATTTACAGGTTTTATAGAAACACTATTTACACGTATTTATTAAAGTAACATATTACAAAACTTCCTTACATACAATAAAAGCTCGGGTTTTATGTTGTGGCTGAGGATGACACAAAGAGTCTGATGAACACGCAACATAAAATTGGCCATGGAGAAGCAGAAGTCTTCCCTGAGATCAACGCCGACCATTTTCAGAAACTGACCCTGTGACTTATTGATCGTCATGGCGAAACAAAGTTTCACAGGGAACTGAGTCTCTTAAATTGAAAACGGTAGTCCGTCGGAATCAGAGGAGTTCTTGAATAAAAACTACTTCCCTGGCCACATCCGGTCATGATGGTGGCCTCAATAAGGTTTTTTGCAATGACTTAATCTGAGTCTAGTACCATTGCAGAGTTTGGGTGGAACCAGATTACGTAGCAGCATAACTGAGCGCCAACCTTGAGGTAGAGATCGTGTGGTGGAATTCCCGGTGGATTTAAGTGTTAAGAAATCCACCTGTAATGGACCACATCCTCCATTTCCACAACAGAGTCTACATACTGGTATCTCACTTTCTCAGTTGTTAGCTGGTCCAAAACAGAAACGTTGCTTTATGCTGTACGCGGTGTAAGGATGTTGGGAGTAAGGATAGCCCTCTCTTTTAAACCAATACGTATCATTAGAACTTAAATGTCCTAAATCCGGTATATCCTTTCAGCTACCAAGTTCTGTACAGCTTGGCATACATCTTCAGTAATCACAATTTCACCTTCATCTTCAGGTAGATTTCCGTTGCTCATTTGTAGAAGCAAGTTTGAGAACTCTGCCGCCTGCACTACCTTTAAGGTGAATCCCGCATGTTAACTTGTAAAGAAAGAGATGAACGTGAGGCTGCATGGCAATCTTCACACAGGTCTCATCAGCTCGTGCCTCGAGGAACGACGGGCAAGTTCTGTCTGAAGACCCAGCCATAAGAAATGTAACTCCACCCATCAGGTTAGAACTAATTCCTTATGTTCTGCAGAGTCCTATTTAATGCTTCTATGCCACCCTTTGTGGGCTGTGGCCATGTTACACCATCCCAAATAATAAGCTTACAACTTTAGGATCTTTAGCAGAATCACTTCTGTTTTTTGAGATGTTGCAAAGTGGAAGCTCTGCGTGATTTGTTGAGTAGAGTTTGAAGGCGGAATGAGTTGTTTTTCCTCCCGCAACAACGTTGCTGCAATGCCCGAAGACGCCACGATATTAGTGCGATATTTCTTTCCATCTTCGCACCTTAGCTAGAATCAAATTTAATAGAAAGGTTTTTCTAGTACCTCCCGATGCGTCAAAAAGAATATCTTTCCAGAATTTGAAAAACAATTTGATATTACTTTCAGCACGTTTCTGCTCCCTTTGAAGTAGGAATTGCTGAAAAGTCTATACTAAATTTAAATCTATTCTCAAACCTTATAGTTTTAAGTATGAGAGAGACGGAATACAAGAAAGAGTAACACAACAAAACCTACAAAACGTAAACCGGTTTCTGCGTTTCTACTCGTAGTTTCCGCACAACTTGCGGGACGTATGTGTCACGTGTAATTTATTGTGTGAGTGTTATTAAAGTGTAGTGCTAAGTTCAATATATCAATTTACTTGTTATTCTTCAGAAGCTTTAGTTAAGTTTATCTTATCTGAAATTTAAATACCTAATATTGAAATATCTTGTAATATGTATTTAAATTGGAATGTATATTTATTTGATGTATTGCAGTTGTATATATTTAACGTGGTTAAGTGGTAGAGAGGACTAAAAAGTCCTAACTTCACCACGTAATTAAAGACTTTTTTCGTTTTCATTTTCATTTAAGGGTTTTCTTAAGTATGTAGTAAAATTGAAATAAAAAATCATATTTTCATAGTTATAATATGACCCCTTTCAACATGTAAAAAAATCTCAGCTTTTGAACTAGACGGTCAAAAGTTATATTTTTATATCAGTAAAGATTTTCTAGATATTATTTTAAGAAAAGATTAAACTACACCTCTCAAACTGAATTTGAAAATTTGATGAAAAACAAGAATGTAGACATACTATTTGAAGTAGAAAAGCAGGACAACGCCCATAAGATAATAACTGCCTCTAAATGGGTCTCAGACTTGGAATAAAGTCTTACTGCACTGGTCAAGCCCCACCTATCCGCCAACTTACACCGTGTTGTAAAGACGTTAAAGTTAAAACAAGCTTTGTTAGTTGTAGCTTTCAATTTTCATATACCTTTTTGATCATAAAACGTGTTAGTTTATTTCTGTGTCATTACGAATACGTCAAAATGTCTAAAAGTCAATTTATCTGAGGACTAAAAAATTATATGAAAACAATCAAACCTGTTATCCACATGGATTAACTTTGGTGATATTTCACGAAAGACAGTAAATTTCCACTTTAATAAATTATTGTTGACATAAGGTGTGTTTGTGTGATGGATGAAGGACAGATGAGGGCTGTGTGTAAGCAATGTGTGGAGAAGATAAATGTTTCACTGGACCATTAGTTACATGTTGAACATACTCTTGTACCATTGTAAGTAATTTATCAGCCAACCTGTATAACATGTGTGATGTTGACATAAGGTGTGTTTGTGTGATGGATGAAGGACAGATGAGGGCTGTGTGTAAGCAATGTGTGGAGAAGATAAATGTTTCACTTGACAATTAGTTACATGTTGAACATACCTCGTGTACCATTGTAAGTAAATTTATCGCCAACCTGTACAACATGTGTGATGTTGACATAAGGTGTTTGTGTGATGGATGAAGGACAGATGAGGGCTGTGTGTAAGCAATGTGGAGAAGATAAATGTTTCACTGGACCATTAGTTACATGTTGAACATACTCTCGTGTACCATTGTAAGTAAATTTATCCGCCAACCTGTATAACATGTGTGATGTTGACATAAGGTGTGTTTGTGTGATGGATGAAGGACAGATGAGGGCTGTGTGTAAGCAATGTGTGGAGGAGATAAATGTTTCACTGGACCATTAGTTACATGTTGAACATACTCGTACCATTGTAAGTAAATTTATCCGCCAACCTGTATAACATGTGTGATGTTGACATAAGGTGTGTTTGTGTGATGGATGAAGGACAGATGAGGGCTGTGTGTAAGCAATGTGTGGAGGAGATAAATGTTTCACTGGACCATTAGTTACATGTTGAACATACTCTCTTGTACCATTGTAAGTAAATTTATCGCCAACCTGTATAACATGTGTGATGTTGACATAAGGTGTTTGTGTGATGGATGAAGGACAGATGAGGGCTGTGTGTAAGCAATGTGTGGAGGAGATAAATTTCACAGGACCATTAGTTACATGTTGAACATACTCTCTTGTACCATTGTAAGTAAATTTATCCGCCAACCTGATGATGTTGACATAAGGTGTGTTTGTGAGATTTATGAAGGACAGATGAGGGCTGTGTGTCAACAATTGTTGCTGGTATATACTTTGCCATGAGCATTTGTTAGCAAATAAAAACACTTTCTTGTATCTTATCTGTTAGAGAGCGCTAGTTTAGTATTTGTTTTTTAACAAACGACAACCGTGCATGAGTATGTTTCTCTAATCACAGGGATTAAGTCGAAGAAGAATAATTATTACGTATCATTGAAAAGTGAAATATCTTAAAATTAAATAATTTTCTAACATGTAAAAAAGTTTAATTATTGATTAATATTATAATAACATAATAATTGGGCTTGTTTAAAAAGGTTTGATTCAAAATCAATCCAAGGTGTAAATGGGCTGTTCCAAAAGCCAGTTTCTAAGTCGTTTTTAAGGTAGAGTGGTTTCCATGTTTAGTTTTCACTGGTAATTTGGTGAATAATTTTGCACCCACATATACTGTATAAGTTTAACAATTCTTTTTTGTGACCGGTCAAAGATAATCTGTGGAATTTTTCGCTTGATAGGTGTGTGTATCACATAAACGATTTAAAATTCGGTTTTATCAAATAACATGACTTCAAGAATAAACATTCGTGTGACTGTTAGTAATTGAAATTGTTTGAAAACATCTCTTGGAAACTTTCAAGAGCAACCTTTATAATTGAATTCGAATTTTGGTTAAGTCATAAAGCTAATAAAATAAATAATGTAGTTGCCATTTTGGCCACTGACAAGAACAGACGTAAGATTAGTTTTGACGGGAAACACATGAGCGCGAAGTAAGGCCCCATAGTTGAAAATAGGAAACCTTGTAAACAAGGCGGAGCTTAGCTCAAAAACGTTGACAATTAATTGGCTGAAAATTAAAAATATCAAATGAACAACAATTTGATATCTTCCAATAAAACTAAAGTGCTCCCTGGGTTGAAAAATTTAGACAAACAAGTAACTGCAAAATAATTTTTATTTTTTACTTTGGAGTGTAAAACGTTGGCTAAAGCCAAACCTGAACATCGGTTTCATAATCTCTATTGGTTCTAACCGAGCCTTTGATATTGTTTTTAATGCACACCAAACTACACAAAACTACTAGTTAATGCTCATTTCATTTTATATAATGACAGTTGATACTATATTTAAAGTTATCCATTAAAGGTCAAGCGTAATGGTTTATGTCAATTTTGTTATAATTTCCCAACTGTAATTTAAATCAGTGCGTACGAACACAAAATCGTATTTACGTTGAAACGTAAATATTTTATTAGAAATAAAAGTCAATTCCGTAATATCGCTGAACGCTGACTTGAGTCAGAAATCAAGAAACATGAACGGTTCATTGAACTGATTTGTTCTTCTCTACCGTTTCCGTTGATTTATTATTCTTGTAGACTAATGAGAGTAAATTTATATAACAATATGATTTTACTCTTCCAACGTCTCTTTCAATAGCTGGGATTCTCCTTAGTTTCTGGAAATACTAACAAAGGTACTATTTCTATTCAACACAACCAATATTTTGAAATCTAGCATAGTCAATGAGACATGGTGGTTAGTATTTTTCCATTGGCCTACAATATTTATCAACGTCAAATGGCGTTGTACAGTGTACCCTATGGTCACAGCCTACAAGAGATAGCTTCTTTAGTGATAACGTTTACACCTTGAGGGCTTATAACAATATAAACGTGTTATAGACTACCATAATATACTCATATGTTAAGTATACCAGAACACCATTATTCTCATAACTTATTAATGTATCAAATTCGTTAAATAAATGATTATATTACTTTAAAAAATATAGCAGTTCAAGCAATTCTCATAGGCAATTCTAAATTTTATCAATATTGACTAAGATAATGTGGAATAATCTCTTTGTGTTTTTGATAGCTAATTTACGAATTTTGAACTAAGCTTACTTTGGTGCACACTTTAGTTACTTTTAAATTTACGATCACCTTTGCTACAAACCGATATCACTGCCACCTATGGTAGCAAAATGTATGGAATATGTTTAAACTCTTATCTCACAGATAAAGGAAATGACGTATAACGACACAGTTAAAGCAGAGTTCCTGTTTAAGATGTAAATCAAGTGACGGAAGAAGAGTTGCGTCTGTATTGTCTGCAGTTCATTGTTGTCTTCTCTACGCACTGCGCTGCGTTGTCAGAGGAAGTGTACAGTGTAACTTGTAGTGTTACTTCCTAAATAATAAGGTCTTTAAGAACTGTCGTTAAACTTCAAAATTTAAAATTAATTTTCTGTAAGTTTTACTTATATTTAATACGTTTAAAACTCAGTGATCAATAAACCCAGGCTTAAACTATGAAACTATCTAAATTTGTATGAGATGCAAGCAAGTATTTATAAATTATTTTATTTTCACCAGCTAATTTCTTTTTTTGTTTAAATTTACATCCAAACGATACATTTCTGACTGATTCCAAAACGTGTCGTAGTTTATTTGTTTATAAAACAATATGAAGCCATGTATACACTCAGTCAAACTTAACTATATACAACAAAACATTGGTCTTTTTACGCTAAAGGCTACTTTTCAGAACAATAAAGAGCTACTAAACCTAAGACTTGTAAAGGAATTAATTTACCTCAAAGTTGTTTACATCATTAAAAGCCAGAAACTTCTGCTACAAAAGCCTTCCTTCTTTCTTAATAAACTTTCCCTCTCTAATTTTAATTAATTTCAGAAGAAAGTATCCATCCATTCATCTCAGTAATAGGTCTGTATCTTATAATGTTAGTGTTATTTGACGTGTATTTTGAAACGAGGTAATCAAAGCAATATTTTATTAACCACGCGTAAGCAATTTGGATTCAATTCTTGCATTTGGGCAACGTGACAATTTACTACCGTCAATATTTTATATTCATAACAATGCTCATCTTCCTGTTTCTGCTTTCATTTTTTGAATACCCAGAACGCATTAGCAAAGAAGCATGATACCAATGTTTTGATTTTAAACTAACCTATAATCGTTATAGTATCATAAACCCATGGTAGGTAATTAAAATAATTTGTTATAATTTAAAACTTGTAACTGTAATGACAAATTGTACGAATTTGTACCAATTCGCTTTAAATTTCTACGTAAGTACTAGTTTGCCCGAAGTTAAAAAGGCTGTACGAAGTGATGCGTAATAGTTGTTAAAACAACGTAAAATAATCAATACTAAGCAATAAAATTGTGCTGTGGCAAATCCATATTGAAAGAGTGAGCTTGAAACGGTTTTAAGATACTGTTACAGTGTAATTTATCTATTGAAATTATATTAAAGCCTGATTTAATTTATTTTTATTACTTAAATCTTTCATCTAGGTAAGAATTCTCAGCTGGGATTGTATGTAACTTGAGTTTTTATCCTGAATAATCCCTGGTGCAGGATAACCTTTTGTTTTCATTTATTTATTAAAGCACAATAGGAGAAGCACAACGTATTTATAAACGACGTGTTTAGAGTTTACGTAGAAAAATCAAATTAAGTACATAATTAAATCTTAGCACCAAAATAAATAATAACTATTGATATTTCGATTTTAAATCACATAAAGCACTGAAGTTATAATGAACCAAGGGCAAGTGTAGTTACAGCTGAAACCGATAACATTTTATATTTGTAATTTTAACAAGTGAACTTGTGGTAAGGTGTGAAACAACTTGTGGTAGGTGGTAAACAATTGTTAGTGTAGAATCAAAATGTTCCAAAATTTTTGTGTTTGATATTTTGCTTTCTTATGGCTGAGTTACGAAAACTATTCCTTTCGAATTAAACCCTGACTCGCGTTCGGTTCTCGAACTGTCACATACGCTCGCTTCGCACTTGTAAGGGTTTATACATGACTACCTATTGTAATGGAGCCCGTTCTGCTTTCTAATCGATAATTTAAATTGTTTATAGGAAAGCTTTCCCACAAAGTTTCATTATAGTTTTTTTATAACTAAGAAAGTTTTCTTCATTTTTTATAGTTTTTTAGTATGTATACCTTCATTTATTCAAGTGTAATAGAGGTTTGTAAACATAAAATAATATACGAACCCTTGTTAAACTTTATACATGTTTCCTAATGCCAATGGCCTGCAAGTACAAAGGAGTTCTAGTAAATGAATATTTAAGTCGTCAAGAGCCAAGGTACTGAAAGCCTATAGGCTTCAACACAAGGTAATACTTTTGGGAGTTTCTTTTGTCTTTAAGAATCTGCAGAATATTCGTTGTACAGTTCTGTAAAAGTCTGTACTTGCTTTGCTTTATCCCAGAAAACTCAATACATACATGTCTACTGTATAACTCCGATGAACTCTTCCCATAACTACCAAGTATGATTTATCTGTCATAAATAGTGCAAGTTTTATTAAATGACAAAACACAAACTATTCGAATGGTTAAAAACACAAACTTGTGAACACATATTTCTGCTGTGTAGGGAATGTCCTGAAACAACCTCAAATTAGTAAACTCAGAAATTATAGGATAAACACGGGCCGTTAAGCTATCAAGACCACCAGAAAATTTAAAACTAATTTAAAGCACATTCAAGGCAAGCAGTTCAATACTTTCACGATAGTTGTTAAATGAATGGATCAAACATGTTTTGCAGAATTTGACATTCACTCCAACACATAGATCTCACTTTCAAACGTACAGAGTTTCTATTTCCACAGAACTCTTGCTTTTAACAGTTTCCACTTTAGTCCTACTGTTAGTAAAATGCGCTTTCTCCCAATAACTTGCCTTACATTCGTCTTTATAGTACTATTTTTCCTGCGTTCAAAAGATTTTTGAGACGAACTCTGAACTCTTTTAGCGGTAAGGCACTCTTAATTGAATTAGGCAGGCTTTTGACAAAAACCAGACTGTGAAGCAATCTGATCAGTGACTGAAGATACTCCACGGGGAGGCCGAAATATCTCAGCCTTATTATGAAGTTTGGACGCGGTGTGAAGAGGAAGATTATAAACTTTCATATGTTGCATTGTCATTCAATAACTCATTTAAGCATGCTGACTCTCTACCCCTCATAACATAACAAACGCGTGGTTATGCTTGCTAGTGTACACGAATCTTCGTGTAGCCTACTATCGCACCTGAATCCAACTACAGCATGGTCTGTGCTGTTTACAATGTTAACCTCCTCAGTAACACACAGTAAGCCTATTTGGAAATGGCCTTTGACTATATAACTCGTATTTGGCTCTGCTGAAACAGTTTTAGGGCCGACACAATCCAATTATCTGAGAAAGCAAACTCTGTTTTAGTTCGATCGCTATCTCAGGCTTAAGTCCTGCCTAAATAATGACCAACCTTCTGGCCTCCTTGACGTTTCTTTCACTTGTTTGTGTGGGCTTTTACCTCACAAACGAGGTTAACTATTGCGTTAACTGTTACATAGTAACTTTACAATGCATGGAATGGATTGAACTAATAACCTACTGCGTTTCTTTCATTCACTATTTATAGAGCTTACTTTTATAGATTTCAATTAACTTAAAATTACATCATGAATTAAATAATCCAAACTTGGTAAGCTATCTAAACCACCTGGCTGAATCAAGTAACGTTTGCACATGATCATTAAATACAGCAGTAAATGATTTATGCACAAACTTGCAGTAATCAGAAATGACAGCTTGGTTGCCTTGGGTTGAGTGTACACATTCACATCAATATGCAATCAGTTCAGCACCAACATGCGGTGTTGATCATGGATTTAGTCAGTTTTGTCTGCAAATCCTATTAATAAAACCGATATGGTTAACTTAGTGTGAAATCCTTTGAGATGTATCGGAACGTTAGCTGGTATAGCATCGTAAGTGGATGGTATAAAAGACAAAAATGTAAATTTATTGATCAATCATAAATAATTTACTTTAGCTTTTTTCAACAATAAAATAGTTTTATTTTTCGTACTGAACTACATGTTTTAACTTCAAGCTAAACCACCCGTATATCGTACAGTTAAAGAAAATAACAAACATAATTATTCCTGTTCAGTAGACCACCTTTAACTTACAGATACATACCTGAATAACCAGATAGAAATAACTAAATATTAATACTTGTTTTCATTCAACTGTCAGTTATCGCTATTGTCGCCTTTAATTACGGCTTTTAATTACTTTTGACAGCTGGCGGTTAAAATAAACTATGTTTCCATTTACCACATTTTTAAATCTTAATAGTTAAAAGCATTACAAAAGCTTTTACTTTGATTTATTATCAGGTATAGCGAAATATACATAGTAGTACCCTGTATTTTAATCTTGATGACCTTGTTATGATGGAACGATCTAGACCATTGTATGCATACAACAACATGAGTAAAAAAATGTTGTTCTTGCAAGCGAAAATTCTTGGCCTAATGGTCAAAATTGGTCCATTATAGTAAGCAAAACAATAATGCGAAATGACTTCTACGTGTAAATCCAACGTCAATACCCTCGAATAGTATGCAGACTATTATATTTCAATTATAAGCTATTCTTAAGTTGCTACGAGCCAATTCAAAAGTTATCGTTTACAAAAAGCCTTAAGTAAAGATTCTAGGGTCGCAAGAAAAATTATTTTCAATGGTGGTTTTCTTCATCAAAAGGAATATACTCGTAACTATCATTACTGTTGTCACATGACTCATGAGGTGGTCGTAGGTATGCTTCACTGAACAATCCCATTGACCTATAAGGAATTTACAAACATACTCTCAATAAAAGTGAAATTTTCATTATTATTCCAACAGAGTTGTATAGTTTGTTATTTTGCAGCGGAATAGAAACGCAGGCATGATGGGCAGGAAGGCTACAATTTACAACGAAGAACTAAGCCTGAAATATTGACTGAACCCAACCACTCTTTGCTTTCTCAGTTAATTTTAACGAGTCAATCTGTCAAGAGTTTAAAAATACTTACAATTAAGATCCGCTTATTTGATATAACAACACTAACAGTTTGCAATAGATTAAAGAAATTTAAAGAGATAAAACAATATACAATGATAGCTAATTGGTAAACAAACTAGCAGTTATATTGAACATTGCAGGCTTGATTCTCTCTTTATTTTGACCAATAATATAATTTTGAGACTTTTAATGCTTAACTTGAAGGGTTTTAAATAAAATGAATTATGTCAAAGAAATTCACATATAACATTTTTAACTTGAAATTTGAAATAACATATCATTGAAACATTATTGAATAAGAAACTCATTTAACTTCTTGCACGACGATGCAATGCCACTTCCTGAAGGATAAGGCTTTAGGTTTGATGCCAACTAATGATTTCGGTGTAGAGCTTATTCCATTTTACAGCTAGCGTTTCTCCAGCATTTCTCTGGGACGTTGCGCACTCTCTTCAGTCGATAATATGAAAGGAGCAAAGCTTCCTCTTAAGAGCTTTGTGGCTTTTTATATTTCATATGATATGGTTTCCTAAAATTGCTTACTATTCTTGGTTATTGTGGGAGAAAGCGATAGAATTGACAACGAAAATAGTGAATTTTCAACTGTGGTTGAATATATATTCCAGAATGTGTGAAGCTGCCAAAACTTTAGGCAGTACGACTTAAATTTGTTTTTCATTACGTACTTTTCACACCTGCACCTTAACGTTATACAGTTTATGGAAGGTATTTAGTTATAAATGTGCCAAACAAGTTTTACTTTGAAAAATGAACATCTTTTTCGGACTGAAGTTCATAGCTTCTTAATGATGTAAACGCCTGAAGGCAAGTTAAAACTTTCAAAGTTCGTTGCGAGTTTTATGCTTTGCAGAGCGCCTTAATAAATGAGCAAAAGTTCTGCCCGACTTAGATAATTTTGTGTAGTAAAAACTTAGGTGTAGTTTATTTTGGTGAAGCAAAAACAGTGCTTGAGCTAATTATTTATGAGTACAATTGTACAATATTACTAGCTGTTTACTCTTGCTTCGCTACGGATAAAATATTTTACATTAGCATGACTGTGAAGTTTACATTATTCAATAAAATACTCTACAAAAAATACAAAGAAACTTTGGTAAAAAGAATTTTAAGCTCTAACTTCAACTTTTATACAACTTCTTTTGGCAATATATCCGTTGTTATAGTTATATAGTGTGCAGAGCTTCCAGATTTAATGTCCTTTTCCCTGCTGTTGCCCCTAAGTATTTGTCAAAAGCAGGCTTCTGCTTAGATACTTGTCCCTACCCCTAAAAGTGGGCACACAGTTTCCTGTTTTATTTCTTTTGCTTCAAAATATTTCGGACATACAAACGTGTTCTGAGGCCCCAGAGTAAGGTTTGTAATAAAATTAATTCCGGTATACTTGGTAGAAATGGTCAAGTCAAACTCCCTCCCATACAAGAAACCTTGAACTTTTGTATAGACCTCTTACCTAATAACACCAGAACATTTTTATGGTTAACATACAAAAAACTGAAAGTTCCTATAAATAGTTACCAACATTACACCTCCATTGTTCAGTATTATTTGTATTTAAATACTCTTAATTCGAATGGTTGTAAGCTATAAAGCATGAATCATAAGAAGTATTAACGTCCAACATTCAAAAACGCTGTCTTTGATCGGGTGAAGTTGAATGATGTACCGTGGTCAGTGGATAGTGTATCGCGCTCACTGCCTGTAGGGAGAATACCTCACCACTGCGCATCGGTTTCGAGCACCTCGCCAAAGTACCGAGTGTGATGCGTGCGCAGCGATGAAACCCCGTTCCACAACCTTTTTTACGTTACTTAATTGCTCAAAAATTAAGAGGTATAAAAACAATAATAAATAAAAAAATATATAAATAGAAATAAAAAAAATTTCATTTCACATTGACGGTCGTTTATCAGATTTTAAATGGGATCATTATTTTATGCACTAGCGGTCTGAGCACAAGGCATATTTTACCCTATAAAAACACCCCTGTAAAACCCCTATAAAATAAAAATTCTTCAAACATTCTTAGTGGTTTTTTTTTTGAGTGGATACCCTCTTTTATATTTCAATGTTTTATACTCTATCTGTAGCACATGAAAACAATTTAATTATTTGAAAAATAATAACGAAATATGACTCCGCAAAAAAACAAATTCGTAAATATTTTGTTTAAAGTACTGGAAATAAATGCCAATAGTGTTTAAAACATACACGTTCTTAAAAACGGTAATTAAAAAAAAACAATGTTAACAAGTTTAATCTAACAAAACATACTACATCTTCTTATTGTAACAAAACTATTAAAAGTCACTAACAATTACATTGACGGTTTAATTGTGTGACCGTTAAAGAAAGAATGAACGTTATTCAAAAACAAATAAATAACCAGAAAAAAATCAAGATATTTTGAGATTGATACGGCAACGCCTTCAAAACGCCGCTCGGTAGTTAAGCAGCCGTATAAAGTCAATTGAAATCAGACTTTTTACCCAAAGGCAAGGGCTTATTAAATACGATTAATAAGTGTATTATTTAAATAGCATTTAGATTTATTATTACTGTACTTAATCAAATAGTCGAGAGATATGGACTTATCATACGCACACTCCATCTACCCAAATTGAGGATATGCTGGGGATATATCGATTGGTCAGTCCTATTGATTTGATCTACTATGTCGGTCTAATAAACATATTAAATAGATTATTGATTACTAAAGAAATTTGAAGACAACAATATTTCACCAGGGGACTTGAACCGTGGTCCTCACTTGCCGGGCGATTATGCTGGACCACTACAACATCTGGCCCAACTATTTATGCCTTCAAAAGTATAGAAGTATTTAGAGAAGGCTTCCTGTACAATAATGATGAAACAACGGAAACCATTTGAAGCACAGAACCATGTAATATCATTGTTATTAAATTTCTGTTCAAAAAATGAAGAAAATTTGCGCTTAACTTCTTGTACACAGTTTAATACGTTATGACAGCTTGTTCGCAAAGTTTGTACAGAGTTCAGCTGAACGCAGTGCAGATTTGGCTTCAGGCCTAATGTTGCTTTTCATACCGGAGGTTCTTGATCCTAAGACTGCCCTCGCGCTTTACTTCCTAATGAACTTTCTTATAAACAATAAGTTTAAAAGGCCATGTATTAAAACACAAAGTTTTGTTTGAAAATTACACACAAAAAATTGTAGAAGTATTTTTACTTTAAATTTTTTTTTTATAAACAAGTTTCCAGCCATTTTTAATGTGGGTTTTCTTCAAGTAAGGACGAATATCATGACGTGTAGGCTTATTTTCTAGACCCTCATTTAAATTGGTGAACTATAAAAACAAAAAGTTTCAATGTACTTACCATGGGTCTAAATCACATTACACACATGACAGATAACTCAGGAATAGATTAAGAAAACAATGAGTCTTATAAACATACAGTTCCTAACTATTATTTGTCGTTACATTTTGTATTTTTATTAAAGAGTACTAACGTTTCGGATCGATTGCATTCAAATCTAGTTTATGTTTCATAAGGCAATTTAAGAAATGATATTTCATAAAAATTATTGCAAATGGCGGTTTTTAAATTTTTAAATTGAACACATGAAAATGAGTAATACAAATTCTTTACTAGTTAGGTATTAAAAGTTGTATTTGATGATTAAAACACTAGTATTCCAATTTTACATTATTATTTTCATTTTTCGTTATTTTACAACTGGTAATTTATTAGTTTAAAAGACGAAAAAATGAAAATATTAATGTAAAATTTAGAAAAATGAGTTTGTATCTTTATGTAAAAGTTAAAATACAACTTTTTTTAACTAAAATCTCTTGTATTATGCGAATTTTAATGGTATTTCAATTTGAAAATTTTAAACAAAATGCCATTTTGTTTAGTATAGCTCTGAAGACATAATTATTTTTTTTTAAATTGCGCTAGAACACATAAACACTATACACAGTTTGAACACCGGTAAACCGTTCTGGAGATATAAAGTTTTAAGTAAAAAATACAAAACGGCGGCTACCGGAGTAACGAAGAATTTTAGACCTATACTTATAGGACCATTGCTTTTGCATATGAACCCACCCTGAAATTTACATTTTTGAACATCACCCTGTATATTACCTTATGGTTTGAAATGTATATTTTACTTATCTTTCGTGGAGAAAGAGTAAAACTAGAACTTTATTGTTATTTGCATCACAAAAGACTGTGATACTTCTGAAACAGAGTGTCGTATTTGTTTTATGTTTTCATGTATGACATTGTTTAACTGATAAATCCTGCTCAATTCGTTTTCCAGATTGGACAAAATGCACAAAGATCACTACATTATTAAATATTTTGCAGCTTGTTATGCAGCTATGAATTTTAAGGTATGATTGAAAACTATCCGAATTGTTTCCTATCAGTCGTCAGTTCCTAAACATAATGTAAAACTAACAGATGGCCGAGTGGTGAGTGCAGTAGGTAGAAGGATCGCATACCACATCGCGTCTCGCTGTGTATATTGTACGTGTAAGAAGATTTAGCTCGGGATTACAAGCTACAAGTAATCCTTCCTAGGATTTCTTTTAATAATTGAACTCGATACCTCCGTACTTTTACTATATTAAAATGGAAGGACGTGAACCGATACTGTTTGTTTTACAAATTAAGATTATCGCATGCATTTGAAAGAAACGTTTGATTTTTAATTTGGTATATTTATTATGTTGCTATACTATTATTGATATTGATAAACATATTATTTTACTTAAATAGCTTCAAACATATTAAAACCAAAGATTATTATATATGTTTGAAACATCGGTTGAAAGGATATGTGCTAATAATCAGTTTGCATATAGCAGTGACGTATAATCACCTATAGCAGTGACACATAATGTGAGTAAAAGCATTGTTATTTTCAAACACGTTTGACAAAGTAGATTATTCTTAAAACTAACTTGAAATTCATAAGACACGCTTCTAACCTGTCCTTAAAATGTATTTTACCATTTTTAAAGATTTTAAACTAACATAACTCAATGTATTGTCACGTACACCTCGTGTACTCAGATCAACAATGTGTATCTCGTACCACTGTCTACGCCCGACTGCTCATGCCGGTTCTGAGCACCTACTGCTCAGCATACTACTAACGACGATTTTTCGTACAGTTTAAAACGCGGTATTTGTTGGACTCCAGCAATCTGTATTAAACTTTTTACGTTCATACAGCAAAACTGGCAAGTAGACATACATATTAATTGCCCAAACCAATATACCACCTCTCTAAAAGAACAAGTGAATACTTGATTCACCAGCATTGCGACACAACAAATCAGAATTACTTGTGTGAAAGACACAGATTACCAAGGAAGTGTTAAAGTAGCTCATGACTCATTGCCAAGAGGGAACTATAACTTGCAGCACATTGGAAACAGTTGACCCAGTTTAACACATCTTAATGTGAAACCACATTTTGATATATGAAACACTGTTCACTGTCACAAAATATAGATATTAAAATACTGCATTTCACTTTGTGGAAAACTATTTATCCTAGTTAACTGTAAACAATAATGCTTAAAACTAATGTGAAATTTTGTCCATACATACAGGGTGTCAGTGAACTCTCTGGATATATTTAGAAGACTTGTTCCTTGGGTCAAAACAATAATATTTTACCATATAAGCAGGGATCTCTGGCGCTTCGTTATTATTAAAAAACATCTAATGCACTGATTTTCACAAAACTTTGGTCATCAGTTTAAATGTCAATTACTAATTAGGAAAAATAGTAATTTAATTTGGTTATCAAATTTCAAAATGACGGCCGTTTAAAGTTTTCAAAATTAAAATACTCAAAACGAGTACTTTTACAACAAACTATTAAGAACAACTGTTTTTAATGTATTTATTTTCTTTTCCAAAAAAAGTGTGAACTGTGAGAATCAAATAAGTAAAACGAAGTTATTGTTGTTTCTGTTTTACCGGCCTATGTCCGCCATGCGTTACCCCAGTCAGCTAACGCAAAAATAATGGAGCTAACTATATTATTGTGATTTTGGGGTTTGTTATATTCGTTCAGACATCTCTACAATCAATGATAGGTCGTTTCCAGCTACGCTTGCGCTTCGAAGGTCGTCATTTTGAACAGCTCTTGCATGATCAAATAAACTATATTTTATGACCTCTGTTTTGGTAGATTACTTCGAATGCCAAATGTAAAAACTGTTTTATGTATTGGGAATTTCAATGAATTGAACGGTGTAAATTAATCTTACGAGAATGTATTAAAATGTAAATTATTTAATGAAAGAAAACTGCATCCACCTTGAAAAGGATTTTAAAGCAGTAGTTTTGCTTGGACGTACCAATCACTATTATTTATGTAAGTTTAATAATGTTGAATAAATAAAACAATATCTACCAAAACAGAGGTCATACAATTAGCTACTTTGGAATGTTACAGGAAAACTGTTACACTCTTTATTCCACTCAGCATACGCATCGTTAATTCCAATGACACAGTTACAATATATATTACAAAAACACGTTTGCAACAATTGATGCTATCAGTGTTTGAGCTAATACAGAGATGATTAATGCTCTGTGTGATTGATCTTGGTTGCAAGCACTGCACTAATTATCTATCAGTGTTGTAATTATTGTACTGAGGCTAATAATAATTACGCACATTATTAATTTTAGAAATAATTAAGCTAGCTTTTGTACTAGACGTATTCCTAACCTAGGAAGTAAACTAAGGATATTAACAGTGGCGTAAAGTTTAATAAACCTCTGTTTTTTTTAACAGATTTTGTATTTCACCTTTTAAACCCAAATAGAGAAAGTCAGAGCTAAAGGTAAAGTTTGTCTTGTTTAAAGAGGCCGAGTTAGGACTACAAAGTCCTCTCTACCACTCAACCTCGACCTTTACTTAGCGTTACCACACTTTACAAATGTAAGTGGTGACTGCGGGGATCGAACCCGCGCCAGGTGAAAGATACGCTACGATTCCAACCCGCCACGGGTCCGCTAACCCCAATCTAATGCAAAAGATACACTTCCTCACTAATGTATGAGTATGAACACACATATATGTATCAGAGAGGTTAGAACCCTTGTTTATTATTATTTAAAATTGCACGGGTATTATTTATGAGAGGTTAGATGGTTACGGTACAAATGTCTTGATAAGAATAGTAATAATTATCCTTTTCTGGGGGCTAATTAATACAAGTAAATGTAAATGTTTTACTTATCATAACTTGCTGCCTAATTTGGTGACTACGAGTGAAAGTGTAAGCTTACAATTTACGGTAGAAATGCATGTTTAAACTAAAATTGTAAATTTTAAAAAGAATTTGGACGGTAGCGGTTGAAAATAATAAAATACCCAGTCTAATTGATATTGAGTTGAAATAATTTATTAGAAGTAAATTTGACTATTTGTTCCTACAATTAAACCTGTCTTAAGACGGACACTACTACTGTAAGACTTGTCATCTTTAACTATATTAAACATATTATATATATTTTAGCAAAATAAGTATTTTCTGTATGTGTTTTGGACAAGAAAGGCAACTCTGATATATGTACATATCACCACTTCTGGTTTAGAGTTGAAAGCTGCCTCACTTACCTCAAGGTGAATGTAAGTGACAGTTAATTTGAGGTGTCAAGTCAACCTTACTTGCAGTTACCTGTTTGTACCCTATCTGCGTGTGATGTAACCGTGGACAAATATTGACGTTAAATTTAACTTTTAACCGTCAATATAAATTCAAACAATGAAAATAAATCTATTAGATCTATCTTTGGTTAAGGACCAATAAA
The DNA here is from genome assembly GCA_018831715.1 of Matsumurasca onukii. Classification (NCBI taxonomy): domain Eukaryota; kingdom Metazoa; phylum Arthropoda; class Insecta; order Hemiptera; family Cicadellidae; genus Matsumurasca; species Matsumurasca onukii. The sequence continues at coordinate 74,393,643 of CM032058.1, read as the reverse complement.
GATAACTACTGAGTCATGTAGACGCTTACTTCAGTGTCCCAGTTTCCAATATTCGATCAATTAATCTCCAGTAGATATACTCTGTCTACAACAAGTTTAGGATAAATCGTGAACCTACCATGTTAATATTGTAGGTTTTATGACTATAATGTAACATAAACTTAGTTAAAGAATTTTTTCAGAATAGCAATGGTTAAGAAGGGAACAATTGAGAACTAACAGCCAAGATAAGCGCAAACTAGCTGTTAGTACTCGTATGTAAGTTTTACAATACTCCATGTGTTACAAAGTGGATTCAGGCCGAATATGACGGATATGTCATTCGAACGTCTTAAATTATGGAAAATTAGGAGTTATATATACAGGGTTTTTATAAACGCAATCCAATGGTTCAAACTATAGTAAATATTTTTTTACGAACGCTATATGGTCATACATTGTATCATTGGTTTGTTCAGTTCAATATATATCAGATGGTATGTATTGTTGCAGTAATATAGTGTTTTTATTTCCTAATTTAATGTTATTGTAAAATAAACGCAATCATGATTTTTAGCAAATAAAAGAGTGTTTAGTGATAAAGAATACTTAAGAGCAAGATAATTTCTTTTGGGTCAAGAGGCGTTTGAGACCATGTTTGCAGGCATGAGTAGACTATTTTGTTGTTGTTTCAAAATTGTTAAAGGTTTTTAGAGAATTCTTCTTTAACTAACCCTAACATCCTTCATCACTCTTCATTCTGTACAGTCCACCCTCTGTTTTCGTGTCCCCACACAATCTGTTTCGTTAAGCTTTTTAACAAATCTGTGAATTTTATATTTGTTTGAAAACTAACACCAGTAAACCTGACTACAAATGCCTCTTCATAAAAAGAATTATCCTGTGGTTAAGTATTCTTCAACAAACACTCTTTGGTCTTTGCTAAACCATGATATGCTTATTTTACAATAACATCAAATTATGAAACCAAAACCACTATATTACTGTAATACATACCATCTGATAGATATTGAACTGAACAAACCTATGATACAATTTATGACCATATAGCGTTCGTAGAAAATGACTTACTATAGTTTGAACATTGGGTTGCGTTTTTGAAAAAACACCCTGTATTTTATATATTGTTTTTTGAAAGTATTACAAACCAGTTGGTTATTATTTTGGTTTAAAGAGCCAATAATGTTTTGTACACTTTGTTTATGTGTGATATATGAGTTTCATATTAAAGACAAATTAATTTGATTGTATTTAAATGTTTAATTTAAAAGGATACAATAGAGCAGAATAGATATCAATATTGGATTCTTTAATTTTATTTAAATGTCTTTGTTGACAAAATTTGTTCTATTTTCTTGTTGCATAAGTAAAGCAGTAAGTTTAAAATAACTTTTAATTATTGTTATACATTTTCTTACCCAATCCTTTCTTTCAATAGTTGAAAGATTGGGTATTACTTAAATACATTAGTATGAGTATTATTTTGTAATAGCTTATATTTATATTATAAAGTATTCTCACTTTCAAAAAATATCCGTTTTAAAATTTAGTAAAACTGTTCTGAAATTATATTTTGAAATTTACTCATGTATTTACACACGTTAAAATATACGTTAAGTTACAACAAGATTTGGTTACAAATGTGCAGTCTCTGTATGGAAACAAACTGAGCAACCTCTGGTTGTAACGTGACTCGTGCTGCAGACAGCTGTCTGAAGCAAGCAGCTTTTGATTGATAACCTTCTGCAAGTATTTATTCTGTGTGCTTCTACTGTTGCCAGCAGAGACATGTTTGTTTTAATACCCATATAGTTATAATTGCTTAATACAGTCTTGCCTCATTGTTTTATTAATCTGACATACCTCGAGTTTGGGAAAGGTCATAGTAGTAAAACATACCTTAAATTATTAATAGCAATAAGTTCTAAATTCTGTCAAAAGATATTCCAGCTCGACCATATAATAAAAAGCATTACCTTTCTTCTATACAGTTTATTCTAATTGAGATCAGAGGTGATTGGTGGCTAAACTAACAGACGATACATTTGAACGTTTGATTCGGAAAGTGAAGACTGGTTTTACGTCTTATACGTGGACAAAGCTGTATTCTAAATTCTAAACATTTTGCTTACTAATATATTCACTTTTATTGACCAAACAACATTTATTACTTAGGCCTAAAATAGTCATGCTTGCGAGTAGCACAATTAGCCTATATTTGCGAGTAGACCAAATATGGTATATTTGCTATATGGTATATTATATACATAGTATACAGAAATGATGATAGTGGGATATGGTAAATCTTAACAATATAATTATATTTTACTAAATTATATAATTAAAGGAACTAGTTAAAATCGAATACAAGAACAACTTTTCAAATTTCAAAAATGTTAAATACGCTGTAAAAGAATATATTATACAACTTTAATTTATCCTTAATGGTTTTAGTTTGGTATAAATATAGATAAACAATGTGATTTTACAAATTGGGGTGATAATCCAAAATACCGTTAAAGAGGAATAAGAACAGTATTTTTACAACGCCTTAAGTTTTGCCCTATAATTCAATAACAAAATTATATTGCACTTTGTGCTTACCACCCACTAGCACACAGAGTTCCAGTGAAACCTTAAATAACTTTGGATTATTATACGCCTTATTTTGTTGTAAGCCGTCGACAGAATAATGAAAATACCAACGCCAATGTTAACCCTGAAAACAAAATAACCAATATTTACCAAAATAAACTTAGGTATTAACCTCGATGTGTTAAAGGAAGCTTGACACTAAGTACATAAGCGATGGAGGTGTGAAGCAAACTAAGACTGACAGATGTCAGAAGCAGAGAGTCTCTATCTCCACCTCAAACTTATCTAATCACTTACCTTCACGACCAGCTAGTTAATTAAATATGTAAAAAGATAGGTATGAACTCACTAACCAAACACAAACAGTGTTGACAACAACCAAGTTGTCAGCTTTTTAAAAATTAGAAATCATCTGCGGAATCTGTATTTTCTAACTATTGTGTTTGCATTAAGCTAATATAATCTTTAAACACATCACTTTTACAGTTTATTTATGATAATCTGGCTCCATATTAATAATAAACTACGATAAAACTAATAGCCAACGAGCTAAAATTTACCATAATAAGAACTACTAACAAGGCGATTTATTATTGTAGAGTCAATAGAAGTATTTGTGGATCTAGAGACTGTGTGTTGTGGCAGATATAAAGAACGTAATGCAGTGTTAAATCAGTAAAACTAAAGATTATTATATGTGTTTGAAACGGGTTGAAAGCACTAAGATATGTCCTAATAATCGCTGAGAAGATATATCATTATATATAATGAACATTGTTGATAGATGATTCTAAATCTTAGAATGAGTAGATTTTTTAAAGTAGATATTTTAATTAATAGAACTTAGTATTTGTTGGACTCTAGCCATCTGTCTATTTCAATTCACCTTTTTTTTTACGTTCATACAGCAAAAGCTTTTGGGCTCTAGTAAGTAGACAGGCTAATTGGTAACTGCCTAAACCAATATACCACCTCTCTAAAAGAACAAGTGAATACTTGATTTATCAGCATTGCGACACAACAAATCAGAATTACTTGTGTGAAAGACACAGATTACCAAGGAAGTGTTAAAGTAGCTCATGACTCATTGCCAAGAGGGAACTATAACTTGCAGCACATTGGAAACAGTTGACCCAGTTTAACACTATTAATGTGAAACCACATATTTTTGAGATATGAAACACTGTTCATTGTCACAAAATATAGATATTAAAATACTGCATTTCACTTTGTGGAAAACTATTTATCCTAGTTAACTGTAAACAATAATGCTTAAAACTAATGTGAAATTTTGTCCATACATACAGGGTGTCAGTGAACTCTCTGGATATATTTAGAAGACTTGTTCCTGGGTCAAAACAATAATATTTTACCATATAAGCAGGGATCTCTGGCGCTTCGTTATTATTAAAAAACATCTAATGCACTGATTTTACAAAACTTTGGTCATCAGTTTAAATGTCAATTACTAATTAGGAAAATAGTAATTTAATTTGGTTATCAAATTTCAAAATGACGGCCGTTTAAAGTTTTCAAAATTAAAATACTCAAACGAGTACTTTTACAACAAACTATTAAGAACAACTGTTTTAATGTATTTATTTTCTTTTCCAAAAAAAGTGTGAACTGTGAGAATCAAATAAGTAAAACGAAGTTATTGTTGTTTCTGTTTTACCGGCCTATGTCCGCCATGCGTTACCCCAGTCAGCTAACGCAAAATAATGGAGCTAACTATATTATTGTGATTTTGGGGTTTGTTATATTCGTTCAGACATCTCTACAATCAATGATAGGTCGTTTCCAGCCGCTTGCGCTTCGAAGGTCGTCATTTTGAACAGCTCTTGCATGATCAAATAAACTATATTTTATGACCTCTGTTTTGGTAGATTACTTCGAATGCCAAATGTAAAACTGTTTTATGTATTGGGAATTTCAATGAATTGAACGGTGTAAATTAATCTTACGAGAATGTATTAAAATGTAAATTATTTAATGAAAGAAAACTGCATCCACCTTGAAAAGGATTTTAAAGCAGTAGTTTTGCTTGGACGTACCAATCACTATTATTTATGTAAGTTTAATAATGTTGAATAAATAAAACAATATCTACCAAAACAGAGGTCATACAATTAGCTACTTGAATGTTACAGGAAAACTGTTACACTCTTTATTCCACTCAGCATACGCATCGTTAATTCCAATGACACAGTTACAATATATATTACAAAAAACACGTTTGCAACAATTGATGCTATCAGTGTTTGAGCTAATACAGAGATGATTAATGCTCTGTGTGATTGATCTTGGTTGCAAGCACTGCACTAATTATCTATCAGTGTTGTAATTATTGTACTGAGGCTAATAATAATTACGCACATTATTAATTTTAGAAATAATTAAGCTAGCTTTTGTACTGACGTATTCCTAACCTAGGAAGTAAACTAAGGATATTAACAGTGGCGTAACGTTTAATAAACCTCTGTTTATTTTACAGATTTTGTGTTTCAACTTTTAAACCCAAATAGAAAAAGACAGAACTAATAGTAAAGTTTGTCTTATTCAAAGAGGCTCAGTTAGGACTACAAAGTCCTCTCTTCCATTCTCAACCTCGACCTTTACCTAGCGTTGCTTCTTTATAGTCACTTTACAAATATATGTGGCACTGCTGGGATCGAACCCGCGCCAGGGGAGGATACGCTACGATTCCAACCCGCCACGGGTCCACTAATCACAATCTAATGCAAAAGATCTATCTCTACCCAACTATCTCACAAATGTATGAGTATGAACACACATACTTGCATCAGAGAGGTTAGGAACCTTGTTTATACATTTAAAATTGCTTGTAATAGGTATTAATAACAGAAGTTAGATGGTTACGTACAAATGGTCTGATAATAATAGTAATAATTATCCTTTTGGGACTAATTAATACAAGTAAATGTAAATGTTTTATTCATCATTACTTGCTGCCTAATTCTGGCGCCTACGAGTGAAATTGTAAATAAAATCTACGGTAAAAAAGCATGTTTAAACTAAAAAAGTAAATTTTAAAAGGATTTTGGGTATGGTTGAAAATAATGAAATGCCCAGTCTGTATAATCACTGATATTGAATTGCAATAATTTATTAGACGCAAATTTGATAATTTGTTCCTACAATTAAACGTGTCTTAAGACGACACTCAACAATACTGGGTATTGTCATCCTTAACTATATTAAACATTATACTATATTTTGCAAAATAAATATTTTCTGTATGTGTTTTGACAAGAAAGGCAACTCTGATATATGTACATCTTACTATATCTGGTTTAGAGTTGAAAAGCTTTTCCATCTCTTTACCTCAAGGTGAATGTAAGTGACAGCTAATTTGAGGTGTCAAGTCACCCTCACTTGCAGTTACTTGTTTCTACCCTATCTGAGTGTGGTGTAACGTGGACAAATATTGACGTTAAATTTTAACTTTAACCGTCAATATAAATCTACAAACAATGAAAGTAAATCTATAAGATCTATCTCTTGGTTATGACCAATAAAGATAAGTACTGAGTCATGTAGACGCTTACTTCAGTGTCTCAGCTTTTTTCCAATATTCGGTCAATTAATCTCCAGTAGATTTACTCTTGTCTACAACAAGTTTAGGATAAATTGTGAACCTACCATGTTAATATTTAATGGTGACTATAATGTAACATAAACTTAGTTAAAGAATCTTTTCAGAATAGCAATGGTTAAGAAGGAACAATTGAAAACCAACAGCCAAGATAAGCGCAACTATAGCTGTTAGTATGTAAGTTATGTATTTATTATAGTTGTTTTCTCCGCGTTAAGCTAACAATCGAATATACCAAAGTGCAATGTTTTCTAGTGAATGTGCAATACCTAGGCCGTTTGTCACGTTGTTGTTGTTTGGGTGTGTTTATAGTGTTGTTTTGGCATAATTTACTTTGAGTAGTTTGAAGGTAGTTTTTGTACGCTTCGGTACATGAAATACTCGCCATGTAAGTTACAAAGTGATTCAGGCCGAATATGACGGATATGTCACTCGAACGTCTTAAATGATGGAAAATTAGGAGCTGTTATATGCAGGGTTTTTTTAAAACGCAATCCAATGTTCAAACTATATAAATATTTTTTTACGAACGCTATATAGTCATACATTGTATCACTGGTTTGTTCAGTTCAATATATATAAGATGGTATGTATTGTTTTAATATAGTGATTTTATTTCCTAATTTAATGTTATTGTAAAATAAACGCAATCATGATTTACAAATATTAAAGAGTGTTTAGTGATAAAGAATACTTAAGAGCAGGATAATTCTTTTGTGTCAAGAGGTTTTGAGACCATGTTTGCAGGCATGTGTAGACAGTTTTTGTTGTTGTTTCAAAATTGTTAAAGGTTTTTAGGAGTACTCTTTCTTTAACTAACCCTAACATCCTTCATCACTCTCTTCATTCTGTACAGTCCGCCCTCTGTTATGTTTCCTCTCGTGTCCCCTACACAATCTGTTTCGTTAAGCTTTTAACAACCCAGAATTTTTATATTTGTTTGAAAAACTACCACCAGTAAACATGACTACAAATGCCTCTTTCTCATAAAAAAAAGAATTATCCTGTGGTTAAGTATTCTTCAACAACAAACACTCTTTGGTCTTGCTAAAACCATGATTATGTTTATTTTCATAATAACATCAAATTATGAAACCAAAACCACTATATTACTGTAACAATACATGTACCATCTGGATATATATTGAACTGAACAAACCTATGATACAATTTATGACCATAGCGTTCGTAGAAAATGACTTACTATAGTTTGAACATTGGGTTGCGTTTTGAAAAAAAACACCCTGTATTTTATATTTTGTTCTTTTAAAGTATTACAAACCAGTTGGTTATTATTTTGGTTTAAAGAGCCAAATAATGTTGTGTACACTTAGTTTATGTGTGATATATGAGTTTCATATTAAAGGACAAATTAATTTGATTGCATTTAAATGTTTAATTTAAACAGGATACAATAGGAGCATACAATAGATTATCAATATTGGATTCTTTAATTTTATTTAAATGTCTTGTTGACAAGATTTGTCTATTTTCTCTTATTGCATAAGTAAAGTACAGTAAGTTTAAAATAACTTTTAATTCTGTTATACATTATTACTAACTTTAATCCTTTCTTTCAATAGTTGAATGATTGGGTATTACTTAAATACATTAGTGTGAGTATTATTTGTAATAGCTTATATTTATATTATAAAATATTTCTCCTCACTTTCAAAAAAACCATCCGTTTTAAAATTTAGTAAAACTGTTCTGAAATTATATTTGAAATTTACTCATGTATTTACACACGTTAAGATCAACAAGATTTGCTACAAATATGCAGTCTCTGTATGGAAACAAACTAAGCAACCTCTGGTTGTAACGTGACTCATGCTGCAGACAGCTGTCTGAAGCCAGCAGCTTTGATTGATAACCTTCTGCAAGTATTTTCTTATTCTTGTAAAAGTTTGTTGCCAGCAGATACATGTTGTTTTAATACCCATATAGTTATAATTGCTTAATACAGTCTTGCCTCATTGTTTTTATAAATCTGACATACCTCGAGTTTGGGAAAGGTCATATAGTAAAAAACATTACCTTAAATTATTAATAGCAATAAGTTCAAATGCTGTCAAAAAAGATATTCCAGCTCGACCATATAATACAAAAGCATTACCTTCTTATATACAGTTTATTTATTGGATATCAGGAGGTGATTGGTGGCTAAACTAACAGACGGTACATATTTGAACGTTTGATTCGGAAAGTGAAGACTGGTTATACGTCTTATACGTAGACAAAGCTGTATTCTAAATTCTAAACATTTTGCTTACTATATATTCACTTTATTGACCAAACAACATTTATAACTTAGGCCTGTAAAGTAGCCATGCTTATGAAAGTAGCATAATTAGCCTATATTTGCGAGTAGACCAAAAGATGGTATATTTGCTATATGGTATATTATATACATATATATAGAAATGATGATAGTGGAAATGCAGGGTAAATCTTAACAATATAATTATATTTTACTAAATTATATAATTAAAGGAACTAGTTAAAATCGAATACAAGAACAACTTTTCAAATTTCAAAAATGTTAAATACGCTGTAAAAGAATATATTATACAACTTTAATTTATCCTTAATGGTTTTAGTTTGGTATAAATATAGATAAAAAATGTGATTTTACAAATTGGGGTGATAATCCAAAATACCGTTAAAGAGGAATAAGAACAGTATTTTTACAACGCCTTAAGTTTTGCCCTATAATTCAATAACAAAAATTATATTGCACTTTGTGCTTACCACCCACTAGCACACAGAGTTCCAGTGAAACCTTAAATAACTTTGGATTATTATACGCCTTATTTTGTTGTAAGCCGTCGACAGAATAATGAAAATACCAACGCCAATGTTAACCCTGAAAACAAAATAACCAATATTTACCAAAATAAACTTAGGTATTAACCTCGATGTGTTAAAGGAAGCTTGACACTAAGTACATAAGCGATGGAGGTGTGAAGCAAACTAAGACTGACAGATGTCAGAAGCAGAGAGTCTCTATCTCCACCTCAAACTTATCTAATCACTTACCTTCACGACCAGCTAGTTAATTAAATATGTAAAAAGATAGGTATGAACTCACTAACCAAACACAAACAGTGTTGACAACAACCAAGTTGTCAGCTTTTAAAAATTAGAAATCATCTGCGGAATCTGTATTTCCTAACTATTGTGTTTGCATTAAGCTAATATAATCTTTAAACACATCACTTTTACAGTTTATTTATGATAATCTGGCTCCATATTAATAATAAACTACGATAAAACTAATAGCCAACGAGCTAAAATTTACCATAATAAGAACTACTAACAAGGCGATTTATTATTGTAGAGTCAATAGAAGTATTTGTGGATCTAGAGACTGTGTGTTGTGGCAGATATAAAGAACGTAATGCAGTATTAAATCCAGTAAAACTAACTGACCAGAGTAATTGGATAGGCAAGTTTGTGTTCGTGTATGTATTATTGTTAATGTGCGTGACAACTTGAGAAAAACTCAACGGATACATTTAAAACTTAATATAATTGTTTGTAATTGCTAACCTAGGGCTCATTGAAAAGAAGGTAGCCGATTACTAAGTTTTAAGTTGGGGAACCAATAAAATTTTAAATGCATGCGTGCAAAATAACGTGTTTTCTATTTCAACCTAGAAGAAACAAACGGGTCTTATCACAACACGTGAGTAATTTAAGGACTTTCTTTGCGCTACACAGCTTTGGTTCAGTACCATGTTTTTGGAACTGGTCTTCTTCACTCTCAAATAGAGCAAGTTTTTTTTTTCCTTTTGGTAATCGATATTGGTGATTCTAATCACATTTGGGTATTTTTAAATATGTATTCGAGTGGAAACTGACAGAAATTTGTCAATTGTCTCGTATATAATTCCCTTTCACTTATCATACTAAAACGCGATTTATTGAGGTGTACTTTAGTTTTTACGTTATATTTACATAGCGTTATGTATTTAATGTTTTACTTTAACGACCCGCAATTGTTGATGAAAATAGAGTAAACCGGTACCACTTTCAAGTGAATTTCAGTATTTGCTTAATTAAACCAATTCAACTTAGTAGTTGCAAATGTTAATGACAGAACAGAAAACACGTTATTTATAACTTATGCCCACGTAATACAAATAATTGTGACACTTATTTCTCTAAAAAAAGTTGTGTATGATGATCAATAAAAAGAAACAAAGTAGGTATGGTTAAAAATAAGTCTAGGTATGGTAATAAAAGTCTACTTTTAATGAGAAATGTTAGTAGCGATTCCAGCGTGCTGCTCGTTAATTCATTATTGTTCTAATTAATCCAATTAAACTTGGTAGTTTCAAACGCAAATGACAGAACAGAGAACACGTTATCTATAACCTATGCCCACGTAATACTCGTACAATTGTGACACTTATTTCTCTCAAAAGAAGTTTGGTATGACAAGTAAAAACGAACAAGTAGGTTTTCTTAGAGATGATAAAAGTCGTCTTTCAGCGTGGTGCTTTTTGACCAAAGATCAGCGTTGACGTTATTAAATGAGTTATTTTCTGGCGGAATGTATTATCAAAGCAACACTTTTGTTGCAATGTGTATCGATGATATTGGAAGGCTTTGACCCAGCTTTGTACTCCCCGTCTAGGCCTTACAATAGAATGGATTAAATATTTTCAGCTTTCAAAATGTATACAAAGGATTTCCTTCCTGTATTTGTTAAGGATTTAAAACTGTAATTGCAAATTTAACGTCAGTTCTTAACTATAATCTTAACTAATACATCTAAACTATATTTTTTGTGCTCTTAAAAACTCTTAAGCTCGGATGTTTTTATATTGATATGTGTTAACAACGCGACCCGAATGTACACCACAGATGAATTAAACAGGTTTAGCGATGGTTACATCAACCAGATTGCATATGTAACTAATCCTCATAGCGCTTGTAGCTAAGATAATACACCGGCTTGTGTAAAGCCGCCTATGCTGTTTATACATTCTGTATACTAAACACATGGTGTGAACAATCTATGTAATTCAACTCTGAATGTTGTATCATCCAATATGTACCACGTGGATTGCGATATATGTATAACAAGGAACGGGTTTCTATTCTAAAAATACTTATAACTATATCGTAACATGTTACGAATGAAAATCGCATAATCGAAGTAATCATAACAATGAATCCAGGAGCTCGTATTATAATTGTGCAAGTTCTATGAAGCGATAAAACTATTACTACAAGCCCTTTTTGGGGGTTTTGTCATTGAAAATCTGTTTTGTGCTTTAACTTACCTCATCTAACGCACATAAACTCACCAAACCCCTGATGGGATAGAATTGAACGCGACTCTAAAGATTATCATTTTTTTGGGCGAGTTTGATCCCCTCACTCGCTACTAACAATTTGTATTGTGACAATGCGCTAACACTATGTAAAGATCAAGTTTAACTTATCTGGAACAACAGTCAGGATGTTCATAAACTTTAATCCTTTTGTATAACGCTGTATACAGTTTGTCTCTCATTGCAATACTCGTATTTGAAACCGCTCCTAAATTCTTAATAGAAAACCTTAAATATTCATCAGAATCAACGTGGCATTTGTTGATTTTAGATACAAACAGAATAGGGAATGCAAAGCTTATGTCGTGGAATACCTTGAATCTGTTGCATGCATTTTGTAGACATTTATTTGACAGCAAGTTCGTATTTATTTATTTAATAAGACTTACCTATACGTCCAGTGGTCTGGGATTTAGGTTGAATAGTTATCACTGTTGATGTGTTGGTTTGTGTTAACGTTTAAAACACTACTTATACAGCAGCTCAGTGTAAGACATCATGTTACAAAATAATATTTCAAACAAAATCCTTACGTTTCAAATTTATTTTGAATTGGCAAAAACCACTACGAGTCCAAATTTGTATTTTCCTATATTGTTTTTTACTTAACGTTGTCGTTCTCTTGAAGAACTAAAAATATCATAGGTACTATTTTAGTAATAAGTACGCTAATTTAACTAACAACCAACGCTATGTTACAAAACTAGACCAAGTTAAACCTAGTAATTGAACTAAGTTGATATGACTAAGTATGATATAACCACAGCTTGTTTCAATTAAGGTTTCCCGCTAATGATAATATGTTAAACTGACGAGTCCCATGTTCTTTTATCATATAATCAGGGTTACATAGTAACATATTAATCAACCAAAATTTGAAATATTTCATTTTTTTGAGTGCTAAGCGTTTTTTTACGTCAAACTGATAAACTTGGTGAATGATTACTCTCTTAAACTGAATTAATCTAACAAATTTTATTTATTGTTCTTATAAATGGCATACACCTTGTCACATTTAGTACTTAGCTTAAGAGGATTGATCACCTCAGAAAAGGGTTCTCAAAACATGCTTTCGTATTTCCCCGTTTAGGATGCTATTTTTTGGTGTAGATATTAGAAAGGGTTGTTTTCCATTTAATTAAAGGTTGTCTCCAGGTTTTATAACCTAGTTTTTATAACATCTTACGCCAATATTAGAAAAAAATTTAAAGTTGGCCTATCATAGGCTATTTTAAATAGTGTATTATAATCAACAAGCATAATGTAATTGTAAAATCAACCAGCAGTATTGGCCTTTTTGTGTATACGGAACATAGAACCACTCCTACCCTATCATTTAAACCCGAAAATATACGTTTCGGTTCATAAACGGCGTCAGCAACTGGGGACTATGAAACCATGTTTAGCTACTTCTTGAGTGAGCGGAACAAAGTTGGAATATCGCTATTACCATTTCTCTTGTTTGGTAAGGCCGGCGGCACACGCGACTCTTCAAAGAACTGATCCAGGCAAGATAAACCTACTAGAGCCGATGTTTTTGAAGCAGAAGATAAACTTGGATTTCCACCTACCCCTCGTCCAACGAGAAGAAATAAGCAATACTCCGCTATTTCAGTGGTAAACATAGGTTCTTGCATGGTTGACCAATCCTCTAAGGATTAACAAAACAACAAGGTACACCACTTAACAATATTTTTAGACCATAGCAATGTGACAAATGTGTTGTCAACTAAATTTTTGTTTTCAAATGATAAAGAACAAAATCTGTTGACGAGAAATAATTCCTTTCAACCTAGTCTCCAGAGAACTCGCTGACAATTTTGAATATGTTGCTTATTTTATTGCTTATGTCATACCATAGTATAATGTCCATAGTACCATAGTGTATCATTCGCACATAAATAAGACATTTGACTTTTATCTTAAGAGGTTGACTGTAAAAAAAGGCTAAACGTTGGAAATATTAGTCTTAATGCATTTATTACATTATTATACTTCATCTAGGTAGGAAAAAGAGGGACCTTGCCTCCTTTCATCACACTTGTGTTTTAGAAAGAAGTACGATACTGGAATTAAAAAAAACGTTCATCACGCCAAAAGGAACTTTATAATATCCTTAAAATGAGTTCCAAAGTGCGTTTGAAGGTGTCGTCCTTTGCGAAGGTTACGTTGGTGCAAGCAAGGCTTTTGAAACCAACTGAATACCCAGCTCTGAGGTACCTCGTACGTTGGTTCCTATAAGGAAACTGTTTGGTACGAGTATTACATCTCTCACTTAGTCAATAAACTATTCACAGGGAACACATCACTCGGCTTTCATCTGCTTTATCAGTACATCAGGTTGCGTCCAACTTAGTTTAGTTTGCTAATAGTGAATATGCTACACGAGTAACAAAATTTAAGTCATTTACATATTTTCTAAAGTAAATAAAAAAGAACCTAATACCTTTAAGAAAACTCGTGTCACGGTGGTGTTCAGTATTGATTTCTGATAATAAGTTAAGAGAAATGGTTTTTGACAAAGTGAAGTAAAAAGTATCTATATCTTGTGTTAATCTCAAGGAGACATTATAATCTGCAGTATTTCATATAACAAAATGTTGTTTCACATTAAGAGTGTTAAACTGGGTCAACTGTTTCCAATGTGCTGCAAGTTATAGTTCCCTCTTGGCAATGAGTCATGAGCTACTTTAACTCTTCCTTGTGTCTTTCACACTACAAGTAATTCTGATTTGTTGTGTCGCATTGCTGATGATTCATGTATTTACTTGTTCTGTTAGAGACCTTGTACAATTTTGACGGTTACCATTTATTCTACCTAGAGCTTAATGTTTTGCAGTATAAATGAAAGGAAAAAGGTTTCGATGCACGGGGTTGATGTCTAAAAACTCCGCCTGTATAGTAAATAAAGCTATTGTTAATTTAAAACCTTTTAAAATAAGATAAATATATATTAAGGGTGGATTGAAAGCTTATCTAACAAATTTTACGGAGTTCCCTCTTGGCAATGAGTAATGAGCTGCTCTAACCCTTTTGGTAATCTGCGTCGAATAGATTATTTTAGACTAATTTTCCCTCGTCTCTCATAAAGAATAATGCGGTGGGGAGGATGTTCAAATATTCAATTTTAAAGGCTTTTTAGGCTGCAAAAGGTGGATATTAGATTTGTTTCAAAAGCAGTTTTCAGGGTCGAGTGATATTTAAAGAAATAGGTTTGTTGACACTTCACTCGTTTGCTACTTAGTTGTTGTTTTTTTATTACTGCAAAATGCTTGCAAAACAGAACAACTAGAATCGGTTCACAACCTATCACTTTAAGGGAGTAAAAGTACGGAGGTAACAAGTTCAATTATTAACACAAAACCTAGGAAGGATTACTTGTATCTTGTAATCCACAACTGAATCTTCTTACACTTAGAATATTCACAGTGAGACATGATGTAGTGTGCAAACCTTCTACTCACAACTCAGCCATATGGTGTTGTTTAGGATTACTCTTGATAAGGTAATATTTCTGACAAAATATTGTACTTGTGTTGAATATTTCGGTGGTAAATTATTCCGTACTTTCAGTGAAACTTAAGTTGGTAGAGCTTGAATTATCTTTAATATTTTTCAATCCAGCGGCTACCGTGCTCGGCATACTCATCCGCTAGGGTAGTTTTGGCAATAATGAAAGCAAAATAATAATTAAAAGGTTAAATTAAAGAAGACATTACATTTATCAATTTTGTAATTTTCTCAAACGACACATCTATTTAAAGAACCCTTACCATTCCGAGAATAGTATTTAAAAATAGTTTTATTGAAAAGAAATGCGCAAGACAGTGTAAGATATTTGGGATCAAGAACCTCCGGTATGAAAAGCAACATTAGGCCTGAAGCCAAATCTGCACTGCGTTCAGCTGAACTCTGTACAAACTTTGCGAACAAGCTGTCATAACGTATTAAACTGTGTACAAGAAGTTAAGCATCCAAAGTTTCTTCATTTCTTGAACAGAATTTTATAACAATATGATAATGGTGCTTAGCGCTGAAATAATAACCGTTGTGCAATCGTGTGTTTTAAAACAGGAAGCCCTCATTATTACAGTGTTCTTTCTGATCATGAGGCTGCAGTACGTATGAGAGCACTTTTAGGTTTTTACAAACAAATCTTTACTGACTTGTCGCAAGAGTTTTGTAGTGGTTGTTGTAAAATGTCTGTTTCTGGGGTTAAAATATCATTACGGACGTTCGTTACTGTTTTAAATTGAACTAAAAGAGTCAAAGGTTCCAAAATCTGGGATCTGATTCCGTCTTCAGGTGTAAATCATTAGAAAATAAGCTAGCCTAAAAGTAATCAGCGTGAGCTGTGGGTGAAGCAGTCACCCACCACCAAACAGAATTAGTTATCCTTTTGGGTTCTTACGCTTATTTAATTTAAAAAACAGCGTAAAAACAATGTAGCATGCACAAAACATTGAGAGATAAAAACAGTTAGAAATACCAAGCACGTTTACGGCCAGTGACAGGTAACCACCGATTTACTGACTGGAAGGATGGTTGAGAACAGCGGACGACCATTCACAGGCGTGACTCAGACCATCCTGATGAAACAGAGAACAAAACAAAAACCTCATTACGCAAAACCAATGAAGGAGAAGAAATCTTTTGAGTCAGTTTTCCTAACAAAGAAGTCAAAATGACGAATAAGACTTAAGAAGGTTCCTGACACGGTGAATCATGATAACCTTTTTTAGACCAAAGCAAAAAGATAGGTTAGTAAATTTTGGTATTTTGGATTTTTGATTAGGGTTTCTTACGCCGGTTAAGTTTTCTGTAGCCTGTTTTGACACCACGTCGTGAATCGTCGTGATCGTCTTTTTCCCTGAAGAAATATACACAATCTTCCGTAATAATATGTTATTCTAGAAAATGTTCTTAAACAATAAACCTCAAAGAATGACTAATCACCGTTTGTATCCTCGTGAAAACGGTTAAGGTCAAACTGGTTGCAATATCATCTTTTTATCAGTGTCTTTTTATCATCTCTCTCCATGATATTAGAATCCAAGCGTTCTAATGTTTTGCACTTTATGTCCTTTTTTATTATAATAATAGCGAGAATAATTAAACCAGAGCTAGTCTTATAAACTGAGTATTTTTATTTCAGAAAGTTGTCAATAGCAAAAAAACTCTTAGTTTAACTTTTTTTTTAATTTTTAAATGAACTCCAGACGGTGTAAGCCAGATAATGTGTAGTAAATACACGTAATAAAGCCGGAATAACAAGAGAACAGCAACACTATGACACAAAGCACAGTTTATCTGTGATTGGTCTAGCAATGCTATGTGTGTAGAGGTTTGAGAGCTCAGTAGATTGTTGTGGAGACTGTCCAATCTCCGGACCTCAACAACAGAGAACCACAATCCCTTTCTCAATAATACGTAACTGTGCATCTGAGAGTGAAGTTTTATAAACTTGGCAGTCCAACCCTTGACTGACCGCTATTGTTGCACATTTAACTTTGAGTTTATATGTTAAAACGTAGTTTTGTCGATACAATTACGTGAAATCGTGTGCTGAGGCAGCGAGTGTTTTAACTTGGCGGGGATGAACGCTGCCGCACTTCGTAATATCAAAGACAGTTAAATAGCCGAGCTATTATTGCGGACATTTTCCACCGTTAAATTAAATCTAGAACTTAGGAATAGCCTAGAGAAAACAAAACTACAATATTACAAACACAAGCCACACTATGAAAGTAAACAAGTCACCGGAGTAAAGATTTAATTTGTTGTTTGACTTAACAACTACATGTTGTTTGGTAGAGTTTGACTGGTCAGCTACGCTGACTACTTTAGGCTAGCTCATTTTCTAATGTTCTGTGTTATGTTTTAGGTTATTTTCACCTGAAGACGGGATCAGATTACAGATCCCGAAACGTCGTGATCCTTTTTGTTCACTAAAGATGGAAAATGTCCGCAATAATAGTTCAACTTCTGAAATCCTCCCATCATCAATAACAAACTTCTAACAAAGAGTTCAATAGCTTTGAGTTACAAAAAGTTAATTGACAATTACATTTCTCAAAGTGGTCTGTATCTGATAAATTGAAATAAACATTAAAGTATGATTGTGAAAGAACTTAGATGTTCTCCAGTATAAAGAGAGGTCGTTAGACTAGATTGACAGAGATCTTACCAACTACTGAATTTGGGGAAAAATGAGTTAAAATTTTTATCAAACCGTCGAACAAATTTTTTTTAGGGTTGACCCTAATAAGTTTGTATTTATAATATGCTGGCTTTTAAAATGAGCGGAAAATCTATGGGGGTTCTTTTAGACATTTAGTATTTACCCTCTAAACCCACATATTCTTTCAAAATTTATTTTAAAATACCGACAATAGAGGAAGGGCACTTCTAAAATACCCTGCATAGGACACAGTTTTGAAAGCTAGCTAATCATAAACCTAATGTCCCATATTTTCTTCAAATAGAAAACAAACGCCACCGGCTGTAGTGTGCATTTCTTCAAAGTTACAGCTCAATAAAACCAAATGACAAAACTTTCACCCTGATTCTGCCCCTTCCTTCCGTAAACAACATGCTCGTAAATTTTAGTTCAACTACGACAAAATCTACCAATTTAGATTCACCCAAAACAATAGTTGCCTATGCTTTTATTATTTCTTTGACTTGCTTGATCTAGACGACCTTATCTTTGAGGATTAAATAAGTAATGTGAGAATATATTTGTTATAACAGTAAGCATGCAGGAAAGAACCTCCAGAAACACTGCACAGTCAAATCATCAATCCGTTCGTGAACGCCATTCGAATCCAATTACAGAACTGAATCGACTCTTAATTGTCTAAGTTCGCTTAACTTTGGTTTAACTTGTGTGAGGTCTATTATATGGCTCCTTCTCTTTGGTTTCTAGTTAATGTTTAGAATTGAGAATCTTAGGATCATAAAACATTCCCTGAAAATGAGAATTATGTGTTTCTTAAAGATAAATTTCAAGTCAGTTATACAGCTTTGGACACAGTTATGCATTAACCGTTTAGACAAGAATCTTTTAGATTTTATGATTTATGTATATATGGAAATTTTATTCAAACTTTCATTTAAATTTTCAGTACTTTAAGAACGTAAGAATTGAAGAATTATCGTCTACACTCTACAGTTACAAGATTACGTTAGACTAAGATACAAGTTATCTGACCCAGGCTTGGCCAAACTAGGTCAGTATACCAAGAGTAATAATTCGCTTATTAAAGACGATTAAGGTCGTGATTTCAAGTCAATTGGAACCTCAGGAGAAATCACGTTCTCCATTAACCTACGGATTCATCTTGTAGACAGTTAACTTATTAAGTATTTACACTTATGAGTATTTATGTATTTGTGATAAAGTAATAGTCAAAACCATAGCAATACATAATAAACAATAAAACTAATAATAATACTTAGTATTATAATAAATAAAATGTGTATTTTATGTAAAAGTAGTCTAAAAACTGTATTACATCAAAGTTTTTAGAAATAGCTTGTTTTACTTAGTAATACTTGACTAAACATTAAGACTGACGTGGGCTGTAAATAACATAACAAGTAAAACATTTATTATCAGATTTAAAGCCATTGTATTAACTTCCAAAACCTAATTTCATTTTAAGGAATCTACTAATTTTGTGTAAGTGCTTTTCTATCGGTTAAATGCGAGTCATAAGTATACAATATCTTCTTTCACTAGCCAAGTACATTAGCAGGGATTGGTTACACCCTCTTCTACGTAGGACTGTTTACATTGCAATGCAACTGGAATTAATCTTCTTGAATAAGAAAGAGGAGTGTGACTAGTAAAGAGTTGAACCGACAAGCCAAATCACGGAAAAGGACTAAGACACTTTCTTCCCACAACTGGGGTGGGGCTACGTTATCATTCAAGTAACCACACCCAAAAGATTATTGTGAAGCCCCTCTAAAATCACCTATCCTGCCACCACATTGACATCTTATCCAAATCCCGCTGTCAATTTTTTTTTAATTGGACACAGAACAATAAAGTAATAACTTACGAATTCTTAAGCTAAAATAAAACAAATACAAATAATTTAATTTATTTGAGTTATAATAACTACAACCACGCTAATAATAATTTAACGTTTAATTGGTTATATCTTTCACAAGCAATGCTTGCATCTTTGGACCAAACCATAAACTGATTACTGTATTTATAATTTCCAAAAAGAGTTACTTAAATAATGATCAAGTATAGGTTGTTTAATGAGTTTTATTTAAAGTAGACATTAGTTCAACAGGTTGAATCTGTAAATAAGACAAGTTTAGGTTGGATCCAGGCCATTATTTGCTCAGCATTTGAACTCGGAGCTCAATCAATAGAAACTTATAGTCAAAGTGCTCTATTGGATAGGGTTCAATATTATTTTACCGTTTTGTGCTTTTTAACATTTTGTCTCTAAAAGTATATTGTATATGAATGAAGATAATTACACACAAGGAACGGAAAGGACATATTTCGTACTGTAAAGACGCTATATTGGTCGCAGCGTTTACAGCCAATTTAGCACGAATCGCGGAGAGGAGAGTACAAACAGCTGTGACGAAGCTCCCCACCACTCACTTGTACTTTTCCCCTCACGCGGCTCAGTACAGTCCGTTCCAACAGAATCCAAGATGGCGATTCATTTACAAACAGCAACTATTTCAATTACCTTGTTTTCTTTCTCATAAATAGTTAGAGGTTGTTAAATCTATATTGATAATTTGAACAGAGTTTAGTTGATTCTGTTTTATTATTTTTAAAACTTGTTTTGCATTAAGTATTAAACCTAAATCCAAACTTATGTTTATGGCTTAAGTTCTGTTATGTTAATTTTTAGTACCAGTGACACGTCATGTTTATTTGTGTGCTTGTCACTGACTGTACTTGGTGGAAAGGAGAGGGAAGAGTGATCTACGTGAATGATGAGTCACGCGTCAAGCTAGTTGGCGCTAACTCGAAATCGAAATGACAGGTCCAATCAAGAACTTTATGGTACTCTTATCTTTAACCAATATCATCTCTAGTTTGAATTGTACATAATATTGTACTTAATAATTTTTGCATTCAATTATCTAGGTCATAAATAGCTTTGTTTCCATACACGTTTTATATACGATTAAATGATACAGTATTCAGTTTAACGTTTAAATAATATTATTTCACTTTAATACGTATTTCTTACTTTTTTCTTATAAATAAAAATTTAACTTTTTTTAGTACTGTAGTCTAAATTTCATTGATGGTTTGGAAAGCGAACTTCTATACTAAAAGTAGTTTCACAGTAAGTTCAGTTGCACAAAAACAATCCAATATATAAAATATTACATTTGATTAGAATCAATAGCATGAACTTAAAAAAGTCTTTACAATTTAATTTGACAGTATTTGACAGTCTTACCAATAAAACTATTAAACTTTCAAATAAATTTGTTTTTTTTAAGTTCAGTGTCAACTGATATTATAGCTTAACTAGTTATATCCTTGACAGCTTAGTTGAGAAAACTATAGTTGTCATGTTTGAGACGTGACTCATTCATGCACATCACTATACTTGTTTGAAACCGTTAATAAAACGAGTTTGGGTTGGATCCAGGCAATTATTTGTTCAGCACTCGAACTTGGAGCTGAACCAAGACAAATCATCGTCTAAGTTGTGTCTTTGTCTGGGTAATATTGCTCCTCTGACAGAACTTTGTTCAACCATTTTATCAACACTGGAATGCCGGAATAAAATATAAATAATATATTAACTAGTTTGACATGTTCAAAAAACCAGCCTATTATCCTTTTACTACTCAAAAAGGCAAATAATATATTTCATCACTAAGCCCTAAAGTGACACTTTTTGACGAGGTCAAGTTAGCGTCCGAGGCGCAGCCAAAGATACTTTCGGGCCGAGTTATCAACGATACCTTTGGCATGATGCAAATAATAATGAGAAATAAATGCCATGTTTTAATATTATTAAGAATTAATTAAGTAAAAATTGTTTTAACTCAGCAGTCTGAATTATAATGTTTTAAAGAAACAAGTGTTACAATGATAAACTTTAAGTCAGTGTTGAAATTCAAAACAATCAAAACAAACTCCTTGAACCAGATGATGTCCATGCCACAAAAATATCATTAAAATTATCTTTCTACAAGGAAGAAAAACATCATCAAACCAATACCTCATTTACCTGGGTGTAAAAGTTACACTTTAGCAAGGTCAATGCATATGTCTAAAACAGCTGTTTCAGCACAGTCAGACGATCCAACAGACGAAGTGAGCTAAGAGAGCGTCGGCTAGATGAACTAACTATCTTTAGCTAAATAATGTTCCCTTTCTATCGCACTTACTATCATCAACATTACCTTTGTTAAATCAGTAAACCTGATGGTTGGTGATAATTTAACCATACATAATTTAAATTCACACCCTACTTTTACTTTTAAAAAGAATCGAAGATAAACGCTTCCTAAAAAATAAATATCCACCTTTATTCCTTACCAGGAAAACGTTGGTTCTTCAGGCACAAATACGAGTACAAGGTATTTAAATCACTGTATCTAGTGTAATTACCAAAATAGTGTAATAGTGTAGTGTGTGTGTGTAAATTACCAAATATTTTATAAAAATTAGTGCAATTACACCTCAGTTATGTTTTGAGTTAAATACTATGAGTCAACAAATATTTTGTTTAAAGGGAATCCGTTCCTGGTTAAATATATATCTTAATCCACGTGGTACATATTGAGTGATACAACATTCAGAGTTAAATTACATAGATTGCTCGCACCATGTGTTTAGTATACATAATGTATAAACAGCATAGGCGGCTATTACTGCCGGTGTATTATCTTAGCTACAAGCGCTATGAGGATTAGTTACATATGCAATATGGTTAATGTAACCACCGCTAAATCTAATTCATTTGCGGTGTACATTCGGGCATACCACTATAGCTTACGTTGTGAACACATAACAATATGAACTGAATTCTTAAGATAGCAAACAGGGACTGAATATATGGTTTAAAACTAGTATTTTGACGCGTGTTATCGAGAAAGACTAGATTATTGGTGGACATGACTGTAAGGAAAAGCTCGAATACAAGTGGTTTTAGTTATTAGCCAAAAATATAGTGTAAGTTTATACCTATAATTGCTTTTAAATTGTGCATTACACGGTACAAGTTCCATTCAAGGAAAAAGGTTTGAAAAAGGGAATCACTTGTTCGTTTTCGAAACTGAAATAGTATCAAAACACCTTATTTTACCCTACAGTAAGGCCCCAACATAGTAGTGCACAGCTGGGCTAAAATCTTCCAATACCATTGATGCTACACAAGGCAACTAAATGGCAGCTTTGATGATACATCCTGCCAGAAAATAACTCTTTTGAAAGCATAACCGTTGATCTGTACCTCGTGAATTTAGATATCTATTTCACCAGGAATTGGTTTATTTTTGACAATTATAATAAGTACTTTGGTAAGCTATTGGTAAGTAATTGGTAAGCTTTATGTTTTATACATGGCACGCGTTCATGTCCAACAAGTTTAATTAACCATAAACGAAAATGAGCCCCATAAACCTTACGCATATTACTTTGAATCGTCCAGTACCATTTGTCTCTTGTTTTAAGATTTAACACGGCTCTCGCACTGGTGAACCCGTAGTAGAATTGGAATCAATCGCTTATAAGGTTTATTTTTGTTATAATTCCGCTGATTTTAAATAAATCAAATCAAATCCTTTATTGTAAGAGACAATGTTTAGAACTGTATTACAATCGTCAGTGGTTAAGTAGAAGAGAGGTAAAGTCCTAACTTCGCCACCAAAAAAGATTATTTTCATTTCATTTTCATTTCATCGTCATTTTTTTATCACATACAAGTGAAAAATAAAACATTTTTGTAATATATAAAGTTATAAATAAACTATAATTATTACTTATACAATTAAGTTAATTTATAACGACCAAGTTACAAAAAAACTAGGCTAAGTTAAACTTGTGTGATGCAACTAAGTTAGCATGACTAACTATGATGTGACTAAGCATGACTAACGTTGTTTTGAACAAGGGTTTACACTAACGATAACATGCAAAACTGACGAACCCCATGTTCTCTTAATGTCCTTATAATGCCAAGTCATTATACTGACATCATAATGATACAAAACATGTCAAATCTTTAAATTGATTGATAAATCAGATACGTTGTAAAATATTACTTTGGAAACTAAACAATACCGTTACTCCTAAGGAAGGTGACAATTGTTTTCAACTGAATGTTTGTTTTAAACTGATGAAGAACAAACTCTGTTGACGCGAACCAAATCCCTTCAAACCAGTGTCTAGAGACCTCGCTGACACTTTTGAATCCGTTGCTGATTTACTGTTATAACATAATTCTCAGTTGCACATTTCTAAAACAGTTTAGTTGCCTTTTCAGAGTTGACTAAAGGTTAAAGCATAACCATTGGATAATAATTGTAAGTCGTAACAAATTTAGTACTTTAGCTAAGAAGGGGAATAGCTCTACTAGCAAGATGACAAATTTAAAAGCCGCGCAATAATAATTAATTAATAACCTTCCCAAGCAGTACAGCACGGGTACATCCTTGTACAAGAAAGGCAACTCTGATATATGTACATCTTACTATATCTGGTTTAGAGCTGAAAGCTGCCTCACTTACCTCAAGGTGAATGTAAGTGACAGCTAATTTGAGGTGTCAAGTCAACCCTCACTTGCAGTTACTTGCTTCTACCATCTTCATGTGGTGTAACCGTACAAGATTTAGCATAACGTTAAACTTGTAATGCACACGCATGTCACGTTAGGCTTTCTATTAAAATACGCCCACAAATATTTATATTGTTTCACTAATGCTATTTATTAGAAAAGGCTAAATTATCAAATCGAAATTTTGACGTACGTTTCCCGAAGAAGTAACAGCTGATACTTGCTCTCAC
The DNA here is from genome assembly GCA_018831715.1 of Matsumurasca onukii. Lineage (NCBI taxonomy): Eukaryota > Metazoa > Arthropoda > Insecta > Hemiptera > Cicadellidae > Matsumurasca > Matsumurasca onukii. Next base: position 74,369,069 of record CM032058.1, on the reverse strand, counting down.
CATCTGTATTTGATGTAACCTTAGATGAGGATTGACATATTATTGAACTTATTATCCATACAAATGTAAATGTTTCCATCTAAATACTTAGGGATAAGGATGGCCCAAGTTAATTAATGTGGGCTCCTTTGAAATTGTCTAAGAGGATAGCCAAGTTGTCTCATATAAGCTGTTATAAGGTGTTGCAACCATTTTAGTTTTCCGTGAAATGTCTTACTAGTCAATTGGCCTAAGCACAAGGTGAACGCTCTATACACAGTGAGTTTAAAATTATATTTTGTGTAACACTTTCTTTGTTATATTGTGTTTAACTTATTTGATGTGATAAAAGCGAAACGTAACTTTAATCATTTTGAAATAGCTAAACGAAATTAAGCTACTGCCAAAGTATTATTTTACAAAACCTTTACATATAGCCGTTAAAACGCCTAGTATCAGCGTAGATGTAATATTAGAAATTGTGAGTAATGGTGTGAGGTAAAAATATTTTCTTAGCCAAAGTACGTTTTCAGGAGAGAAATAGTCAACTAGAACAAAATTGAAAAGTAAACCGCCAGACAAGCTTAGCGCAAATTGCAGTTGTGAATCTTCCTTATCATTGTTTTCTCTCTGTAAAACTAACATCGGATACACTGTAAAACACTTTGTTTCACTATGAATGTACACTAACTAGACCACTTGGCACATTGTTATGAGTGTGTTGTGTTATTATGTTTAGTGTTGGTTGGTCATAACGTATATTTCAAAAGGTTTAGTAGGCAGTTTTTTTTACAATTTGGTACTTCGCTATATTTTTAACGTGGACGTATATCCTGCCTGTCACGGTGAAAATGGTTGGCTGGAGGGCAAAAATAGTAGATAAGGTAGTGTTCTATACTATACATAATATATTTTTTCCTCTATTTTTATTCAAGGTTCCTTGTTGACAATAACAATTTAATTCTCATACATCGTATCTAAACTACAACTAGTTCCAGTAACCACATAACAAAGACTTTTTATATATCATATACAGGAACCAGAAAACTAGATTTCAGAGTTTAAATTGTAGTATAAAAGAGGAAAATGGAATGGGGTGTTACTCACATGGCAGCCATCTTGTAGACTGAGGTACACAGTGGGGGTTTCTCGTTTTTTTCTTTTTACAGCTGACTGGCACTGGTGAGTGATTGGGTTTGGCGGGAAATTTGAATTGCCATCGTGGGTAGGAATAGCTTTGAGCAGAATAATATAAATATGTACAACTTATATGCTAATGTGGCTTAGAGGTGGTTAAGCTTCTAACGATCAAACTATAACGCTACAATAGAGTGTATCTATTCTAAGGTTCATTAGGAAAAGAAAGGTAATTTATAATACTGTCACACGTTACACAAGACATTTCTCTAAACAAAAACAGACTAACTAATCCCTGGTTGTGGCTTGTGCTGCAGGCAGCAGCTGTCTAAACCAACCGGCTTTTGATTGATAACCTTATGCAAGCGCTTGTTTTGGTGCTTCCAATGCCAAAGACATGCTTATTTCAGTACACCTTTTATTAATTTTGTAAACACTACTGTTTGTAAATAATACTGTTTTGAAACATGATGGTTACGTTTATGACACATCTAGCGTTGTGGAAACGTCATCCTAATAATTTGCCTTGAACATTAATTGCAGCGAGTTTTAAATTCTGATTAAATATGCTATCCAAGCTAGCCATATGACATAAAGAATTACCTCCTTTCCTTTTTTAAAATAAAGATCAAAGCTCTAATATTGTACTGAGTGAAGACTCGATGTTTGGCGACTAGATGAACAGATGATACAGATTCCACCGGCCCAATTATGGAAACACTGAAGTATTATAAAGACAAAGCTGCATTGTAAATATTTACTTTGTCTCTCAGGTTGATCTATAGCTTGAAAGTATAACTTATTTAATCGCCAAAAGAAAAATCGTTATATTTTAAATGAATATTTATTTTTTTGACCATCACAAAACATTTTTTGTTTTGGTTTACAAAAAAGATCAAATATAACATTATTTAATTAAAAATACAAGCCCTAGCCATTTAACTAATTTTTACTTAATATCCTATTAATCAAACATAAGTTCCAGACCAAGTGGTAGGCGGATGATCTAAAAATTCTTCCACACTATAAAAATATGCAAGATCAAATATTCTTAAGTTCAGTTTTGAATACTTTTGACCCTTGAAGATTTTGAATTTGACGTGGTAGTTTGTTAAACATTATCTCCAGCTTGTGATGGTAATTTGAATATTTCAAGTGTGATATCCGATTCTTTAGTTATTTACAGATCGGGTATCATAAATATGAATTTCATTTCTTGGACCAAATTGCATGTTTAATGTAAAAGAACAGTTTCGTAAATATAAAGTGAAGGAAACGTAAGAATGCTAATTTTGAAATAAATTTCGCCAAGATTTCTTTGTTTAACGTTTCCCAAGATTCTAATGGCGTATTTTTGTAAAAAAAAAACTCGATTGATTTTGTTTTAACAGTTTCCATAAGCATGTTCCATACTGTAAATGGGGATGGATGATATCATAATAGGCCATTTTTAAAACATTTTAGAACAATGATTCGCTATATTTCAGCAAGAAAATACCACTTGAAACTTGCTACAGACATGGTTAATGTAAACATCCCATGTAAGTTTTTATCCACATTGATCCCTAAAAAATTGAAATAATTTACTTCTTCAATAGGATTATCATTCACCAGGACTAAAGAGGTTCACCCAATTATTTTGGATCCTGACGTTAAAGTATAAAATTTTTTATTTATTGAACAGGCATTAGTGATTGAAATGAGTTCATTTCCAGCTCGCAGTGTCTAGAGTACATGAGAGTTGTATCATCTGCATGGTATTGAACTGAATGTCCTGATCTTATGATTTCGTGAAAATGACTTACATATAAAATAAACAATATGGGACCAAGGTTTGACCCTTGTAGGACTCCCGATTTCAGTTCAATAGAATCAGACAGAGCATTGTTTATTTGCACCTGTTCGGTGCGGGCACTGAGATATTACTTTACCCACTGTAGAGGTAAACCTCTTATATCATATTTTATTCAATATTTTAATTAGTTTAATATGATCAACGCAATCAAATGCTTTAGATAAATCTAGGAAAACAGCCAGAGCCTTTTGTTGTTTATCAAATCCCGAATTACGTTCTCAAGAAGTTCATTAACTGCCACGACAGTGCATTTATTTTTCCTAAAGCCAAACTGTCTATTGGATAATATTTCCTGTTTTTCTACAAACGAGGATAGTCTTTCATAAAATAATTTTCAACCAGTTTTCCTAATATTGGCAACAAAGAAATCGGACTTTGATTAGTCATTTCAATCGGTACTACATTGCTCGGTTTTAATACTGATGGAAATATGCCTTCCTGAAATGATAAGTTTATCATTTTGTCAAAGTAGGAACAATATTAATGTCACATTGTTTGAATAACCATGCTGACACACCATAAATGTCAACAGATTTTTTTGCCGGCATATTCTGTATGGCATTGACCATTTCTTTTTCACTAACAGGATGTAGGAACATGGACTGAACAGGAATAGATGAATCACTTATACTGGTATCAGTTGTAGAAACGCCTGCGTTACTTTTGTTAAGTTCTGTCGCGACTTCAGAGTAAAATTTGTTGAAATGATTGGCTAAACTTGAATTATCTGTGATGATTTCACCATCATCTACTTCAATCTCGATGCACTGGTTACTGTTCACGATATTTTTATGTTTGTTTATGATTTGCCAAGCAGATTTAGCTACATTTGAAGAGTGCTTTATTATTATATCTACATGTAATCTTTTTGCAGCTCTTATAACCTTTTTGTAGACTCGATTGTAGTAACCCTAGTTTCATTTAGAAAGGTTTGATCTTTAAATTAGTCAATAGCAAAGATTATATTGATTTAAAGTTATGTCCTTAGAATGATATCAGTGATCATAACATGTTCCTTCAGACCACATGTCTGATTTGGTTGAGGGTCTCCAACGGAGTCTGTTTGCGTGCAAATTAATGCTTGACCTTATAAACTTTGTTGTAAAATTTGTGGTATTTCTCTTCTTTTAGTTTGATATACATTCATTATAGCCTACTTTAATAGTGGTTGGTCCTTTGAAAGCCACTTAAGTGCTTAGCAGAAAGGAAAAGCCTTTTCAACGGGTTCTCCTCATCGGTGACTCCCATATCGGTGACGTCCAACAAATGTGTGGAAGTTGGGGATTTCGTCGATTGTTGTCCGGGGGGAAAGATTTTAGATACTAAGCGCAGATTGTTAAATTATTTAGACGTAAACCTAGATTTAATTTATTTTCATGTTGTAAAACTTCGATTTTCCACAAACGGAACACGGAATTTGAAAGCTTTGCCAATGCAGATTGAGCCGGTGACAAAAGGGATAGAAAATCAACCAGTAGCTATGTTTGCTTTTAGAGTGGAAACCCCATATCATGGTCTAGTCGCAAGCAAACGTCTGTGTCAATGTCTTCCACAGAAGCAGAATATATCGCTGCTTCTAAAGCTAGTAAAGAGTTGCTGTGGCTCCGTCAGCTGTTGAACAATATGAGCATTCTTACTCCAGGACCAACAGTAATGTTCGAGGATAATCAAGGATGTACGGAGTAAGTACGATAAGTAATGATGAAGGTCATTTGACCCTTAATACAGGACGATGAAAACATTTTCATTTCTTCAAACATTAAAAAGGAGTACTTTTGGACACCCGGTATTTGTAAGAATACTTATGTATTTCAATTCACAAGAGAAAGCCAAATGTTGTAAAAGACATAGCCGACGTATAACAAGCGCTACCAGTGTTGTAGCAAATCTCCTAAAAACAGGGTAAAAATAACACTGTAAGTGCTCTTTATGGACCCTTGTGACCACTATACAGGTCACATTTTTATTTAATTTCTATAACATCTGGTACAAATGTTTTATTAGAAAATAATTCTCTACGTTGACTTTGTTAATCAGCAAAAATTAATTCCAGCCTTTTCTAGTATTACAAATGAGTTCTGAGTATGGTGAATAGACAGAGAATGTTCATGGCTTGTCTTGTATGGTTCTGAAAGCGATTATAGGTAGATCTGATTACAGACTCTTTAACTAAATAGTGCTTGCTTTAAAAAAGATTTTCCCAAACCTCGTAAAAATCACTAGAACAATACCGAATTGTTCTGTACTTATTATAGTGCATATGTTTTTAATTTTCATAATTAGGTTTGTTTATGTTTTCATATTATTTGATTTGTTTATGTTTGATCTTTGAAAACATATGTTTTGTAATGTTGTGATTTCAATTCAATGTTTGTTTTGATTTTATTATTACAATTCCATTTATACAGTGAACACCACTTTCTTTTTTCTAATTTCATTTTTACAAGTTTGATATACTTGTAAAAGTAAAATTAGAATTATTTGATATACCGCACCGCAGTTATTAACAAGAACACCAATATTTAGGTCGGACTTAGAGAGGCACAATAAGTCTAAAAGAGAGGTTGACGTGCGGAATCTCGAACCTATTTCCGATCAATCAATCTTCAATAATAAATCAATATAAATATTGAATATTTGGTGAAGCAAGATATTCGTATATATGTCAATCAAAAGTTTAGCGATCAACTGTTGGTTAAAAAAGACGTGATTCCAGATTTCTTCTAAACGAAAAATTTGGCCTATTTGAGTGAGACAGCTTTGGTAACCGAATATCTTCATTTTCTGAGATAAATATCTGCCAGTGCATAAATAGAAAATGAAACACTACAACAAGAAACTGATTCGAATATAACAATAGAAACACCAGTCTTCTGTCTAACTGAAGTAATTTACAGTAAAATTGAAATCCCTATCAGACGCCCACCTCCAAGCAATGAAGATGAACTTGAAATCCAAACACCCTCCGGATGCCAAACTACACAAAACACATCTCTATCTTCACAAAATGACAAAACCAATACACGGGAAAACTCTACTAATAACAAAGCAGGTAAAACAAAACTTACACGGAATAAAAAAGTTGTTATTAAAAACCCTGTGTCACACTAGAAACATTTTGAAAAAATACAAAAAGATTACAACAAATGTAAACACACTAAAACGGAACCGTACAACTTACAATAAAGAGCACATGAAAAAGACAAAAATTGATGAGGGTGACCAAAATTAATGTTTCAAGAACCAATGGAGGTGGACAATGAAACAGAACTTACAAGAACATTAAATTACACAATACTGAACAAAGAAGTTGACAGGGGCGATAATGAACGAAAAATGAAAGAAGAATTCAAAGAGATTAGAAATTGTATTGACTCCTTTTCTGATACAATTGGCGAAATTAAAAACGTGTTTGTCTTCTAAATCATGAACAGCAAGAGAATAATACTAGAAGCATTGGACGTATGGAGCAATTCTACAAGCTCAAAAATGAATTGGACTGTCAGAAGAAAATCGTTGATTCACTTAGCCATGAAGTCATTGCTAAGCGCAAGTTTTTCCTGGGGTGTATACCAAAGTGTTTTAGTATTAATTGAAATCAGCAATTATTGTGTAAAATTGTCATGTTTTGTATATTTAATAAAATATTCTTTTGTTTTATAGCTCTCTTTGTGGTAGTATTATTTGAAAAAAATACAAAGAAAGTGTCGTTGAAAGTGAACATTGCAATTTTAAAAATGGATTAGGCATATGATTAATTGAATTACTTAGAAGTGGATTGTAAAGTTCTAAATCGACTTAATAAAAACTGGTTGAAAAATTAATGTAAATAATTCTACTAAAAACTATTAACAACTCATAACACAATCCATGACAACAAACAAAAGAATAATAGTCTATTGAATCAGATGTTTTTAAAAATAGCTATTAAAGCTGGTAAACACAGATGTTTCTCCTAACAGGCAATACAGTTAAAAATTCATATTAAAAACTATTATAATTATATACATTATTTATAACGGAAGCTGATTTAAATACTTTGTGACCATTAACTATAAATGGACATGGAGCTATGAGCAGTTCTTCGTCCAGGCCCCTATTGCATAGAAGTACAATTTTACCAAAGTCACAATTCTACAGGTGAATTTATATAAAACTCCTATAAATTGTAAATACAGGTGTTGCATCCAATGAATAAATTGTAAACTTGTAACTACCGGTGCAAAATACAATTCTACAGGCAATTTCTTACAAAATCACTGGTGTGTAAACTTGTATTGTAAAATTGTATTTACAAAGTTACAAGTCTTATTCTTGTAAATTGTAATAAAATTGGCGATTAAATATTATTGTGTTTACACTGCGGGTTTAAAATATTCTTAATACTTTGTAAATAAATAATAACTGTCTTAAGGATAGTATTCTTAAATTTATGAAGATTGGATGAGACGATTCCATAAAGGATTTATTTGAAATTAGCCTTTCGAAACGCTTTTGTTGGGTTGTAATTGGTTTCAATCTTGTTTTGTAAGTTATTATGAAACCCTGTGGTACTTTCACTAGAAACACTTTGAATAAATACAAACAAATTAAACCAAATGTAAACACAAGTACACAAATAATGAAAATGATATTGGATGGGATGAAATTGAACTCAAGTTGGGGATGGGATCAAGTTGAAAATGGACTCCTTTTTGACAACCTGCAAGATTCTGCAAGCATAAAGGCCATCCAAAACAAAGAAGCAGGGGCTTGGTTGCATCCCTTTGCCTCAAAAACATTGGGATGTTTTTGGACGATCTCAGCTTTCAAGTGTGTATTGGGTTAAGACTAGGATGTAATTTATGCCGTGAGTACCAATGTAAGTGTGGAGGAATTGTAGACAAAACAGTTAAAGGTAAAAAATTCAGGTAGGTACCACAGACATGTCGAAATCAGCAACATTCTGAAACGAGCATTGGTAAGTGCAAATATTCCTGCGCAACTGGAACAAAACGAGCTGGACAGAAAAGATGGGAAAAGACCGGATGGAGCCACGATTCCTGGGATAAGGGGAGGTGTTTAGTGTGGGATTTTACTTGTGTCGACACCTTTGCAGCGAGCTACGTCAACTCAACTAAAACCCAAGAAGGAGCTGCAGCAGAACTTGCAGTACGTAGAAAACACTCCAAATATAGTGAAATCGAAGCGAGGGGATATCTGATGGTTGCAGTGGAAACAATGGGCATATGGTGTGGAGAGGGCAGAGAATGGACCCAGAACATCGGAAGAAAACTAACGAAAACAAAGGCGAAACCAAATCAACGTCTTTCCTGGTTCAAAGGATCAGCGTGGCGATTCAAAGACAAAATGCCGCCAGTATTCTCTCGTTCTTCCCCACAGAAGATAAGCTAGGAGATATATATTTTTATGTATAGCTTATACGCATTTATTTATTTATTTTATATGTAGAGTTTTGCTATGTTTTTTTTTTTACTTTTATTTTATATACTCAACTTTAAACGCATTAGATGATCTATTAAGAAGTGTTCACCAGGGATTCGATAACAGAGAACTTGCTCAGGCAACACTTTGTGACCTGAGCAAAGCTTTCGATTGCGTAGATTTTTCTGTTCTCCTACACAAACTAACTCAATATGGTTTCTCTGACGCACCCTTGGCTTTTTTTAAATCCTATTTAAAAAACCGTAGACAAACTGTGTGTATTAATAGTAAATTTTCTGATAATGCTTTGGTTAAATGGGGTTCCACAGGGTCCGTTCTGGGTCCTCTGTTATTTTAATATATATCAATGACTTACCACTAACGGTAAAATCTAAAACAATTTTTTACGCAGATGACACCACATTTTTAAATTTTAGTAATAATGTAAATGAACTTCATTGTCTGGCTAATGATACATTAGAGCGGGCAATCAGCTGGTTTAATTCTAACGGTCTGATTTTAAATAAAGATAAAACACAAAACATTACATTTAACTTGACAAATCGATCACAAACTTATCAAATAAACAACAGTAGTGCATATGTTAAATTTCTGTATTAATATTGACAGTAAATTGACCTGGAGCAATCATGTTGATTATTTAAATACAAGGCTATCTAGAGTTATCTACCTGTTAAAGCTATATTAAAACAGCTTACTTCGCATATTTTCAATCAATTTTAGATACGGTTTAATTTTGTGGGTAACTGTTCAAGAATCCAAGATATTCTAATTCTTCAAAAGAAAGCCGTTAGGGTATGTCAGGGAAACATTCATTAGAACATTGCAGACCACTTTTATCCAACTGGAAATCCAGACTATAATTAACTTGTACATATTTGATCTTGCAGTATACATAATTAAAATCATAACTTTCTGAGCCCAACCCATGAAATTCACAGCTATCATACAAGAGGGAAAAACAATACTTACATTAAATTCCACAGACTAAGTAAGACAACAAATAGTCATTTGGTGATAGCTTTAAAATCTTTAACTCAATAGAACATTTATTAAACACTTATTCTAATAAACAGTTTTACGTAATTTTACCTCTGGCTACTTCAAAATCCATTCTACAATATTGTAGAATTTTTTGAAGTAAAAAAAATACAATTAGATTAAAATGTGTTAAATTTATTGGAATGTTAACTGTTATTTTCTTTTCAACTATTATAATATAAATCAGGCAATGTCTTAATATTAGTTTGTTTAGTTATAATGGGGAATTCTGATGTCCAACCTATTAAAGTAAGTAGCCTTAAGCATGACAATTGTCAATGATTGTAAAATCCTAATGACAAATAAAGATATATTTATTTATTTATTTATATATATTTTTGTATTATTTGTTTTATACTTTATTATTGTTTTAATGTTTATACCTATGTATTTTTATTTTCTGTTTTGCATAGTTAATGAATAAATCAGTCATTGTAAATAGTTAAAATATACAAATTTCTCAAGTACACAACAAAACTCTACTGATAACAAAAAAAGCAAAACAAAACTTAAACGGAAAAAAGGTAAATATTTAAAATCCTGTGGAACGTACACTAGAAAAACTTTGATTAAATACAAAAAATTTACAACAAAATGTAAACACACTAAAACGGAAGCGTATAACTTACAATACAGATCACATAAAAAAAGATAAACATTGATGAGGGTGACCAAATGTTTCAATAACCAATGGAGATGGACAAAGAAATAGAACTTACAAGAACATTAAATTACACTATAGTGAACAAAGAAGTTGACAGGGGCGATAATGAAAGAAGAATTCAAAGAGATTAGAAATTGTATTGACTCCTTTTCTGATACAATTGGCGAAATTAAAAACGGTGTTTTGTCTTCTAAATCATGAACAGCAAGAGAATAATACTAGAAGCATTGAACGGATGGGACAATACCACAAGCTCAAAAATGAACTGGACTGTCAGAAGAAAATCGTTGATTCTCTTAGCCATGAAGTCATTGCTAAGCTCAAGTTATTCCTGGGGTGTATACCAAAGTCTTTTTAGTATTAATTATTTTAAAATCTGCAAGTATTGTGTAAAATTGTAACGTTTTTATGTATTTAATAAACAATTTATTTTCTTGTATTATGGTTCTTTTTGTGGTATTACTCTTTGAATAAAAACAAAGAAAGTGTCGTTGAAAGTGAACATATCAAGTTTAAAAATTGAAGTAGGTAATACAGTTAAAAGTTCAAACTGAATAACTAATATACTTGTATACATTATTTAAAATACTTATTCTGTTCTTAAAATCTAAAATCATCCCCCTCCCCCAACATTATTAGACAAAATCCCCACTTTCCACACATGTGTTTGGTCGAGTATTTAACATGGGAGTCACCGATGAGGAGAACCCATTGAAAAGTCTTTTATTTCCTCTAAGCTCTTTAGTTGCTTTTAAAGGACCGTCCACTGTTAACGTAGGCTATGTTGAATGTATATCAAATTAAAAGAAGAGAAATACCACAAATCGGACAACAAATCGAAGTGTTATAAGGTCAAGCGTTAATTTGCACGCAAACACACTCCGTTGGAGATCCTCAACAAAATCAGACATGTGGTCTGAAGGGACATGTTGTGATCACTGATATCTAAGGACGTAACTTTAAAAAAATATTTTCTTTGTTAATGACTAATTAAAAGGGGAAACTTTCTTCTGAATGAAACTTAAGTTCTTCATATGAAATATTACGCTTTTTCTTATGACTTTATTCGTTATGCGGAGTTATGCGTTCAAGCTATGGATCAACCTGAGAGACAAAGTAGATATTTAGAATTCAGCTTTGTCTTTGTGTTTGCATAATTGAATCAAACAGGTGGAATCAATGGTTATGTTGTAACTTTTAGTCAATTCTAAAAATACAACTTAACTGTTTTAGAAAGGTGCAACTGAGAACTATGTTATAACAGTAAATCAGCAACGGATTCAAAAGTGTTTGCGCGGTCTCTAGAGACTGGTTTGAAGGGATTTGGTTCGCGTCAACAGAGTTTGTTCTTTATCAGTTGAAAACAAACATTTAGTTGAAAACAATTGTCACCTTCCTTAGGAGTAACGGTATTGTTTAGTTTCCAAAGTAATATTTCGACGCATCTGATTTATCAATCAATTTAAGGATTTGAAACGTTTTGCTTCATTAAGATGTCAGTATAATGACATGACATTGTAAGGACATTAAGAGAACATGGGGTTCATCAGTTTAGCATGTTATCATTAGTGTAAACCCTTGTTCAAAACAACGTTAGTCACGCTTAGTCAAATCATAGTTAGTTATGCTAACTTAGTTGCATTACACAAGTTTAACTTAGCCTAGTTTTTTTGTTACTTCGCGTTGGTTGTTATTTCAAATCAGCGGAATTAAAACAAAATAAACCCTTCAAGCGATTGATTCCAATCTTATCACGGGTTCGCCAGTGCAAGATCAGTGTATAAACTTGAAATAAGAGACACATTATACTGGGCGATTTAAAGTAATATGCGTAAGGTTTATGGGGCTCATTTTCGTTTATGGTTAATTCAACTTGTTGGACATGTGATTAAAACGGATTAAAACGGAGCTTTTGTTAAAATGATTAGATAGCAATGTGGCATTCGGAACGTATGAGCACACTCAATTATTTGTAATTACCACCACAATGGTGTTAAACAAACTATAAAAGGTACTCATTAGAAATGTCAAAAAATAACCAGTTCCTTCTGAAATAGATATCTAACTCCACGCGGTAAATATTGGATGATACAACATTCAGAAATGAAATTACATAGATTGCTCACACCATGTGTACACATGTGTTTAGTATAGATAATGTATAAACAGCAAAGGCGGCTTTACACAAGCCGGTGTATTATCTTAGCTACAAGCTCTAGGAGGATTAGTTACATATGCAATCTAGTTTATGTAACCATTGCTAAACCTGTTTAATTCATTTGCGGTGCACAGTTGGGTAAACCACTTTGCGATGTAAGCACATATCAATATGAAAACCCCCGTATACAAACGTTTTTAATAAGCAAACGGGAGAAATTCCTGTGGTAACGCTTAACAAAACAACATAACAATAAACAGTAAACATTAACAATACACAAAAAAATGAGAAGCATTGACACCAGTTTTTTAATTATTAGTTAGTACTTAGCACTTGCCTGTAGAGTACCATCCATCAGCTGAAACAATTCAACTAGCCAGTACCTCAGTAGGGGCAGTCAACTTGTTGGCAGGCTCTTCGGTGAGTTTCAGTTGACTTTGCGCTGCCGCGAGACAGCGCCACTGTCAATATTTTGTTTGGCGCTGTCATGACAACAGCTGGTTGAACTAATATTTTTGTTAAATTTTGTAAACAAACCCGATTTTTTAAAAATAAGTGTTAGAAGAGTAGGACTTGCAGAATATAAGTTTTAATTGACCCGAAACCGGTCCTCTATTCAGTATGGACAATCTTTCACGAAATGAAGAAATACGATTTCAAACTAACAATATAATATAGATTCATTCAGTAAAGTACATTAAACAGTAAGAATAAGATTGACTTGATTTAAACTAGGCAGTCATTATGGTTGATTTTATTGTAAAGGGTATACAGAAGTACTTTTCGTTGTGGCTACAAAGCATTAATGTTTAATGTTTAAAATGGGTTTTAATCAAAGCTACCCTTGACCCAAAAAAAGTATCTATTTTTATCCATAAACATCATGCAGCCATTATTTATGTATTCTTATTAATTGTTGTTATGTAAATAGTCTAACAGTAAATATTAAACAGTTAAACTTTCTACAAAGAATGAAGCTAGTCAATTTTAGGCATGTTAAGAAAGTAACTTAGAAAAATACATCTAAGGGACATCGCTAAGATTTCATGAATCGTCGAAACAGTAATCTTATTTTTGATTTCAGACCAGATTGTTAATATATTCACCCACACAATTGTTTGTGCGTTTTACCAGAGGTAATATCTCGAGGTAATGTTTTACTCGAGGTTGAGTGGTAGAGGACCCGTAAGTCTAACTAGCCTGTAAACAAGACAAACAAAAGTTAGTTTTAGTTAAACAAACAAGACTAAAAAAATGAACCAACTAATCTTAATGTAAATCAAATACCTTTTTTTTTAATAAAAACAGCAACATGGCAATTTGTTTACCTGTTCATTTAAGCACTACCTAGTTAATATTTTATTTTAAAAAATCCGGCCATAAGCTTTGAGACTTCAAACTGAAAGTTTAAAGTTGTCAATATTTGGTATTGTTACTTTAAACTCAAAAGCTATTTATAGATGAAGGCTACATGAAAGATTTGCATGTTACGCACGTCAGCCTCAGTGTATTTTTTTTTATATTTGTAACTTTGACGGTAGAACATACATTACAGTAATAATTCAATTAGGCCAACTGGCATTATCCATTTTTTTCTTTTCAGGCAAATAAAATAACTCCTTGGACTGATTACAGTTAGTATGACGACCTCTTTTTATTCATGTTTGAAAAGTAATAATGAATATAAGAATAACCCATGACGAAGGAAACAAGCAGTGATTAACGGAAGATGAATTGAACATGAGACATAATAATTAATGTTATTGCAAAAGTGTTTGGTATAAGCAAGGTTGTGTCAAATCTAAGTAGTTTGTCTACACTCATAGAGTTACAGACATGGTTATGGTGTCAAGTTTTGCCATAGTAAAAATCAAGAAGAATTGCAGTTGTTTTCTTATAACGGTTGTATTGTGTTGAAATAAACTAAAAAATGATTTTTACGCATCAGGATTTTAAAAAATAAAATGCGAGTATTACTTGTCCAAATAAGCCTTATAGATCTTGTCTAGGTGAAATTAAAATATGAGGCTTCAAATATCAAAAAAATATTTGTTAAAGTTTATAGAAACTACAACTTCAATCAAAGTAATAAAATTCACAGACATCCTATGTGTCATGTAATGTGTATACAACTATTACTTTTGAAAGTAAATATAATTATATAAAGTATCACATTAGTATTAAATAACTTGGTTGAATAAAAATCAGTATCAAATGGTATTGAAATGGACTTTATTGTGTACAACCTAACGCAATAGGCAAAGTAAACATAAAACGTTTAACGTAATATTGGAAAATGCGTAGTTTTATAATACATTTACTATACTGTATTAAGTAAAATCATTTTAATATTGTTTTTATACCGAAAAAAGTGTCTGAGCATAAAACGTACATTTTATGAAACATCATGTAAAATAACCTCATATTAAACAAATTGTTAAGAGTTTGCAATGAACTGTTTCCTGAATGAGTACGATTGGTCTAATAACAATCAGTTGTTGACTCAATTCAAATTTACCGCGCCTGAATGTCTGGTACGGTTTCTACCACGTTCAAGTTGCACAGCCGCCGCAGAGGCAAGGTCGATCAAACTTTTATACACTGTATTGCATTAGGTTGATTCTCTGCTTATAGCCTCTGCGTTCAGTGAGGCCTGTTACAGATGTCCGTGTTGTGACCGGTCGACCTGTATATAGGTTTGCCGGCTCTTATGTGTAGTAAACTGTCTTTAGGCCTAGTAACTGGTGATATTTATTTACTTTAATTAAAAAACATGACGACCACCTAAAGATAAACCAATTATTTATCCAAAATTTTGACACCAATATTGTATTAATACTATACAGTATAGAAGATTAGAAGAAAAAGTAAGCAGCAGAATATGGGTTGTAATCTGACCCGAAACCGGTTCCCTGCTCAACGAAATGGTTTTTTTATTGACATCCGCAGGTAAGTAAGTACTAAGTAATTAATCCAAAATTGAATAACAAAACAATAATAAAAAAAACATAAACGCAACAAAATGAGTAAAACATAAATTATAAACCTAAATTGAAAACAAAACATAATACTGGAAGTGAATATATAAAACAGTAAACATAAACAGTAAATATAAACAGTAAACATAAACAGTAAACATAAACAGTAAATAGTTCATAAAACATATCAGTAAACATAAACAGTAAACATAAACAGTAAAATATGTTCGTAAACATAAAACAAGTAAACATAAACAAAACATAAACAGTAAACATAAACAGTAAACATAAAACAAGTAAATATAAACGTAAATATAAACAGTAAACATAAACAGTAAACATAAACATAAACAGTAAACATAAACAGCACATGATAAACAGTAAAACATAAACAGTAATTTAAAACATAAATGATAAACAGTAAACATAAACATAAAATATAAACATAAACATAAACAGTAAACATAAAAACAGTAAATATAAACAGTAACATAAACAGTAAACATAAACAGTAATATAAACGTAACATAAACAGTAAACATAAACATGTAAACATAAACATGTATGTTCAGTAAACATAAGTTGAACATGTTCAGTAAACATAAACAAAAATAAAACAGTAACATAAACAGTAAACATAAACAGGTAAATAAATTAGTAAACAGTTCATAAAGTAAAATGAAACAGTGCAATAGTAAACATAAACAGTAAATATAAACAGTTACAAACAAAACATAAATTAGTAAACATAAACAGTAAACATAAACAGTAAACATGTAAACAGTAAACATCAAACAGCAAATATAAACAGTAACATGTTAAAAGTAAAATAAAAGTAATATAAACAGTATAAACATAAACAGTAAACATAAACAGTAAACATAAACAGTAAATATAAACAGTAAACAATAAACAATAATTTCCAACTCTAAATAAAGTCGACAACATCAATTTGAAAAACTTTGTAGTTGGAAAGGAGAACCATGTTCTCATTTATAACCACAACAACAACTGAAGTTAAATTACATAACAATATTATCTGAACAGAAATAAACACATATGTCAAAAAAATTAAATTAAAAAATAAATAAAAAACAATGGCTAATATTAAATGTATAAAACAGAATTATTAAAATTCCGAGTTTGTTGTTGCAAGATTTTTAGATTGTTTTTAATGTATATTGTTTCAAAAGCGTCCAAATCTTGTGTATTTTGTACTTCTTTACTCTTAAGTAATTTTTTATTTGAAAAACTATGATTTTTGTTAAAATTAAGTGTTATACTATGGCTGATTTTTCTTCTTGTTTGTATTTGAGATCAGCTTTATGTTCTTCAAAGCGAGTTTTAATTTAATTTTGTCTGTCCGATGTACTTTATTGGGCAGTTGTCACAGGAAATGTCAATTCCTGATTATGTTTTCACGAAATCATAAGATCAGGACATTCAGTTCAATACGCAGATGATACCAACTCTTATGTACTCTGCTCAGACACTGCGAGACCTTGAAATGAACTCATTTCAATCCACTAATGCCTGTGTGCAGTTCTTTGAACAGTTGAACCTTAAAACTAACCTCAATAAATAAAAGATTTTTTACTTTAACGTCGCGATCCAAAATAACGTTGAGACCCCTTTAGTCCTGGTGAATGATAATCCTATTGAAAGTAAATTATTTCAATTTTTAGGGATCAATGTGGATAAAAAACTTACATGATGTTTACATTAACCATGTCTGGAAAAGTTTCAAGTGGTATTTTCTTGCTGAGAAATATATGAATCATTGTTCTAAAGATGTTTTAAAATGGCCTATTATGGTATCATCCATCCCCATTTAAATGGAACATGCTTATGGAAACTAGCAAAAAAACAAAATCAATCGAGTTTTTATTTTACAAAAAATACGCCATTAGAATCTTGGGAAACGTTAAACAAAGAGAATCTTAAGGAAATTTATTTCAATAATTAGACATTCTTACGTTTCTTCACTTTATATTTACGAAACTGTACTTTTACACAAATGAATGCAATTTGGTCCAAGGAAATGAAACTATATTTATGATACCCGATCTGTAAATAACTAAAGAATCGGATATCACAGACCAAATATTAAGAAATTACCATCACAAGCTGGAGTATTAATGTTTAACAAACTACCACGTCAAATTCAAAATCTTCAAGGTCAAAATTATTCAAAACTGAACTTAAGAATTATTTGATCTCCAACATCTTTTATAGTGGTAAAATTTTTTGATCATCCGCCTACCACTTGAAAGGTCTGGAACTTATTGTGATGATTAATAGGATATTAAGTAAAAAATTAGTTAAATGGCTAGAGGCTTGTATTTTAATTAAATAATGTTATATTTGATCTTTTTTTGTAAACCAAAACAAAAATGTTTTGTGATGGTCAATAAATAAATAAAAAAATATTCATTTAATATATAGCGATTTTTCTTTTGGCGATTAAATAAGTTATACTTTCAAGCTATAGATCAACCTGAGACAAGTAAATATTTACAATGCAGCTTTGTCTTTATACTCTTCAGTGTTTCCATAATTGAATAAAACCGGTGGAATCTGTGTCATCTGTTCATCTAGTCGCCAAACATCGAGTCTTCACTCAGTACAATATTAGAGCTTTGCTCTTTATTTTAAAAAAGGAAGGTAGGTAATTCTTTATGCTCATGGCTAGCTTGGATAGCATATTTAATCAGAATTTAAAACTCGCTGCAATTAATGTTCAAGGCAAATTATTAGGATGACGTTTCCACAACGCTAGATGTGTCATAAACGTAATCATCATGTTTCAAAACAGTATTATTTACAAACAGTAGTGTTTACAAAATTAAAAAAGGTTTACTGAAATAAGCATGTCTTTGGCATTGGAAGCACCAAAACAAGCGCTTGCATAAGGTTATCAAGAAAACAATAACCTTGACTGTACTTACTTTTGTATTGATCTGAAGAAGCTTAATGTTATTAGGCGAAATATAATCATTTTTAAAATTAAACTATTGTTTTAATGGTTTTGTGGAAGACATCGCCAACAAACTGAAGATTCAAAGAAGTTAATATGTCTTCATCTTTTAGGAATCAACTAAGGTTATCAATCAAAAGCCGGTTGGTTTAGACCACAGAGCATTAGAATATCTAGAGTTGATATGCATTAGGAAAGCAATATACGGCAGTGAAGCCACTTTTCAACAGCCTTGGCGGCCATGAGAAGAGATAGAAAGCAAAATCAGTGGTTTGGGAGCGCTCGTTTTTAAAAGACGGCGCTTTACTTACACGACGATTTGAACGGCTAAACGTTGATGATATCTCATGAAACTTCATACATCGTTAGAATATAAGTCACTGGTCCCAACAAAGTGACATTTATAATTTTTCGACTTCTAATATTTATGAAAATATAAGAAAACCACAGAAAAAATTTTGAGATTCGCCTGCTACTTTACGTTCTAGTTGATCAGAGAGCTACAACCTGTGACAAAGTTGTAGCAAGATAAATGCCATTTATGGAACTGTTTGGTTCTTTTTGATACGACCTATACTTTAGCCAAAAATGGTTGATAAGTTCAGAGCTTTTTTGTCGGCCGGCGCGCACTCAATAAGCTCACGCGGGCGGTATCTATACAGTCCGAGCTCTGTGGCTGTATTATGTTAACTAGTTTTTAATTAACTGATAACAGTATAATATATATTTTTAATTTCCCATGTTGCTCATTACATCAACACTTACCTTTAATTCAAGTCCGTTCGTTATAATTTCTATTTATATAAAATACTGTCTACAGTTGTTTAATTATATGATTTCAGTCTAAACAATATAATGGTAGGCTACAAATTTAGTATTTATACACTGTTATTATTTAAACTGAAAACCTCTCACATACATCAATCTGTACAGTTAACAGATTCTAAAAGTAATTCTCTTTTATTCAAATTCATAGGATTCCGTTATTTAGGCCAAATTTTCAGGATAAAAGTGCATTTTACAATATTATTTGAAAACATCAATTTGATTAAGTGTACTAGGCCTAAAACATATTTGAGCACATACAACACCTTAATACGTAAATGTGAAGATTTTTCTAGGTTAGCAATAACTAAGTTTTAGATGATAAAATTATATTTTATTGTATACGTTAAATAATACGTAAGCATTAATTATTGCCCTATAAATAACATATTTTTACACAAGTCATTGCAAAACCAGTACTATTTTTGTCGTTGGCAACTTTGTAATGGCATTTTATCGGTGTAAGTTTGGATATTATAGTTCTATCAGAAGGAAATGGCGTGTCACAAAATCAATTATTTGAGTATTTGCGTAATTTGCCATAAATTAGCACGATAGCTTTGCAGTTAGTAAGAACTGGTATATTTACTCAAAACCCACATAATTACGTATCACTCTGTGAACGCAAACACAAGTCACATCTCATGTGGCACAAGCCTGACAGGGCGAGGGGTGAGGTGGAACGCTCGGGTCAGAGGCTCGCAGTACCGGCGAGGAGTGGGGAGGCCGCCATTTCCAGTGGCACACTCGCCAGCAAGTGGCTTCACCTCTGCATCGCTGGATAGCGCCTCTATGTATTCTATGCTCTGTGTAACAACCACAGGAATTTTCAAAACACTGAACTAGAACGCATCAACCGAAGTTGTTAATAACTAAATTCATCCGTAATGACAACTCCTTCCAGCAAGACCGATGAAGAAGACGAGGTAATGTGTAGGATTTGCCACGAGGGCAGCGGAGAAGAACGCCTTAAACGACTGGCATGCCGGTGCAAAGGATCAGTCGGTTTCATGCACAAGTCATGCATGGACCGGTGGATTTCAAGGAGAAAGTAGATTAAAAATAGATACAAGTGGAATTCTGCTCATTAATAGTCCAGTGCCATAAGCCAGAGCCGCGATTCTTCGCCATCGGACCAAGGAAAGTGTCCTGTGAACGCGAGTCGCCGGTGCACGGATGTCTCTCGAAACGGTCTTGGCCAGAGTCCTTGGCTACCTGATCAGACGCCGCATCAGGAAGTTGCAGATCTCACACCTCGTGCGCTTTCTCCTTGAAATCCACAGGTCCATGCATGACTTGTGCATGAAACCGACTGATCCTTTGCACCGGCATGCCAGTCGTTTAAGGCGTTCTTCTCCGCTGCCTCGTGGCAAATCCACATTACCTCGTTCTTCATCGGTCTTGCTAGAAGGAGTTGTCATTACGGATGAATTTAGTTATTAACAACTTCGGTTGATGCGTTCTAGTTCAGTGTTTTGAACATTCCTGTGGTTGTTATGGAAACTAAATCAGTTGCTGGGAAGGTAAAAAGTATCTAAACTTGCAAAATAACGTAAGTGTCCAACACCGACATGTGCATAACACTACGTTTGTCATCTTGAGGTTGCAAGACGAGATAAAATTCTCGAAAACGGTATTTTGTTTAATGAGCGGGAAATATGGTGAAAAGGGTTGTGAAAGACAGTAACTTTAGAGACAAGGGGATGCTTGAGATCTATGGCCGTGGTTTCCTAGACGCGTATTTAGTGCGCTGCGCTCTACGATGGACACCGGAAGCTCACTTCCTGCGTTGCGGGCTCCGGCGCGTGTTTCAGAAAAAATCTTGGGTTTTCTAGACGCGTAACAAATGTACTGCGTCAGTACGCTTTCACACGTTCTATTGAAAACACTGACCTACATGAATCGTTTGTTTTTATAATTTGCAAGTTTTTTCAATGTTTAAGTGATGTTTGCTCGAAATAGATTGTTTTTAGTGGCCGCCTTGTTACAGTATCAGCAAATTGACAATGATACCGACGTTCTTACGGATGAAGTGTGCAAAAGAAGAAAGAAGATCACGGAAATATACAAAAAAAGAGTCAGAGGGTGCATTCAATTTACTAGTTAAAATATATATATATATATTCCATGATCATATATTCCCACATCTCAGATATGGAATATTTGTTTAAGGAAAAGAAAGTTCGTATATTAAAGTTGTTCGCAAAACAAAACAAACTATAAGAACATATATTAATATTAAAAAGGAACTAGTTGTAAGTAAATATTTGTGAACACAATATTACAGGACCTAATATACAGGTATGGACAATACACTGTATATTGGGTTCAATACTATATATACATTTACCCCACTTTACTACATATACGATAATCCAAAGAAGTTCAGGAATTATGATAATTATTATTTCATAAAACAACTTTCCTGATTCATTATAGAGCTAAGAAGGAGTAAAGTATTTTGTTCTGATTTTGTTTGATGAATTAAATGACAAGTTATATTTTTGTTGGTAAGATAAAGTTGAATTATCAAAAAAGCTTAAAAGATGATGTAAATTAAAACTTTAATATAAACAGGCGCTGATTCAGAACCTAATAAATTCACTGGTATTGTTCAGACCTCAATGCAACCGTAGACTATTGAGGACTTCGATGTATAAAGTTATTTAGCAATTTCAACTATACCAATATATTCATTTGACTTTGCCAGTTTTTTTGACTCCATACCACCCTAATATATACCAAATCTTGTTTGAGTATATTGTATTCATAAAAAAATCCTTATACAAAAATATAAAACAAAACTTAATTTAATATTTATCATAATAACAAAATTTACATTTATACTAATATACATGTAAATTATTAAAAAATAATAAAATATGATAACAATTCCCAACCCCTACATTTTTGAGTGTCTAATCCATTTAAAACCAACTTTTGGATATTTCATCTATCAATTTACTAATAATTATTATTTAAGAGAAAAAAATTAAATGCAAGCTCACAATTCAATTTTTTATACTGAAATAATGTATGCGTCGTATAAATTGTATAATAAACTTCCAGATAACTTGAAGCAAGAAGTATCGTCCATTTTCCGGATCAACATTTAAAAGTATAGCGTTGTTTTACTGGGTCTTTTGGTTGTTTTTTGTTGATTTGTTCTTTGTTATATGTTTTTATTTGTATTCCTATGCATCTTGTATGGCATGGATTAAATCTTGTTTTCTTTCAAAAATCACCTTAAAGGACTGTGAACTAAAATTCAAAGAGTATTAATTTTCATTATAATTTTTAAAAGTAAACAGTAAACGGTAATCAGTAAACAGTATACAGTATACAGTAAAAAGTGAACGTTAAACGGTAAACGGTAAATGGTAAACGGTAAACGTTAAACGGTAAACGATAAACGATAAACCACAAACGACAAACGGTAAACGGTACATGGTACACGGTACACGGTAGACGATAAACCATAAACATTGAGTGTCCAGCTGAGTTAAAGACTTCCAATTTTATCCATGATCCACAAGGCAACTAACGTGTTCCTTTGATGATACATTCAGCCAGAAAATAACTCCATTTATAGCGTAGCCGTTGATCTTTGATTGAAAAGCGGCACGTTGAAATGGCTACTCAGATGTCTCTTTATAAGAAGAACTGTATCACCTTTGACCATACATAGTTTGCTTGTTTGATGTTTATACAAAAGCTTGTTTGAAAGAAAAATGGGTACTGTATTGGATTGCGTACGCCTTGGTTATAAATAACGTGTTCTAGTACTAACGTTTGCAACCGCTAAGTTTATTAGTCAAATGAGACAAATACTGATATCGAAAAGTCAATGGTGTCTGGTTGCTCTATTACCGTTAAAATTACAAAAGAATAATTATCATTATTAAATAATAATTGTATAATAATATAACGTAAAACTAAGGTTCGCCTTGGTAAGTTGAAGCGAGGCTGAATCCTTTATAACACGTTGCCAAATATGGGTTGGGTTTCTTCACGAATAGTGATGTAAATAGAATATCCTTAAAACTATTACTAAAAACTTAAACCGAGTTCAATCTAAGGAGAAAGCAGGCCAGATACGGAAAATAGAACTGAACCAAAGCTGTAAGAATCAATAATGAGGGTCTAATAATTACGCGTACTTATGTTTAGGATAAAACCTGTTCCAAAATCTCACAGGTTGAACAGATTTACTTTTTCGGGGGTACTGCATTTATGTTCTGTAAACTCCCTAACTGATAACATCAGAACCGACTGCCTTGTATTTCCACTAAAAAACAACGTATGTAAAGTTTCAAGTGATTTGGTTGAGTATTGCTCAAGTTGTCATTCACATTAAGACACACACAACTAATACACCCACACGAACACACTTCTTTAACCAATATAGCAGGATTCACTCGTTACATTCGCTTGTTCAATTACTCTAACCACTTCCTTGTGCTGGGCTCAATACTTCATTACTTCATTTTATCCGCCACAACAAACAGTATCCACAGATGCTTCTATTGACTCGAAAATAAGGGAACTTTTGTTGGTAGTTCCTATTGTTATAGTTTTGTAAAGAAATAAGTTTAATCGTAGTTTATTATTATAAAAAAGTACTTGTCAATAATATAAGTTGTTTGAAGATTTATTTATCATGATTAACAACAAAAGCTTAAACTTATTATTCACTATCAACAAATGGATAAAAATGCATGTTCCGCAGAAGTTGTATGATTTAAATAAAGCTGACAATTAGCTTAGTTACTTTTAGTTGGGTGTAAGTTAACTTGACTTGTCTCTTAGTTTTGTATTAACTGACTAACTGGTCCTGAAGATAAGTGATTAGATAGGTTTGAGATGGAGATAGACATCTGTCAGTATTAGCTTACTTTAAAACACCTTCATCTTTAATGTACTTAGTGTCAAGCTCCCTAGAACTCATCAGGTCAATATAATTGTTAGCTAACATTGGACACTTTTATTCTCAGGCTTGACACTGGCGTGTACCTTCCTTTGATACCTATGTTAAATTTGTATACATCTTGTTTAGCTAAATTTAGTCTAAACCAAAGTCCTAAACTGCATAGTCTAAACCTGCCATAAAATAACGATGAGATTATTATATAATGCTGGTATTGTACAATATACGTTATAGATAATTATACTATTCGTTACTATTTGAAACTTGTTTTTGTACGCTCACAGGTTAGACCCAATTAATCAACGATCAATTAGTCTATGATCCACACCTTCCAATTTATTAGATACACCAATTTTGAAAAACGTGTAAAGTAATCAAAAAGAAGAAAATACAAATCAGCAAAGTAACTATTACACTGAAAGTTTTCTATGAATAGGTCATTTTTAGAGGTTAGTTTGAAATGAGGCTTAATTGAGACTCCAAAGTTTTGGGACGTTTTTCAGACTTTTCGACTCTATAAGATGTAGGCAGTATTTAGGGAAATCAAGTTGGTTTGATTGCCTGTCTCGTTTTACATAACAATAAAGGTGAACTTTCTTTGAGGATCAAGAAGCCATATTTTCTTATATTAAAGTTGAGCCCTATTAAATTGGCGTTGGCCTTAAGCGAGCTGGGTAATCTGTCCATTAACCTTTTGGGTTCAAGTTACCGGCTCAGGTTATAAGCCTTTGCAGTCAGTTCGGTTCAATAATACAATACCAAACCCAACGCCCGGTCCGCAAAACATCTACGTGGATTTTAAAATAACCAAACGTTATTAAAGTATATTGAGTTTGTATCAAAGAAAAAAAAAACATAAATCTGATATGAAAAAATAAATACTAACGAGGCCATAATGTACATTCAAATACGTACGCGTTTGGGTACCGTAAGGTTTAAGGTATCTAAACTTTATAAAAACTTACTACAGTCAGGTTATGTTGTGCTCACTGATAGTATATACCTCACCTTTTATACAACGCAAGCGTAGTTATTTACCAAATTTAAAGTAATATATTGCTTATGAGGGACTGAAGACTTTCACTAGGACTATTTTGTTTTTTCTTTGATGATTAAGAGAGTTATGCTTTCAAGTTATGAATAAATAAGAGACAAAGTAAGTATTTATAATACAGCACGTAATACCTTCCTTCGCTGTTTGTGTGATTAAAACAAGAGTGGAATCTGTGGCATCTGTTTGTTAGGTCCTCAAGCAAATTATAGTAGACTATATATACTTAGAACAACACTATAACCTTCATCTCTGTATAAAATAACTGTTTCGAATTAATATATTTCGTAGTTTAGTCTTAACTAAGTATTTATTAATCACAAGTAGTAATTACCACTTAGTACAAGCTGTGTACAAGATGTTTCAAAAGTAGACAACAAACTTTGAGACATTGATGCTATTTGGGTTTCGCTTCATTAATATCTAACAGGGTTCAAAGAGAAATTGATCCGATCCCATAAAAGTCGACTTATGGCCAACTTTTAGTAGGGTTTTGTTTTCATATCAAGACCACTTGTCTTCCGATTACTGAGATGGGAACAGCATCTGCATATAATAGGTACAAACTTGGCGTGATCTCTTACCTTTGCTACGTCAGATAACCTAAAAACACCAGGTAAAATATAGAATTGGTTAATATAAGTTGGTTTGTAACACAATCTTTGTGTCGTGAAAACGGCTTTACTCGCTATACATGACCTTATGTTTATAACTTGACGTTTTCAGCGATAAGATTACGTTACCTCGATTCTCTAAAACCTCATATTGATTAAGATTGCATTCACGGATTGATACAAAATCACTTAAACTTGTTGAAACGTATTGTATTTTCTAAACTCATGATATGTCATGTGGCAAAAAAATTACCAACACATTATAATTTCAATGGCAACAGACTCACCACACAGAAATAAGACTTGCAGAAAATTATCAATCAAAAGTCTCTTGGCTTAGACAGCTGTCTGCAGCACAAGTCACGTTACAACCAGAGGTAGGTAAGTGGGGTTTTATACAAAGACTGTACATTTGTAGCCACATTTATTGTTTACCTTTATAATAAACTCTAGAAATATTGGAAGAATTCAAAGTATGTTTCATAATAGTTTTAACTATAATATTAATTGAACTGTCAAAGCGCTTTCGTCAGTTAAGGCATCATCAGTTGTTTATTTACAAGCCAGTAATATTTGTATGAAAAAAAATCAAACATCCAAAGATTAAACAGTTAAATGTTCAATGTACAGCCAAAAAAACGTAGGAAAAACTCTAAATAGGTACTATAGTAATAACATTTTTTGTCGAAAACGTGTGTTAAAGTTTGAATGTTTTTCTTGATTTCACCGTCTACGAGTAAAATATAAATATCGCTTGAATTAATGGAGGAATGTGAAACACAGTCGTCTTTAGAATGGTCATAAGCTTGAAAATTGGCTTTTTTTACTATTTACTCCATCCGGCCAACTGTTTTACCACATTGGGCCGTATATACGCTTTCAAAAAGTGACAAGGTACCAAAAAATAAGCTTACCTTCTGAGCTTTTTTAAAATAAGTTATCCCAAAACAACACTTTAGAAACCAAACTTTGGACGATCTCAGCTGACAAGGGTGTATTAGGTTAAGACTAGGATGTAATTTATGCCGTGAGTACCAATGTAAGTTTGGAGGAATTGTAGACAAAAAAGGTATACACTCGCTGTCTTGCTTCCAAAATTCAGGTAGATACCACAGACATGCCGAGATCAACAACATTCTGAAACGAGCATTAGGAATTGCCGATATCCCTGTGCAACTGGAACCAAATGTGCTGAACAGAAAAGATGGGAAAAGACCGGATGGAGCCACGATTCTTCCCTGGGATAAGGGGAGGTGTTTAGTGTGGAATTTTACTTGTGATGAACACCTTTGCAGCGAGCTATGTCAACTCAACTAAAACCCACGCAGGAGCTGCAGCAGAACTTGCAGTTCGTAGAAAACACTCCAAATGTAGTGAAATCGAAGCCAGGGGATATCTGATGGTTGCAGTGGAAACAATGGGCATATGGTGTGGAGAGGGCAGAGAATGGACCCAGAACATCGTAAGGAAACTAACGAAAAAACAGAGGCGAAACAAAATCAACGTCCTGGTTCAAAGGATCAGCATGGCGATTCAAAGAGGAAATGCCGCCAGTAATTTATCGTCCTTGCCCACAGAAGAGAAGCTTGGAGATATATTTTATTTATAGCTTATACACATTTTTTTTATTTTTGTTGTATGTATAGTTTTGTTTTGTGTTTTTGTTGGAAATTTTTTAAATTTAATATTGTATTATTTGTTTTATATTTTATTATTTTTTAATGTTTATACCTTATTTCTTTTTGTCTTTTGTTGTTGTATAGTAAATAACTAAATAAGTCATTGTAAATAGTTAAATTATACAAATTACTCAAGTACGAGTACACAACAAAACTCTACTGAAAACAAATCAAGTAAAACAAAACTTAAACGGAATAAAACAGTTAATATTAAAAACCCTGTGGAACGTACACTAGAAACACTTTGAATAAATACAAAACATTTACAACAAATGTGAACACACTAAACTGGAAGCGTATAACTTACAATACAGATCACATACAAAAATTGATGAGGGTGAATTGACAATGCAATAGAACTTACAAGAAAAATTAACTTACACAATTCTGAACAAAGAAGTTGACTGGGGTGATAATGGACGAAAATTGAAGAAGAATTTAAAGGGATTAGAAATTGTATTGACTGCTTTTCTGGTACGATTGGCGAAATTAAAAATGTGTTTTGTCGTCAAAATCGTGAACTGCAAGAGAATAATACTAGAAGCATTGAACGTATGGAGCAATACCACAAGCTCAAAAATGAATTGGACTGTCAGTAGAAAATCGTTGATTCTCTTAGCTATGAAGTCATTGATAAGCGCAAGCTTTTCCTGGGGTGTATACCAAAGTTTTTTAGTATTAATTATTGAAATTAGCAATTATTGTGTAAAATTGTAATGTTTTTATCTATTTAATAAACAGCTATTTATTTTCTCGTTTTATGGCTCTCATTTGGTAGTATTCTTTGAAGAAGTAATACTAGTAAATCATTTATTTCCAATTGATATTTACAGTAAAGTTTTTACAAATAGTCTTATAAATTAATATAGCCTAAATACATTTTTTTAACTTTATGATTATGGAAATACAAAGAAAATGTCGTTGAAAGTGAACATTTCAAGTTTAAAAGTTGGAATAGGCATGTACTTAATTGAATTACCTAGAAGTGGACTGAAAAGATCTAAATTAAATTAATTAAAACTGGTTGACAAATTATTGTAAGATAATTCTACTAAAAACTATTAAAACTCATAAATCCTTGACGACAAACGAAACAATAATAGTCTATGAATCTGTTGTTTTAAAATAACTATTAAAGCTGGTAAACACAGATATTCCTCTTGACAGGCAACACAGTTAAAGATTCATACTAAAAAACTAATATACTTGTATAATAGCAATTTATAACGGATGGTAATTTAAATACTTTGTGTATTAACTATTAATGGATTGTGTATTATTCATAATGGATATGGAGTTATGAACGGTTCTTCGTCCAACTATTAATGGATTGTATATTGTCATAATGGATATGAGTTATAGCAGTTCTTCGTCAATATTAATGGATTGTGTATTATTCATAATGGATATGGAGTTATGAGCAGTTCTTCGTCCAACTATTAATGGATTGTGTATTATTCATAATGGATATGGAGTTATGAGCAGTTCTTCGTCCAACTATTAATGGATTGTGTATTATTCATAATGGATATGGAGTTATGAGCAGTTTTTCGTCCAACTAATATTGGATTATGTATTATTCATAATGGATATGGGTTATGAGCAGTTCTTCGTCCAACTACTAATGGATTGTGTATTATTCATAATGGATATGGAGTTATGACAGTTCTTCGTCCAAATATTAATGGATTGTGTATTATTCATAATGGATATGGAGTTATGAGCAGTTCTTCGTCCAACTATTAATGGATTGTGTATTATTCATAATGGATATGGAGTTTGGAAGCAGTTCTTCGTCCAACTATTAATGGATTGTGTATTATTCATAATTTATGCAGGGAGTTTATGAGCAGTTCTTCGTCCAAATATTAATGGATTGTATTATTCATAATGGATGGAGTTATGAACAGTTCTTCGTCCAGTTAGGTAGAGAGTACAAAGGATATCAGAACTTCCTTCAGCCAAGTCTTGCTCAACTTTCTCAGGCCTTGATCCTTGCGAACTCCATAAGTAAAGTAGTGCTGGATGATGCACCATTTACCGACACCAAGTGTCTGAACATTGTAATCAGTGTTGAGCCACAACACTATATCTTCACATTTTGGAAAGAAGTATGTATTGGGACATCGAAAGCATAACTTATTTCGTACAGCTGTGAGTTAGACCAAAACTTTGTTTTCAAAAGCATTTGGTGAGTCTTCTGTAAGGGTTTTGTTGTCAACCTTCTGCTTCTGACGCCGATCTAGGGGTTTACAATATTATTTGCCTTTGAAGTAGGCTATCAGTTGGCTTTTAGTTATCGTTTCAAATATCTTGGAGTCAATCGATAGAATTGAAAAGAGCGAAAGGCAACAAAACATTTGTATTTTGTACCAAATGTTATGGAAATAAACAAAAAATAGACCTGTATAGTGGTCAAGAGTCAAAAAGCGTCATAAGGGCACTTTCAGTGTTATTTTCACCATGTTTTAGGAGATTTGCTACAATACATGGTAACGTTTGTTATACGTCGGCTCTGTCTTTTACACCATTTGGCATTCTCTAGTGAAATGAAATACATAACTAAAGCAAAATATCGGGTCTAAAAGTCTTACCCTCCCTCCCCATAGTGTTTAAGAAAAGAAAATGTTTGCAATGTCCTTTGGCATATGTATTAAAGGTCAAACAACTCCGCTGGAGACCCTCAACAAAATCACACATTTGGTCGAAGGGACATGTTAAGATCACTGATATCTAAGGACATAACTTTTAATCAATATAATCTTTGTTATTAACTAATAAAAGAAAACCTTCTTCTAGATGAAACTAGAGTTATCTATTTGAACTATTACGCTTTTTCTTTTGACGATTAAAATTAGTTATGCTCTCAAGCTATTGATCAACCTGAGAGACAAAGTAAATATTTAGAATGCAGCTTTGTCTTTGTAATACCTCTCTTCAGTGTTTGCATAATTGAATCAACCCGGTGGAATCTGTGTCATCTGTTCATCTAGTCACCAAACATCGAGTCTCCACTCAGTACAATATTAAATCTGTGATTTTTAATTTAAAGGGAGGTAATTCTTTGTGTCAAATGGCTTGGTTAGCATATTTAATCACAATTTAAAACTCGCTACAATTAATGTGCAAGCTAATTTATTAGGATGACATTTCCACAACGCAAGATGTGTCAGAAACATAACGATATTGTTTCGAAACAGTAAAACAGTTAACAAATAAAAGGTGCACTGAAACATGCATTGGAAGTACAAGAAGTAAGCACTTGCAGAAGGTTATCTATCAAAAGCTGGTTGGCCAAAACAGCTGTCTGCAGCACAAGCCACAACCAGGGATTGGTTAGTCTGTTTTATACAGAGACTGCACATTTGTAACAAAATATCTTCTGTAATGTGTGACAATATTATAAATAACCTTACTTTTTTTAACAAACACTAGAATTTTAGATGAAATCAAAATTATGGTTCTTAATAGTTTGATCTGGTTAAGCATCTAAGTTATACTAACATATAAGTTGTACATATTTTATCTTTTTCTGTTCAAACTTATTCCCACTCACGTTTTCAATTCTAATTTCCCACCAAACCCAAACCCAATTCAGTCAGCTGTAAAACAGAAAAGGAAACCCCACTCTACCCAAGTCTATAAGATGGTAGCGTTATGAGTGACACCCTATTCCATGCTCCTCTTTTATTCTACAATTTATACTATGTACTGCATTCTATATTTTTAATTCCTGTATATGATCTATAAAAGGACTTCGTTATGTAGTTACTTGAACTTGTTGTAGAAGAGAGCATGTGTACCCTAAGTCTGACCTAAAGATTGGTATAGTTCTAGCGATTTTCAGGATGTTCAGGAAAACCTTTTTTAAAGCAAGCACTATTTATATAAAGGGTCTGTAATCAGATCTACCTATAACAGCTTTATAACCATACAAGACAAGCCATGAACATCCTGTCTATTCACCATACTCAGAATTCATTTGTAATACTAGAAAAGGCATGGAATTCATTTATGCTGATCAACGAACTCATCTTAGATAATTATTTACACTTGAACGTTTATTTCATTCAAACGCACTACAACCAAAGGTAAACCCCTTCTCCTTAGCTAAAGTACTAAATTTGTTACGACATACAATTATTATGCTTTAACTTTTAGTCAAGTCTGAAAATACAACTATGCTGTTTTAGAAATGTGCAACTGAGAACTATGTTATAACAGTAAATCAGCAACGGATTCAAAAGTGTCAGCGAGGTCTCTAGAGACTGGTTTGAAGGGATTTGGTTCACGTCAACAGAGTTTGTTCTTTATCAGTTAAAAACAAACATTCAGTTGAAAACAATTGTCACCTTCCTTAGGAGTAACGGTATTGTTTAGTTTCCAA
Organism: Matsumurasca onukii; assembly: GCA_018831715.1. NCBI lineage: Eukaryota > Metazoa > Arthropoda > Insecta > Hemiptera > Cicadellidae > Matsumurasca > Matsumurasca onukii. The sequence continues at coordinate 74,337,352 of CM032058.1, read as the reverse complement.
AGTAATATTTCGACGTATCTGATTTATCAATCAATTTAAAGATTTGACATGTTTTGTTTCATTAAGATGTCATTATGATGACGTGGCATTATAAGGACATTAGGAGAACATGGGGTTCGTCAGTTCAGCATGTTATCATTAGTGTAAACCCTTGTTCAAAACAACGTTAGTCATGCTTAGTCATATCATAGTTAGTCATGCTAACTTAGTTGCATTACACAAGTTTAACTTAGCCTAGCCTTTTGTAACTTCGCGTTGGTTGTTATTTCAAATCAGCAGAATTATATAAAAATAATCCCTTTAAGCGATTGATTCCAATCATATCACGGGTTCGCCAGTCCAAGATGTGTTAAATCTTAAAATAAGAGACAAAATGTACTGGGCGATTCAAAGTAATACGCGTGAGCTTTATGAGGTTAATTTTCGTTTACGGTTAATTAAACTTGTTGGTCATGAACGTGTGACATGTATAAAACATAAAGCTTAGCAATTATTCGCTTTGTTACAGATTAATACTAGGCTTTTGTTAAAGTGATTAGATAATAATGTGTCATTCGGAACGGCAACATATGAGCTCACTGAATTATTTGTAAGTACCACTACAATGGTTTTAAACAAACTATACAAGGTACTCATTAGAATTGTCAAAAATAAACCAGTTCCTGGTGAAATTGATATCTAAATTCACTAGGTACATATTGATTGATACAACATTCAGAGTTAAATTACATAGATTGTTCACACCATGTGTTTAGTATACAGAATGTATAAACAGCATAGGCGGCTTTACACAAACCGGTGTATTATCTTAATACAAGCGCTATAAGGATTAGTTACATATGCAATCTGGTTTATGTAACCATTGCTTAGCCTGTTAATTCATGTGCGGTGCACATTTGGGTAAACCGCTTCACTGATGTAAGCACATATCAATATAGAAAACCCGTAATACAAACGTTTTAATAAGAAAACAGGAGAAATTCCTGTGTGGCAGCAACAAAACAACATAACAATAAACAGTAAACATTAACAATATACACACAAAATAAGAAGCCTTGACACCAGTTTTTTGATTATTAGTTAGTACTTAGTACTTGCCTGTAGAGTACCATCCATCAGCTGAAACAATTCAACTAGCCAGTACTCCAGTAGGCCTACAACTTGTGTTGTGACCGGTCGCATCTGTATATAGTTTTGTCAATTTTGTGTGTAGTAACTGTTCGTGTAGGCCAAGTCACTGAGATATTTATTTATTTATTTTAATTTAAACATGACGACCACATAAAGATGGGAACTAATTTATTATCTAAAATTTTGACGACCAATATGGTATTACTATACAGTATAGAAGATTAGAAGAAAAGGCAGCAGAATATGGGTTGTAATTGACCCGAAACCGGTCTTGCCTAACGAAATGGTTTATTGACATCCACAGTAGAAGTACTAAGAACAACACTAAAAATTAAACAAAACAATAAGCATAAACAGTAAACATAAACAGTAAACATAAACAGTAAACATAAACAGTAAACATAAACAGTAAACATAAACAGTAAACATAAACAGTAAACATAAACGCAAACAAGTAAACATAAACAAAAACATACAGTAAACATAAACAGTAAACAATAAACAATAATTTTCAATTTTAAATAAACACAACTTATCCAATGAAAAACTTTATAGCTGGTGAGACCTTTCGAGAACCATGTTCTTATCTACAGACCACAACAACAACTGAAGGTTAAATTTACATAACAATATTATCTGAACAGAAATAAACAAAAAGGTCAAAAAATTAAAATTAAAAATAATATAAAAATAAAATGGCTAATTATTGTATGTATAAAATTGAGAAATATTAAAAATTCCAAGTTTGTTGTTGACAAGATTTTGTTGATTGTTTTTTAATGTATATTGTTTCAAAAGCGTCCAAATGTTGTGTATTTTGTACTTCTTTAAGAAATTTTATATTTGAAAAACTATGATTTTGTTGAATTGAGTGTTTTACTATGGCTGATTTTTCTGATATTTCATATTAAAAAACTAATATACTTGTATACATTATTTATAACGAATGGTGATTTAAATACTTTGTGTGTTAACTATTAATGGATATGAAGCTAAGAGCAGGTCTTCGTCCAGTTTTGGGTAGAGAGTACAAATGATATCAGAACTTCCTTCAGCCAAGTCCTGCTCAACTTTCTTGATCCCTACCGAACTCCATAAAAAAGTTGTCAATGCTGGATGATGCACCATTTACCGACACCAAGTGTCTGAACATTGTAATCAGTGTTGAGCCACAACACTATATCTTCACATTTTGGAAGAAGTATGTATTGGGACCTCGAAAGCATAACTTATTTTGCAGCTGTGAGTTAGACCGGAACTTTGTTTTCAAAAGCATTTGATGAGTTTTCTGTAAGGGTTTTGTTGTGAACCTTCTGCTTCTGACGCCGATCTAGGGGTTTACAATATTATTTGCCTTTGAAGTAGGCTATCAGTTGGCTTTTAGTTATCGTTTCAAATATCTTGGAGGAAATCGATAGAATTGAAAAGAGCGAAAGGCAACAAAACATTTGTACCAAATGTTATGGAAATTAAACAAAAAATTCGACCTGTATAGTGGTCACAAGGGTCCAAAAAAGCGTCATAAGGGCACTTTCAGTGTTTTACCCTGTTTTAGGAGATTTGCTACAATACATGGTAACGTTTGTTTTACGTCGGCTCTGTCTTTTACACCATTTGGCATTCTCTAGTGAAATGAAATACATAACTAAGCTTAAAAATATCGGGTGTCCAAAAAGTCTTACCAATAGTGTTTAAAGAAAAGAAAATGTTTGCAATGTCCTTTGGCATATGTATTAAAGGTCAAACCACTCCGCTGGAGACCCTCAACAAAATCAGACATTTGGTCCGAAGGGACATGTTAAGATCACTGATATCTAAGGACATAACTTTTAATCAATATAATCTTTGTTATTAACTAATTTAAAGAGAAAACCTTCTTCTAAATGAAACTAGAGTTATCTATTTGAACTATTACGCTTTTTCTTTTAATGATTAAAATGAGTTATGCTTTCAAGCTATTGATCAACCTGAGAGACAAAGTAAATATTTAGAATTCAGCTTTGTCTTTGTAATACCTCTCTTCAGTGTTTGCATAATTGAATCAAACCGGTGGAATCTGTGTCATCTGTTCATCTAGTCACCAAACATCGAGTCTCCACTCAGTACAATATTAAAGATTTAATCTTTATTTTAAAGGGAGGTAATTCTTTGTGTCATATGGCTTGGATAGCATATTTAATCAGAATTTAAAACTCGCTGCAACTACTGTTCAAGGTAATTTATTAGGATGACATTTCCACAACAAAGATGTGTCAGAAACATGACCATATAGTTTCGAAACTGTAAAACAGTTTAAAAATAAAAGGTGCACTGAAACAAGCATTGGAGTACAAGAAGTAAGCACTTGCAGAAGGTTATCAATCAAAAGCTGGTTGGCTAAGACAGCTGTCTGCAGCACAAGCCACAACCAGGGATTGGTTAGTCTGTTTTTATACAGAGACTGCACATTTGTAACAAAATATCTTCTGTAACGTGTGACAATATTATAAATAACCTTACTTTTTTTACGAACACTAGAGTTTTAGATGAAATCCAAATTATGGTTCGTAAAAGTTTGATCTGGTTAAGCATCTAAGCCATACTATCATATAAGTTGTACAAATTGTATCTTCTTCTGTTCAAACTTATTCCCACTCAATTCTAATTTCCCACCAAACCCAATCCCAATCCTGTCAGCTGTAAAACAGAAAAGGAAACCCCCACTCTATCTAAGTCTATAAGATGGCAGCCTTATGAGTGACACCCTATTCCATACTCCTCTTTTATTCTAATATTTATACTATGTATTCTAAATTTTTAATTCCTGTATAAGATCTGTAAAAAGACTTCGTTACGTAGTTACTTGAACTAATTGTAGTTTAGGTACAATGTATGAGAGCTAAATTGTCATAGTCAACAAAGAACCTTTTTTGAAATTAGAGGGAAATATGTAATATTGATAGTAGAGAACACTACTCTGTCCACAATTTTTGCCCTCCAGCCAACCCTTTTCACCGTGACAGGCTACACGTTCGCCTTAAAAATATAGCGAAGTACCAAATCGTAAAAAAATGACCAACACTAGGCCTAAGCATAACAAAACAACACCCTCATAACAACGTGACAAGTGGCCTAGTTAGTGCACACTCATAGTAAAACATTGCGTATTACAGTGTATCCGATGTAAGTTTTACAGAGAGAAAACAATGATAAGGAAGATTCACAACTATAATTATTTGCGCTAATCTTGTCTGGCGGTTTACTTTTCAATTTTGTTCCAGTTAACTATTGTGTTCAGCAAGATATAACAATATTATTTACTAAATTACCTTCTCAAATTGGTGCAAAATTTTTAATTTATTGCCAGTGGATATAAAATTGGAAAATAGCCAAAATTTATCCAAAGCGCGATTAAAGAATTATTTAGTAACTCGTGCATTTAACGATATAGCTGAGTTTCTAAACCAAATAAATCAATCTAATCCAAATTGCAATAATTTTACCTTTTTCCGGGGAGTGAGTGAAGTTCTTCCCGTTGGTTGTTATTTTAAATCAGCGGAATTATAATTTAAAAACTCTTTTTAGCGAACGATTCAAATCTTACCACGGGTTCACCAGTCTAAGAGCAGTAATAATCCTTAAAATAAGAGACAAAATGTACTGGGCGATTCCAAGTAATATGCGTAAGGTTTATGGGGCTCATTTTCGTTTATGGTTAATTAAACTTGTTGGACATGAACGTGTGCCATGTATAAAACATAAAGCTTAGCAAATATTCGCTTTGTTACAGATTAAAACGAAGCTTTTGTTAAAGTGATTAGATAGCAATGTGGCATTTGAAACGGCAACATATGTGCTCATTAAATTATTTGTAATTACCACTACAATGGTTTTAAACAAACCATACAAGGTACTCATTAGAATTTTCAAAAATAAACAAGTTCCTGGTGAAATATATATCTAAATTCACGAGGTACATATTGACTGATACAACATTCAGAGTTAAATTACATAGATTGCTCACACCATGTGTTTAGTATACAGAATGTATAAACAGCATAGGCGGCTTTACACAAGCCGGTGTATTATCTTAGCTACAAGCGCTATGAGGATTAGTTACATATGCAATCTGGTTTATGTAACCATTGCTTAGCCTGATTAATTCATGTGCGGTGCACATTTGGGTAAACCGCTTCGCGATGTAACCACATATCAATATGAAAACCCCCGTATACAAACGTTTTTAATAAGTAGACGGGAGAAATTCCTGTGGTAAAGCTTAACAATCCAATAAACAGTAAACAATAAACAGTAAAGAGTAAACATTAACAATAAAAAAAAGAAGCCTTGACACCAGTTTTTCAATTATTAGTTAGTACTTAGTACTTGCCTGTAGAGTACCATCCATCAGCTGAAACAATTCAGCCAGCCAGTACTCCAGTAGGCCTACAACTTGTGTTGTGACCGGTCGCATCTGTATATAATTTTGTCAATTTTGTGTGTCGTAACTGTTCGTGTAGTGACTGTGATATTTATTTGTTTATTTTAATTTAAACATGACGACCACATAAAGATGGAAACTAAATTATTTATCTAAAATCTTGTCGACTAATATGGTACTACTATACAGTATAGAAGATAAGAAGAAAAGGCAGCAGAAGATGGGTTGTGATTGACCCGAAACCGGTCCTGCCTAACGAAATTTTATATTGACATTTACAGGCAAGTACTAAGTACTAACTAAAAATTGAATAAACTATTAACAGTAAACAGTAAACATAAACAGTAAACATAAACAGTAAACATAAACAGTAAACATAAACAGTAAACATAAACAGTAAACATAAACAGTAAACATAAACAGTAAACATAAACAGTAAACATAAACAGTAAACATAAACAGTAAACAGTAAACAATAAACAATAAACAATAATTTTCAACTTTAAATAAACACAAATTATCCAATGAAAAACTTTATAGCTGGTGAGACCTTTCGAGAACCATGTTCTCATCTACTGACCACAACAACAACTGAAAGTTAAATTTACATAACATTATTATCTGAACAGAAATAAACACATATGTCAGAAATTTAAAATTAAAAATAATATAAAAATAAAATGGCTAATTATTGTATGTATAAAAATTGAGAAATATTAAAAATTCCGAGTTTGTTGTTGACAAGATTTTGTTGATTGTTTTTTAACGTATATTGTTTCAAAAGCGTCCAAATGTTGTGTATTGTGTACTTCTTTAAGTAATTTTATATTTGAAAAACTATGATTTTGTTGAATTGAGTGTTTTACTATGACTGATTTTTCTTCTTGTTTGTATTTGAGATAAGCTTTATGTTCTTCAAAGCGAGTTTTAATTTAATTTTGTCTGTCCGATGTACTTCATTGGGCTGTTGTCACAGGAAATGTCATAAATGCCAGATTTTTCTTCGTTTTCTATTTTAGCCTTAAGGTTTCCGACTAAGTTTTTAAATGTGTGTTAGTTGAAAATGAGGAGTTTATGTTCGCATACTTAGAGAAACTTGTTTTTATATGTTTAGAGTAAGACGAATGGGTAACAGATCTCCATGTTGTGTTTACTTCCTCTTTCTGACTTTTCAAAGTTGTTCTCGAATTTAACTCCAGAACTTTCTTTTTATTTATTAACATTCCATCAATAATTTTCGGATTGTATCCATTAAACTTTGCTATGTCTTTTATTTTGTTAAGTTAAATTGTTGTAATTTTCTGTGGATAAAGGTATTGAGATTAAACGATTAACAAGACTATGACAAGATGCGTGCTTTTGAGCTGGGGGATGGAATGAGTCATTGGGGATTACACGATAATTTTGCGATGGTTTTCTGAAAACTTCAAAATAAAGTTTACTTGTTGAGGAATTTCTAACTAAAGTTAGGTCTAGAAAAGGTAAACGGTTTTGCTATTCTTCTTCATACGTGAATTTTATTGTTGGGTAGTGTGAGTTTAGTGTTACGATGAAATCTTGTAGGTATACATTTTTGTCAAAGATAGAAAATACATCATCGTAACGTATCCAGCACTTCGGAAAATATTGTTGGGTTTCTTTGGCGTGCGTTTTTATTTTATTTTTAATTTTTAATATCTGTCACATGTGTTTATTTCTGTTTACAAATTATTGTTATGTAAATTTAACTATCAGTTGTTGTTGTGGTCTGTAGATGAGAACATGGTTTTTGAAAGGCCTCACCAGCTATAAAGTTTTTTATTGGATAATTTGTGTTTATTTCAAGTTGAAAATTATAAATCCAATAAGGAGTTCTACTATATGCAATAAAAATAAAAAACAAATATAAACAATGAACAATAAACAATAAACAATAAACAATAAACAATGAACAATAAACAATAAACAATAATCAATAATCAATAAAAATAAAAATATAAACAGTAAACAGTCAACAGTAAAAAGTAAACAATAAATAGTAAAAATTAAACAGTAAACAGTGTACAGTATACAGTAAAAAGTAAACATTAAACGGTAAACAGTAAAGGGTAAATGGTAAACGGTAGACGATAAACGATGAACCACAAACGACAAACGGTAAACGGTACATGGTACACGGTACACGGTATACGGTAGACGATAAAACATAAACATTGAGTGTCCAGCTGAGTTAAAGCCTTCCAATTTTATCCATGATCCACAAGGCAACTAACGTGTTCCTTTGATGATACATTCAGCCAGAAAATAACTCCTTTTATAGCGTAGTCGTTGATCTTTGGTTGAAAAGCGGCACGGTGGAATGGCTACTCAAATTCTCTTTATAAGAAGAACTGTATCACCTTGGACCATACATAGTTTGCTAGACTTGTTTAATGTTTATACAAAACCTGTTTTGAGAGAAAAGGGTACTGTATTGGATTACGTACGCCTTGGTTACAGATAACGTATTCTCTGTTCTAGTACTAACGTTTGCAACTGCTAAGTTTATTGGTCTAATGAGACAAATACTGAAATTGACATGTCAATGGTACCTGGTTGCTTTATTACCCTTAAAATTACAAAAAATAAATTACATTTAATTAATACATAATGTAAGTAAGCCTCGGTAAGTTTTAGGATGGGTTAAAGCGAGGCTGAATCCTTTATAACACTTTGCCAAATATGGGTTGGGTTTCTTCTCTTATAGTGATGTAAAAATAAAATATCCTTAAAAAGATTACTAAAAAACTAAATCTAGCTCAATCTAAAGTGAAAACAGGCCAGATACGGGAAATAGAACTGAACCAAAGCTGTAAGTGTCGAAAATGATGGTCTTATAATTAATTACGTGTTGGATAAAACCTGTTCCAAAATCTCACAGGTTGAAAAAATTAACTTTTTTGGGGACTGCATTAATGTTCCGTAAACTCCTTAACTGATAACTTCAGAACCGACTGACTTTTATTTCCACTAAAAAACAACGTATGTAAAGTTTCAAGTGATTCGGTTGAGTATTGCTCAAGTTGTCATTCACATTAAGACACACACACCTAATACACCCACACGAACACACTTCTTTAACCAATATAGCAGGATTCACTCGTTACATTCGCTTGTTCAATTACTCTAACCACTTCCTTGTGCTGGAGCAATACTTCATTACTTCATTTTATCCGCCACAACAAACAGTATCCACAGATGCTTCTATTGACTCGAAAATAAGGGAACTTTTGTTGGTAGTTCCAATTGTTATAGCTGTGTAAAGATATTAGTTTAATCGTAGTTTATTATTATAAAAAGGTATTTGTCAATAATATTAGTTGTTTGAGGATTTATTTATCATAATTAACAACAAAAGCATAAACTTATTATTCACTATCAACAAATGGATAAAAATACATGTTCCGCAGAAGTTGTATGATTTAAATAAAGCTGACAATTAGCTTAGTTACTTTTAGTTGGGTGTAAGTTAACTTTGACTTGTCTCTTAATTTTGTATTTACTGACTAACTGGTCCTGAAGATGAGTGATTAGATAGGTTTGAGTTGGAGATAGACACTCTCTGCTACTGACATCTGTCAGTATTAGCTTACTTTAAAACACCTTCATCGCTCATGTACTTAGTGTCAAGCTCCCTAGAACTCATCAGGTCAATATAATTGTTAGCTAACATTGGACACTTTTACTATCAGGACTGACATTTGCGTTTATCTTCCTTTGATACCTATGTTAAAATTGTATAGGCCCTACATCTTTTTTAACTAAATTTAGTCTGAACCAAAGTCCTAAACTGCATCGTCTAAACCTGTCATAAAATAACGATGAGATTATTATAATATACTGGTATTGTACAATATACGTTATAGATAATTATACTAGTCGTTACTATTTGAAACTTGTTTTTGTACGCTCACAGGTTAGACTCAATTAATCAACGATCAATTAGTCTATGATCCACACCTTCCAATTTATTAGATATACCAATTTTGAAAAACGTGTAAAGTAATCAAAAAGAAGAAAATACAAATCAGCAAAGTAACTATTACACTGAAAGTTTTCTATGAATAGGTCATTTTTAGAGGTTAGTTTGAAATGAGGCTTAATTGAGACTCCAAGGTTATTGGGACGTTTTTCAGACTTTTCGACTCTATAAGATGTAGGCAGTATTTAGGAAAATCAAGTTGGTTTGATTGCCTGTCTCGTTTTACATCACAATAAAGGTGAACTTTCTTTGAGGGTCAAGAAGCCATAATTATTTTCTTATATTAAAGTTGAGCCGATTAAATTGGCGTTGGCCTTAAGCGAGCTGGGTAATCTGTTCATTAGCCTTTGGGATCAAGTTACCAGCTCAGGTTATAAGCCTTTGCAGTCAGTTCGGTTCAATAATACAATACAAACCCAACGCCCGGTCCGCAAAACATCTACGTGGATTTTAAAAGAACCAAACGTTATTAAATTGTATTGAGTTTGTATCAAACGAGAAGAATAACAACTAAATCTAACCACAAAAAAGTTTAAATTTAGGTTAAATAGTATTAACAAGGTCATAATATTCATTCAAAAAGTACGTGATTGGAGATATTTAATAAAATAAGGGTAGTGGTATTCAAGGTTAGAGCACAACCTATGATGTGCTCACCACTGCTTACTGTTGTGCACTAGTAAAGAGTTTACCTTTTATACAACGTGAGCGTTGCTACTTATTATAAGGTAACATATTTCTTATGAGAGACTGAAGACTATCATAAAGACCTTTTTTGCTTCTTCTTTGATGATTAAAAGAGTTACGCTTTCAAGTTATGAATAAATGAGAGAGACAAAGTAAGTATTTAGAATGCAGCTTCGTCTGCGTAATATCTCCCTTCAGTGTTTGCGTAATTAAAACAAGAGTGGAATCTGTGGCATCTGCTTGTTAGGTCCTCAAGCAAATTATAGTAGGCTATATATACTTAGAACAACAATATAACCTTCATCTTTGTTTACAATAACTGTATCGAATTAATATTTTGCGTAGTTTGGTCTTAATTAAGTATTTATTAATCACAAATAGTAATTACCACTTAGTACAAGCTGTATACAACATGTTCCAAAACTAGACGATAATCTTTGAGACATTGATGCTACTTGGGGTTTCCCTCCATTAAATCCTAACAGGTTTCAAAGGAAATTTATTTGATCCCATAAAGTCCCATTAATAGCCAAATTTTAGTAGGTGTAAGGGCTTTATTTTCATGTCAAGACAAAATGTTATCTAATGACCGTGATGGGAACGGAATCGGTTAGGTTATATCGGGTTCAAAACTAAGCCTGACCCTTACCTTTGCTACGTCAGATAACCTTACTTGCTATGCTTGACCCTGTGTTTTAAAACTTGTGTTCAGCGATAAGACTACATTACGACGATTCCTTAAAGCTTCGTATCGATTAGGATAACATTCACGGATTGATAAAAACTCACACGAACTCATTGAAATTGATGGTCTCTATCACGATTACATCTCCTAAACTCAAGGTATGTCAAAACATAACCAGGGTGCTTCAAAAACTGTATCATGAGGCAAAAATTACCAACACATTATTATGTCACTGACAACAGTAGAAGCACACAAAATAAACATTTGCAGAAGGTTATCAATCAAAAGTCTCTTGGCTGAGACAGCTGTCTGCAGCACGAGTCACGTTACAACCAGAGGTAGGTAAGTGGGTTTTTATACAAAGACTGTACATTTGTAACCACATTTATTGTTTACCTTTATAATAAACTCTAGAAATGTTGGAAGAATTCAAAGTATGTTTCATAATAGTTTTAACTATAATATTAATTGAACTGTCAAAGCGCTTTCGTCAGTTAAGGCATCATCAGTTGTTTATTTACAAGCCAGTAATATTTGTGTGAAAAAATAATTAAACATCTAAAGATTACACAATTAAATGTTCAAAATACAGCTGAAAATAACTTACAAAACTCTAAATAGGTACCATAGTAATTATTTTTTGTCGAAAATGTGTCTTAAAGTTTGAATGTTTTTCTTGATTTCAACATCTACTGGTAAAATAGAAATATCGCTTAAATTAATGGAAGGATGTGAAATACAGTCGTCTTTAGAATGGTCATAAGCTTAAAATTTTGCTTTGTTTTACGAAGAAAACAAATTTTGCATTGTTTTACCATTTACTCCATCCGGCCAACTGTTTTACCACATTGGGCCGTATATACGCTTTCAAAAAGTGGCAAGGTACCAGAAAACAAGCTTACCTTCTGAGCTTTTTTAAAATAAGTTATCCCAAAACAACACTTTAGAAACCAAACCTTCTCAGCTTTTTTAAAAATAAGTTATACCAAAACAACACTTTAGAAACAGCCCATAACAAAACGAAACACCCATCACAACTTGACAATGTATTGCAAATCCACATTGAAATGTAGCACATCAAGAAGCCCTATTATTAGTAAACTTTCTAAATTACAGTTTGAATAAGTATAAAGTGTTTAAGTTGTTTCTAATATTGATATTAAGTGCACCTACTACTAGCCTCTACACTATTACAACACTGATAGATAATTAGTGCAGTGTTTGCAACCAAGATCAATCACACAGAGCATTAATCATCTCTGTATCAGCTCAAACACTGATAGCTTTAGTCGTTGCAACGGTGTTTGTGTAATATACATTACAACTGTGTCATTAAATAATACTAAATCATCAAAGGACTTAAAACTGTCAGCAAAGTTCCTAGAGAGACTTTGGGATTGAAGGGATTAAGTTCACGTCAACAGAGTTTGTTCTTTATCAGTTAAAACAAACGTTCAGTTGAGAACGATTAGCACCTTGCTTTGGAATAACGGTATTGTTAAATGTGTTAAGTTTACGAGTAGGAGAACTATTTAACGTATATGCTACAGTTTGAAGGTTTGAAATTTCAAAATTTCGTTTCATCAAGATGTACGACACCTTAGGTTTCACTAAAACTCTGTGTTGCTCCCTGATAGTAAGGAGCTTTCTTTAACAACATAACCTTTGTTATTTACAGATCATAAGGTAACATCTTTCTTATGAGAGACTGAAGACTTTTATAACGACTTTTATTTTATTCCTGCTTTGGTGATTCTAGTTATGAATAAAATACCAAACTATTATTATACCAAACTATATTATGTACACCAAGTGCAGTACACACAGAGCAGGTGGTGTTGCATTATATGTGTCGAATAGGATAATAAGCAGAGAAATAAATATTGAGGTTAATATTTCATCAGTTGATTTGATTCACGTAGAAATAGTTTTAAGTCAATTAGTAGTATTTAGTGTTGTTGGTTTATATAGGTTACAATGTTTCATTGAAGATATTTTTATAAACGAACTAGATAATATTTTGCCAAGTTTAAAAAATAAAAACCTAATAATTGCTGGTGACGTAAATTTAAACTTGCTAAAGCCTAATAGGAAAACAGAAAGTTACATGATCAAAATGGCAAGTTATGGTCTAGAGTCAAAAATAAACGAACCTACAAGAGCTGTGAATGATTCTAATACATTGATAGATCATATATTTTTGCGTCATGGGTTGGGTATAGATTCTGACATGGACGCCTGGGTGGTGGACACAGACGTGACCGACCACCGGGCAACAGTCCTGTGTGTCAAATGTCAGCGCAGCCCAGGTAGCACAGGGCGTGTCTTTCAACTTAACAGAATCAATTTTAATAATCTAAACAACATACTTTCAAAAACTACTTGGAACGAAATATTTACAACACAGTCAGTAAACGAGGCTTTTGAAAACTTTGTTACGGTACTAGATTCAAGTATCGGTAAAGCACAGCGTTTAAAACCCACCAGAGAGAAAAAGTTCAAAAAACCTTGGATGACAGATTCTTTAGTTAGCATGGTCATAAGAAAAATGCAATGTACAGAGCTTCAAGGAAAAATCCAAACAATGAAATATTGAAAATAGAATATATTAGATTTAAAAACACGCTTGTAAATAGAATAAGACTATCAAAGAATGATTATTTTAGGAAGTTAATAATAGACAACAAAAATAATCCAAGAGGTCAGTGGCAAGTTATAAACGAAATTATCGGCCGTAACAGAAATAGCAAACCAAACGTTATCTTAAAAGATAATGCAGGTATAATTGTACAAGACAAAAATAGTGTAGCTAATATGTTTACTGATTTCTTTTGTACGATAGCGGATAATTTAAGAAAAGATATATCAACAAATAGAGATGCACTGCTGACCCAGAACATTCCAGATAATTTTAATCAAGAGACAATTAGAGATTCTTTGTTTTTTTACCCAACAGACAAAGCTGAAATTAGAAACATCATAAATTCTCTCAAGCCTAGAAAAGCATCAGGATTCGATAATATCACACCAGTTTTGATAAAGAATATTTGTGAAAGTATTTTGGAAGTGTTGACCGAACTAATCAATCTTAGTTTATTAGAAGGCGAATTTCCTCAGATACTCAAACAAGCAATAGTAATACCCTTGTACAAAAAATCGGATAAGTTTAGCCCCAGTAATTATCGGCCAATCGCTTTGTTATCAATTTTTCAAAATAGTCGAGAAAGTAGTAAAAAGCCGTATGTTTCTTGAACAAAATTATTTTTTTTAGTGAAAATCAATTTGGGTTTCGTTGTGGAAAAAATACAAACGATGCCTTGTTGTGTTTTATGACTCAGGTATTTGATGGTGTAAATGACGGGAAGTGTTGTGCAGGTTTATTTGTAGACGTAATGAAAGCGTTTGACACTGTTGACCACACAATACTTCTTGAGAGACTGTACAGTGCTGGGGTCAGGGGAATTCCACAAAAATGGTTTTCATCCTACCTCGTGGCCAGAACGCAACAAACTAAAGTGGGAGAGGTGTTGAGCGACCGGAAATGCCTGAGTCATGGAATACCTCAGGGATCTGTACTTTCGGGACCACTTTTTCTTATTTATGTAAATAGCTTGTGTAACGGTGATTTTAAAGGGAAGTTTGTATCATTCGCAAACGACACAGCGTTGTTCTATAAAGCAGATTCGGTTTCAGAATTGAGAGAAAATTCAACACGACATAGATGCATTAAAAATATGGTTCACTCAACACTTTATGGTCATGAGCCCAAGAACAAAATTTGTTATTTTCAGTCCCAGGAAAACACTTTATTTCGCTTCTCCATTAATATACCACAACATTCTATGTCAAAAATAAACTGTTCCTGTCCTTTAATCGAACAAGTAAACGACATTAAATACCTTGGTCTATATTTAGATTCTTGTTTATCTTGGAAAGTGCATATTAACTACTTAAGAGACAAACTAGTACTATGTAAGGTTATTTTATGTAATGAAGACTGTATGTTATTCTGAGTTGTTGAAGACAATATATTTTGCCTTAATTAGTTCTAAGCTTGAATATGGACTTTGTGTGTGGGGAGGAACATACTTAACTTCATTAAAACCCTTGATTATTTTGCAGAAGTGCTTTATTAGAATAATTTTAAATAGACATAGGTTAACATACAGACTAGCTTTTCAAAATCACTAATATTTTACCATTAAGAAGTTTATAAATATTATTTAAAAAGTGTTAAGAGATTTTTATTTTAGAAGTGGAAACAATAACAAAGTTGAAACGTGCAAAAGACAAACCCGTAGAGCCTTGGATGTCGATGTACCGAAACCTAATTTGACACAATACAAAAAATACTATACTTATCTAGTCCCAAAATTCTTCAACAGCTTGACGGATACAATTAAACAAACAAACAATAGAAATAATTTCGAAAAGGCGATCAAAATTTTATTTTAAATCACAACAACATAGAAATTTTGTTTTCATCAATAGAGTAAAGACAACAAAACAAAAGATACAAAAGCCAATTAACAACACAAAGCAAAAGTCGCAAATCAGTAGTAGATTTTAAGTTATTTCAGTTTGAATAAAATTAACTAGGCCAGCCACGCAGCCAACAAACCCGCAACAACAAAAAAGTGCAAGTCCCAAACAGGTAGAATTACCTCGGGATAATTTTGTTATTGTTTCCTAATTAATTTAGTCAATTTTGTTACAGTAATATTAGAAAATAGTTAAGTTACGTTGTAAATTTTGTGAAATTTTTGAGTACATATATGTTTTACAAATGTATTATATACTGTATTGTTGTATTGGGAAGAAAGAAACAATAATTTCATTCATTCATTCATTCAAAGAGACACAAAGTGAGTATTTAGAATTCAGCTTTGTCTACGTAATACCTCCCTTAACTGTTTGCATAACTAAATCAAGAATGGAATCTGTGTCATCCGTCTATTTATTCACCTAGAAGCTAGTCTATACTTAGCACAAAATCAGAACCTTTTGAGCTATACGTATTTAGAGTAAAGTGTATATACAAAGAAGGTCATGTTTTGTGTCATATGGCCTGGATAGCATATTTTATCGGAATTTAAAACTCACTTCAATTTATGTTTAAGACTTTTTATTACAACGACATTTCCTAACTCAAGGTATGCCAGAAATACGCCCATAAATATTAATTGTATTATGTGATTACAAACAAAAGGTGCACCGAAATAAGCATGTCTCTGACATCGTTAGAAGCAGAGACAAAATAAGCACTTGCAGAAGGTTATCAATGAAAAGCTGCTTGTTTTAAACAGCTGTCTGCGGCACGAGTCACGTTACAATCACAAATAGGGTAGTTGGTTTTTATACAGAGAATGCTCATTTGTAACCAAAGTCTTGTATAACGTGTGGCAATTTCATTTGAATTTTTTAATTAGCCCCAAAGGTTTAGGTACAATCGAGATTATGTTTCAAATAGTTTTAACTATAATATAAAATTTATTTGGAGTTATTTAAACTACCTGCAGTTTAAGTTAACTGCATGTAAACTAACTATTAATAATGAAAATTATTAATAGAGGAAGACGGGTTATATTAGTACTAGTAGAGAGCACTATCCTATCCGCAATTTCTGCCGTCCGGCCAAACTTTCGTCGTCCACCACATTAGGTTGGATATGCGAGTGTCTACTTTTAAAACATAGCGTGGCTTTTATCCCAAAATATCACTATGCAAAACAAAACACACACAAAACAAAACAAAATATAACAACACGACAAATGGCCTAGGTAATGCACATTGCAAGGGAAACATTGCACTTCATGGTACCCAATAGTCGGCTTAACAAAGAATAAAACAATGATAAGAAAGATTAACAGCCATTATTTGTGTTTATCTTGGCTGGTGGTTTACTTTTCAATTGTTCCCTTGGTAACCATTGTTCTTCTGAAAACTCTCTTTAACTAGGAAAATATTTGTTATCATGAAATGCACTGCTGGCAATATCTCATCTCGTCTCTGCTTGCGACGTTTTTATGAAGTCTTGCACATAATTTAAACTTGACTATATCTAGCAATATCTTTGTAGAGTAATTAGAAGAAAATATTTGCGTAGTGATTTCACCTCGTTTAGTGATTTAATGTTGTTTTCAGGTTATCTTTACATAAGTTGAAACACAATGTATATAAATTGCTACTAAAAGTACTGATCCAAAACTTAATGTGGGCAGAGTATACGTATGTCTCTTGAGTTCCTTGATCAATTATTCATAAGAGATTGCTGTATTACTAAACCAAAGCGTGTATTTGACTCAGTAGTTATCCTTGTTACGTCTCAACTAAGAATAAATCTGATAGGTTCATGTTTACATGTATTTACCCAATGTATATTGATAGACCTTACGTGACATTTCTGTGGAATACAAGTGTAATAGTAAGTCGATCCTTACCTAGGGTTACATCACTTGCAGATGGTAGAAGCAAGTAACTGCAAGTGAGGGGTTGACTTGACACCTCAAATTAGCTGTCACTTACATTCACCTTGAGGTAAGTGAGGCAGCTTTCAACTCTAAACCAGAGAAGGTGAGATACATATATCAGAGTTGCCTTTCTTGGTTTACTAGCTCTATTGCTTTTAATTCGTAATCCTGTTTTAAATCGTTACTGATCAAAATTCATTAAAGCCCTCAAGTCCAGTTTAAATTCATGCACGCCTTACTTTCTCTACGGTGAAAGAATTCGTACACATACATTTGTGATAACTCTTAACATTGTGAAATTAGTAACACATTAAACACATCTATAAAAATAGAACAAGAAAATGAAAGCTAACATAGTAGCAAATCTTTTTTGTATAGCAACGTTTTATAGCTTTGGGAGAGGAAAGGGTCCGGGAGAAAAGTAGATAAAAATGAATACCAACAAAAATAAACAATATTTAAAGATAATATTAAAAGCCCACCCGGTGTAAATCCTTCTATATACTATGTTTCTTCAATACAAAATACTATAAAACATTCAATTATTGAAAACCTAAGCTGAAAAGTGTTCTTATGGCTAGAGAATATTGTTATAACGAAAATGTGCTATTATATACCTTTTTATATGCATGTTATATCTGTTGTACGTTTATTTACAATCATACTATTGTGAGGTAGATATGGTATGTATCCTATTGTGTATTCAAGTGGGTTCAGTTCCTTGTTTGTTTATTTGGGTTTGAAATACAGAGACTGCAAACATAAACCCTTTGTAGTTAACTAAACACGATGTCAAAACCTCCAGTTTACTTTTAGACTTGAAAATCCTTTGTACAAAGGAGGTTTGCACAATTGTCCTAATGCACATTATAAAACCAAAGTTAAATAGCCATGAAGTTTAAAAGTTATTTCTTACTTAAAAACTGAGCGCAATGAATTATTAGCTTCAGTACAATTACAACACTGATGGATAATTAGTGCAATATTTGCAACCAAGATCAATCACACAGAGCATTAATCATCTCTGTATCAGCTCAAACACTGATAGCATCAGTTATTGCTACCGTGTTTGTGTAATATATATTGTAAATGTGTCATTGAAATGACAGTTCACTATGTGCATGTGACATTTTTCTGTAACATTTTCTAAGAGTAAAATAAGAGCCCTTTATGAAAACCCCGCTTCGTGGCTTTTCAAAGAACCAGCCAGTATG
Organism: Matsumurasca onukii; assembly: GCA_018831715.1. NCBI lineage: Eukaryota > Metazoa > Arthropoda > Insecta > Hemiptera > Cicadellidae > Matsumurasca > Matsumurasca onukii. Next base: position 74,318,745 of record CM032058.1, on the reverse strand, counting down.
AAAATATATTGGGTTTGGTTAGAGCTAGAAAAATAAAATTCCACAATTATAACATCAAATCATTGATACTGATTAGGCGTTATTTTTCACACCAACACCTACTCTATTCAAGACCCTCTTCAACATTAAGATTTACTAACCTGAAGGTACCTGAAGGTATTTAAGGTTTGTCTAGAACTCTCTTTATTGTGCTCCCTGATAGTTAAAAGCACACCTTTCAAACAATGTACATGGTCAGGTAAAAGTGTGGAAACGCCTTTATAACTTTTAAACCAGCTTTATCAGCGCAACCGAACTCAATACATTTTATTAGAGGAACCAAAAGTACCTTTTAATGCATACTGACATTTTAGCCCAGTTTTCAAAATGGGGGATTGGGGGGTAGCCCCATAATTTTCATAGGGACGTCCCATCGCGTGACACCTGATTTTGAAGGTCTTAGAAAATGCTGACGAATTTTGTAAACTAAAAGTCTCCATCTTAACCCAGAAAGAAATGGCATCGTTTTTAAGTTACACATATTTGTGTTATGCGGAAGTGTGAAAACACCTTTATAACTTTTTAACCAGTTTTTCCAGCGTAACCGAACTCGGTACATTTGATTAGAGACACCAAAACTACCTTTTAATGCTTACTGACAAACCATTGTCCCAGTTGCCCCAGTTTTCAAAATGGTGGATTTGGGGTAGGGGGTATACCCAAAACCTCCATTTTGAAAACTGGGGCAAAGTGTCAGTAAGCATTAAAATATACTTTTGGTTCCTCTAATAAAATGTACCGAGTTCAGTTGCGCTGGAAAATTTGGTTAAAAAGTTATAAAGGCGTTTCCACACTTTTGCCTGACCCTGTATAACTTTTGTTATCAACTTATTAAAAGCGCAAACCATTTCTTAAACAAACCTTCCATAGAACTATAGTGCTTGTTTTCCGACAATCAAAGTTGTGCTTACAAACTAGGAATTAATCTGAGAGACAAAGTAAATATTTAGAATACTGCTTTGTCTACGTATTACCTCTCTTCAGTGTTTGCATTGTTAAATGAAACCGATGGAATCTGGGTCATCCGTTTATTTAGTCGCCAAACAGCTGATAGTTTCCATTTAGCACAATAGTATAACCTGTGATCTCCATTTAGAGTAAACGGAAAGGAAAATAATTATGCTTAGAGTTCTATGGCCTAGACTCTATTTTTATTCGGATTTTAATCGGTCTGTTATATCTGTATTCGGATTTAGAACTGAATAATTTGACGTATTTAAACACAATGGGAAAATGAATTTTGATGATCCATGACGGATTAGTAACGCACGCGAATAATTCTGGAGCTCATTATTCCGGTGGCGAGGTTTCAATGTCTGCAGCCACCACCAATAATTTGTTAAGTAGCTATTCGGTGACGCTAGGTAAAGGTCGGTGTTGAGTTGTATAGAGGACTTAGTAGTCCTAACCTTGTTAAACAAGCAAAACTTTACCATTTTATACCTGTTTAAATTACTTTTCTCAAACTCAGAAGCATAACCATGATGATTCAACACTGTATTATTTCTTTACAAAAAAGCACCCAAACAAACTGTCTTTGGCACAGAATAAATACTTGCAGAAGGTTATCAATCAAAAGCTGCTGGCTTCAGACAGCTGTCTGCAGCATGAGTCACGTAACAACCAGAGGTTGCTTAGTTTGTTTCCATACAGAGACTACACGTGTGTAACCAAATGTCTTGTTTAACCTGTGACAATTTCATTAATAACCTTACCTTACTTTGTTTTAATAAACCCAGACTTGTGAATGAAATTCAAATGCTATTACTAGTATTTTCATAATGGTTTACACTATTACACAAATTGAAGTACACTGCGTGTAAACCAATTTATTGCTGTAAACAAAAAAACGTATACAAAATAAAGGGAGGATAAAGAGTTGTTGTAGTAGAGAATTCCTTTCCACCACTATTAGGCCGGATGAGAGTTCACTTTCACCGAAGCAAGGTTTTCTACCAAAGTATACAAAAATAATCTTTGAGCTTTTCAAAATAAAATGTATCTTAAACAACAGTAGAAAAAACACACACAACTACGTGACAAATGGCCTGAGTATTGCACATTCAATGTGAAACATTGCACATCATGGTATACCCAGTGGTTGGTTTAACACAGAGAAAACAATGATAAGAAAGATTAACAGCATGGAATGTTGTGCTTATCTTGGTTAGTGGTTTACTTTTCAATTGTTCCCTTGCTAACCATTGTTCTTCTGAAGACATCCTTTAACCAAGGAAATCTTTGGTATCTTGCAATGTACTCCTGAATCCATCTCAGGACCAGCTGCAACTTGAATGTTGAAAATACGTGAAAACTTTACTTGTAGTAAAACTAGATTAGAGTTAAGCCCTGCATTTTTTTCGGTATGTAGAACTCTTATTAAACATGGAGGCTGACAAATAGTGATACAGATTTTGTAACACAATGTATATACACTTCAAAACTCTGAAATTTATTTCCAAGACCTGTCTGTACAAAAACTAACTTCTAATTTTAACTATAAAGTATTAAATCTATTTCTAGCGTTAATATTGAGCTTAATTATTATTGGCCTCTATACTGTAACAACACTGATGGATAGCTAATGCTGTGCAACCAAGATCAATCAAACGGAACGTTAATTATCTCAGTATTACAAGTAGTTTAAACACTGATAGCATCAGTTATTGCACGAGAGTTTTATTATAAACGTGTCATTGGAATACACGATTTGGTTGGTTAGTGGTAGACAGACAATCCACCACGTAAACCACACTCTCCCTGTATCCTTCCTTGGTTAGGATTGAAAGCTCAGAAATAATAACAATCGGTTAAATGTTTAATTCGGTACCAAAACTGTTTCCGAAATCATATATTTGTCAACAAAATGTAATGTTAGAGAAAGTGTAACACTGAGGAAGGGAAAGTAATTAAGTCAAAGATAGTACTAAACAAAGCCGAAAAAACAACCAGTCTTTGCTGAGTCTATTGGACTGCCTGTTTGAAACACTTATCACTATTTGAGATGCCGACCACTCTCATGAGGGTATTTTAAGGCAAATATGTGGTGAAGGATGAGTGTGATGAGTGGTAGTAATGAGCTATGAGGTGTAGTTTTGTTACAAACCAAGACCGACTCTTCCTTAGAATGGGTCATTAATTAATAGCCCAATGACCAATGGAAATACAAGGACCAACGGCTTAACGTGACTTCCTAACCACGCAGGTGATGGTCTGATATGTCTAAACGATGGTGGGAGTTGATGCTGGTATCATCAGATGATCACTGAGACTATCTGAGCCGCTTTAGACCAATATCATCCTCAAAACCTGACCTCCATGAAGCTGGATTACAGGACCACGCCACGAGTCCCAGACGATAAGAGTTCTATAAGAGAAGCAATATTATACCCAGACAAAGACATAAATTGGACGATGATTTGTCTTGGTTTAGCTCCAAGTTCGAGTGCTGAACAAATAATGGCCTGGATCTGCCCAACCCCGTCTTGTTTACAGTATCAAACGATTATATCTTGAATAGCTGGATCTTATTAGATGATTTAGTAGTGCAAAAACACCAAGCTGCCTAATAATTAAATTGTTTTATTCCTGAGGCCTTTTACATGCAATTGTGATCAGAAACATTTAGCAACTGAAGGGAACCATTTCGCTTTACACTTCAAACAATTAAAATTAATTAAGTCAACACCAATGAATCACTTAGCATCCTTGAAGATAGTTTATTCAAAAAGCAGTCAAATGAATTTTGCTAATGAAATTGATATTAACAAAGTAAATTTTTATTTGTGTTATAACTTTATTTTCTTGCAATGTTATGAGTTAAAGAGTTTCCCTTTTGATAAGGCTATGTCTATCCAAACGGTTTCTGATGGTCAAATTCAAACTTACTTCATGGTCCTTTTGTAGGTCATTTTTCAAAGACAACTATTTAATAACAACCTTTGTTAAGAACTTTCTACTACTACTATTATTCGTACTGATTGGAACAGAAATCAAAGAATCGTACAATGTTGTATTATAATGAGTATGCCTTTGCCCTACTAAACTAAGTAGAAAACTAACTGAACTCACTGTATGGCCTAAACTATAATTATATTTATAGTACGCGGAATGTTTTTATTTTTATATTTATACACTTTGATAAGTTTATACAAACATAAGACCACAAAGCAACGTTCTAAAAATTTGGCATTAAACAATTAAAATGAAAACTTCTTATAAAAATGTCCACTCACCCTGTGTTGACACATTTATGCGAGTTAAGATGTATTTAACGTACCTGCATGATCTTTAGGAAAAATAAATAAAATTATTAAAACCCAAAACATATTAAAATTATATTGGACCCTGGCAAAGAGACTACTTTGACTATAAGTTTGACTTGGTTTATCTCCAAGTTCGAGTGCTGAGCAAATAATGGCCAGAATCCAACCAAAACTTGTCTTACTCACAGTTTCAAACTGTTTAAACTAATAAGGATTTTATCTAATTAAGTTTAGAAATCTCACAAAACAAGCAGCATTGTAGTTTTTAAGACTCTCAGTGGCCTCTTAAAGTTAATATACTATATTATATTAACTACTATACACTATATTACGCAATGTACAATTTACAATCGATAATTTGGCTTCACTCTAAAATCACTGAGTTCATATACTGTTACATCATATACTACAGTACGTTTTACAAGATACCAAGCTTAGATGCTGAATATTGAGAAAATTTCAATGGGGTTTACTTGAAATAAACAATAATTTTTGCAAATCATGTCATAAATTGATTATGATAACTAACCTTCTAGACAAATTCTAAGCATAGTGTATTACGCAAATTAGTACTATATACACTCTGTACTGGTACTAGTGAAGAGTTAGTTTCGTAGCTACATCTAAGTAGGGTATTGCTTCCCCTAAGTCAATATATGTACATACAAGAGACGACAATGCACTATCAATAAGATTGACTATAGATTCATATTGTTGTACTGGTTAGATACAGCAAAGAAAAAAAATGAATTGGCTTACACGAATTCTAGGAAGCTTTATAGCTCTGATGCTCTATTCCTCCGCAGTGGAGGCTGCATCAGATGTCAATGAAAGAGACGCGGCGGCGGGTTTGGGAATCAGTACGCATGACATTTACGAGTATAGCACTTGAAGCACACACACCAAGTTTGTTCTCTCACCAATAAAAAAATTAGTTTTTAGAAGTTGATACAGCAGAGTTGTCGGTGTCTCAAATCAAAGTGTCACAGTAATTTGCCTTGGGATGTTGGCCACTTTCGTGATTGACCACTTGCGATGTATTACAGCCAACACTGGTCATAAAGTCTAATAACATAGCGATACAATTTAAATTTTATTTATACATAAATAATGAACATTTCATTAATGTTGAGGTGGCTTTAATGTATGGTTCTCCTTTTTTTACTGTTTTTGAAGATTAAGAAACATGGTAGTAATACTTGGTACGTTAAATATATACAAGGTGAACCAGGAGGTCAATGGAGAACGTGATTTCTCCTGAGGTTCCAATCGACTTGAAATCACGACCTTAATCGTCTTTACTAGGGGAATTATTACCCTTGATATACTAACCTAGTTCGGCCCAGCTTGGGTCGTATAAATTGCTCTTAATCTAAGGTAATCTTGTATCTGTAGACAATTCATTTGAGATAATTTTCAATACCTACATTCTTAAAATATCCAAGGTAGAAAATAAGTTTTATATCAAACTGTTTCAAATAAATAAACAATTGTACAAGAAAATGTCTTTTGCAAAATTTTGTATACATTCCTTATTTTTTCGAACCTTGTATAACGGATAAAATTTACCTTTGAAAAGCAAATATCATAGAAAATGTTTAATGATTCTTAAACCTAAACGTAAAATGGGAACCAAAGAGAAACCAAATCATAGACCTCACACAAGTCAAACCAAAGTTAAGCGAACTTAGACAATTAAGAGTCGATTCAGTTCTGTAATTGAATTCGAATGGCGCTCCCGAATAGATTTCCAATTTCACGTTGTGGGTTGTTTTCATAGGTTCTTTTCTGCATGCTATCGGCAATAAAAAACGGTTTCCTCGCATTACTTGTTTAAAGCTCAGAAAACAGAATAACTAGATCAAATAAGCCGAAGCAAAAAATAAAGTATAACTAACTATTATTTGCATGAAACCAATTACGCAGGTTAAGTTTATGAGGCTGTTTACCGAAGGAAAAGGCTGAATCACTGTGGAAGTTTTGCCTTTTGGTATAATAAAGCTGTAAACAAGAAGACATTCATACTGCAGCAGGCGGGGTCAGTTCTACTTGAAGCGAGGGACTTATGGTACAGTAAAGGTTGATGACTGCGTGGCTAGCTTTCCAAAACTGTTCCTATACGTGGTGTTTTAAATGTAGATCTTTCCTTTATAAACTTCGTTATGGGAGGGAGGGCTATGGCTTAGGAAGGCTCTAGTGTACTGACAAAATTACCTAAACTGTATTACATAGTCATAAACAGCGTGTTTCGATCAGAGTTGTTTTGATTAAAATAGTATGTTTCTGTAAACAATTAAAACTTCAACCGATATATTCTCTAAAAGTAGTTAGCCTGGACTCCTGTCAAGTACTCCAACCCCTTGTACTAAGGAACATATAAGTTATATCTCAATAAGGCTCAGCTCTGCTAATGACGGGCTTGGTTGTGTGTGTTCTACTAATAAGGACTGTGCTGTACCGTGTACCAGGGATCCAGGGGACGGGAAGGGGTTATGATTGTTCCTAGGGGGTGGCTAATGAGCTGGCCCAGGGGTTCTCTTGATCAGGGTATATCGCTCTTACAACATCTCGTTCTTCACTACATGGACTATGAAACCTCAGTACTACGAAATTAGTATTATTTAAACATAGTTAAAAAGGTACCATATTAAAAAACTGAGATTAATCATACTTTAAGACATGTATTTGTATACCGTAGATCTAGGAGATTAACTAATACATAGGTCAATTTAAATATAAGTATATTACGATGGGTTACTTTTAAGGGTTATATCTTCTTCAAATCTTCAACATTTAAAAAATCTATTCACATAGACTAAAAGCTGCAAGGTTAACAGGATAACAATAAAGAAGTACTAAAAATGTAAAAGCTCGGGCTTTTTAACGATAAATTCGAAAAGTACAAAAAAGAAATTGAATTATTTTACTCGTTATTTTACAAAAACGGAAAATCAACCGAGGTAGCAAAAAGTTGGTGAAAAGGTTCATATTATGTAAATGCTCATTGAACTAAACTGAACAAACAAAGCAAGTTTATCATAGTTTGAGTGCGAAAAACATAGGCGTATCTCTTAAAATACTTATCAGAAATGTACTAGTCATATCAACGAACATTCTAGTTATAGTGACTGTTTCTAATATTAGAAAGACAAAATTATTTTATGATTGCTAACATAGCCATAACTTCAGAGCAAGGATCGTTTAAATATATAAAACCTTAAGTACAATAAAATTGATTAAAGAAATTAAAACCAGTGACTCAAAAATTAATGTACTGTTTGTTTTACCAAATACTCCTCAAAAGTTGTGCAGTGTGCTCCTTAGAAAACAAGTTTGACAATAGGATGAATGGGGGTGAAACGGTTCTGTTTTGAACTCGTAAAATCAAAGAGCGGATTCTGTTGTATCAATTGTGTGTCGAACTTTACAAGGCTCTTGTTTACGCAGCGAAATGCCTGAAACAAGGCCGAAAAACAAGTATTAAGCAAATATTTTGATTAAATTATCAAAATCAGCCTCACGCACGAATACTCATTCGCTTCGTTCATGGCGAGTTCATAAGACAAAGGCCAACAATCGTTTAAGTGCACATAGACCTATCAAGTCAGAAATAAAATTATAAACTCCAACGTAATAATTTAAAGCTCCACGTACGGTTTTGATGAATTAGAAGCGTTTCTAACTTTCTCCTCCTCAAGCGGTTTTAAATTCGTTTAATAAAGTTGACACTTTCCACAATGGTCTGCGGTTTTCATTGTCAGTTTAAGCTCTTTAATTCCCGCTTTGAGTTTAACTTACTTTTTATCAAACAAACTGCGTATCAGTTTTGCCTTCTGCCAGAGACAAATTATTCTTGCTAAGTACAATAACTGGTTTTCATCACATATATCCAATGCTGGAAGTTATAGTTTTGTCTTATTTAACTTCTAATGCGGAAAATGTTCAATTAATATTTAAAGATTTTATTGATTTCAAATAACTTAGCAAGCTTCCCAAATGTCATATCTCTAAACTTTGAGAAAATATTTGCCTATTGAATTGCTTTTGGTAACTTTCCAAGTTTTAACGGAACGCAAATACGATTTTGGACCCAAGCCAGCACTTTATCCTTGAAGATGAAATACAGTTCAAAATATACAAAGAAGTAATTTCTATATGCCTAAACCATTGATCAGCTGTAAGACAGAAAGCCCGTCAATTTGTCTGTACATTTTCATTTATTTGCAGTTCATATTTTGTTCAAAAGCTCAGGTATTAAACGTTGTATGCGTACATTATCTTAAAATTAATAAAGCCCTAAAGTTCAATTGGATATTTGACAAACATTTTACTAGTGAAAACCCGCTCTCAAAAATGGTATTTTCTGTATAAAGTTTAACCCCTTAAAGGAAATTTACTACGATTCACGGTAGGGCTTGTTGCTACGCGTCGGATTGTTTGGAATTTTGCAAAATATAATCTAGGTAAAACACAATGAGATGGTAACTATTGGGTGCGTTTAATCATACAATTTTCTAAAATGAATAGACACAAATAAAAGTAGCACTTTCATAGATTGGTACCTATAATTTGGTACCAATACATATAGTTATCTGTTACAGAACCGCAGAAAAATGTATTTCCTTCTCTAGTGACGATTTATGAACATTTACTAGACATAAGTCTTTATAAACTGTCAACAACGTTTTGAAAAGCCTGGCCGATACACAGCTAAGCGCTTAAGTGCCGCTGGCATGAGTGAATCGAATTTCCTTTGCAATTTGTTACTCTAATTCAAAGAATATTATTCAATAATATAATTCAAAGAATTTCAAGAGATATTTACAAAAAGAACGTTTCTACTAAATTTCATGCAAATCTGACAAACCATACGTTCTGTAGAGAGTGCACACATTTAAACATAATTATGCATGTAACGTTTTGAAATAATTCTCAAAACGTGTTCTGGGGGTCAGGATCGGTGCTCATTTTATGGTCCCAGGGCTGAATTTTACTATTGTGACAGCATAAATATCTCATTTTTCCAAAGGAATTCGATAAAAATTATTCTTGAACAAATTATTGCAGGTTCATTCAAGTTTCAATCATGGGAAACTACGTACGCCTTCAATACTTGACCTAGGCCGGTACGCTTACTTACATGTGAAAATATCACCAACAAATAAAACAAGGCAGAACAAAATCTTACCTATTTTAGTCCCAAGATAACAATCCCTCAGGTTATCATTACGTTGTCTTAAAATCGATGTCAAATATCTGGATCATGAAGGTAAAAATACAAACTTTTCTGGGTTCTTAACTATTGTTTTGAGACATTTGTATACCAAAATAAAACTAAACAAATGGAACTAATCCAGTACACCCTTATTTTATTGCTATCTTCAAACAATGATAATATTTGAAACAAATATTTGCAGTGCGCATTTAGGTAAATCCTATTTAACAACGGGAAAGTAATAACTTTAAGTTTCTGACGATTTCATACATAAACATGTAAAATTCGTTTTATAAACTTATCCTACGATAAAAGAAATATGTTTTGGCTATTACTGAAATATGGCAAAATTTCAAAGTGAAGTGTATCAAATAAGATCAAAACTAAAGTGCTAAAGCCAAAGACTAAAGAGCTTATGTTATAAAAAAATCCCTATTAGACCATTTTATAAATGAAAGAAGCTGAAAGTAAATAATCAGCGGTTTTGTTCGTTGTGTTTCTTTATCCAGGGATAATGAGAAAACCGAGGAAGTTTAAAAGTTAATTGGAAGAACTTACATTTTACTTTCTGTCTTACCTTGTAATTTTCCTAGAAGGCTATTATTTTCCCTAATTAAACTTCATAGTGTCCATCTTCATCTGGCTTAACTCTTAACTAACTTTAATTGACCTTACTAATTGAATTGTCATTCTAAGGCTAGCTTGTTTTAGTTTGAGTAAAACTAGAGGCATGACATAGAATACAAAATGATTACTTTACCAAAAGTTGCGAGTATTTTAAATTGAGTTAAATGTAGATTTTAATATTATTTCACTAAAGTCACCATAAACCTAAGGCCAATCATTGCAGTGATAAAAGTTTAGATACAGTTATTATTTAAAAATAAGGTGCATTACTTTTTTCTAGTAAAAATAAATACATTAATACAAACAAAATAATAATGAAATGTACATAAATAGTAATGAAAAAATATTGTGGTAAAATTAAAAATAAGATAATTGGGATGCTGCCGGAAGCCCACTACACTTTCTCCGGACTTAAACCTTCTTCTGGTTCCTTGAACCGCACATACTGGCTGTTCTATCCATCCCGATTAAAACTCTTGCTCTCGTCAGGAATTTTATTTTGCTATAACTCATGGATACCTTCTCTGCAAGCCTCTCGGTAAGTGTGTTGAAGAAGCTATTTATTTGCGGCCCAAAGAATCCATCAATGGGAATTACTAAGGCTGTAAACGAGGCATGCCGTTGACCACAAGGATTCTTTTTTCCTCTTCAGCTGAGGCCAGAACGGACATTACAAGTCGGGAGGTGTAGGAGGGAGCATCAGTTTCTAAGACACGAATGTGAAACAATGCCTCCCAAATCACCCCACAGACATGGTTCTTCTCCACTAATAATAGGTTCCTTCACAACTTTACCCAAATTTCAACAAACAAATAAGGTTAGGAGCAAACCCCGCACTGAAATTCATACTATCGGCTCATCTTTCTTTTTCAAAACTTAATTTCCGATAAAGCAGTATGGTAAGACATAAAGCAGTATGGTATGAATAGGCGTAGACAAAGGAAAATTGGTAATTACGAATCGTACACTTAAATGTGTTGTATCTTGTGATAGCAACAAAATCAATAAGGAATTCAATTGTTTACTTTTGGTATGAAGAAAATTATGTAATTTGAACCTTATGTTTAACCTTTAAATAGACATATAATCACACTCTCAAATATTGACATTTTCAAGTCGAAATTGTAGTGTTAACTCAGTGATCAATGTTTTATTTTGTACTTCATAATAACCAGCAAAAACTGTGTTTTATCATAGACAGTCGACATTAAAACAACATGTATGGACGAATTCATAAAACAATATTTTAAACTGCACTGGTGTCGTTTTTGGTTGTTTTGTGCGTTTCATGATGTAGACAATACGAATTATATATTTTCTTCAAGATGTGGAACCTCTAAGTAGATTCCAAGTAGATTACCAAATTACTTAAGTAAGGGTAGTGATAATATTAAGTCAAAATCAGATTAAGTAGTAATAATACTTATGTTATTGTGTGCTATTATTTTCAAAAATTTGTGGACAAAAACTACGTTGGGATAATCATATTGATTTTACTTGTGAAGAGATGCTATCCGTTACCTTTTTACTACAAAAGTTTTCAACTTATCGCAAACTAGATGTTTTGGGAACAGCCTATTTCGGACAAATACAGCCTTACATTTTAGATGAAATAGTACTTTGGGGAAACTGTACTGAATCTGAAATATCATGAATTTTGATGGGACAAAAATCGGAGGTTATCCTTTGTTTCGTATTTGTATTACCTTAAAATGAAAAATCACCCATTTAAGCTCTCATATATGAAACATAAGACTCACCCCCAAACATCTCATTTTGGTCAAAACCCCTGATAAAGTTAAAAGGTGCACTATAATAACATGAGTCAAAGCACATTTAAAAGTTATCGGATATTGAAGATTTATGATGGGGACTTTTTAAGGCACTATAAACAAATTTTGCAGGTGATTCCGAAACCTGTGAAGAATCCTTCGTTTCCTCATTGTTTGCAAATGTGTTTTAGTGTTCCTTACCGGAGTGAAAGTGTTGAATGACGAAGCATATGAGATGCAGTGCGTTCGGTGAATTGTACGACCATGACGACGAAACTACCTCCATCTAGTGGTTGATGGCGTTATAAGACAGTCTGGGTGCAAGGAAACGACCATACAGGAGATATATGACTCTGATGTTATGGCTGTTTGCAAAGCGTCACTCTGCACTTTCTGTGCAAACACGCTTTCGACACGTAGAGTTGCAAGAGTGTAAACTGACTCCGTAAAGTCAAATTGCAAATATAGAGTGTTAAAGTTACAAGTCTGCTAGGAACATTTTGAAGAGTAACACACAAATTAAGGTGTAGTAGGTCAAAGATTTACTTTATAAAAAAAAAGTTGTTGCAATATAGTAATGTTGTCATTTTGCTCTGAAAACAGCTGCTTTAGACAAATGTATTGGCAGTGTTAAAGTGTCACTTTTACACCCAGGTAAATAAAGTATTGTTTTGATGACGGTTTTCTTCCTAGGGAGAAAAAAAATCATTTTAATGATCTTTTGTGGCATGGACATCAGCTGGAGTTTGTTTTGATTGTTTTGAATTTTAACACTGATTAAAGCTATGGTTTCCTAGAAAGCGGTGACCGCTACATTACGGCCGTAATATGACGTCCGAGTTTTTGTGAGTTTTGTTTTCAATACAATTAGATGAGAGTGGTTTCCTAGAAAACGGTGGACGTAAAGTAGCGGTGAAAACTAGTTAAGGTTTGTCTCACCAGGTGACACATTTTGTTTTGTAAACAAAAGTCTAGCTTGTCCATTACTACATACGTAAATAAACTTTGACAACTAAAAAAACAACATGTCAAAAGTTGTTTTTGCCTACATCTGTTTAAATATTGTGTTACGTCCACCGTCACCGTTACGTTCACCGCTACAATAACGGCCATAATTTAGCGGTGAACTTTTTTCTAGGAAACCATAGGTTTATAGTAAATCAGTGTAACAGCTGTTTCTTCAAAACATTACAATTCAGACTGCTGAGTGTTTACTTAATTAATTCTTTACAACATTAAAACATTTATTTCTCATTGTTATTAGCATCAAGACAAAAGGTATCGTTCATCACTTGGCCCAAAAGTGCCTTTTTGACCTTCGGTCATTTAACGTCCTCGGCTGCGCCTCAAAAAGCGTCACTTTAGGACCTGGTGATGAAATATACTATATTTATTATAATTTTAAGGCAATACAAATACAAAACGAAGGATACTTAAAAAACTATTTTCGACGCTCCGTTTTTGTTTGATGGTCTACAACCTCTGTGATTGCTGTCATTGGTTTGTTTGTATAAGAAGTAAAAAAACTAACTTACAGTTTATGCTGAAAAACGAAGTTTCTGTGTTATTAAAAGTAGTAATCATTTTACTGCCAATATTTCTGGGTCAAACAAAGTCAGTTCTTTTATAAAGGTTAACACCTGTTTCTGTCCAATATTGTTTCAAAACAAATAAACCAAAATAATTTATGAATTGGCTTACTTTCGACGAAAGATAAATGAATAAAATATGTCAGAACAAACACTCAAACAACCGAAACATAATCGTATTTTACAAGTGGTTATAGTTACTGCCAGATCACTCCTCAATAACGAAAAACACAGTACACGAAAGTGGATCTTCTACATTATTTCTCTAAGAATGGTGCTCGATCCAAAATAAGTAAATTTTCTTGTTAATTTTGCTAAATTAGTAATTTTTTAAACATGTGTTCCAACAAGTACTACAAAACCTGTAAACAGAACCCATATGAATGATGTTCATTATTTCTATCAGAAAGCCCATCAGGCTCAGTAGGTCATCACTCAACAGCACCTGACTCTCGTAGCCATAGGGACAGCCACGTACTTGAGTTCTGCAGTCATTCCGCCAGTAAGGGAAAGTGGAGCGACCTGGTGAGTGACTGGCTAACTAGCTTTCACCACCGAAGTCAAGTTAGGTTAGGTTATGTCGTCTGCAGTTGCGTCATCGTCTGCAGTTGCTCCAGTTTGTTGACCTCTGAGTTAAATTCAACTAAGATATCAAACTTTAAACAAGAATTTTAATTTATTATTAGCATAGTTGTATCCGCAAAATGATACGCGATTACTGTCAGTTAACCAATAAACTGTAAAATTGAATTAGCTACAAACATAAATATTATTGCTTCTCCAATGAGTACGAGCGTATATGATTAGCTGTTGTTTAATTTAATTAGTTCAGTTAAAACCCAAAAGACTTGTACTCGTATATCAATACATAAATCATTCCTTCAATTCCAAAAATTGCTTTTCTAACTTTCTTTTACTCGTACAGCAGAGGACTCAAGTAGCTTACCATAAGGTCTTGAGGAAAATAAGTCTAAAATCTATTTCTGGGAAAAATAGCAAGAAACCTTTGTTTTACATAAATAAGAGTTTATTATTTACATACACAATAATATAAATTACAATATTACAATATTTTACATCTAGGAAAGTATTGTATGTACAGGTCTAAAAGACCAATATGGTGATTCACAAGACCATATCACCTAAAAAGAAACTATTTACATAATTAGCCCACTTAATACGTCTAGTAACTAGCATTCCATGAATTTGTTCATGGAACGTGGCGAGAAATGTGATTAAAAACTGTTTAAACACTGTTAACTATCTGTATAATGCATAATTAAAACATTCAAGGTTTTCCTTCTGAAAAAGACATTGCAATTTATCTCAAACGTGATTTATATAATTTAAAGCTTTCCCATTTAAACTATCAATGCCATAATAGCCACTTATAAAAGTTGCTTATTACTAGTAATGACGTTAATACAGTTAATCGGATAATAACTGCAATCATTACTGATAATTACAATGAAGTAGCATTGCAGTACCAAAGGTAAATTACTTCATTATTGGAAATTTCACCTTACAGGAAATACTATAGGTTTTAGGCTAATAGCCAATTGTACAATAAATAAAATAAATAAATATCCATAGCTAGTGATTATCTTGAATCATTGTTTCTATTTAGTGAAGAACTAAAGAAGGCTTCAATGGGAAGAATCGGGTCTTCAGTCGCAAGGGTAATATGTGAAACAGTTCTTCTACTTGAGGGAGAAACACCTTTGAAGAAGCCAGAAGAGTCAAAAGAGTTGCTAGGGGAAGAAGTCAAATCTGCAATTTTCTTTGTGATGTCTCCGTGATCGATTGCGTCTGATGTGGGCGCCTCCGGTCGAGCAGAACTTGGAGTGTTCCAGTCCGCTTCTTCAGAACTTGTCATGAGAGTAGTTGTAGCGACATGATCTGATTTCTTCGTTATGTACTGGTCAAGATCCAAGTCATTTGCAGCGTTTTCAGGAAGAACTTCTAACTGATCTTCTTCGTCAGTAGACTTTGTCGGGTCCACTCGTGATCTCAATGGGAAAGGACGGCGCTTCTTCGCTGAGAAGACTCCTTTTGGCCTCTGAGGAAGTTTCTCCGTTGAGGGTTGCTCAGCTGCAGCGGTTGGTCCTTCCGTAGATGTTCTATATCTGCTGTAGTACTTGTTAGAACTTGGTCTTCTCTGACTACTAGGTTTGAACGTGTTCGATCTTTCTGTTGTAGTTGGGTTTTCTAACTGAAGTAGAGGAGATTGTGTAGTGGATGTAGTCCTGTAAGCATGTCTCTGTCCAGTGTAGCTTGGCTTAAACGATCTCCTAGTACTTGTCTCGGTTTGTTCTTCTTGGTTTTCAGAGTGTCTATAGTTTCCTCTCAACCTAGTTGGTCTAACTCTTGATACCTCTCTTTGTTCCTCAGCTTCTTCCTTTGGAGTTTCAGTTGTTGATGTCGCTTTGTTTAACCTTTCTCTGTAGTTCTTCACGCTGAACCTAGGTCTTGTGTTATTGTAATTGTACTTATTTCTTGTCCTTGATTTCGATGTGGTTGTTGATGATGTTGTTGTTTCAGGGGCTACTGTAGTAGTGGTTGTCGAGGTAGTTATTGGCTCTTGGGTCGTTGTGGTTACTACTTCATGGAAGTTAGTTTGATACTCGGTATTTATCTGAGTTGGGAACAGCGTGTTACCGCTATAGTCAGTTGAACTACTTTCGTCGCTATGTTGGATCATTACGTGACCGTACTCATTGAAAGCTAGACCACTGAAGGGATAGTTTTCTGTGGGGAAGGTCTCCTTAACAGGTCGGTATTCTGTGTTTGGAAACACCTCACTACTTAAGTCTTGGGGAGGTTCAGTTGTAGTAGTTGTAGATCTACCTGAGCTATGTCGAGGCGGTCCTCTGATTCTATGTGTTGGCTTTTTCCTTCTTTTGTACTGGTTGTCATCAAAGCCAGTTGTTGAGGATGACGGAATAGTAGTTTTTATCTCCTCCTCTTGAGCTAGTGTACTGTAGGCCGTGGGGTTTCCTTGTATTTCGGATTCAGTATTTGTAAATGTTGAACTGCTGTAGAAGTTGTTAGGCTTTGAAGGCCTTCTCCTTTTTGGTTCATTCTCTACAAGGCCACTAAGTGGTGTAGGCGTGTCCTGCGCATCCTCATCGGTATTTGTGAAGGTTGAGCTACTGTAATAGTTTTTAGGGTTGGAAGGTATTTCCTCCCTCTGGTTTTCTTCTGGTAGTAAATTGAAAACTGTTGGCGTTTCTGGTACATCCGACTCGGTATTTGTAAAAGTTGAACTACTGTAAAAGTTACTCGGTTTTGAAGGCCTTCTTCTCTTTGGCTTTTCCTCGAACCTTCCTTTGTCGTTTTCGGTTTCTTGCTCACGATCGCTGTCATAAGCTCCATGTAATGTGTCAAACGTAGTCACCTTAGGATTTTCATGCAAGATACTATACTCACTTATAGGTTGTTGTAATTTGTTTCCAGGTGTACTATCATCGTAGCTTTCAGTTTCAGGTTTTCTTACGGGTTTCTTCTTCCTGTACCTAGGCCTAGAGGTACGGGTTCTAGACGGTTTATGCACTTCATTGGTTTCAGGTGATGGTGTAGCTAGATCGGTTGGCCCAACTTCTGACACAAAAGGGTCAGTAGCGGGAGTGGGTTAAAATGGAGTAGATTGAAAATAGTTCTCACCATTACTGTTCACCTCAACCTCAGGCCTTTTATAAAATGTTGTAGTCACTGGCTTACTAGTTGCATCCTCATAGTATTGCTGGCTATTTTGTACCGACTGGTATGTACTAACCAAAGGTTTGTTAAGGTTTTCATCTCTGGATGGGATATCCAGCGTAGTTACTGGGATAGGGTAGATCTTCCTCGGTGGTGGAGAGGTTTCAGGAGTTACAAACACTGATGGACGTTCTGTCAAAGGAAATTCATCAGAGATCAATGGTGAGGGTCGGAACGGTTTTGGAGTTGTTTGGCGGATTACACTTCCAGATGTTGAATAGTAATCGATAGGAGGAAGACTTGAATAATCGTTCAATGGGGAGTTGTAGCGAGGTGGATCAATGGTAGTTGACTGGAACGGTCTGCCAAGAGGAGACAACTGCTCAAAAATATCCTTAGCAGGCTTTGCTTCAGGTTTGTGAGTATTCAAGTGGATATCACCAAACGGATTATTTCCAAAATAATCCACACCTGGAGGCCTGCTTTGGCCATTAGTTGGTCTGGACGAGTACTTATTCGGTGGTGGCTCAGGGGTGTAAAACCTATAAGGGTCTGAAGGAGCAGGACTGGGGGGTTTGTAATAATCCGGTGCACCGTAAGAAGGAAGATGCTGTCTAAGATAAGGAGAAAAACTAGACGTCGTAGGCTTAGCTCTTGTTTGCTGATCAAACTGCAAGTAGTAACTATTGGGTGCTAGTCCTTTCGATGGTGGAGGTACCAGGTTGATCCCAGAGTCTCTAGGAGGAGGACTCAAGGATGCCTGGAAGTAGTAAGCTTGACCTAAGTTATCAGATTGTTTGAACGGCTGCGGGAATATATGTCTATAGGGCGAAGAAAGCAAATCAGTCGAGTAGCCTGGCCGGGATTCAGCTTGCTGGAAGGTCTCCTTGACGGGTTTCTTGTGTTTGACAGGATGTCGGGACTTGAGAGTGTCGTGTCCAAAGCCACTGAAACTGCCCAAGATACTCGGAGGTGCTGGAGCGAACACTTCCACTTTGTTGGAAGGTGCAGCTTCTACGTGGAAATGCTTCTTGTTGACACCCAGCTCCATGTAGTACGCTGAGGTAGGAGGAGGAAGGCGAGAGTGAGAGTGGTGCTTTGTCGAGTCTCTGACAGGTTTCCAGTCATCGCCTATGCTCCTTAGGTTCTGAAACAAACGTGTACGTGCTTTATTTTTGTTTTATTACTGTTTTGGTTTAATTTGTTTTAACAGCTTAACAACAGTTAAATTACGAAAAAGATGATACTGTAGGTTAGAATTTAAAAACAAAAGACATCAATTTTAAACATTTTGTTTTCTCTTTCCCTGTTTGTTAATAGTGTATACTTGTTTATATTTGTGTATACAATTTAAGTCAATGGCACTCAAGGCCGATTAAAGTGGGCTAACCCCAAATACGAGCGACTGCCTTTTTTAGAAGTGATCTTTCAATAAGAGCCTACATACAGATTCTTTAACGGGTAGGACATCAATATGTAAGCAAATACCCATACGGGAGTTTTGTCACATTTTATAGCCTATCTTTTCCCTATATTAAAATTTAGCTGGATTTAAATCATAATTAATCATTAGTATGGTTATCAGATAACATTCATGTAGGTTTTAAATGGTTTTCAGCAAGTGTAAATGTCGGTGTTTGCCTTTGCTTAGTTAAAACTTAAAACCAATGATTTTGCGCAGTAACTGACTTTTCTAGGACGTTTTGTATTCCGATATTTCTGTGTATACATCAGCTGCTTTGAGAACTATATACGAAATACAACCAAAAACTTGATTATTGTTAAATTAAATTTGAAACCTCTCATCGTACGACTAATATACTTGAAAAAATGTAATCTTCACGACACACATTTTAACCCCAATCCTATCACTACAGGGTGAGTTTTATATGCCCCCTATTAACTGTTTAAAAGGGAAATGATCGATTTTATAGGATCCTGAAGTTAGTTTTGACGTACTTTTCGACACCTCCCACTTAAATCCGGGGGGACGAAATTTCAACACAAATTCAATGGCGCAGATATTTTTTTATTTCAACTCGTTTTATGTTATACCAAATTAAAGATTACCTGAAATCAGGTTTAAAATGCCACATTAATTTCACATACAATTTATTTTCAATAACTAAATTTTCTTCAAAATACAGGATTATGTTATAGAGTTGTGATATTTCCCTCAGATTAATTTAAAGAAAGTCTTTTCATTAAAAATAAATTTTATGTGAAGTTGACATTTTAAACCTGATTTCGTGTAATATTTTAACTTGTACGAGTATAACAAAACAAACGAGTCAAGATAAACAATGTTTCTTTACGATAATGAATTTTGTTGAAATTTCCTTTCGTTTGAGGTATTTTATTTTAAAAAGGGGAACCTCTTCCCGGATTTAACGCAATAGTTTACGTCAAAAAAACTTTAGAATCTTATAAAACATTTCCCAAAGTGTTTCAAATATTTCCTTTTTCAAAAGTTAACGTGGAAGGGGACATTTAAAACTAACCCTATATCTACATTAACAACAGAGGCTAAAACTTATTATCGAAAAGGCTTCAATGGAGCAACACAACACGTAACAAAGCTGGGTTCCCGAGGCTGCTGGGGATCAGGTAGTTGAATTTATGGACGAACACTGAGCACGTTCAGCAATAATTGGATAATCTGATCATGACTGGGATAGCGCAGTGCTGCAGTTACTGTAATGTCTCGGATACTATTGTCTGTAGCTTACGATACTCTTTGTGACGCGGAGAAACTGTGGTGAAGCACTAAGTGTATTTTGTTGCTATCTCAATGTTTAAACACTGTACTTTTGTCATAATTGCATTTATGGACGAAAATCTGGTTTAATGCTACTTTAATTTTAATTTCTTCAATTAGGATATTCATTGTGTGTAATGAACTGTTTCTGGGTATACCTATATCCAGAGTGAATTCAGGCCTAACTCCTAACACACAAAAATGCTAATTTGACACATTTGGTGACTTCCGTTAGTAAATATTATTTAAACACATCACTACCATGTCTGAGAAATGATAACATGGTGCGTGTAGACGGCGGCAAAGATTTACATGAAAACTCATATTAAATACAGGTTTTCTCACTATAAACTTTACTTTACCCTTGATCGAGAAAAATATAAAGTTTCAACAGTTTGGTAGTAATCATTACAGTTGCATTATGTACTACGTTTACTCAATATCAAACATATTAGAACGCATGGAGATCTTGTTGTGAAGAGTTTATAAGTTAACTAGGCCACAGGTCCTGGGAAACAACAAACATGGCAGAGAGACAGAGCAGTGACCTCCCTCCGTCTGTTAACACTCCTCCCAAACACAGATGCACATGCACGCACAATTTCAAGTTTGATGCCACATTAGTCAAAGGTCAATGAGCTTAGTGTCAAAGATATAACGTATTTTATTGTGTGTTTAAGCTATGAGTTCACTTAATTTATTCATTTCTTTCTCTCTGCATTCCTCAGTGGAAATCCAAATCATGTTTGGCCCAATTTGGTCCGTATAAACGGACCGTACTCTCAATTAAAATACCTTTCTTTCCATATAAAACATAACTTGATTAAGACTGCCCATTAATCCCTTGCGAGTCGTAAATTGTCCCGGCCGTGACTTTTGGTCTTTGCCACTAGTAGACTCGAACTGTGTAGTGATTTTGGTACTTCTATATCTCACACAGTTCGGAAGATATAAAACCGGTCCGGGACTTCTTTACTATAAGACCAGGGCGACACGCAGCTAAGCCCTAAAGCGCCGCTTGCATCAGTGAATCGAATTACTTTGCAGTTTGTTACTATTATTCGCTCTGTTCACAGCCTCGCTTTAACATTTGGCCGTTCTATTGTCACGGGTGGTACCAGGCTGTTTGCAACGCTCACTGCCTCGCTTCGACCGTCGGCCTCAGACTTAGTGGTCAATATCATGGGAGCTACAAGTCTGTTCGGTTCGGCCTGAGACGTACGTGTCTTTTATTGCTAGTCGTATTACATATCGTAAAGGTAAAACGTAATTTATTAAAATTGGGCGACTAATAATGTTGTTACAGCGAAAAATCAGTTTATTTTTTATTTTTCAACGATTTAATGAATTTGTATTGTTGCAGCTACATTGGTGTATACCTTGAAAATACATAACTATTTCATATTTCACAAAAATCGGAAGAAATTTACTGTTTTTAGATCTTTAAAACCTTTTTTTGACCAAAACGCCCTCCAAAAGGGTACTTCTGGTAGCCCAATTTTGCTAGCTAACGAACTATATGAATATAAAGTCTTGTAAAAATGCTCAAAACGTTTTTTGGAGATCAGGATCAGTGCTGATTTCACGGTCCCGGGTCTGGGTCTTACCATACTGACGGCATTAGTATCTCATTTTTCCAAAGGAAAATCTATAAAACACAAAAAATATTCCATAATAATTTGTTCCTTCAAAGTTTTGAATAACAACGCGCAACGGTTTAATGAGGTTTGTAGTTGGAAACTTACGTGTTTAGTGGTTCGGTGCATAGTTTGCAAACTTTACCCTAGGAGTTTGCTATAATGCCAAGATAAAGTTATCATATTATCTCTTTCAGCTTCTGTGTTTCACAACATCGTTAGCTATGTGGAGTGTTTCTGGCGTCGAGGGACTTTTAATGAAATATTAAAACTCCTTGGCTGAGAGATACAAATTGAATTTGGTAATTTAATTCTATACATATTTCAATGATAGGAAAGTATTACTAAAATTAGATCTAAATGTATCATATAAATTATGTGAAATGGCTTGTACATGTAAAATCTACGTTGAAAAACTTTTGAAATGACGTTTTATTGATGGGTGGTGGGCGTAAGAGTTCTTTTGAAATATAACTTTAAAGGGGTCTATATATTTAAACTTTAAACAATTGACTTGATTTCAGTCACGCCTAACGTTGTTATATACGAGTTAATTGACCTGAGTATAATAACACAAAAATCAAAATTTAACGAACTCATAAAAATATATTACAGCTTAACCCGTGTACTACTGATGTGAGAAGAAATAAAGATCATTTAAAAGGTAACACTACTGACGCAAAAACATGACACCATTATACATGGTCCGTAAGTTTTACCACTTTATATTTTAATTGCCCTCGTTAATATAATAAAAACAATGCATGTTAAAGTGAACTTTTTGATCTCAAGATAAAACAAACTTTCATATATTGACAATTTCAGATGATGTATGTGGTTAAAATATACCGTATCCTAAGTAACCAAACGGTAGCAGGAGCATTTTATTTCGTTTACAGTTCGTTTACCATACTTTTAACACTGCTTTCGTATATCTACATATCAATTACAAAATGGAATTAATTATGTAAACAGCTTATGTTTTAACTAATGATTACCGATAAGTTAGTAACAGCTTGCATATAACTTCAAGGTATGATACTCTCTGTACACCATAAATTCATAGATGTCCAAAAACCTACATTTCTAAATTTAGCTGAAACGTGAAACCGAACCGCACTATCAAAGCTGTTTGCAAGGATGCGGGAAGTTCGCTCCAAGCAGCCCCCAGGGGAGGACTCTATACAAAACTAACTAAGTTACTTTGGTTTGTACCAAGGCTTTTCACACACGACAACCAAAGCCCATTGGGAACCGCAGCTGAGGTAAACTTCGTTCACAATTCCGTCTGTAGTTTAGACTTGCCTAATTAGTAGTGTTGTGGTTTCCTGTCGGGGAGCTTATATTATCGAAAACAGCTTAGTTTCCAACTAATAGATAGCATTTGTTCTTAATATTTGTTAAAAGTTATTTTTTTTGTATAGACTTTAACTTACCTAAATAAAGTTCCGATTTCTATTTACATTAACAATTCTTTACAATAGGCATACTATAGGACTAGGTTGTTGCTTGGGTATTCACTTTTAATACTTGCATACCTTTCTTTTTATTACAAACAAATCGCAATGACAACCCAACCAAACACATGGAAGTACGAGTACTTACTTATGATCTTAAAAGAGTTTATAAACTTGATGAAAATGATTACTTTACCATTTTGCGGTTGTTATATAATCAGCCCGAGTGGTTCACAATTTATAAATTAAAGATTACAAAAATATTTAAATTAAACACATTATGATTATCATTAATAGTTTAATGTGCTATACAGGGTGTCAGAAAAATCTTTAGTGCGTTATGCAGAATCTTTCTACACACAAAAGTAAATCGAAAATGTCAAGTAACATGTTTTTGATTTCGGATTAGTTTAGCCGTAATCCGCCATTTTGTAAATTTTTGAACATAATTAATAATTTAAAACACTTTGAGATATTGTTGTGAAACTTAATATAAACCTTAACTGATTTTCTAATAACATTTTTCAAAGACATTTTTATCTAACTTATCAAAATTTCAAAATGGCGGCCATTTTAAAATTTTATAAGTTCTATGAGAATGTTTTTGAACATTTTATTAGGTAAACAATTAAGGTTTATACCAAGTTTCACAAAAATATTTTAAAGGGGTTTCAAATTATTAATTATTTTCAAAAATGTACGAAATGGCGGATTATGGGTAAACTAAGTGGAAATCAAAAATATTTTACTGGACGTTTTCGACTTACTTTTGCATGTAGAATCCGGTTGTGGATAGCGCGATACAAATTTTGTTACACCCGTTATATAATGAAAATATATATTACAAAATTAATGTTCAAGTGCTTTTTATACAAACTGATGTAAACCCAAGTGTGAGTGTCTACTAACCGGAGGAGGTCGTACGCCGGAGACTGTTATAGGCTCCGTGTTGGCAAACTCAGCCCATCCTGGAACAAAAGTTTACGTAAGTCAATGATATAAATTAACAATAACGTAAGAATTACACACCTTCATTTTGATTGTACTAACGATACGTTCAAAAAATTAATATACGATTTATTTATTTTTACAATTGGTCACATCGACTTGGCCCCCCAAGTTATGCATAACTTGTCGGTGGGGCCACATGCAATACATCATAATAGCATAACAAAATAAACTTGCATACGTTCAATTACAAATACAGTATTCAATTATTACTTTCTCAATTATTATTTATATTCTTTTTATCTAGTGGCAGTTAAGAGCAGGCACCTAATAAATTTACATTTACAAGCAAATTAAATTAGGATGGATTAACAAAATATATAATAGAAACTTAAAAAATATAATAGAAACTTAATATATAATAAATATATACAAATTAGTAAAATAGATAACGATACTTATTCAATTTAGGCTGTTTTTTAAGCATTGTACACGGCCAATACAACCTTAGAAGGTTAAAATATTTGACAAGAACTAAAACGTAAATTACAAAATAATATTTCAAATGTGCTTTTCCTTTCTATTTACTTCTTGTAATGCCAATTTCATATTTGCAACTAAAGTCTATCCGAATTACCCCTCCTAGGTCAAACCATTTACCTGTCAGTTTACCACATAGAACAATGTCTTAAAAAGTAGTTTGACTTATATCTTAAAACGAGATTACTCAATAGTCTATAACCACTGGAGATTGAAAAAGTAGTAATGTTGTTAGTGTTCATCTATTTAATTTCACTCAGACAATGTTAATCGGTTTGAAGATCCAAACAACGGTTTAGTAACTAAAACTATAAACTTTATACGGATACAAGCGTCCAACTGTGTCATTTCCTTAAAAGTATAGCGTGTTTTTTGGCAGTTCTTTTAACACTTTTTGGGGACTAATATATATTGTCTCAATAAGATTAAACATGTATATCTAGGTTCCAAATTTTAGCTTTATACGTCCATTAGTTTATGTCACTTAGCATAAATAATTCATAAAATACTAATGTGGAAAGACACATAAAAAAGCACAATGTGGAAAAGCACAATAAAAAGTTCACTCTGTGTATTAGCAATAAAGACACGCCTATAAATAATAGGCCTACGTAAATTTAGTGAGACATTCCATTTGAAATAAGATATGTTTAACTCCGTTATAAATCAAATAAAATTAAGAAGATATTTAAGAAAATAAAACTACGATGAGGAAATCAAGGTTACGAGTTTGTTCTCCATTGAGCTTGCTTCCCAATTGACATTAATAATTACACCTTCATCGCGGTCTCGTTGTTCGTAATTTCCCTGAACAGACGAAGCCAATCGATTGTTTTCATTCATTTGCTACAACACTGTTAAACGTTGAAATCTGAAACGTGAAGTGTTTATGGAGTAATAACACTCTGTGTCTGTTGTGAAGTTTAACGGTGGTTTTATATTTTGGCATTGTTTACGGCCATTAATTGTGTAATTGTCTCAGTTCATATGTGAAACTTTGGCTTTTGGCTCTTTATTACGGTGAGAAATAAGGTTTGTTTAATGCTTGGTGCCCGGAGTCAATAACACATGTTTTACTTTAAAACAAGGAATGTTAAGGAATTGTTCTTTAAGTTTATCTAAAGGTTCAGTTAATAACAACTACTGTCAGGCAAACAAACTTCTTATAAGAAAGCGTTTATTAGTTCTAAAACGTAAAAGTGGATATTTTAATAACTGGTAATATGTTTTTAACAATACATTAATATATTCATACGTAAAACAACAAAACCAAGTGTTATTGTGGCTTTTATCCATTTTTTTAAGGTACAGTATGCTGTATAAAACAAAAGGCATATCTTGTCAATATACCCCTGGTTAAAATAGATTGAGCTAGTTTTATTAAAATAAAATAATATTTAAGAATGAGAAAAGGAAGGGTGCCAGAAAAGAGTCTAGGGTTTTTACTTAATTTGATTATACTCGTTAGGCAATAGGCAGGCTGACATTATTTGTATTTCGCCACAAAGATAACCTAAGTCGAGGTTTGGTCTTCCAACGTGGAAACCCCAATCACAAGAAACACATTTCTAGACCAGACTTCATTGCATTGGGCAAACTAAAACAGCGCAGGATAGTAATAACCAGTGAAATATCACTCATCAATATTTATCAGACAGTAGAAGATAATATTTTCGGATGGTTATTGCGATATATTGCGATTCAATCGAGGGTTAATTCTAGCTGTATTTATTAATGCTTTCGGATTATCACATCCGATTCATAGGATTCACTCACTAATAGATTATTTCGCAGGTGCAGTCCAATACAGAAGTGGAACATCATATTCCGCCTTTATTACTAAGGTATCTACTTTCCATTCGATCGTGCTGGAAGTTTTTTTCTATAAGTGGCAATAAAGATAGAAAAAGATATAAAGGTAAAGATATAAGGGGTTGTTTATTTAGATATAATGGTAATTTGTGTTTAAAATAGTCGGTTGAGAGGTTTTGGAGACAAATATCTTTAAGAGGGGCTATCTGGTAGACGAAACGTCTTTCGAAAAACAGTACTCCTAATGTTTTATTTTGAACCACTAAATTTTTCCCGATTTTATTGTCATAAACAAAATACATTGTGTGACAAGTTGATGAATATGAAAGTGATACATTAAAATTTCTAGCTTACTGATTCAGCTCATTAAAATAGTATTAATCAAATTATGTTTAAATTATATACATACTACATGTTTCCATTGGTGTAACCTACTGCAAGATTGAACAAGATTAAATGAAATCTGTTACCTAAGTTGAAACCTACTTTGATGACAACAATGTCATTTAGGAACACAAATCCCATCTCACCACGAGGAAGTTATTAATTAATTGAGGAGACAGCTCATAACCTGGAGTATTATACAGAGCGTTTGATCCGTCTGTTTGTGGGCTATATGATTAGTTGCCCTGTCTCGATTAAATATCAAGCATTCGATCAAATATTTAATAATAGGAATCATAATATGACATTTTTGCATTTTAAACTTTATATTATATTGACGCTAGTCCCTCTAAAAATGCATTTCGAAACTACAGTATGAAGAACGCCCCCGTCATACTATATTACAGTACCACATTACAATATCTTATACAATTTATTAAATTATAATTATTAGTGAAATCCTTATCATTTGGTTTAAATCCATTCTAGTCATTAATTTTTATAAATTACAACAACAACAAAAAACGAGTCGAAATAAAAAAACTGTTTTGCATTTTTTTGAGTAGGTGATGGGTGATGCAAAGTACGTCAAAACAAACTTCAGAATCCTATAAAAACTTCCCCAAAGAGTTTGAAGAATACTTCCTTTTTCCAAAGTTAAGGTGGGGGGAGGCATTTAAAGCTCACACAGTGCACCTTATCATTTGCGATATGTGTCCGCCTAAAGCCATATAATTATACGAGTTGTATCAACTACATTATAACTATAGATTTAGTGTTCTTGGCTAAATCTTAATTCACATTCAAGAACAAATTACACCCAGAAATATAGTATTTGCCTTAACAACAATGTGTTCCTTGATAATCAGTAACCCCTTGGATTAAATTACGTTTAGTTATAACTTCAGGCTTAACTAATATTCAGATTCCAATCAGCGTTCAGCCGTTCAAATTATTGAAAAGCCTTGATGAAGCTGAATAAAATAAAGACATTATTAATTACAGTCCGTTGCTTGTATCTTTTATTAAGTTCAATTAATTGTGTTGTTTGAGTTTATCTGTTTTCAGTACCTGATTTGATTAAATTAAAGTGATATAACCGAGTTTTTGTCGATTTGGTATTGTTGAAGGTGTTTCACTGATCTTTATTGAACGCTAATTGGCTGCACACCTTCTTTTCAATACAAATAAAAAAGCAACTCATTAAGAAAAATAAATAAATGATTTAACCCGTTAACTTACCTTTTTATTATTATTTGTTTAACCCGGTCATTCAACAATTAAAACTTATCATTAAACAAATTGTAGTGTTATGTATTTAATCACTGTAAAACTCTTTTGCAAGGAATAGGTTTAAAATATAAAGAATGTTTGATGAGTAAGATAATAATTGTGTCGTTGAATGGGTAAATTATGGTAACCATGATACATATTTTTAATTAATTAATGACCCTGTTACATAAATAACCTTTATAATATTTGGTCAACAAGGTAGAATTTTCACCTACTAGTTTTAAAGCCACCATCATCAGGATGGTATTAACTTGTTCTTATTATTATATTTTAAATAATTGATTCAAGATACATTTAAGTTGTTTATTAACAAAACCATTACATCTCTAAATTGTCTCATAAGACTTAGCTCATCAAGAGATGTGTAATTACATCTCTTGTTATTGTTCAACTGACAACCAAAACAACAATCTATTTAAAACATGTGATATAAAAGTTTAACAACTGTTAATTTGAAGCCAGTTACACATCAGGTATTGTGTCAAAGCAACCTAATGACGAGGTAAAATTGTTAAAACACTTCAATTTTGATTCTTTTTAATTCATGGTAAATAGTGTTTGTTTTTCTCAACTAAGAATTAAGTAAGGTTTCATTGTTCAATAAAACCTATATAGCCAAATACATCTCATCAATTACCACCTTTCTTGCCTATTGTGTTGGTAATAATAGATCAAGCTATACAGCTAGCTACACTACGTCGATACACGCCACACCATCAGCGTTCAAGTATCAACAGGCTTCATCTATTCTGTACAGCAATAACACTCACCGTACCGGGGTGAACGGATAATACATTGAAGTAACGACCCAGTCAATGACAGGAGAAAGGATGGAGCGAGTCATCAGCGAAGATGCGCAGGAAGTATGGTGGTGATGATGGGAGGGGGGAGACAAGAATGACCTTGCTGGATGGGTTTCGCGGTCACTTTCCTTGGCGCGCGCGGGAACCCGTAACCTTGACCGCTCAGCTGACTGGCACCTGCTGCACCGGGCGCACCACTTTCACCGTCTCCCTGTCTGAAGTGTGCGCACCTACTGAGAGAGTGATGCGAGTCTTGTGCCGTGACTACTGCAGAGTGATTTCGGACAAAGTTCTGTGTTTTAGGAAGTAGCCGGTTTATACGTACATGGCATAGCTTTATTTATTACTGGTGGAAATTATTGTTTGTTTAAAAAACTACCAAACATATTTCTTATTTGTTGTTATTTATAAATTGTAAAAATGGAAAAGCCATCATTTTGGAGGCGAGTGATTAACAAATTTAAAACACTATACAATAATTTTCACTCAGTTGGTTCTTGGAAATTCATCGTAATTACATGGTATTTAATTTAGTTCAACTGTGTGGTAAAGAGGTGGTGTCTAAGCTTTCTATCAATATCGGTGAACTATTATGAACAAGGACACTCACCACAAGAGCTACTGGTCAGTGACGATAAACCAAAATCGGCTTAGTACCAGCCATGAGTACCGGATTTAACTTCCTAACAATATCGATTGGTGCCATATTGATAAGGATTTAGATTAGAGCTCTCAAGTGCAGAGTGTGTGCTCTAAAATTGCATCTTGAATTTTTCTTCTTCGAAACTTATTCGATTATTGTAAGACTAGTATTTTGAGAACTGCTTATTTCGGTTTAATTCATCCTCATATAAATTATGGAATTTACGCCTTTTTATACTGCAGAAAAAGCTGTTCAAATCGTATATAAAGCTAGATTTTGAGAACCTTGTAGGGACATTATTAAAACACTTGACATATTAACACTACCTTGTAGGCTATGTACATTTTTGAAACAGTTGTTCTTTGTCTGACCAAATGTAATTTAGAAACTGAAGCTAACTTTCATGTACATAAGGTATTCTAATGTATTGAGAAATAATTATCACAGGCTTCGGGTTTGACCAAATACCTTGTCAAGCTGGAGTTAAATTATATAACAGATTACCTAAAACATAAAAGCTGAACCTAATTTGAGTATTTTCAAGTATTTTCAGTAAAACTGACTGATTGTAAATTGTTAAATTGTTAAACTTGGATATTTGGCATCTACGTCTTTGTCCTAAACGGATAGATTGCGCCATAAACGAAGAACACCAATGAACCTCGAGAAAATGAGATTGCGGGTGCTGAGAGACAGGGAAAGTGAGATGAGGGAACGGCTTGAAGCGAGACTGTTAAATGTAACAAGCGCCATCAACCTGTCCTTAGTGCAGTTAGGTGAAGTAGCTTTTTCAGATGAACGAGACTGATAATACCTGTAACCTTGAAGGCTTCTTTACCCTGAGGATGAAGAAATATCAGATAGTTTCAAAGAATATTGGGGCTTTAGGATAAAAAGCTGTATGTATGGATTGTGTTATTACGAAAAATACTGTTATTTACTAATTTTGAACTACCCATAGTTTTTATAAAAATATGTATTTACATATTGTGCAGTGTCTCTGTGAACCTTAACATTTGGTTTTGAAACTGGCAGATAGTAACGAAATGTGAGACACATAACGGTAGTTTATGAACGTTTGCCATCAGACACAGAAGTTCAAACTGTTAACAGGGCTCGAAATTCTCTCCCAAACTCGTTCCACGGTGTTCGGATGTCAAAGGTGTTAAAATATCGTCTGAAACCAGTTTTGGTCGAATAATTTGCCTACAGTTCAACCTAGTTTACGGCACGATAAATTGGGAGAACCCGGGTACTGGCTGAATGACTAGGAGCATAAACCGGAAATATTTCAGTGATTAGATAGGCGTAGAAGACGTCAAGAAGACAACGTCCGGACCTAATTTTAGTAGCCGCGAAAGTTTGGAGGTATATTTACGTTTAGTATTTAGTACTGTAAAAGCCTCGACCATGTGACCCTAGGAAAGTTATAAAGAATCCGAATGAAAAACGTCTTTGTTACGTCATAATTAACACAATCATTTTAACATCAATTGACCAAAACACTAAAGGCCTACAAAATGCCAATTTCTAAAGTGTTTTACACTAAGGACATTTGAATGGAAACTAATAATACAAAAGTTAAATAACTGAAACGTTTTCATGGTTTTCACACTTTGAGAGGTGTACACTAAACCTTAGTGACAGTGAAGTCAGTTTCAGTGAAATACAACTTATTATATTCTGCACCCCAGTGTCTCAGAAATTAAGACCGATCCTCTAGCGACGAGTCCGTTGCCTTCAGCGAAACTCAGTGCAGCTAACTGTGTTCATCGTATAATCATTCCTTTCCAACAGGAGAAATCGGTAGTTTTTTTAACCTGTTTTCAATCAAATAACTTTTTATTGCCGTTTGAGCAATGCTCCAAAACATTTTTACCTTACTATGTGAATTTGAAACACTCTAGCTCAGTTTAAAAATGTAATATTTGTGATATAGGAAGACAAATAATTAGGTTTACAATAAGCTGCTTTGTAAGACTTAAAATTCATAATAGTGGTGGGTTTCAATTCAATTAGAAACCGGACTTTTCTGGCCACTTTAGGAAGAAAATTACGTCCTACGTTTCGGGTAGTTGGGAAAGTCCACCCGTTCTTAATAGCTCAACCTAAACCTGATCTATAATGTAGTGTAAGTTTAGTTTAAGCCCTTGAGAGCGGGTGGGAACTACTCAAAACGTAGGGCTTAGTTTTCTTCCAGAAGTTCCCAAAAAGGTTTTTCAATTAAATAAGTGGTTTGTTTTCATAAGAGCGCATTAATTACATTTATTTAGAGATGGGATTATGTGTCCCATCGTTAGAAAATACACTAATGTAGACTCCCTACTTTTCCTCATCCCATCATTCAGTGTGGAGATCAATGTTCTTCCTGCGATCTTGAAACGCAACCATAATACTAACTAATTCAAAACGCAACCTACGCAAGTTTTGATGGACCATGCCTTTTATAAGGTGGAACGACCTTCATCTCATTTATAATATTCAAACGTTGTAATAAGACGTGTACTTTTCTTAGGACTCATTCGCCTGTTGCATTGTATATATTTGATCGAGCCCTGGATTTTGCATCAATCCCTTTTCGTAACATTCCCATATTCACGATAGAACGCGTTCCTTCCTTTGCTCGGTTTTGAAATGTGATGTTGAAAGCGCTCGATCTCTGATGTATTCGAATGCACTGAAACGTGATTGAGTAGAGAGAGATGATTTTCCTGAGCGCAGTAATGGCCAATCGCCATCAAAGAGCGCGCGCAAGCCTCTGCGCTTTCCTGATTCTTCAGCTGTATCCTTCTATTCAGTTGTTTGCAACACTCAGCTATTTCAGTTTAAGAGGGATGTGCACTGGTGAACTGCTTTGAATGGTGCGTACGTCCTTTACGAGACCAGTTAAGAAGGGTTTAAATGCTTTTTATATGCACAGATTGACTACTTTCTAGATTAAATTTTATACCTATTGCAATATTATATAGATTGTTCAAAACAAGAAAATAAAATTGCTGTATCTATGTTTTGCTGCGTAAAATTACACTGTCAAAAAGTAATTGAATAACAAAAATTCACAAAACCTCTTATTACTCAGCATTGATAGTTTTAAAATCTTTACATTAGGTTTAATCTGAGAAATAGCTGTTCAACTTACCGACAAGGAACTAAAACGAATACATAAGTTTAGAATGTCGTGTGTTAGTAATAAACAAACAATAATCTACCAAATATTTATAATTACCAAATTTATATTCATAATAAATACTTGTAGATCAATAATTATAACATTAAATAACTATTACCGCTTTTAGATTGCATGTATGTTTTGGATTTTCCCTTAAACTGCATACCGTTCAAAAGACATTTACACTTATAAATGAAAAATATTTGTTTTAATGTACGAGTACAAGTCTACAAAACTGCTATTTCAGAGCCTGCAGGACTAGAGTTCTAAATTGATTAAAATATATTAAATACTATCTTGAATCAGAGCCCGTTTATGTCCTATAGAATTTCAAATATAATTGTACTATAATAAATGAGAGAGACCTTATAATACTGAAAGTATATTTAAACCTCATCCACACCAAGCTGTTTAATCTCCAGGGTTTTAATGAGCACCTACTTAAGAGTCAGTTGAAACGGAGCACAATCCTTGTCAACTATACAGACACCTTTTAAATTAAAAATTGATCAAATGTTTGATTATTTCTCATTTCACAATCCAAAAGAGGATTTAGTTACATTTTAGGTTGGTATGACTTCTACTTTTGATAATTCAAAGTTCAATGAAGCGCAATTATGACCAAGACAAGCCTTACAGGGTAAGTGCTAGATAACATTGTTAGGTTTACAATTAGTTTTTCTCACTGCCAAGGCTTGTTGGTAATTGTTTGGTGAGCTATAAACGTGTGTAAAATTGTGCATAATTTGACTGGTTTTGCAAAGAAGTTTAAAACACTGTTTAGATCCTAATTGTTTAGTTGTTTACACAAAATCAATGTAGGTTACTAATTTAAAAGTAATATGATTTTGGGAAAAATGATTTTTTTACGAATTTTATCTTTACTTTTGGGTTTTGCTTGGAACCATTTTAATAAAGGAGTTTGCCATAATAATTATTAAATACCAACTTTGTGAAAGCCGGCACAATATAAAATGATAGCACTAGCTAAATCGTCTTGTTGGTTAATATTTTGTTGTTGATTGTTTTGTTATTAATTTATCAATTTTCAGAACATGGCAAGTTTCTACGTAACAGTAATGTAGATTAATAAGAATAGAGCTTCTTTGCAACACTGAGCTAGTCAATAGTCGAAGGAAAAGTAAAAATTAAACGGGTTTTATTTGAAGACTCATTCTACAGTCAATATAAATTTCCGGAAACATAGTATAGTACTGTTAGTAAAGTGCAAAATAACATGTATAACGAATAACCTATATGTTGTGACTTCTTAAGAGTTTTACAATGACTACTGACATATTTTGTCTTTATTGCTAACTTAATGATTTGAAGAGAAATATTACCGTGAATCCTAATGAATATGCATTAAAAAGAGCAAAAGTACCATTGAATTTACACTTTTATCTTGGAAGAGATGGGGAAATGCGTCTTTTAAAAATGGGCATTCGTCGATTTGTAAGAAAAAGGTGTTAAGATCTGTGTATTTTGCGTTGATAAATTCCAAAATTTAGTATGCTATAATAATTTGGGGAGGAGCATCCTTCACAACTGTAAAACAATTCTTCAACAATATTTTATTAGGATAATATCAAACAAAAGTAGGTTTGAACATACTGGCCAAGTGTTAAAAGCTTTGAAAACTTATTTTTATTATAGTTTATTTTTATTTAAATAGAATGGGTTATGTTATGTTTAGAAGACTCGGTCGGCGAGTTACTTTCAACCCTGTAGTATGTAAGTTTAAGAACATCTTGAACAGGTTATAACCTAGGGATGGTTTGTTCCCAAACGAAATAAGTAATTTAGACCTAGATAATATTATACTTTGATACATTAATTTTATTAAATTTATCTGTGTTATTTATGAATTGTAATAATTATAAACAAATGCATTATTGTACAATGTAACACTGATTTGTAAAGTTTTGGATTAGGCCTAGAAAGATTTTCTGATTTCTGATTTCCTGATTTCTAAGTTTGCAAACTCCATTTATAATCTGATCCCGATGGAACTTAGTGAAAAGATTATGCTACCAGATGTGTATAATCAACTAAACCTAATTGGTCACATCAAGATTTCTTGTGAAAATAAGTATGCTTACGTACAAATAAAGAAAGTCTTGGCAGAAAGGACGAGGTAACGTCTCAAAGAAACTGGGATACAACGGCTGAACACTTCTGATATTTTGAACTTTACCTTTCAGACTTCTGGGAATTAGAATGGCTTCTTTTCATTTGCAGGGTAATTCTTTATTACAGCTCTTTCCAAAGAGTTCACAATCATTTACAACTTTTCAACCATTTCAACAACTCGTATAATATCAGTTTGTAGAATATTATTTAAACGGCTCTTACAATATTGGCGCGGTTATAATATTGTTCACTTCTACAAGCAAGAGCAATAATAATCAGTTAGTTCAGAAAATAATGTAAGAACACATTTTACACTTCAGCGTTTGACAACTTTGAGGTTCGTTGTTAAGTTTGTGTAGTGAGAGAGTACTATTCTAAGTAAATGTCGTGTTTAACGAGGCGAAGTTGTGACTACAAAGTCCTCTCCACCACACAACCTCAAGCTTTACCTAGAGTTACCGTACAGTCGCTTAGCAAATAACTGTTATTGATGACCGCGGGGATCAAACCCGCGCCACCAGAGTGATGAGGTCCGGGATCGCACGCGATACCAATCCGCCACGGGTCCGCTATAAACTACCTAATACCGAAACTTTCTTCTACAAAACTTTAGTCAGTGATAATGTTCACTTTTCAGGTGAAGTTTGAAACCTACTTTTTTGTACCACAAGGATACAGTTTGATTTGGTTAACAATAATTTGCAATCTCCTCTACTGTTGGAAGATGACGAATTTTCTAATACACCCAGAGTTATTAAATGATCTTGTTTTTATTTTCTCTTGCGGTATAAAATTAGCAATACTACAAAGGTTTAAGCGTTGGTTATATGACAAGATGTAATCAACTCTATTTCTAAACCAATGGCTCTTTCTTTTGCATGGTCGAATAGTATTTAATTATCTGATTGATTAAAATAAGATGAAACTTACCTGAGACAAGAAGTATTGTCAGCCACACAAGTATGGCCGTCATTTGGGCTCTGAAACAGACAAAACAGTGTTAGAAAACATAAACCACGCTTAATACATTCAAAATAGAAACTAATTTTAAATCAGTCTTGTAGAAACGTATCAAAAGTTTAAAGGGCTGCATATTTTAGTCATAGAAAGGGATGATCAAAAATTTGTATCAAATTATTCAATATCAAAGTTTGATGGTGACAAAAGATTTCCTGAGTTTGAAATAATTTTACATCATTAGTAAACAAGAGGAACAAGACGTTTCGGAACCAACAATCTGGTTACTTCTTCAGGTAAACACTAACCTTAAATATTAGAAAATTAACTAGCCTAAAGAAAAAAAAAGCGTAAGCTAACCACTTGGTGTTATAATGTGTTAAACTAGGTTCACTTGAAGACGGGATCTGATTGCAGATGACGAAACATCACGTTGCTTTAGTTCACTAACGACCGTAAACGACCAAGATAAATTTCCATACTTCACATAGCATCAATACTGTAAAACGACAAAAACGGTACAGCTTGTAGACAGAAAGATTCAATAAAAGTATGTCTATACCGAGACCTTTCGGAAGTTACAAACAATATTGACAAGCGACCGCGTGGTGGCTTTATTGGATCAAACTTCGCCGTTATCTCCCCTTTACACCTTCTTTCTCGAACCGTTATTACGTTCCTTTTGACGTTATATTTTCAATCCGTTAGTTTCAACTCAATATATCAGCTTATTGCTTCATTTTCAAAATTAATGAAACAAAATATAAGCGTATGTATATATAAGTGTTTCCCAAAACATCTTTCGACTTTTAGGTAGGCTTTTGGGCTATAATTGTATTTATTTCACTTCTTTGAAGGCAGGAGCTTTCAACTGGTAACATTCGGTTTAGTTATTTTTCTTTTTACTGAACATTATTTTGTTGCATCAATTGTAATTTCTATATCATGCTGTAGATAGGACATTAGAGTGCAGATCGACCTAGCTGTTGAAATACAAACAGTATCATTGATAATGGTACAGGTCGTACTTCAAAGTTTGGTAATATATTATACGTGACTAAGTAAACAGTCACGACTTCCAAAAGACGAGGTCGTGGGTTCGATTCCCAGCGCAGGCAAATGGTTTAGATCGCTTTCCTATCAATCGTTGTGTGATACCCACACACCTTAGGCTATGTCACTAATTAAAAATACAGTTTCTGTATACAGTAAAACGTTATACGCAAAAGTATTCCACTTTCGGGATTTTCAGGGCATGGTGGAAAATGTAAACAGCCTTTGATGTAAATTATGTATAATAGCTTAGTAAATGGCTAATTATGTAATAAGTTAAAAACACCAAAATATATACAGTCATAGTGAGAAATATCAATTTTAGTTATTAAAAGTAGAGTTTAAAACAAAATGGGAACTCGGAAACAAGTACTCGTGATAATTGGATTACAGTTTCCTAACTCTAGCGTACACACCCAAAAATGGACAAACATATAGTACACATATAGAACAAACATAAGTTTCAATGTAGTATAATTAAAAACGTTGAATACAAGCTGTGCACTTGCCAATCATGTGATAAGGCAAAGTTACATACACACATGTTTAATCAAGATAACAGCCTCCAAGGTCATGAATAAGTGACGTTTGCCTAGGACGGTCAAGGGTGCAGGCGTGAGAAAGTCCTTAGATTGAAGTAAGGATAGAGGAATTGAATTGTGTTGTTGTCTGCGTTACCCGTACATCTTGACTCCAGCCTCTACTACAGTATTTGCTGACAGTTTGGTTATAAATGATAATAAATAAATGGTTGCAGTATTTTAACTTTAACATTACTACAGTAATTTATGTTACAGTGTTCGACGATACCACGCACATAATACGAGGTACAGTTTGTGGTAAAAAATGTGTGCATTGATTTTTTTCACAACTGAACTGCACTAAATGTAACTAGATTTCCGTTATTTTATATTGTAATTTTTTTCTGTAGTTATAAAAAATGTTTTACTTTCATTGATTTAAACTTCTTTAGGAAAAGGCATTTTTGACATTTTAAAAAGCAACATAATAAACAAACGTGTGTCTAAGAAGTAACTACATATTGGCTATACTCGTACTTCTCGTATTTTGCTACGCATTATTATATTAATTTACGTATATAAGCCATCTGTTTCTAACTATGACTGAAATAATTGGATATTTCGATACGTCTGTAAACTTCTTTCTTCAGTTTTGTTTCCAAACCAATCTAAAAGTACTCTGAGAATTTTTTTATGTATCATATTTTAAAACCCTTGACGTCCATTATGACTTATAGAAGGCCCATTTTGACTTAACTATTGTGTCCCTATTTTACCTAAAAGAATTGAAAATGTGCATAATCATTTTTGGTCGAAATATAGTTAGAAAGAAATCATGAAACTATGCCAACCTTTAAAACCAAAATTACAACACGTGATCGTCAATTTTTATCCTCAATATGCTGTTGCTAATATGCAGTGCTAAATATTCTGAATATGTTATACGGAATGTATCAGAGCTTAGACGAACTAGCACAGAACTATAACGTAATGTGAGACTATAAACTATCCAGTAAGTATAAAGTAGCCACATGAATCACAGCCGTAAGGGAACCATAACTTAAGGAATGTTTGGAACATTTGACCTTGTTTCTGATCTTAGCAAAGTAACAATCCGCCAATACTTCAATAATGGCAACCATGGAAATAATTGTTAACATTAGCAACCTTACGATTTTTTTAAACAAACCGTTTATTAAATCAGAAATTATATTTCGGTTTCAAAATGGGCCCCTTTTTAGATCAAAATACAACAATAAAAAAGTTACAAAACCGTTTAAAATTAAAATCAATGATTATAAACATAGGAAAATGTAATAACATATAGAATTTGTCTAAATAATATGTATTTTTAAATGTTCTTTCGACAAGTTGTTCCAAACAGGGTTTATCTCAAGTGAGGTTTTGCTAAAATGTCAATTTGGGAATTTATACTTCATATATGATGTCTCAATATTGTTTTTTCAAATAAATTCTTACAATTCCATCATAGATTTCAATGAAAGATTTCCGCTAAATCATAGTAACTTTTGTGATGTATGAAATCGTTACTAAAATTGTGTTACTAATTACTTTGATTACTTTCTTCATTTACGCATTTCTCATCAAATTATGTTGTTCTAGAACATTATAGTATAATTCTTGTGTCTAGAAATGATTTAATTTGGCCAATATAAACGTCAGAACAGTCAAGACTGGGAGTTTTATAAAGTAAATTGTTAAAAAATTTTATGAGTTTCGAATTTAGTTTCTGATTTGTGGAAAAAATATGTATATGTTAGTTTGATTATAGATCTTAACTTGTAAAACGCTAAATAGCTAAGCGCTAAATTGCCAGCATGCGGGAGGCCCAGTTCGAGTTCCGGTTCGGTCTAAACATTTTTGTCTTCAAATTTCTTTTGTTAGTTTGTTTAGTTACTCTTTTAATTGTCTCGGAAAATCCTTTAACGTACGGAATTGTTATGAGTGGAATAAGTTTTATTTTAAAAGAGTAACTAAATCATAATATATTCATCTGTTTTACAAATCAGGAACTGAATCCAAAACTCATAAGATATAACTGTTTCAAACGGGTTAATCCGTTTTAAACGGTTTCAAAACTAAAATGATAAGTTATATTTAACTACAACTAGCATTTGCATTGCAAAGTTTAATCAAAAGAAGTAAATTAAATCGAAGAAATCTAACTCAGATCGTTGAAAAAATCAGAGGAAGTATATTTCTAATTGGATAGATTCTGAAAACTAATTGGAACTAAGTTTATTTTCTTTTCGCCGAGACAACGTGACGGTGTTATAAATCGAAACTTCAACACAGTGTTCCGCCTTGGGAAACTTTTCTAATTATTTCCGAAATAACTTGGTTTTGAATAGCTTCTTTTTATTAGTTTGTTTTCCATGTTGCATACGATAAAAACTTTAACTATTAAAAGAATAATGTTATTTTTACCCTAAAACCATTGAATTACCAGTACACATTTAGTCGTACACCAGTTCTCAATCCGTAGTTGAGCCTTTGAAAATCTCAAAACCCAGTATGCAGATCATGACCGTTGAAGTCACCAGAGTGAATATATGTAAAGTTAAAAATAAGGTTTGTCTTGTATAATGAGGCGAGGTTATAACTGCAAAGTCCTATTTACCACTCAACCTCGACTTTTACCTAGCGTCACAGTTTAGTCACATTTCAAATTGCAAGTGGTGACTGCGGGGATCGAACCCGCCCCACCGGAGTGATAAGCACCGAGTCGCGCACGATATCAATCCGCTACGGATTCGCTAAATAAGTCATTTTAAATGGAGAAACATTACGTGGTTATACCCAGCATTTAAAACGTTTAGATTAAAATGACATAAAACCCAGTTTTTAATCACAACATAAAAAATGTATGACTTATACGTAAGGTTCAATAATTATCTTTGTTAGTGCGGTTTTACCGCTTTGAAGTGTTGAAAGTGGTCAAGGTGTGATGTGTTGATTACAAAACCTTAAGGTTTTAATATCTTTTCAATAAAACTACAGCCATGAGAAGTAGTTAAACAAGCTTTTATGAAACTAAAAGCAGAGGCAACTACTCGTTTCTTTCTCAAATACAAACTGGTTCGAAATTCAATGAAAAATTATTTTGTGTTCAAGCATTCACAACTCATCTAAAATAATTCTCATCTATCAAGCGTTCCTCTTTGACTAAATCACTATTTGAGACGCCGACCACTCTCATGAGGGTATTTTAAGGCAAATATGTGGTGAAGGATGAGTGTGATGAGTGGTAGTAATAAATATGAGGTTTAGTCTTGTTATAAACTAAGGCCGACTCTTCCTTTGAATGAGTCATTAATAAATAGCCCAATGACCAATGGAAATATAAGGACCAACGGCTTAACGTGACTTCCGAACCACGCAGGTGATGGTTATATGTCCAAACGATGGTGGGAGTTGATGCGCGTATCATCAGATGATCACTGAGACTATCTGAACCGCTTTGGACCTATATCATCTTCAAAACCTGACCTCTATGAAGCTGGATTACAGGACCACGCCACGAGTCCCAGTCAGAAGAAGGGTAGAGTGATATAAAGTCTGTATATTTGAACAATAATTTGATGATTAGGTTTAGCTTATTAGTATTGACAGTTTTGTGCATTTACTTTCTAAATTATTACGAAATAAAATATTAAAGTATCAATCACCTTCTAGTAAATACATATGTTTGTGAATTATGTCTTAATAATTTGGTAGGAAGACTCAACTTACTATTAGATAATTAATCTCAAAACTTGTGCTAAATAAAATTCGCATTTCGTTAGATAAAGGGGTTGGGTTGACGTTTAATATAATCATTAAAGTAGCAAACCTAAAGTTAAATATTCTTCACTAACTTTGTGTCTTGGAAGAACTAATTGCAGTTGAAGGACTTTAACGGTTGGCCTTTGATGAGATTTATTTAAGAGAGTTTCAATACTCTTACCGCTATCGTTTAACTTTGTGTCCACTTAAATGTTAGTTCGATTAAAGGAGCTGAAAACAAGG
This sequence comes from Matsumurasca onukii, assembly GCA_018831715.1. Taxonomy (NCBI): domain Eukaryota; kingdom Metazoa; phylum Arthropoda; class Insecta; order Hemiptera; family Cicadellidae; genus Matsumurasca; species Matsumurasca onukii. Next base: position 74,277,402 of record CM032058.1, on the reverse strand, counting down.
TTAGGACAAATATTTGTCTGACGTTTGATAAATAGTTTCGTAAATACAGTTTGTTTATGCAATAACAATACAATATTATCTGCATAATTGTTCTATTTACTTAAAACTGAACTACGCAGTACAAAGGTAAACGGAAATACATATGAAATTATTTGCCTGTTTCAAACCAAATTTCCGTTCTAAAGTTTGCGTTCGAGTTCAACCGTATCTCTGGTCGTATGTCTAGTACGTATTCGGAACCCAAGGCCTTCAGAATATATTCCTCTTTTGTATTAAAGAGTTTCTATCATAAATGTCCGTTTTCGTGATACCTGTTGCTTTTAAACCTCCCTTAAGATTTAGTCAATAGAGCAAGCTCGCGTCTAACTATGGGAACTATTAAGGCTGCTAATAATAAAACACAAAAACTTGTACTTTTGTCAAAAATTAAGGTTTTAACACTTAAAACCTGATTTGTTCATAACATTTTATTGACCTCGCCATTTTAAATACATATTTTACTTTGTAGCTAAACTTGAAAAGTTGTGTGTTCCTAAGGTCTGAATGAGAGAGAGTTTATTCATTTATTTAGAGTTTTTTTCCTTTATAAGAAAACCCACTCTTATGAACTGTTGAGGGTAAGTAACCTAATTATAATTCAATTATTGTACTTCAATTACGTAAAGAAAAAATAACAAATAAGCATGGTGGTGTGGGTGAAAGCTATCTTTGTAAGAGGGAAAGCTCAACAGTAATGTCAAAGGTCGTTGCGACCAAACTGATCCGTTCAGTATCAAATTCCTAATGACGGCTTTGAGGAAGGGAATGAAACAAAGCGACATCGGAGAAACCTCGACGCATTCAAACAATACCAGTGTTTCAAGTACACAACCCATTTCCACAAACTCATAGTAAACATTATATTGTATTCCAGATAAATACCGTCCTGTTTGTTTCTGTTTTGAAAGACTGTCTTGGAAACTCTAGCCAATGGTTATAACGTATTTTAAATTACTTGTTTTAAGTGTTCATTAATTGAATATAGTTAAATAATAATCATTTGTCAAAAGTTGGATGGTGCCCGATTGCATGCAGTGTTAATCGTTCTGCGATAAGAAACTTAGTTATTTTATAATAGTAATTCGCGGTTAGTCCCGGTACGACTACTCGAGGAGATTATGTTTAAATGGGGATGAGTGTTAGTTCGCTGTGTATCCGACATAGTTTAGATTTCTGTGCTCGTTACTAAGGAACTCCTCGCCCTATGAGGCGTAGCTCCTCCCTTGGCTCATGGACTGCGAGAGGTGCAAATTCCTAAAGCCTAGATCGGGATTCAAACCCACAACCTCAAGCACTGGGGACTTGTGGCTTAGCCACTAAACTAAATAAATAAATAATTTATTGCGGAAACATTTACATGTCATGCAATCGTCAACTATTATGTTGAGTATCTACAATTTTCCATATATACTGACATCGAAGTCCCATTCAAACATACATTTTTTTCATTCACTTGCTCTCATTAAATCGAATTGTCCGCTCTTGTTCTTTTGTCAATTATTAGTGTTTTCCACGTTCTCTAGGCTATGTGCCATAAACTCGTCTGTGTTATAAAATGCTTCTGCGACCAAAACTGTTTTAGGCGTGTTTTGAACGCCTTAGGCGTCGGAACACTTTTGATGGAATTTGGTAGCCGGTTGACAAGTTGAACTCCTGCCTGAGAATGCAAACGTTCATGAACTGCCGTTCTGTGCCTTACAGTTCGGTAGTTATCCTTGCCTCTAGTTTCATAAGAGTGAATATCACTTCCTCTCATGGGGTCGCATTTTGATCTAAAATGAAGACAGGTGTCAAGAATATAGAGGCAAGATAATGTCAACATTTTCTAACTCTTGAATGATGGCCTGCATGACTCTCTTGTTTGAAGTTTCGCGATCGTCCGGACTGATTTTTTTGCAGAACGGAAATTCTTGGAAATTTGCATTTGAGCGACCACCCCACAACGCTAATTCGTAGGAAATATGTGGGTAGATTACGTTCCGTAGTACGCCGTCATCAGTACCTGAGTTGAGCAGTACTCGGACAGTTGCCTCAAAACTTAAATGCCTGATGCTAACTTCCCACAAACGTCCACATGACAGTCCCATGTCAACCCTCGATCCGAAGGACTACCGAAATAGTTGTGTTTACTTATTTTAATTATACTTAAACAAATCAGTACTAACAACACTTTAATGTAAAGAAATAAGTGATTTATTTAGTTAGAGTTGTTACATGAGCTGGTGTGTTTCCGACCACTGAAGAGTAGTTTACATTGTAAACCAATTTCTTTAATTTCGTGTAGAAATAATGAAGATAATGTAATAATATACCAAAATTGAAGTAAACTGTACTTGTGCTATTAAAATATAGTTTTTCCTGACATGTTTGAGTCGTCATAATACATTTGCTAGTACTCCCACTTCAAGATTTAACAGTGCCGATTAAAAGTATCATTTATTTCCGTCCTTTTACTCTACGTTAACCTTAATTTCGTCTTGGAAATGCAAACAGTTAATCCATTATGTATTAGAATATACTGAGTGGCCAATCTGAACAATAGCTAAGGTTAATGTCTAAAATATGACAGCAAAAAATCATATATTCGTTATTATGATTTGTCATAAATTTTGTCAAAGGCCACCTCATATACTTTGTTTTACTTTCAGCCGTGGATATGGAAACAAGTAAATCAAACTAATCACTCAACATATTTTAATTAAGTAAAAATTTAAGCCAAACCTGTTCATGCCTTATCACTGAACAGTTTCACTAACAGCTTGTGTCACGGCTGAGATGCGTCAGTAACAAGCTCTTCATGCGCAGTGTATAATTGCGCGTGCGCAGGGTGCGCGAGTTTCTCACATTAATTGCGCACAGTAAGTAGGCGCATGCGCGTGCGCGTGCGGTCAGCTTTCGAGATACTGCGCCTGCGCGCCTCGCCTGTCATTAGAGAGCGACTTGGCTAACATTTGTGTGGATAAAGAGGGTGATTAATCTTGATGTTTTTACGTAAAAATTCAAATTTAGTTTGTAAAGAGTACACAATTCTATCGTTTCATTGAGGGTTATTAGTTGTAAAGAGGTTCAGCCATGATGGGAGCTTTTGAGGATGAGAAAGGCTTACTTGAATGATTTAGTTATACAAGTGCATACTAACGTACACAGTTATACAGTACACTAATTAATTCATCGTTTACTAAATTAAAATTAATGATAATATTTATTTTATAAGCTAATTGGTTATTGAGGCAAAATCATATTTAGACGAGTTTATGGAACGCTTGGGAAAATTCCAGTGAATCATACTTGTATTAATGTATTTGAATCTTCAGTTGGTTGGCAATGTCTTCCACAAAAACCATTAAAAAATAGTTTAATTTGAAAATGATTATATTTCACCTAATAACATTTAGGCTTCTTCAGATCAATACAATAAACAACTTCTAGAAATCAACTGATGTATTAATGTAATGAATGCATTTTTGAGGATTGCATTGTGAGAGGATAGAACATCGTTCAAAATAACTGACCATTGAAACTGCATGTTATTTTACATGTATGTTCAATAAAACATGGATTTGTCATTCTGGGAAACACAAATTGATAGTTTATTAGGCAGGAGTTCATATTTCTCCTGATTCTAAAAAATCGCTGTAACGCCCAATTTGTTTGAAACTGGTCTAAAACCAGTTTATCTCAAAACATTCATACAAGTTCATAGCGCATACTAGGAAACCCTCAGGATCCATAGACTCACAGGGTATTATTATAGGAAAACAATTCGTTGGTATGAATGGGAATCTAGACAATGTGATATTGTATACACTTCAATAGACTTCAATGTAAAATAATCAATAAATAGTCAAATGTTTTTTCATGGCTATTTCCTTGAAATGTATTAGTTGAAACGCTATGAAACATGTATTATTTTTCATGAGGCTATCAAATGTATTCATTCTAGATATTTCAATCAACAGAGTGTTTTACCTGTCTTGCTAAATACTCCGAGGCAAGAAAATACTAAATAAAATTCCACATATAAATAACAAGCATTTTCAATGCATACAACCTTTACAAAACATACAAAGAATGCAGCTGTCCTTTGAGATTTAAAACTAACAAAGCTTTGCTCATGGTACTTTAATTACTTTCATTAGTATTCAAGACAATTCAATTGATACAGATAGTCCATTAAACCAGCTCAAGTTAAACACTAGAACCCGTAGTTTTAATTAAAGCGCTTAGGAATCCGTAGAATCTATTTGTCACAACTGTGTTCAATGACATGTAATTATTTAGTTTGATGATTCAGAGCTTCTGCAATGGATGTGATCAATCATAGTACTAAAGTTGGCTGAAGCTGATTACATAGACATCGAGCTATTTGTTTTGAATAACTGTCATGTCCAATTACCATGAAATCTCGGCATCTCTCCATTTACCAAGAGTTGATTGTTGATATTTCTTTATCTCTATTCATTTTGGAATTGTGTTTAGCTTTAATTTTTAAGGACAAAGATCAGAGAAACATAATTTTCACCGAAGGTTACACATTTCCTGAGTCACAACGGTAATTACTTTTCCATTTTGGAAAATTACACTTTTACGTTTATAGAAAACTATACAATGTCCAATATTCCTTACTAATTGAACAAGACGATCTTCGTATGGCTTATCCTGCTTCAGCAGCACATGTCAATGAATAAAAGCATGTAATATTCTTATTCCCATCAGAACTCTTTGAAACCATTGAGTTACCAAGTCAAAAATGTGAAAATTACGGCTCAAACCTTGATTAATATCAGGGTAGGTATTGCTTGTTTCTTGAAGTTTGAGTAATATATTATCTTCCTACTTAGTAATACTATTATACGTTGTAGCAATAAATAATCGTATATAAAAACAATAACTCTAATTATATTTAGGGTGTTAACACAACCTAGTGAGTGATTGTAATTATTAATGACCATTAAACTCTAATCAAGAATGATTTTGACTATATCTTTTTACTTCGAAATATACAAGGTATTATTGCAGAAGTGCAGGATTAGTTTTTTTTTTTTTATTTAACAGAAAAAGAACCCCATTTTTTATAGAACGTAAAACGAAATACACGAAGAACCGGTTAACAACACCTTTGATTTAAATATGATTGAATGTCCAACTAGCGTTGTTTTAGATCGAATACTGATTTCAACAGTTATTGATATTCAAAAGAAACACTGAAGGTGTACACTACTGTTATTCTCTGCACGTACTTTTGTCTGAATGCCGCCTTTGAAAATGGAAAAGTCCATTCATGGCGGAAGAAAGCTTCTGATGGATGTGAGAGAAGACACGACACTTTTCAATTTGATCGGTATCGTCAAAGGTATCGTTTCAAGGTATCGTCAAAACAAAGGTCCACTGCAACTTTAACTATTGTATTTGCAGCAAAATGAAGTCAAAGAACCACATACCTGTTTTAAAACAGATTAATTAAGTAAATATCGACTTACGGGTATGCTATTCAGGGTGTCCTCAAACTACTAGTACAAACTTCAGGATATTGTTCTTCGAGTAAAAAAATTTTAAGTTATACAAATTGATATTTTTTCGTTTGGTCACCAGCTGCCATTTTGTGTTTTTCAGTAATTTTTTAACTTAACTTTGATATGATTGTGTACATCGTAGGGTTCCATTGTAGAAAAAATCAACAATATTCAAATACATTTTCTAAATAGTGGCCGTATAAAGATTTCAAACTAAAATGGCTCAAAAACTATGCATTTTACAAAGTATCGCAATAGATATTTTCACACGTATAATTAGCTTCCAAACCACACTAGTTTGTTCAAATTGAATTATAACGGACCGAAATGCAGCTTAAAGAATAACGGGTGACGTTAATTTATTTAACTGCGCTGACATTTATTTAACACTATTGAGATTTCTATTATAAAACTAATAGATTATGACAATATCCCATAGTAAACATGGTCTTTGTTCTTAACACGGCCATTATCAGTGTTAATATTCATTAGTAATAAACAAAATAAATTAACTTGTTATAAACCGATAATTATATAATTTATAATAGTAACACGCTACAACATCCTGACAAGTGTAATAAAAACATTTAACATAACGCTTGAAATGGCAAAGTTTGCTTGTTATTGATGTAATTATATAGTTGAGAAGCTACATAGGTATGTAGCTTAAAAATAAATATACCTTAATCAACAACAGAGTACTAGACCAAAGCCGTTCATCTTCGTATAAAGCAATTGACGGATGATACCCAGAGGACAACACCATACACTACTCACTAATATCTTTTCGTTGTTACTCATCAGCTGATAAACTACTAATTACAAACAACAATGATGTAAAGGTCTAGTTTATTTTAATGGTGTGTAACTGTGTACTGCGTGAGCCAGAAATTCAACGCTTGATCGTATTGGTAAACACATTGAGTTCAAAATATTATTCGTAAAAGGCCTTTTTCTATTTTTAAGAGAATTGATACATTCTTATAGTATTATTATAACAGACACTTTAAAAACCTTTTCACCGTTTAGCCTGAAAATGCGGTATTACGTCACTATTGCTTTAACTGATATTAGTTTACGGTTTGTATAAATTTTGATTCAAGTAGTGGAAGGATTTAGGATGCTTAAAGATAAGCCCCTCTCTTAGCAAGGGGTTTTCCTAAATCCTTTGATTAATAAATGTGTATGGTAGTAGTTCTTCTGGACTTTATTTTTATCTATGTTGAAAACTGGAAGAACTAAACATGTTTGTACTACGAAAACAAAACTCAACAAGAAAAAAGAGTCCCAGCACTAAACTTATATGTTTAGGAAGTAATCTCTTTAGCAAACAAAGAAAATGGTGTTATAAAAACCTTGACAAGAGACAACTGTGATCAGATAACAACGCGAGTGTAGGAAACAACGATTTGTTAAACAAAGAAACGCAGAACTGCTTTGAGAAATGGAATATTCAGACCCTCCACACACGTGAGCTTGTATGTATGTATCATGTCACGAGTAATTACGTTTGAGAAACGTACAGAATCCAGTTTAAATGGTTCTCGTTGTTGTTAAATTTTAAAATTAGGTTTATAATGACCATTATATCCAGAAATAATACTTTATTTAAAATAATGTATTTGATTTTAATTTTATTTTAGTTATTTCTTTTATATTAAATAAAGCATTAATGATATTATTTCAGCGCACTAGCTTTACTACTTAAAGTTATATAAAAGGTAAAAGGTGACATTATTGCTTGAGATTTTCAACCTATCTAGAAAATTACAATGTAATTTATCAATTATCATTTCAAGTAGTTAATAGAAAATGCCTCTTGAAATAATTATCTTTTTACAGTAATTGCCCCAGAAAAAATAATGACGAACTCAGCGTGACTTACGAGTAGGATAGGATAATACATTTTCGTATCTTCAACAGAGTGTTTGTTCATCATTATCCTCAGTAATATCAAATTGGTAACTTTGCTTACACTTAGCTTATCTTCGTTTGGTTAGCTTATCAGTTTTTTTCTTAAAATAAATGGACATTACGCCAAGAAATCATAAAACACATACCAAGGAGTTCATACTAAAATTATAACAATACATATTTGTGATACGTAAGATTTTACCTTTTGCATCACATTCACTGCAAAATAATACTTAAATTTAATTAGTTATACAATAGAAAATACTGATCAAGTTACTAGAAAGTAAAACGAGTAAAAAACTATTTGACAAATGGGTTTGACATAACTTAATTTAAGTATGGAATTTAATTGGAACATAATTTAATCGGTTGGAAGAAAGGGGATTAAACCTTTCTTCCATCCAAACAAATAAAGATAGCCAGTATACGAGTCTAATCCTACTCAGTAGAGCCAAGGCAGTTGAACAAACTACACACATTAAACTGCTCCTAATTTCGCCTGCTCGTAGAAAGTGTAGAGCCAATCTGCATTTCAACGATATCACTTTCAAGTCACGCACGCTCTAACTATGAAAGAGTGGATTTGTAAAGTTGTCTGCCGATATGTGGATATATATTCCCTAGTTGAGTAAGCATAAAGCGTGCTTTGCCAGGATCCCGATGATGTATTTCATGTTTAGCATTCATACGCTGTAACGTATTCCCTGCAGTTGGAAACATACTACAAAGTACGGCGGAACATGTCTTTGTTACATTTCATCCGATGCGAGTAGTTTATTTAGTCTAATGCAGCGAGTGAGGGGTATTTGTATGTATGATGCTCACATCGATGCATACTCTGTGAGTTGTGTAAAGTACTCGTATAGGTGTTTTGGATGTTTAAATGTTCGTTATAATCAAAGTTTGACCAGCCAGATATGGTTTTTAACAACTTGTTATGTTTTTCCATGATGGTATTGATGACTCCATAATCATACATAGTCATAGTTATCGTCAATTATTTCCATCACTTACATCAATTTACATTGATTGTGATGTTGTCAAATTACAATACTTCAATTAAATATGTTGCAGAAAAAGAACACAAAAAGATAAAAGCATACAACTGTGTAGGTCCTTAACAAAGCAAATAAAGTTAAATATAAGTCAAAATACACGTTGTGTAGGCAAAAAAATCATTTATAATTAATTACCAAACCAAATGTAAAAGTAATGCAATACTAGAAATAAAAAAATTAAAATTAAACCGTTGATAACCTTTTTCAACTAAAGGCTGTATGTAAAATTCAATACATGTATCTAACTCTAACTATATTATTTTAGAAAAAATCATTTATAATTAAATGCCCATTCCAAATGTGTCCTCAGTGACTATTCAGCTAGGCTAGGATGCCACATCTAGAATTAAACGTTGATAATTTTATTATCCACTGACGCGGTCTGACACCAAATTCAATAATTAATGCCGCCGCCTACTCTAACTATGCATATTGTAAAAGAAGTGCGTATAACTTTAGAAAGAAAGGGGTAACAACCATTTAGAATTGTAGGAAACCTCTTCGTGAAAGCAGGCGGTGAATGTAAAACGTCTTAGAAGAACGATTTCATAATCTAGGATCGAATTAGTAAAACCATTGTCAAAACACTAAAAGGCCTTGTTTACTTCTGACTGCATGTCCAACTAGCGTTGTTTTAGATCGAATACTGATTTCAACAGTTATTGATATTCAAAAGAAACACTGAAGGTGTACACTACTGTTATTCTCTGCACGTACTTTTGTCTGAATGCCGCCTTTGAAAATGGAAAAGTCCATTCATGGCGGAAGAAAGCTTCTGATGGATGTGAGAGAGACACGACACTTTTCAATTTGATCGGTATCGTCAAAGGTATCGTTTCAAGGTATCGTCAAAACAAAGGTCCACTGCAACTTTAACTATTGTATTTGCAGCAAAATGAAGTCAAAGAACCACATACCTGTTTTAAAACACAAGATTAATTAAGTAAATATCGACTTACGGGTATGCTATTCAGGGTGTCCTCAAACTACTAGTACAAACTTCAGGATATTGTTCTTCGAGTAAAAAAATTGTAAGTTATACAAATTGATATTTTTGTTTGGTCACCAGCGCCATTTTGTGTTTTTCAGTAATTTTTTAACTTAACTTTGATATTATTGTGTACATGGTAGGGTTCCAAAAAAAATCAACAATATTCAAATACATTTTCTAAATAGTGGCCGTATAAAGATTTCAAACTAAAATGGCTCAAAAACTATGCATTTTACAAAGTATCGCAATAGATATTTTCACACGTATAATTAGCTTCCAAACCACACTAGTTTGTTCAAATTGAATTATAACGGACCGAAATGCAGCTTAAAGAATAACGGGTGACGTTAATTTATTTAACTGCGCTGACATATATTTAACACTATTGAGATTTCTATTATAACACTAATAGATTATGACAATGTCCCATAGTAAACATGGTCTTTGTGCTTAACACGGCCATTATCAGTGTTAATATTCATTAGTAATAAACAAAATAAATTAACTTGTTATAAACCGATAATTATATAATTTATAATAGTAACAAGATACAACATCGTGACAAGTGTAGTAAAAACATTTAACATAACGCTTGAAATGGCATAGTTTGCTTGTTATTGATGTAATTATATAGTTGAGAAGCTACATAGGTATGTAGCTTAAAATAAATATACCTTAATCAACAACAGAGTACTAGACCAAAGCCGTTCATCTTCGTATAAAGCAATTGACGGATGATACCCAGAGGACAACACCATACACTACTCACTAATATCTTTTCGTTGTTACTCATCAGCTGATAAACTACTAATTACAAACAACAATGATGTAAAGGTGTAGTTTATTTTAATGGTGTGTAACTGTGTATGGCGTGAGCCAGAAATTCAACGCTTGATCGTATTGGTAAACACATTGAGTTCAAAATATTATTCGTAAAGGCCTTTTTTCTATTTTAAGAGAATTGATACATTCTTATAGTATTATTATAACAGACACTTTAAAACCTTTTCACCGTTTAGCCTGAAAATGCGGTATTACGTCACTATTGCTTTAACTGATTTGTTTACGGTTTGTATAAATTTTGATTCAAGTAGTGGAAGGATTTAGGATGCTTAAAGATAAGCCCCTCTCTTAGCAAGGGTTTTCCTAAATCCTTTGATTAATAAATGTGTGGTAGTAGTTCTTCTGGACTTTATTTTTATCTATGTTGAAAACTGGAAGAACTAAACATGTTTGTACTACGAAAACAAAACTCAACAAGAAAAGAGTCCCAGCACTAAACTTATATGTTTAGGAAGTAATCTCTTTAGCAAACAAAGAAAATGGTGTTATAAAACCTTGACAAGAGACAACTGTGATCAGATAACAACGCGAGTGTAGGAAACAACGATTTGTTAAACAAAGAAACTGCTTTGAGAAATGGAATATTCAGACCCTCCACACACGTGAGCTTGTATGTATGTATCATGTCACGAGTAATTACGTTTGAGAAACGTACAGAATCCAGTTTAAATGGTTCTCGTTGTTGTTAAATTTTAAAATTAGGTTTATAATGACCATTATATCCAGAAATAATACTTTATTTAAAATAATGTATTTGATTTTTATTTTATTTTTAGTTATTTCTTTTATATTAAATAAAGCATTAATGATATTATTTCAGCGCACTAGCTTTACTACTTAAAGTTATATAAAAGGTAAGGTGACATTATTGCTTGAGATTTTCAACCTATCTAGAAAATTACAATGTAATTTATCAATTATCATTTCAAGTAGTTAATAGAAAATGCCTCTTGAAATAATTATCTTTTTACAGTAATTGCCCCAGAAAAAATAATGACGAACTCAGCGTGACTTACGAGTAGGATAGGATAATACATTTTCGTATCTTCAACAGAGTGTTTGTTCATCATTATCCTCAGTAATATCAAATTGGTAACTTTGCTTACACTTAGCTTATCTTCGTTTGGTTAGCTTATCAGTTTTTTTCTTAAAATAAATGGACATTACGCCAAGAAATCATAAAACACATACCAAGGAGTTCATACTAAAATTATAACAATACATATTTGTGATACGTAAGATTTTACCTTTGCATCACATTCAAAAGAGTATCACTGCTACTTAAATTTATTAGTATACAATAGAAAATACTGATCAAGTTACTAGAAAGTAAAACGAGTAAAAAAACTATTTGAAAAATGGGTTTGACATAACTTAATTTAAGTATGGAATTTAATTGGAACATAATTTAATCGGTTGGAAGAAAGAGATTAAACCTTTCTTCCATCCAAACAAATAAAGATAGCCAGTATACGAGTCTAATCCTACTCAGTAGAGCCAAGGCAGTTGAACAAACTACACATTAAACTGCTCCTAATTTCGCCTGCTCGTAGAAAGTGTAGAGCCAATCTGCATTTCAACGATATCACTTTCAAGTCACGCACGCTCTAACTATGAAAGAGTGGATTTGTAAAGTTGTCTGCCGATATGTGGATATATATTCCCTAGTTGAGTAAGCATAAAGCGTGCTTTGCCAGGATCCCGATGATGTATTTCATGTTTAGCATTCATACGCTGTAACGTATTCCCTGCAGTTGGAAACAGTAGCCAACCGACCTGTCACTTTCACACTGCGCTAGCTCGGTCTGCATAAAGCAGAAGCAGTGCGCTCACGCCTCGAGTACGCACGCCTGCGTGAGTGATACAGGTGAAAGTGGCTACGTTTTGTAGACAATTAGCCAAGCAGGCATATCTACACGGCTAACCGACTGAGTGATGGTTGTGGGGCACTCTTACTGCAACCATCTCAGCTGATAAAGTAATTGAGACGGCCGTTTCAAGATACGAACGAACCGTTTCTTCTACTGTGTTCTCAATACTTGTATTATCTTCAGGGGAACCTATAAACCTCGGGACAAAGTAAACATTTTAGTAAAGAATACTTATTAACCCTGTTTTCAACTTCAACTGTGCAGTCTTTTATTACTAAAGAAGTTTTAAGACGTTATGCTAGTCACGTCAGAAATTTGAAGACCGGTTCATGTCGGTTCGGACCAAACATTTTTGTCTTCAAATGTCATTAATAATAAATTATCTATTTAGCGGGTATACAAATTATGATGCACGCAGTGTTTTATGGAATTCAACGTCAAGGTAATTTAATTGAGTCATCTGACAAAAAATGTGTCCCTGGCAATATTTTACATGTCACCGCCTATTTGCTGTTTAGTAAAGTTATTGTAATCAAAATATGTTAAAACGGCCACTATTTGGCAGAATAAAATTATGTATATTTTGTATTCATTGTAATTACGGCCTTAGAGTCAAAACATCAAATTAAAATATTGTTAACAAAAATTGCTGAGGATTTTTCTTTCTATTTTTTAATAAAATGGTTACAAACATTATTTTGTGACTACAAACTAAGTAGTGACTAGTTAGTAAACATACTTTTTCGACATGTTATTCTTGGGTCTATCTTCATTTCGCCTTTACAATCAGGTACAAAAACTCAGCCCTTATTCTTTGAGTCACCCCGTAGGCCTATATCCAATTTTACTAAAAGTCGTATGCTTTGCTATAATTTTAATGGTTAAATACTTGAAAATTAATTAATAAATCAACATACAGTTATCAGTTAGCTGTCCTATTTAGGTGGCTAAAAACTCACACCGACAAAGCTGTTATTTGCCGACATTTCTAATAGAGAATCACCAAGTTAGTTCAGATGTTGAGTCGGAAAATTTGCAATACGTGGCCAAAATGGACTTTTGCCAACGGCCTGCTGCCACGGCTTTTGTAATAACTCTATTATTCATCATATTCGAACGAACTTGTAATCTCGAACGTTCCATTTTATTAAAATTTGTAACTCGCCGTTTCCTTATTACTTTCATTTGTTTTGAGATTAAAAATGTCAACCATTCATTAGTATTTTATTTTTACATATTAATGCTATGTCCACAAAATGATAAATATTAGCTTCTAGCAACCCAAAAGTTGTGTTTATCATCAAAAGTGTTTAGTAAAAAAAAAATTGGTGGATAGCCGACGCACAAAGCGTTTCTAGTTAATGTTTCAAACGATGATGTTAATATTCGCTTATTTTTACTCCAAAGTACACATTCTAAAAGTCTTAAGATAATTTTCTTATAGCTTACTGCGGGTAAGATATTCTTTTTGGTTCCATTTAGCAGATCTAGAAAATATACAAGTCTGCAACTGCTGAAGCCATGAAGCAATAAACATGGTTCACTTCAATATTGGATGAAATATCGGTCGCATATAACTTAAGATGCATAGCGTCTTTGAATGGATTGCTTATCGTGAAATCTGTTTCATGTTTGAATGGAACTATTGCTTTCCTTATATTGTACGCTCTTGCCATTATGAATACAAACATATTTCTTAACGACAACTGTGACTGGAATTAGATAGACGTTAATATATGACAAATTACTATTTTTCAAAGTTTTAAAACAGTACCTCTGAGGAACTACTCCGCTATCTTCTCAATGGTAATCAAATTTTGCAAAGTATCTTATTTTTTAAACGTACTTATGTTAAACAAATTATTTATTTGTAAATTTGAGACGACATTAAAAACCCGTTTTGGCTTAGTTGCGTAAACATATAAAATGTGTTAATTATGATCGAGTCCTTTAGTTGGTTCTTGTGTACAGATAATTCGCAAAAGTTAATGTCTTTAATTTAAAAGTGTTAAAAGTTGTATTTTACTGACCGAGCTTAAGTGAAGTTTTAATATCGATTGTCTGTTAACTCATCTGCAAGTGAAGTTGTGTCTATATTCTGGCCACAATAATAAACAGCAAATCTTGAAATTGACACTAACGTACTTCGTCAATAGGCCAAATGATATTTATGAGTAAGGAGTTTCTAATTTTAATTATATTATTGTAATATGATGTCCCTCATATTCTAACTTGCATACGAGTTGAAAGCTGTTATACTTTTCTTGCATATTTTAAGCACCAATTACTATACACCATATACAATATGCCCACCATACAAGGCAAAAAGCTAAATTTTCAAGACAATACGCCCTATGAAATGCTGCCTTATCATCAGTTCTTATTGGGTACATATTAAATTTTGCAAAGTTATTTCGGGAACAAGCACTCGGAGAAGCTTGGCTAGTGTTTTGTCGTAAAACAACGTGCGCACTTCTCAAAGTCGGCCAGTTTTGTACAGGGTTATTACAAATGATGTTCACAATTTCAAGTGTATATAAAATTTAGTTTTATATGTTATACAAAGAAACAAAATGGTTAAATTTTAAGAAAACTCAAAAGGTTTCGTCAAAAGTATTTATAACTATAAGTTTTTCGTATGGGTACTTGCTAACTGGCACTTTTAATTGTGCGAACAGTCTTGAAATACAAGCCATCTGTATCGCCAGTTGTGTTTGTAAGTTAATTATTAGCGGACTAGCCTATGTTGGCGTGAACAAGTCTGTGACAATCCGCCACGCTTTGACAAGCAACGCCACGCTTCACGCCGCTACGCTTCACCAGTGCTCCAGTTCTGCGGACCTAACACTTTCAGTTTTGTGTCATGTCCGAGTGAAACCGACAGTACTCTGTGTCTGTGTCTGAGTATCTTGTGTCTGGTACTTGACTTGCATTAGGCAGACTGGTGGTACGTGAGAGCGTTTCAAGTACGCATAACAATGCAGGCGAACCTCCAGACAGGAGATCTAATCAGCTTAGGTTATGCTCGCATACCGTATACAATGTGAGCTTTTAATGTCTCCCCCCATTACCTTTGTAAAAGGAAATATTTTTAAACCCTTAAAGAAATGTTTTTATAGGATTCTGGAGTACGTACTTTGCGTCACCCCCCCCAAAATCCGGGGGGTTGGGCCCCCCAAACTTTTTAAATATAGAGACCCTTCTCCCTTATGGCACCTCAAAAGAATAGAAAAGACAACAAATATTCAACGACGCAATAAAGTTTCTCTCTCAACTCGTTTTATTTATATGCCCATCTAAAACTACAAGAAATTAGCTTTAAAATGTTATATTTCACATTAAAAATTGTTTATGACAAAATCTACAAAACACATTAATACTTAGGCTATTGGAACAACGCAGCAGCTGTTTATGCAGTATTTATTCAGGAGAATATGATGTAGGCCTACAATATAATTATCACTGACTAATCTATGTTTAACGAATTTTCCTAACAACCCTTACAAAGTGGACCGAATGTGTCTGGTAGTTCCGTGATAGGTTAAAACAACTAGTAAGTAACCTTCTTCTTTAAGAATCGTTATAATATTTACAAATGTATGTTTAGTGTTTACAGAAAGTTTACAAAACTATATTTTCACTTTAATAACATTTTAAATTGGCCCTCCAAAGAAATTGATTCAAATTTACCATCCGGTGTTTACCATCCTGATTATATCAATTTGAAAGTTTATTTAACTTTTAACATTTAGCAGTTTGAATAGTAGCCAACCGACCTGTCACTTTCACACTGCGCTAGCTCGGTCTGCATAAAGCAGAAGCAGTGCGCACGCCTCGAGTACGCACGCCTGCGTGAGTGATACAGGTGAAAGTGGCTACGTTTTGTAGACAATTAGCCAAGCAGGCATATCTACGGCTAACCGACTGAGTGATGGTTGTGGGGCACTCTTACTGCAACCATCTCAGCTGATAAAGTAATTGAGACGGCCGTTTCAAGATACGAACGAACCGTTTCTTCTACTGTGTTCTCAATACTTGTATTATCTTCAGGGGAACCTATAAACCTCGGGACAAAGTAAACATTTTAGTAAAGAATACTTATTAACCTGTTTTTAATTCAACTGTGCAGTCTTTTATTACTAAAGAAGTTTTAAGACGTTATGCTAGTCACGTCAGAAATTTGAAGACCCGGGTTCATGTCCCGGTTCGGACCAAACATTTTTGTCTTCAAATGTCATTAATAATAAATTATCTATTTAGCGGGTATACAAATTATGATGCACGCAGTGTTTTATGGAATTCAACGTCAAGGTAATTTAATTGAGTCATCTGACAAAAAATGTGTCCCTGGCAATATTTTACATGTCACCGCCTATTTGCTGTTTAGTAAAGTTATTGTAATCAAAATATGTTAAAACGGCCACTATTTGGCAGAATAAAATTATGTATATTTTGTATTCATTGTAATTACGGCCTTAGAGTCAAAACATCGAATTAAAATATTGTTAACAAAAATTGCTGAGGATTTTCTTTCTATTTTTAATAAAATGGTTACAAACATTATTTTGTGACTAAGTAGTGACTTAGTAAACATACTTTTTCGACATGTTATTCTTGGGTCTATCTTCATTTCGCCTTTACAATCAGGTACAAAACTCAGCCCTTATTCTTTGAGTCACCCCGTAGGCCTATATCCAATTTTACTAAAAGTCGTATGCTTTGCTATAATTTTAATGGTTAAATACTTGAAAATTAATTAATAAATCAACATACAGTTATCAGTTATTGTCCTATTTAGGTGGCAAACTCACACCGACAAAGCTGTTATTTGCCGACATTTCTAATAGAGAATCACCAAGTTAGTTCAGATGTTGAGTCGGAAAATTTACAATACGTGGCCAAAATGGACTTTTGCCAACGGCCTGCTGCCACGGCTTTGTAATAACTCTATTATTCATCATATTCGAACGAACTTGTAATCTCGAACGTTCCATTTTATTAAAATTTGTAACTTGCCGTTTCCTTATTACTTTCATTTGTTTTGAGATTAAAATGTCAACCATTCATTAGTATTTTATTTTTACATATTAATGCTATGTCCACAAAATGATAGCTTCTAGCAACCCAAAGTTGTGTTTTCATTAAAAAGTAGTAAAGGCTAACCGACGCACAAAGCGTTTCTAGGTAATGTTTCAAACGATGATGTTAATATTCGCTTATTTTTTCCAAAGTACATTCTAAAAGTTTTAAGATAATTTTCTTATAGCTTACTGCGGGTAAGATATTCTTTTTTTGGTTCCATTTAGCAGATCTAGAAAATATACAAGTCTGCAACTGCTGAAGCCATGAAGCAATAAACATGGTTCACTTCAATATTGGATGAAATATCGGTCGCATATAACTTAAGATGCATAGCGTCTTTGAATGGATTGCTTATCGTGAAATCTGTTTCATGTTTGAATGGAACTATTGCTTTCCTTATATTGTACGCTCTTGCCATTATGAATACAAACATATTTCTTAACGACAACTGTGACTGGAATTAGATAGACGTTAATATATGACAAATTACTATTTTTCAAAGTTTTAAACACAGTACCTCTGAGGAACTACTCCGCTATCTTCTCAATGGTAATCAAATTTTGCAAAGTATCTTATTTTTAAACGTACTTATGTTAAACAAATTATTTATTTGTAAATTTGAGACGACATTAAAACCCGTTTTGGCTTAGTTGCGTAAACATATAAAATGTGTTAATTATTATCGAGTCCTTTAGTTGTTCTTGTGTACAGATAATTCGCAAAAGTTAATGTCTTTATTTTAAAAGTGTTAAAAGTTGTATTTTACTGACCGAGCTTAAGTGAAGTTTTAATATCAGCTGATTGTCATTATCTCATCTGCAAGTGAAGTTGTGTCTATATTCTGGCAACAATAATAAACAGCAAATCTTGAAATTGACACTAACGTACTTCGTCAATAGGCCAAATGATATTTATGAGTAAGGAGTTTCTAATTTTAATTATATTATTGTAATATGATGTCCCTCATATTCTAACTTGCATACGAGTTGAAAGCTGTTATACTTTTCTTGCATATTTTAAGCACCAATTACTATACACCATATATAAATATTCCCACCACAAGGCAAAAGCTAAATTTTCAAGACCCTTAAATTTTGTAAAGTTATTTCCGAACAAGCACTCGAGAAGCTTGGCTATGTTTGTCAAAAAACGTGGCACTTCTCAAGTCGGCCAGTTTTGTACAGGGTTATTACAAATGATGTTCACAATTTCAAGTGTATATAAAATTTAGTTTTATATGTTATACAAAGAAACAAAATGGTTAAATTTTAAGAAAACTCAAAAGGTTCCGTCAAACGTATTTATAACTATAAGTTTTTTGTATGGGTACTTGCTAACTGGCACTTTTAATTGTGCGAACAGTCTTGAAATACAAGCCATCTGTATCGCCAGTTGTGTTTGTAAGTTAATTATTAGCGGACTAGCCTATGTTGGCGTGAACAAGTCTGTGACAATCCGCCACGCTTTGACAAGCAACGCTACGCTTCACGCCGCTACGCTTCACCAGTGCTCCAGTTCTGCGGACCTAACACTTTCAGTTTTGTGTCATGTCCGAGTGAAACCGACAGTACTCTGTGTCTGTGTCTGAGTATCTTGTGTCTGGTACTTGACTTGCATTAGGCAGACTGGTACGGACGTGAGAAGTACGCATAACAATGCAGGCGAACCTCAGACAGGAGATCTAATCAGCTTAGGTTATGCTCGAATACCGTATACAATGTGAGCTTTTAATGTCTCCCCATTACCTTTGTAAAAGGAAATATTTTTAAAACCCTTAAAGAAATGTTTTATAGGATTCTGAGTACGTACTTTGCGTCACACCCCACCCAAAATCTTGGGCCCCAAACTTTTTAATATAGAGACCCTTCTCCCTTATGGCACCTCAAAAGAATAGAAAGACAACAAATATTCAACGACGCAATCAAGTTTCTCTCTCAACTCGTTTATATGCCCATTAAAACTACAAGAAATTAGCTTTAAAATGTTATATTTCACATTAAAAAATTGTTTATGACAAAATCTTTTTGAAAATCAAAAATTCCCAAAAGTATTTTGAAAACAACTTTGCATTAAAGATTTTTACGAGAAATGTAGCATTTTAAACATTATTTATTATTATCTTTAAATTGGTATTACAAAAAACCAAGGATATATTTTTTTCTTTGCGTCGTAAATTTTGTATTAAAATTCCCTTTCTTTTGAGGTGATACAAGGATGGGGGTTTGTATTTTTTTAAATGGGGAGCTCTCCCACCCCACGAACCGGGTTCCGGGTGTAGGTTGGGAATGTCGCAAAGTTTGTCAAAAAAAATGTTAGCAATATACAAAAACATTAACTAAAGTCAATTATTAGTTAGTACTTAGTACTTGCCTGTAGATGTCAATACAAAATTTCTTTAGGCAGGACCGGTTTCGGGTCAATTACAACCATATTCTGTGTTTATCCGTGTCAAAATTGGTCGTTTATTGTAATATTTTGGTGTTCATTGTTTCTTCTTAATAAAAGTTTGGCTGACTTGGTCATTATTTGCGCTTGTACAGAATTGAATACTCTGCATCCTTTTTCATTTGTTAAGATTGAATATAGGATAATTATGTTTTCATCACTGAGATCATAAAGTGAATCCTTTTTATAATGAGCTATACACTTTTACTTTAAGCCACTCTAACCAACCACATATTGACAACTTTCAAAACGGTTCAGCAACAACCAAATTTCAAACACTTGAGCAGAACTCTTACATGCACACACTTACAAAGGCTCATTAGTACTGGGAGTTCCTCATTTCGCAACGTCACAAATGACAAACCTGTCACTTTCTTCTAGGAACCGCGTTCTTCTATTCAACCTTTGCTCATTGAAAACCACTGGTTCCGAAACCTCTCTTACACAAAACCCGGGAGTGACCGTTCGTTTGTAATTAGCTTATTGTAACCAGACTGGGAGAGCGATTGTGTAACATCGACAAAAGAAGAATCGTTCACCCGCATACAGTTATTTTACAGCTTAGTTGTTTTTCCACCAGAAATACTTCGTATTTAAATGCACTACTTATGCGATTACGTTGATGACACAACCCTATTTTCCACTCTATTCCCCAAAATATTTTGAAAATATGAAGTTGTTTGTCACAAATATAACTAGTTTGACGTGTGCTACCAACTGAGCAAGTTACAAACTATAGGACAAAGCCAGCGGTAACGTGTGCGGGTCTGATTGATGTGGTTGTCAGCATTGATTGATTGACTTGACTACAGCTGACTCACGATACAACAAACTCCGTCTGCTATCAGCTGATTATCAAGGGCGTTGGCCTCGTCAGCAACGCGCTGACGTGTACGTGATCATGATTGGCCCGATATTAAGTCATTAGGTATCTATTAGCTGGAGTTATTGCGCTCTGATCATTAGTTTGCTGGTGTCGGTTAGTAGACTGGAATATTTTAATTGAAAATATGTTTGGTAATGATTTATTTTTTTTCTCTCTTGTAGATTTAAGGACAAGAAGCAGTTTTTGTTAGTAAATATTTTAAACAGTTATATCTACTTCTACACCAAGTTTGTCCAAAACCCAAAGACTGTTTAAGAAAAATTTTATTTAAGAACAAAAAATTGTGTACTTTCATAAATACGTTTAATCCTTGAATAATAACCTAAGTGTCTCCTAAAATCCCGCTCGTTATAAACACACCTTAATAAACGTAGTATCAATGGGTTTCAATAACATACAAATATATTTACAATTTAATTAAAACATAGTCTCTGTTGAATACGCTATTTTTTAACCATTGCCACTTGAATAGTTAAATGGCAATCGATTGCTTTTAGATGTTGGCCATTTATAATTATTTTTCACTGAAGCAAAATAATTTTAAATTCGTTCACAAAATTTCAAGTGTATACATCGTGTTTTGTACTAAAATAACATTTACTTAGTGAAATGGTGGCAACACAATTTTGAACTATTTTGGTTTCCTAGCTTTGTTTAGTCCCAGCAACAATGCAATAAATCCATCGAAGGGAGCTTTAAAGCTTTCTACGTTTTCTAAATACAGTATAATTTTAACTATCAGAAATTGTAACCAATTACAAACTAATACCAAATACTCCACCTTTGCTCTGCTATCTTCATAACACTAGTAGTAGTCATAATTTACCAGCAACTAATGTCAACTTTGAATCTTAAAACACAGCTATTCCAAACTCTCAACACTGTGATTCCAGACGGACACGGGAAAGCTACTGACAATAATTAAGCCATAAAAGAAAGTGTTTGAAGATCTATAAAATCAAACTGTTCCTCCGGCGCCTGTAATTTGACCTGATGAACCAGTTCTTCTGACCGACAGCGAGATGGTCTAATGAATGATAATCTGCAGTGATGACACCAGATGCCACTTTTACCTGCAGAAGTGGTGTGTTTTCCCTTTTACCCACCGCGATGTGCGGCGCTAGTGCCGTTACTTGCACTAAGTGCCTACAGCTGATGTAAAATGCGGAGGAACTACACAGACTTGAAAACAGAGAAAGTGAACATTGCTCCACTTAACGCATCCTCGGACTTCTGAGGAGATGCGAGTAGTTGGATGACATTCATGATTGTGGCACTGACCATTATGGTTGGTTATTTCATGAAATTATAGTTAAACCTAAAAGGGCTATTTGAAATAAATGGCAGTACTCTACGTGGACAATATTTTAAAAATAGGTGTACACAACAAAATCCAATGAAAATTACCTTGTTTTTCATATTTGCCTCCTGACTGCTGTTAACCAGACGAAATACCCATCCTTGTTAAATAGAAAATGTTAACTACAATCGACCGAATTGGCATATTGTCATATTTGTCTTCTTCATCTAAATTACCGAGATTCTTGTACTTTCAATAGTAGGCTCTTACTTGACGTGCACCTGTATCCTACGAAGCCTAAGCCCTCAGTTTGTACTTAATTTCCACTCAAAACTACCTCGTGGGCTTGATGGAAACTGCATTACTGTTATCATTTATTTTAAATCATGACCAAAAGAGTATGAGGTTAAAATTTTGAAGGACAAAGCACAAAGTACAAAGTCTGATTATTGAAAACGTTCAGTTTGAAAGTAAATATATTAAAACTGGTTTTCCAACTTATTTTGTGATTTCAGTAAGTACAGGTAAAACTTCAACGTTCTCTATCACTTTTAGCTGTAAACACCAACCGGTATATTAAACTGCACTTTTGAATCAAGATAAATTTCCATATTTCAAATTAATAAGAGTGAAATTATATAAACCACAAAAGTCACAATTTTGTACTGTGAGAACAGTTACGCCTTCCAACAACAGAACTCTATTTAATGTAAGCATCAAATAAGTAAGCTGCATGTTTAATTATTTTAAAAGCTGAAATCTGCTAGCAAAAAGTCGTCATTCTAAAGATTTGTCAAAACGTTAACTTCAAAATAGATAGCAGTAATGGTTCCCGAATTTTATATTCAAATGAGAGTTTATAATCGTTGTGGATTCTTTCCAAACTTTCACTTTTGACAATCAAGAATTTTAAATATTAGAGAACTTAAATGAGACTTAATTGTTAATGAGAGGGTGATTATAGAAAGCAACCGAAGTTAAATAATAAGCAAGTATTATCATACTTATCCTTATTAGTCCGGAATAGTTGACACATTAAATCGATAATGTTGCTACTTAACAAAAATTATGGTTTGGGGCAAAGTCGTACAAAATATGTTGTACATTATCATAGGTTTATGTTTGTATTGTCACTTTGTGTATCAGTTCATATGGTTTGACACAAGGTCCCACATGCTGCAGGCTCAGTAAAGCATGAATATTGATGGCTGGCTGATCAAACGCCTCAAGCGTCAAGACAAGCCAATCAATTGTTGATGTATGTTTGTATTGTCACTTTGTGTATCAGTTCATATGGTTTGACACAAGGTCCCACATGCTGCAGGCTCAGTAAAGCATGAATATTGATGGCTGGCTGATCAAACGCCTCAAGCGTCAAGACAAGCCAATCAATTGTTGATGTATGTTTGTATTGTCACTTTGTGTATCAGTTCATATGGTTTCACAAGGTCCCACATGCTGCAGGCTCAGTAAAGCATGAATATTGATGGCTGGCTGATCAAACGCCTCAAGCGTCAAGACAAGCCAATCAATTGTTGATGTATGTTTGTATTGTCACTTTGTGTATCAGTTCATATGGTTTGACACAAGGTCCCATGCTGCAGGCTCAGTAAAGCATGAATATTGATGCTGGCTGATCAAACGCCTCAAGCGTCAAGACAAGCCAATCAATTGTTGATGTATGTTTGTATTGTCACTTTGTGTATCAGTTCATATGGTTTCACAAGGTCCCACATGCTGCAGGCTCAGTAAAGCATGAATATTGATGGCTGGCTGATCAAACGCCTCAAGCGTCAAGACAAGCCAATCAATTGTTGATGTATGTTTGTATTGTCACTTTGTGTATCAGTTCATATGGTTTAACACAAGGTCCCACATGCTGCAGGCTCAGTAAAGCATGAATATTGATGGCTGGCTGATCAAACGCCTCAAGCGTCAAGACAAGCCAATCAATTGTTGATGTATGTTTGTATTGTCACTTTGTGTATCAGTTTATATGGTTTAACACAAGGTCCCACATGCTGCAGGCTCAGTAAAGCATGAATATTGATGGCTGGCTGATCAAACGCCTCAAGCGTCAAGACAAGCCAATCAATTGTTGATGTATGTTTATTGTCACTTTGTGTATCAGTTCATATGGTTTCACAAGGTCCCACATGCAGGCTCAGTAAAGCATGAATATTGATGCATGGCTGATCAAACGCCTCAAGCGTCAAGACAAGCCAATCAATTGTTGATGTATGTTTGTATTGTCACTTTGTGTATCAGTTCATATGGTTTGACACAAGGTCCCACATGCTGCAGGCTCAGTAAAGCATGAATATTGATGCATGGCTGATCAAACGCCTCAAGCGTCAAGACAAGCCAATCAATTGTTGATGTATGTTTGCATTGTCACTTTGTGTATCAGGTTATATGTGTTGTCATAATTGGTTCCACATGACGCAGGCTCTTTATACTTTTTAGAGTATTCTTTAAACTGAGATATTAATCCCCAAGATCATTTAAATACAACCACAATATTCTGCCTAGGGCACTCTGTATTATTCTCATCAGGTACAACGAGTCTGCGTTGTATAAAATGAGCCCTTTCACTTGAGGTATTACCGAGAGTTTAGGCAGCTAAGTTTGAGGGACGGTAGATGACAAGAGCGCCACTTACTGAAACTTAACTTTACAAGTTGTCAACGTCGAAGTATTTCTTTACCGTACCGACGAACTTTACTTTACTAAGATTACACTTCCCGGTGTTTCTGAAGTTTCTTTCTAGGTTATTCAAGTTTTATATACAGTGTGTTGGGGGTTTAGGATAAAACATTTTGAAAAATATAAAACTTTAACGTATTTTTATAAAACATTGCTATTTCTTAAATGGTCTAAACCTTTTCTTTCTCAGCAACGTAATTAGAACATGTCTAGATAAAGCGGTTAATCACTAAGCTCATCACTCGTCCCAAAAGTGGCATTTGATCCTCACTCAATTAACGCTCTCAACCCTAAAACCTTTACATTAAGGCCTAGTGATTAATGCATATATTTTTAAATCACCTTTTATACTTTAGGGTAACAATGCAATGTATAGTGTACTATCAGCTGGAAAATACTAAAAATGTCTGTCAAAAGGTAAAGAGCTATGAATTTGGTTTATGTTTACTTATATACTTGAAATACAGAGGCCTCAACACAATTTCTATGAGCATTACCTTTTAAAGTAAGAACTTCGTAGTATAGTTATCGGTTCTCAAATGTGCGTACCTTGAATAAAATTACATTTTGAAACACTAATAAGAACCATTCATCCACATCTAGACATGTGTAAATGACACATGTATAGATGTGTCTTTTATATATCTAGTCACAATGAACAAAAAAGAAAACATATAAAAGCATTGTTCTGCAATTTATTTGCCAGTAATTTTATATCAAAGCCGATTTTAAAGAAAGTCACGACCGCGTCAAACTACCTCGTGCTGCGACGTCGATGTCGTTTGACTTTTAAGCCTCTTTTCCCTTTCACTTTGTTGATAGCTCAATTTCTTTTACTTTCTACTTTAACCTTTTTCTTGGAATCAGCACAAAATCCTTCTTTTCAATTTCTGCTACGGTAAAATATTCCTTTGAGGTTGGTATTATAATTATGTGGTATGAAGTTTTCAATATTGGAATATTTTACCAGTGTAAATAGGGAGTGGGTTCGGATCGTGAGCATTTGTTACCACGTTATTTTGGTAGCTAATATTATAGTACCAGTGTTGAACTGTTGATATAGAACTATTTGATTTTAAATAAATATATGAAAATATTAAACCATTAAATAATTACAGAATGTCATTTGAAATTAAGAACAGAAATTCAGGTTTCGTACAATACGACCTTAACATAATTTATGTAACAGTAGATTTCGTCACAAGGGCCCAAAGGGGCATTTCATACCTGAATGGTAAAAAGGTTTTTATCACCTAAAAAGTAAATATTTATTTTAAAATGTTATTTTATTCCTTTTTATTAACAAAGATAATTTATACTTTATAAACAACAACAATTCAAACAATAAATTCGGTCAATTCTTACCTCTAAAAACGATGCTTTTGATAAAACTACAACAAAGTTTGATGGTGAGCTATACAAAGTATTTTATAGGTTACTTTATAGGTCCCTAGTAGTATAGAACCATAAACACTAACTTTACGTACTATCGCAGTATCGTAAAAATCTGAACTTTGTGCAGTGTGATATGAGCACACATAAATCTAAGTTTTTTTAGTAAATAAAACTTAAACGGAATATTAAAGGAAAAGTTTGATAGAATATATAGGTTTTTACAAAAGTGAAGGCACAGTGGATTCTTAAAACTAAAAACTAATAGTAACCAATCCTGCGTAACGATCAATGTTTCAAAATGCACTAAAACACATTGTCACTGATTAATAAAGCATACCACACAAATCAAATACTACTTAATGTTTATGTTGTTTCATCGTACAAATACTCGAATATTATTTAAACACGAAAACCATAGACCTCTATAAGTTTTATCGTAAAGGCTAAAGGGACAACTCTGACATTTCTAAGTTCACTTTCTCTCTTAATTTAAAACTCAATTTCAAACACGTGCATAGTTTTCAATCAATATTGAAAGTGCCGGCCTAATTATGCAGTAGACTGTGCTAGTGAGGCTGGAAAGCCGCATCCGCGTCGAGTCCAGTGTTCTACATGTGATTTGCTTAAGGTAATTGATGTACGGACTTGTACGGGAAATGGCGCGCGCTCGACCGTGAAATGTGCGTCTGTGTGCGACTTCTGTGGCAGTGTTAGTGTGATGGTTTGGTGTTTGATACGGAGAGGATTCTTTATTTGAAGTTTGTTGTTGACAGTGGAAGAATTTCTGAAGTTTAAATATCATTGTGGACGTGAGTACGACGTTTTGCATTGGATCTGGAATTTAATTTTATCTTCAGGTGTAAAGTTACCTAAAACATAACCCAACACGTTACGAAATTGGCAAGCTTAACTACCCTGAGAGCTTACGCTGTTACGTTACGCTAATAAATTTAAAAAGTTTCAAATGTTTTGTGTTATGTTTAGTACTTTTGATACTTTTCCCCTGAAGAAAGGATCAGATTCTACATACCAAAACGTCAAGTTCTGCAAAATTATGGAAAATGTCCGCCTGATGATTTTAACCTCTGTTGCAGGGAAGGTTAGTTATGAAGTTGCTTATGAAGTGGGGTCGGTGGTATAGTATTTTGTTATTCTCTTACTAATAATTTAGTAATAAAATAGGTACTTCTAAATTTAGAAATTTGGATAGACATTTTTATTTGAACTATCCAAATATAAAAAAAGTCAAGTCTTGCTTACCGAAAAGAAGTTAAGACTAAAAAGTAATCTTTACCACTCAATCTCGACCATTACCTAGCATTAACGCAACAACTAATAATTCTAATCGTTAAAAATAATACTACAACCAAGAACACAAATTTAGAGATTTTACAACGTAGCAGGATGTAAGTCATCCGAATACAATGTCCGAAGTCAATAAGAAAGTAAGAAACGTTTGCGCATCGCGGCCAGTACAGATGTCCTACCACTACAATCGCATGTTCACCTGATAGCTACACCTCATAGCCTGGGTTGGACCGAGTTTTACTGTCGTACAAACATGCTTCATAGTTCTACAACGTTTTTAAATAGCAGCGCTAGAACTGTATGGGAAAATAATTTTTATGATGTCGTTGCAATAACCACTTAATCTATTAGCTAAAACTACTTCTCAAAGGAAATCACTTTGTAACACATTAACAACCAACAAAAAGGTGAAATTTTGGCTAAAGCGTTTAGCGGCACATTTTCGACCCTTTAAAAGCGTTTCATCACTAGCCAAGCGGTTTCATACTACAATTGTTTTAGCTTAATGAATAAGTTATCTCAGAGATATATGCATTTACTCTGTGGTAATACTCTATTGTCGCTATAAAAACCATCATTTACTCATAATATTTCATATAAAAATGCTGCTATGTATAAAAAGAACCAATAACGCTAAGAATTGTATAGTTGGTGGTATTACATTTGGCACCGCTAACTAAAAACGTTGTAGAAATACGATGCATATTTTTAAAGTAATAAAATTTGGTCAAAACTAAGCCAAGGTGTGTAGCTATCAGGTGAATATGCGGTCATAATGATAGGACATCTTAACTGGCCGTGGTACGTAAACGCTTTTTACTTTGAGAAAGGCCCTCGTAATTAGCTTGGTTTGTATGAAATAAAACTGTATTCAATCCACCGTTCTCAAAACAGTGAGATATTTGTACTGAGTATAACAAAGTTTGTCATCCAAGAATAAACAGGCTTTGCCGCATAAAGTTTTGGTGTTTAGAAGTTTCAAATGCTCTGCCGTCAATCAGACACTTTTGTTTTTAAATCCAACTTATCTCAAATACTTTATGTAACTTGTTTATGGAGCTGGCATAGTATTACAAAACATTTTCACTTATTGAATTATTGAGAAGCTGTCAACTGTATTTCCAAATTTAACACAGTACTATATGTAATATTTCATATGTATACTTTTCTATTTCATTTTAAAGTTGTGAGTTCAATTCCTCAATAGTTATCTTCGTTTGACGTAAGAAAATTATGTTTTTTTAATGTTCACCTAGGTTTAAAATAAAATTTGGTAAGACGTAATTTGGTAAAATTTGGTAATACCTAGTAGCTTACCATTGACTTGACACGTTGAATTTCAACCGAATGCTAAATTTGTTGTAGGGAACTATGTTTTGCATGTCGTTTAAAATTGATGTTTGTAGATTTTTTACTTGTTTAATTTTGACAGCTAGCCATTACAATAGTCTAAGGTCTCCATTTACCCAATATGTATACTACAGACACATTGACACGAACGCCTATTTAAGACATACTGTTGAAAAACTTAATTTTAACCTCTCTAAACCATTTTCGAATAGTAAATCCATTTGAAACTCTAAGCTAAACACCCATAACTTTGAACTACTGAAGTTCGGGGTTTTATTCCCTCAAATTTAACGTGCAGTTACCATATATTTCCAAGAACTAAATCTATGTTTTACTTTACAAAATATGCGTTAAAAATAAGGAGAATGCTAAAAACGATTGGCGCTATTAACGTCGGTAAACTATCACGGGTACTTATAATGAAACATGAAGCCGAAACTGTATAAACAATATTAATAAATAATTAGTGTAACAGTCACTAAATCACTAAATCACTTATATCTGTTATACTGATTATTTTTTAATATTGTTTATACAATTCAGTTTATAGATAACCACTGATAATGGCATAGATATTGTAAAAAATAGTCCTATCATATACGCAAAAACATCCCAATGCAATAGAAAATTATGACTAATTTTTTAAAATGGGTTCAACAAATCCTATCAGACAGTGAACTCGGCAGACTTGTTTTGTCACTCGCAATGTACAAACTCCACTCGGAGAGAATGAATTGACAACCCCAGGGACGGGAAAGCCACTTCAGATAAACTCGAGATCTGTGGAGTTTAGGCAAAAACTTTGCCACTCCATCAAGCCTTCTTGAGTTTGAACACGAGCTGCCTGTCAAGTTGTCCTACGGCGAATCCAGAGTAAATGTGAAAAACACCGCAGAAAGTTTGGTCTACTCGTTATCTGAATTAGTAGTGCTCTAATAATTATACTTTCAGTTTGCCCTTCGCGTTTGCGTATACGAGTACATTCTACTGAAGTTTGATTTTACTCCCTCAAATTGAACGTGTAGTTTCCATATATTTTAAGAACTAAACCTATGATTTACTTTACAAAATATGCGTTAAAAATAAGGAGAATGTTAAAAACTATTTGCGCTTCATAATATGTGTAATGCTACAGAAATGTGTAACGGATTTCAATCTTGTATTGGGGTTAGAGGGTTGAATCATTTACGTATGTCTATGGGGATTTGTAGAGATAATTATACTTATACGGTGATGTTAATAATTGGTTCACTTTTTAAAATAAGTACTGCACATTAGTTTTTAACGCACTTACAGATGTAATAAAACACAAAGACACAATTAATGGGGTATTTTTGTGTATCATGTCGTTGAAATGTTTCTTGTTAAATTATAAAATAAAAATTGGAATGAGAATCGGTCAAACTAGAGTAAAACTATTGGTCCTGCCACGTTATAAATGTGTGCTAAGGAAAGAGTCGCATTCAATATGTCTAAATAAGCTTTGGCCAGTAGCCGTGGCGTAAATGTACACGAGACAAGAGACAAGGATAACTACTGCACTGAGAGACACAGGACGGTGCGCCATGAATTGTCTTTACAGGCATACTTATTAATTTCCTCTTAAACTACTGACGTCTGCAATGCAGTTTAATGACTCACCGATCAATATTTGACTACTACTATTGTCTATTGACCTTGTATTTTTGGTAGCTCAGTTAAAAAACTTGCACTGCATATTTTCTACACCTTCAATAATGTTGCGCCGTTGCGTTATCAATTGAAAAGCAAGACAGAGGAACGAAGTAAAAACCTACTTGAAACCTACTTGAAAGCATTAACATAGTTTCCATAGTTTTATAGACCAACCGTTGACAGCTGATACATCCAGCATGGTTCCCGTGCCTGATATGACTTTCACTCGTATCAGAGCAGCAGGTTTAATGTGGCTGAAACATAATGCTCAGAAGAACCACTCTACGTTGTGACAATGTCAACTACTTCCGGTCCGGAAGTGATTCCGTCTCAGAGAAGCACAAGAAAGTAGACGAGCAAGAAGTAGACTACGGAGTGACGTCATCATGTAGCGTGCTTCTTACAGGAATATATAGGTGTTTCACTTTTCAAGACAGTGGACTACTTACTGAAGAGTGTTTGAAGGTAATTGCTTGCCTGAAATGTGTTAGACTCATCCGTGGGTTTATTGGTACTATTGGAACTTATTTCGGTGTGGAAAACGTGGTACGAGATGGTAAATCAATATGGTTAAATTATACTATAACATGAACGTACGCACAGACTTTTTTTCAACTTAGTATTTCCCGAACTTGCGAACATTGTATTTAACGAGGTTAACCGATTTAAATGTATGTTGGCCAATACAGGTTTTCCAGACAAAGTAAGAACATAGCTTTTCAACTGGCTTTTTAATTTGACAAGCCTTTTATTTGGCGTTTAAAATTTGTCACGCAAATGGAACTTTTCCAAGCTTGTTCTAAAACATCAACGTCCACTCTGCCAAGAACTTGATTCGTTCATACATTGCCAAAACACAGGACAAGTTCGATCAAAAGTGCCTAAAGCTGAAGGCATGAAACACCGTTTAAAACCATCTTCACCGCAAAAGCTTTCTATACGACGTTGGTGAGTTTATGGCACACTAGGGGCCCCCTGTGATTGGCTGGCCGACCAAGGTGATTGCATGGATTGAACCGATTCGAATGAAAATCCTTTCAAACCAATAGAAACACTTTAAGTCGTAGTGAGTTGCATAGCAGCTAAAGCTAACGACGTTATTCAATATAACATTTATAAACTTCTAAAATTCGCACTTCTAAAATGCGCTCTTAGTTCAAATAAACGTGAATGTTGAAATACGCAGTAGCTTAAATTGTAAAATTCGCTTCTAACTTCAAGCTTGTCTTTTAGTTTCATCTGGAATCTAAGTTATAGGCTAAATATACTCACCATTGTAAAGCAACTAATAATTACATATAATATGAAAAAGCTTACATTTTAATTATTATCCGTGTCCTACTTTAAAATGCGTGAATTACTTAAACTTTCCCGAGCCATTATAAAAGTAGGATTGTGGTGTAGAAAGTCAGAGAGGATGACAATCGAGCTCATCAGTAAGAGTGGACCGGCCGCCAGTCATGATGTTTTCATAAACCACCTCAACACTGAAGCAGTACAACTGCAAGTGTGCAAGCTAAATCTACTGTTTAAACCAACTTACTCGTGTAAGAAAGGTGAGCGCCATTACAGACGTCCATTGCCAGTTGGATTCCTAAATTCGTATACCTAATAAAATTTGCTGTTATTTTTATATGTAATATTATTGTTTATTCACTGAACTTCTGTTGTTCGTCAATAAACAAAGATCTTCCGGATGACTTTTAGGACGTTTTTATTTTTGTGTGTTATTGTTGTGGCAAGATACTGTATACATAAAAACACGTTTTTCCGAAGGATAATATTAGTACTGCAACGTCTTACGTGTTATACCGATACATTATGTCAATTGTCTCAAAAACAAATTATCTGAAGGATTATTCAGCTCGATAAGTTAAAAATCTAAATAGGATCGATAAATCAAGTAAATCCATGTCAGTATTTTCAAGTTTTTTTACATTATTTTGTTTTCATTGTATACTATGATGTCTTTTAAAGATGCTGGTTCAGAAGCATTCCATAAGTCATCTCATTTCAGTGTTTAGGATGTGTCATCAATATTTAAACTTTACTAAAAGTATATTATACTTAAAAAATTAAAACATATAATGTTGGTATACTATAATAATGTAAACTAGAGGTGTTAACGCTCACTTAAGCAATGAAGCGAAAATTCACATGGAAAGCACTGGGTTGTGACAATACAAATTATTTTCAACTAAATTTGCAAAGATTTTTAAGTTTGATATAGTATGAAGCGGATGGGTCATGCAAGGAATATAAGAATCACACGCGAAAGCACCGGATTTCTCAACATCCTAAAGTTGCTACCACGTTTGAAATCCCCTTGCATTATCATTTGACCAACATTTTACGCACCCTGATATGCGGCTCCTAGTGCGTAACATAAACAACGCAGCTGACATCCTATGTCTACACAGAGGAAGCATCATCAGCACACAGAGTCAAGTGGCCGGTCAGTGAAAGTGCCTCATATCACGCACCGCGCTGCGCGTTTCACATTAATACTATATGCAGTGCAGGATATTCAGAGCGCGCGGTGACGCAATACGCATGCGCAGGACGCCACAACGGGACCGTGACGCGCACCACGAGATTATAGGCCTTGATGTGAGACGTCCTGTCTTCAGTTGGTCTTCCTGGCTTATCGAAACTACCGGGTTCGTGCGGTCGTTGACATAATAAAGAAGCAGAGATTTTCTCGAGTAAATTGAGAAACAAATTTCATATTTAAAAAATATATACAATTTAGTTTTTAAACTATACGCGAACGCATTTTCAGAAATTCGTTCTTGCAAAGATTCCTTTTTTGTATGAAAAAAACTTAAACTGATAAACATTATTGCCAACTTTCCAATAGTCAACAATAAAATTACGTTAAATTTGACGTACTGGGAAAACTAACTTGTTGCCTAACTCAATCCCAATGCTCATATTTCTGAGACTTGTAACAACTTGAAACTTGACTGTGACAAAGTTTTGAGTCGAGTCTTTATATTCTAGCTTGAATGTTTCACATTCGTATTGATACTTTGCGTACTTTACCTAAAATTACTTAAAAGAAAGTGTACTTTTACATTTTGATCAAAACCGTTTTCAAGTTTTCAACGCTCACATTTTGACCTCCAGAAAGAATTCCAGGTGCATTATCTAGTAGCTACCCACTTTTTAATAATTGCATGTCATGTCAATCTAGACTCACCCGTTTTTCTGGGTATTCATAGTTACAGGTCTTTCCCGCTGTTTACATAATACAAAAGTAAATTTTGAAAATAACTTTGAAGAATCAAACGCTTCAAAATTAATTCAATTTAGACAAAAAATGTTGGCAGAGTCCAAGGTTGAGTTTATAAACTCTCTGAAACGTTTACAGATGTATCCAAAAGTGTCAATAAGTTTTTCGAGTGACTTATATTATCATCCAAAGTTTGATAATAATGTTAAAATCATTGAAAATTTACATAGCGAAACACATAACACTTTCATATTTTAAGTATAATAAATATGATTGAACTTACTTGAACTCTGCCCTTGAATGGTTTTAATTGTCGTTGAAACCTGAAACACAAACAAACTTATCTAAAACCGTATCCAGACATTATAAAAATGTATCTTTTGTAAATAAATATACGGTTGCAAAATATGACTAATTTTATGATTTCAGGTTGCTTGTAAATCATTATTTCGAGAATTTAACCACTAGAACTAAACCTGGGAGACCTAAGGTAAGCAAATAATGAATGCATAAATTAAGGTTACTTTAGTACGAACAGTTGACAACAATGTTATAGTTGTTTGGAAGAATATTACTTATTTTACGAATAGTTAAGGGGATGGTTCACTGAAGCTTGAAACTCTTAGTCAATATAAATAAATAGTGAAGACTAGATAATGAAATTGTTCAATGGAGACAAAGTTTATTCATTATGTAGAGCAAAACTTTCAGCAGAGCTAAATAATAAAGTATTTACTAAGTTTCCTAAAACACTTCTTAAACTGTAGAAGAACTCTAATTAAGAGTTTGATCGTTAAAAATGTATGTGCGAAGCTAGTTTTAGCTTTAAAGTAGTTTAGTTAAAATATTCAGTACAGCTAAATACATTTAAATTCTTCTCTCATTGACAGTCATCAAACTACCAGTTTATTTCCGGTTGCAATCATGTTCAAATCCGGTAGTTGTTTCTACATATAATAAATATAATTATTGATTAATCTCCATAACTGCTTTCCTGAATATTTGAGACACGAAAAAGTCCAACCTAAATGTCAAACGAAATGGACAGATTTATTGCTAAATGAAGTTTATTACAACGTCAAAGACTTTTTACAAAGAAGTATTCAGTGAAGATTCTGACAATTATTGAAGGCTAAAATTAATAACAACTCTGACAATGACTCTCTCTTTCTTAAGCGACCTTTTGTTCAAGTTATTCTTGTTTTTAGCTTCTAGAGAACTTTGCTAAGCTCCAGTACATAAAATGACAATAATAAAAATAATAATAATTAATGATATTTTTACTTTCCAATCTTGGCCTTCTCCATTAATTGGTTTTTCCAAAAGGTGTATTGATAGTTTCGCGTTTCACAATATTCTCTTCTGCTTCGAGGGTTCTTAATTTTGATACAAATCGTATGTAAACATTAGTATGTCAAGTTTTCATGATGTGCCAATACAGTTTAATATACATAATTGTGTCAAAAAGTCAAGACCACGTAAATAAAACGTAGATATCGCTGTTATATCACTAAGACTATCGCTGATAATCGTTTAACAAATTCTACCGTACTGCTGAAAGGATATCAATAATATTGACAGGACAGATCCTTTTAGACTCGATACTAATCTTACTGTCAATGTAACAAACCTCCCGTCCAATATCTCTCGTAGCAGAAACATTGTCCTGAAAGTAGGCTTAGGGTTGACAAGTTTACAACGTTCAATTGTGGTTGGGTTTTTTAAATGGTGTTACATAATAAAACATAATAATAAATATATATATTTCTTACAACACGACATATTGATCAAAAACACCTTTGGCAGGTTTTTGTTGAAAAGGGTATATTTGCAACGTCAATTCTAAAACCTCTTAGTTCCAAGCTTGGTTTAATGATCCAACTATTAATAAACAATAAAAATTATTTCAATAATTTCAACCACAATGATTGTGTACGCACGTTCTGTAAGTGCACAAGCTGACTGAGATATAAGAATGAGACAGCCAATTTGTAAATAAATTCCATGTCCTCTTAACCTTCACCCGTGATCTCTTGTATGAACTGTTCTTAACGGGAGGATCCGTGGCGGATTGGTATTACACGAAACCCCGGAGCTCACCACCCCAGTGACACGAGTTTGATCACCCCGTCACCATTGACAATTTGTTAGGTGACGTTGCACGGTGACGTCAAGTAATGGTTGAGGTTGTGTGGTAGAGAGTACTTTGTAGTTCTAACTTCGCCTCGTTAAACAAGACCAACCTTAGCTGCTTTACCTTATGACAACAGAGCACGTAGATCTGAGACTGGGTTTAACGAACGAGGCAATAGAACACGTAGAAATGGCCCTAGGGATTATGGGACACGTAAATATAAGGCTGAATAATTCAACTGAATAGTTAAACTCCTAAAGTAAAAAGGTGTGTGAATATGAGCCTAATTAAATCTCAAAAACGATAAAACAGCTAATCTGAGGCCGAAGGTAAAAGAGCACGTACTAGAGGACTGGGGTAGTAGAGCACGTAGCCTGAACATAAGCTTGGTATTACCTTTGGTGAGAGAGTACTTATGGCCATCTGTCATATTTATGGTCGGTTCGAAATTTGAATTGTTCACACCAGTTGCATGAAGGTGCACAGCTGTGTGTCAGTGTGATTTAAAGTATATCACGATTTTCAGATTACCTCATTTATAGGCATTTGTCCCATTTTGTTATGTATGCACTGAACTTTAGGCCTATTGCAATACAAAACGGGTTTTACTATTGCTGGAATTGTTTACTAATCCATATAAATAACATTTGGTGCGCCATCATGCATAGATTTTACGTAGGTGTGACTAGTTTCACATACTCGTACTTGAATAGCCATGAATTAGTGCTGACTGATAGTTTCCTGTGATGAAGTGATCACGTATGTTAGGTGGTAAAGTTGGTAACTCCAGTCAGCGTAGTTAACAGTTCAATCATCATTGGGGCTTCAGCTGTCAAAGTTGCACTGGCCCTACATCAATCAACAGAGATGAGTAAACGCCTCAACTCTACACTACTTCGCCCCTTTTGTGTTACACGTATCATCGTTCCATTCCAGCGGACTACACTTTTAACGAAAAAATACATTGACTATTCAAGATAACACATTATTTAAAGTGCTCAACTAATGATAAGTGCAAAGAATACTAGGAACAAACCACAACTACTGTAAAACTAAAAAATGTTTTGTGGTGTTTGAATAACATATTGTTGTAAATATTGTTAGTGTTTTGATAAATGGCCAACGGTTTCAATAAATGGCCAACTTAAATAAGTATAATTTGAACGACGTCGCCTCAAGTGCTACTGCTTGGTTACAGAACTCAAGGCTAAAAGTAATCGTGTAATAACAAAATAGTATTCAGGCTACTTCACAGTTTACCTTTTTTATTAGTACGACTTAAAAGTAGCCTTTTGTGAACTTTTGTTCAAATATACAGGGTGAGTTTTAAATGCCACCACCCACCTCTACTGTTGAAAAGGAAATATTTTGAAAACCCCTACGGGGAATGATTTAAGAGCATCCTAACGTTTGTTTTGACGTACCTTGCGTCACCCAGCCACCAAAAACGGGGGCAATTAATATTTTAAAATACAAACCCATACTCTTTTTTACTCAAAAAGAAATAATTTTAACACAAACTCAACGACGCAAAGAATAATGTTTTCTTCTACTCGTTTTTGTTCATACAAATTTAAATATTACACATAATTAAGTTTAAAACGCCTTATTTTACATACATTTTGAATGACAACTTTTTTCTAAATACTCTATGGGATTATGTTATAGGGTTGTGATGTTTCCCTCAAAGTATTTTGAAGACAATTTAGTTATTCAAAATAAACTGTATGTGAAGTGTGACATTTTAAACCTGACTTCGTGTAATCTTTAAATAGGTATAAAAACAACAAAACTAGTCAAATAAAAATTTTTTCGTTGCATCTTTGAATTTGTAATAAAAATCCTTTTTAAATTACTACAAAGGGGTTTGTATTTTTTTAATTGGAGGCCCTCCACCCGGATTTTGGGTGGGAGGGGGTGACAAAAATTAAGTCAAAACAAACTTTCGAATTTCATAAAAATATTCCTCAAAAGGTTTTTAAAATATTTCCTTTTTCAAAGTTAGGTGGGGAGGGTTTAATCACCTGTATATCTATATAAGTACATAAACAGGTTGAGTTGTAATTTTCCCTTCACATAACGTTTGAAAAGGAAGTTTTTATAAATTTTCTAGGGAATGTTTATATCAAATAAGTTTTTTGACGTACTTTGCGTCACCCACTTCCCACGCAAAAACCGAGGGGGAGGGATTTAAATTTGTATTTCAAAAACTAAGGGGGACATTTAAAACTCACTCTATAATTATATTTATAGTTATTGTATTTGGCTCAGGGGTGCTCAGAAACTCAAAACTGGTAACCGTTTTGTTCTACGACGTCTTGTTCTCTCTGGTGATGGAAATTAGTAGCTCCATTTCCTATGGAAATTCACTAGTAAAACTAAACCAGTACGAACTGAAATTCCGTTGCTAAAACTGAAATACCTGAATTGAGGTATAATTCTAAACAGATGTAACGTTTGAAGTATCAAAGCGTTAATTAGTTTAAACAGGGATTACCCTGTTAGTCTGTCGTTTCCAAATGAATATAATACACAAGTTACGATGTAGTTTACTTACATGAAATGTTATCTCTATTTAGTTAATTCAATTTGCAAAGTTTATCCATCCTAATGAAATAACCGAATGAAAATAATTTCCTGTAATTTATTGCTAACGGCAAAGTTATGCATTCCACAACTCTAAAACCAAGGTATCTAAATGCTTTTCCTTTTTAATATGTTTACTATATTATGTTCTTGTTTTATGTGTTGTTTTAAATATAAGAGAAAAGTTTTTCCTCCGAGAAAGAAAATTGGATAATTGGAGTACCTGGTTTTATTCGTCTGAAATGACAGGTGAATATTTGTCATTCATTGAGTATAAGCTCGACATGTATAAGCCTAGATTCAATCGTTTAATTAATTGCATGTCAATCATTCGCAAGTGATGGCATCCAAAACCTGTTTTAATTAGTTTGCGCTTTACTGCAACATAATTCTTCGCCACTTTCCTGAAATTGAACTTCTACAAATAATCAATAACTCATTATAAAACCATAAATTACTCGTATTTAATATACGAGTAAAAAAATAATTTATACTCAGAAGTAAGTTAAAAGGTATAATTTCTATTAAGTCTCGACGATGGCTGATCGCTGTCAAATGTTACTCGTAGAATAAAATACAAAAATATGTACACAATAATAAAGAAAATCTGTAATAATCAAAACTGTTAATGGACATGAACATTGTATACTATTTACTTAGTCCAAAATATTAAATTGTATTATTAATAACAACAGCTCAAAAAAGCTCTTAACGGTGGTGTTATTTTATTCAATTTAATTCGTTTAAAAATTAACCCATGAAACTAGTTTTGGGATAGTAACGAAAGACTTTTTAACATATCTATGTTGTATTGATTAATTGGAATGCCTTAACTTAGTATCACCTGATTAGTAGTATTCCATCATATGTTATATGTTTGACAAAATAAAATAAATAAATATGTTATGAGTTTATGGCACTGTTTTAGTTATGTTTCAGTTCAAATAAACGGTCAAGCGGCTGGATCCTCCAGTATGCTCCCAGAGTCAAAGTCTAAAAACGCTTTGCCGTACATTGCTCTGTATATTCTACCACCTGGGGGCGTTTTCTAGATCCTTTCGTTTGGATCGAAAATTTAGACCCCTCGAACTATGATCCTCGATGTCTCTACTTCTACACTTACGAAGTATAAAGATTTTGCTTTTTCTGTCCCTTAATCCAATAGCATCAAATGGAAATGTGACAGGAAAAGAGATAAATATTTAATTTATTGTGGAAATTTTTAAAAACGATTTTAGAAATTACCATAAATAACCGAATGAGCAAAGCATTTGTTTGTTCGTAGTTTCCAGGTCACATAAAGCTTGCTCGGATAAAGTTTACACTAGTTTGCATGTATTTAACTAATTTTAACTTTGTTGTTACTGTTTTGTTAATTAGCAATTTATGTTATATTGTACTATTTCTGGTGAGCATCTGTTTACATTAAGGATGTCAAGTTTGCAAATTAGTGCAAGTGTTCATAACTTGTGTTTTGTAAGAAATGTGTTCACCCTCTGTCTTTTAATAGCTTGGAAAATTAAAGTTGAAGTTGACCGAATTTGAATAAACGTTTTAATTATTTCAGAGGTAGAAGATTGTTGAACGATGTTGTCATTTCCACGTAAACCTTGAGATGCAGAGGCCAGATGCAAAGTTATAGCGGCTCCAGTGTAGTAGCGCATCCAGGCAACACACACTGGAATCAAAACGGTGTCGGGTTCACAGCGAACTAACCTCTTGTCTCGGTTCAAACACTGTCCAGTCACGTGGTCCTATTTACATAAGAAATCCATGTAGGTCATCACATAAAACGAAACCTCGTAGAACTAAACGGCTTTCAAACACCTTCTGGGTCAAATACCACAACTTGTACACGTATTTTAATTTTTTTCAGATTTTGTCGATTTTGGATCACATGTTGGGAACTGTACCATAAACGTTTCCACTAAGTTGAACCAAACTCAGGTCATAAATACAATGTTTATAGCATAAACCCTTATCATTTGAGGAAAGTCCTATGAAAGTACAATTGTCACAGGATTTATAAACGATTACACTCTTAATACAATTGAGTATTTACTTCCATTAAGCATTTAAGTATGTCATTTCTACGTAAATCTATAAACACAAGTAACACGCATTGTTTGCTTTATTAAATACGCTTTTGTTTATTATAGGAGCAAATTGTTTATGTTTAAGATAGTTCGCTAACAGTCTTATAATTGAGAAATGAATTGGCCCTCAAGATTGTATGTAGGTTAATAACTATCCTGCTAGCTGAAGTGTTTACCTCACGCCATTGTCTAGTTATGTCTGGTCCACTCTCTGTTTGAGCTTTGCTTAAACAATGAGCCAACCACCGTAAAGTTTGCTTGCACAATACCTTTGTTTGCATTATCCAAACCTGAGCACATAAATCGATGAATGCTAAGTACCTTAAAATAGGTCACCGTGATTTATTTCACTAAAATCTGGAAACTAGTCAACACCATAAAGGTCAACGAATATTTTGGAAGAATTGCAACTCAATCAAATTCTTTTATATGTGGGATAAAAGTTAATAAAATGTGATCGAAGTTGAAATCATCTCCCAGTTAATTTGAGGTTTGATAATAAATTTTAACCCCTTCGGGAGCGTGACAAGTTGAATGTTGAAGCTGCATTCAGCCACTATTAAAAGTTGGCCTTGACAAATATGTTGACATTCTTACCTCCGTATGTACCTCAGAAAAAATTAAAATCCATTCGTTGGAGTTGCAAATCCGTACAAAACCGTTTGAAGTATCAATCAGCTTAAACTGGTAATTGGTTTAAACCGCGATTAATCTGTAAATCGTGTCTTTACAAAACAAACATAATACGCAGTTAATTCTGATTTGCATTATTAAACTCAAACAAACTCTCGATTTGGATAACTAAACTGATATTTACAAATCTGAAATACAAACACAAACCACGGTTTATAACCAACACTTTTCCCAAATATTTTGTTAAAACTTTTCAATTTTTTTTTTTTCAAAGAGTAGTTTTGGTACATATTTGTAGTTTAGACTTTAATTTGGGCTATTTATATTTATATACGCATTTGCTATAATTAAATAAATCCATTAAAGTTTACTTTGACAGTGGTCGTTCTATTTAGTTTGATTTGTACGGTTAAACCACTACCGGGTATTTAGCGTTTCCAATAGTACATTCAGCAGTTTGATTTACGTCTAGTACATTGAGTGACAGCTGAATAAGTTAGTCTGGACCAAGCAGTCGACATCGCTCTTCATAATTCAGTTGTTGATAGCTCATGCCAAACCTGATTTATACAAGATAATAATTATTGAATACGTAATTCCTCGAGATTATTCTTACCTCAAACGCGCAAAGGAATTGCTTAGCTGATCTATACATAATATAAACATTGTAAAATTATACTCTAATATAATAATAGTTTATATTTAAAACATAAAATGTCCCTTAAAACAAAGTTAGAATAAGAACAAATAAATGCACTGGTTTTCTATGAAACCATTTTTACTGTCTTCATTGTGTAATATTGTTGAACATATTTTTGATGAAGTGACTGAATCAGTTTTATTAGGGCGATTTTATCATGTTTTTTATCGTTGGCTGTGTATTAAAATAAAACAGTTGGATGGCATATGACCTAATAGACCTATGACTACCCAAATACATACCGAATATGCTCAAAGTAGGTTTAGTTACAAAGATATCTTACTAACTAGATGGTTTCATTCCAGTATCTCTTGAATGACTAAAATTTGTTTGTTTTGCTCACTGTGCCTTAAAAACAAAGTAATTTGATAAACCAGTATATTTTGAGCTACTATTTTAGAAATAAATGAACATACATTTGCATAATTACTAATAATATGAGGGAAAGAGACATCGAAGTTGTAAGGATGATCCTACAAAGTCGTTGTATTTCATTCGAGTTACGCTTTTATGAGTTAAACCCTAAAACGACAGCTTAACCATCCACTTTGCACGCGATTATCATATTCAAATTAGAAGACATCTATTGACATTGGTTATACAGTTAAAGAGTGGTTTCTAAAACTAGATAGTCGAGCTCGCTGACCTAAGGTTAAGAATGTGCTCAACCTCTGATGAAGATCCTGTTTTCTTCGTTTCAAATACTTCCTTCAACCAACGATTATGTTATGGTAGGAAGTTAGCGCATAGATTCCGAAAGGCTAAGGTAGAAAAGTCAACATAGTTGCAGCAGCTCAAGCACAGAGCACTGTGAGCGCTGCCATCTCGCGCCATCTTTCTCCCCCATCGGATCCACATGCTCGGGTTTTCCGAAGTCGATGACTTAAATGTTACCAAATGTAATCGTGCGATTTTCGACAACTTTCGTGGCGGTCAGTGGCTCTATTTAATACTCCTTAAAGAATTCTCTCGCTGCCCTATCTGTGCTTGGGCTACCGCAACTACATTGAGTCCTGCTTCAGCCATCCATCTATGCGCTATTTACTTACCATAACATAATCTTTGCTTCAAAAATATTCCGGTCTTACCGTTGGTCGGATAAACGCTTTCATTATTTCAGAGGTAGAAGATTGTTGAACGATGTTGTCATTTCCACGTAAACCTTGAGATGAGGCCAGATGCAAGTTATAGCGGCTCCAGTGTAGTAGCGCATCCAGGCAACACACACTGGAATCAAAACGGTGTCGGGTTCACAGCAACTAACCTCTTGTCTCGGTTCAAACACTGTCCAGTCACGTGGTCCTATTTACATAAGAAATCCATGTAGGTCATCACATAAAACGAAACCTCGTAGAACTAAACGGCTTTCAAACACCTTCTGGGTCAAATACCACAACTTGTACACGTATTTTTAATTTTTTTTCAGATTTTGTCGATTTTGGATCACATGTTGGGAACTGTACCATAAATGTTTACACTAAGTTTAACCAAAATCAGGTCATAAATACACTGTTAATAGCATAAAGCGCTGTTATTTGAGAAAAGTGCTGTGAAAACAAATTGTCACAAGATTAATGATTACATTATTAATAAAATTGAGTATTTACTTCCATAAAGCATTTAAGTGAGTTGATTTCCATCTGAATCTATAAACACAATAATACGCATTGTTTGCTTTATTAAATACGCTTTTGTTTATTATAGGAGCAAATTGTTTATGTTTAAGATAGTTCGCTAACAGTCTTATAATTGAGAAATGAATTGGCCCTCAAGATTGTATGTAGGTTAATAACTATCCTGCTAGCTGAAGTGTTTATCACGCCATTGTCTAGTTATGTCTGGTCCACTCTCTGTTTGAGCTTTGCTTAAACAATGAGCCAACCACCGTAAAGTTTGCTTGCACAATACCTTTGTTTGCATTATCCAAACCTGAGCACATAAATCGATGAATGCTAAGTACCTTAAAATAGGTCACCGTGATTTATTTCACTAAAATCTGGAAACTAGTCAACACCATAAAGGTCAACGAATATTTTGGAAGAATTGCAACTCAATCAAATTCTTTTATATGTGGGATAAAAAGTTAATAAATGTGATCGAAGTTGAAATCATCAGCCAGTTAATTTGAGGTTTGATAATAAATTTTAAAAGCCCTTTTGTCCTTCGGGAGCGTGACAAGTTGAATGTTGAAGCTGCATTCAGCCACTATTAAAAGTTGGCTTGACAAATATGTTGTAGATTTATTTTACCTCCGTATGTACCTAAGAAAAATTAAAAATCCATTCGTTGGAGTTGCAAATCCGTACAAACAACCGTTTGAAGTATCAATCAGCTTTAAACTGGTAATTGGTTTAAACCGCGATTAATCTGTAAATCGTGTCTTTACAAAACAAACATAATACGCGAGTTAATTCATATTTGCTTTATTAAACTCAAACAAACTCTCGATTTGGATAACTAAACTGATATTTACAAATCACAATCTGAAATACAAACACAAACCACGGTTCATAACCAACACTTTTTCCCAAATACTTTTGTTAAAACTTGATTTTCAATTTTTTTTCCAAAGAGTAGTTTTGGTACATATTTGTAGTTTAGACGTTTAATTTGGGCTATTAATATGCATATACGCATTTGTTGCTATAATTAAATAAATTCCATTAAAGTTTACATTGACAGTGATTTAACTATTTTGTTTGATTTGTACGGTTAAACCACTACCGGGTATTTAGATTTTCCAATAGTACATTCAGCAGTTTGATTTACGTCTAGTACATTGAGTGACAGCTGAATAAGTTAGTCTGGACCAAGCAGTCGACATCGCTCTTCATAATTCAGTTGTTGATAGCTCAAGCCAAACCTGATTT
This sequence comes from Matsumurasca onukii, assembly GCA_018831715.1. NCBI lineage: Eukaryota > Metazoa > Arthropoda > Insecta > Hemiptera > Cicadellidae > Matsumurasca > Matsumurasca onukii. Next base: position 74,232,773 of record CM032058.1, on the reverse strand, counting down.
ATACAAGATAATAATTATTGTGAATACGTTATTCCTCGAGATTATTCTTACCTCAAACGCGCAAAAGGAATTGCTTAGCTGATCTATACATAATATAAACATTGTAAAATTATACTCTAATATAATAATAGTTTATATTTAAAACATAAAAATGTCCCTTAAAACAAAGTTAGAATAAGAACAAATAAATGCACTGGTTTTCTATGAAACCATTTTTTACTGTCTTCATTGTGTAATATTGTTGAACATATTTTTGATGAAGTGACTGAAACAGTTTTATTAGGGGCGATTTTATCATGGTTTTTTTATCGTTGGCTTTGTATTAAAATAAAACAGTTGGATGGCATATGACCTAATAGACCTATGAACTACCCAAATACATACCGAATATGCTCAGAAGTAGGTTTAGTTACAAAGATATCTTACTAACTAGATGGTTTCATTCCAGTATCTCTTGAATGACTAAAATTTGTTTGTTTTGCTCACTGTGCCTGAAAACAAAGTAATTTGATAAACCAGTATATTTTGAGCTACTATTTTAGAAATAAATGAACATACATTTGCATAATTACTAATAATATGAGGGAAAGAGACAACGTCGAAGTTGTAAGGATGATCCTACAAAGTCGTTGTATTTCATTCGAGTTACGCTTTTATGAGTTAAACCCTAAAACGACAGCTTAACCATCCACTTTGCACGCGATTATCATATTCAAATTAGAAGACATCTATTGACATTGGTTATACAGTTAAAGAGTGGTTTCTAAAACTAGATAGTCGAGCTCGCTGACCTAAGGTTAAGAATGTGCTCAACCTCTGATGAAGATCCTGTTTTCTTCGTTTCAAATACTTCCTTCAACCAACGATTATGTTATGGTAGGAAGTTAGCGCACCGAAAGGTAGAAAAGTCAACATATTGCAGCAGCTCAAGTACAGAGCGCTGCCATCTCGCGCCATCTTTCTCCCCCATCGGATTCAAACGCTCGGGTTTTCCGAAGTCAATGTTACCAAATGTAATCGTGCGATTTTCGACAACTTTCGTGGCGGTCAGTGGCTCTATTTAATACTCCTTAAAGAATTCTATCTGTGCTTGGGCTACCGCAACTACATTGAGTCCTGCTTCAGCCATCCAACATCTATGCGCTATTTACTTACCATAACATAATCTTTGCTTCAAAAATATTCCGGTCTTACCGTTGGTCGGATAAACGCTTTCAATTTTCCATAAGAGTAGATTTGAATATGTTGAATAAAGTTTTGAGGTATTCTTCCCACGTCCAAACCGAGTATATTACTTTCTCTGTATTTCTCGTAGTAGTATATTACTCTCTTCATACTTACTTCTCAAAGTCTAAGTTGCTACTTTTACACAATCAACTCTCACAACTAACCTTTTGCACTGAATTTGATTTAAACCCCATAGTTTTGATAGCTTGGACCCTAAGGTTTTAAGGCTTACTTATAATGCTCACTGACAGATACGTTTAAGTTGGAATGCCAAAGTAATGGACTAGTTCATATATACGAACTAATCAACTGTTGAAACGCGAATATTTCATTAGTTTATTATCAATGGTAAATTACTTCTTTGAATAAACAATTTATCACATACACGTAATAATGCAAGATGCTATTTGAATCAAACTGTCGACGTTTCTGCGAATATATGTTTTAATTTGTTAGTTTTAAATTGAATACACAAAAGTATAATGTTCCAAGTAGTTTGTGAAATAAACAAGTGCGGTTTGTAAATGCAAATCAAACAACTGAATAACTGAAATAACATAAGCTAAATACCACAGTTTACCGAGGAATAATTGTTTGAATATTCGTAGTTACCGGGAATTGCAACCTACAAGGCGGTTTTTTTTCAATTGAACCTTTCTATGCGGTTAATATTTAATAGGCAGCCAGCCAATAGGAAATGGATGTTTTTTAGGTTAAGTTTTACTTTGCCTGTTTCGATTTAGAATTTTAGTATTACTTGTTGTATATAACTACAATAGCAAACGTATACATGTTAAATTTAATTCATATCGGAAAAGGAATACCATTATATAGGCTAGTAAATTCAGCAAAGTTAGAGGAAAGTTTAAGTACAGTCCTAATTGTCCTTTTATTCATTATGTTTTCGATGTCGCTGAACACGAATTTGAGGTTTGCTGACAGATATTTTGGCCGGAACATTGTTTCATTTAAGTTGTTTAGTGTTTTTTTTCCTAAATCTCGGTAAGTACGCAATTTAGAGAAAAACATGCCCTATACTAAATAAAAGAAGTCTCTCGGTGACGAACTCGTAATTTTAGCAATTAAAGATCCAAGGTCATCGAAACTTAAAAAAATCTGTTTTTATTCAAAATTTTTCTACATGGATTCATTCCGTCAAAACTTGTTTACGCATAACCTGCGGAAACGTAATAAAAAGTTAAACTAAAAAACAAAATATACATTTTTTAGTTGAAAAATTAATTGTGTTAAAAAACATGCGTACTTTTTTAACTTCAAATTGTTATTATTCTTCTAGTAATGACAGAAGAACGGAGATGCCGCGCCCAGCACAATTTCCGAGTGGAAAGAGCTAGACTAAAGTAGGATCAGAGCTACGATGATTTATGAGGTCATATATCTACAGCGTGATCCTGATTGACAACTCCAAACTGTCAACTGTCAAGTCTTAACAAACAAACTGTCAATAACGTAAAACAGTGCGCAATCCATCCAGCACATCTACGACTCAACACAAATCTGAATAAGCTCTGAACTTATATTTATTGGTTTCCAGACATTGACAGAGCATATTGTTCGTTCAAGTATGACACCAGACATTTGTGACTTTGTTAAGCTTTCATGTTTTAGATATTGTAATTAACTGTTTCAAGAGTAAACTTTTAGCAAATTTCCGTACGTAATAGCTATTCATAACCATCGTGACATAGAAATGAACGTCTTAGAACAAAACTATTTACACTTTCGTGCTTCCCAACCTCAGAGTCAAATGACAAAATTGTATTTACACTTTTAAAATTGGATTACAATTTAATTTATATTGATTCTAACTTAAGACGGACCATACCGAAATATTTAATGCTTTTATAGTTTTCATATGTTTACTTTCTTTGTTTATATTGTGACAGTATTTTGGCAAAAGGCCAAATTTTGGCCAACAACACACCAACAAACAAAAACGATCATAAATGTACAGTTGTATAGCATGAATCCCATTTTAAGGAGGAAACGGCATTACCACCAGGGTACCTCCGGTGTGAACTAAAGAATTCACTAGCGTTTGTAACCTTTGTTGCTATTTTCAATTATTTATTTCGTTAAATTTAGTTAAATTATTAATATTTCAGATACACTCAACTTATTTTCAAAGCCCTACAAGATTGCACTGTGACATAAAAAGCAACTAGTGTTATACTAAAGAAAGATGTTGTTCTTGAAGAAAGGTTATAAAAGTGTATCGTATCTCAGCGACGCGAGCTCTTTATATTTTCATACACGGCTCGGGTTGTAAAAGTTTTATGATAGGCAATTTAGTGTAACACGCGATAGCAATGGCTTTCAAAAGCTCGTTAAATGACGTGTTTTATCACTTGATAGCATTATTTGCAACGTTTCACTGGTCAAATTGTAGTAATTGTGTTTAAACCTTTTAGTTTAATATTTTGTTTGTTTGATTGTCCACAGCTTAAAAACCTTTAATTGTTATTTTGTATGTAGTACGATTATTGTAGTAATGATATTGGAAATACAGGAAAGAATTTATAGTTTTAAATTTAAAATATTACAATAGTGAAACGTACTAGTAAAATAACAATAGTGAGCTACATGTTTTTAAAATAGTTATTTATTTGTCAAATTTGCCAAAAGCAAATAGCTGAAATGTGTTATCTATCATATAAAAATGAATCGCAAAATGTGTTGGTAAGCGCTTAACTTAACAACGCCTGGACCAATTTTGCAAATTTTTAAATGTTCGTTGGAGTTCAAGGATGGTTTTACGGCGAAAAGTTCGAATAATTGCCGGAAAACCCTTAAACCGGCTTTCTTTTTCCTATACAAACGTTTTCTAACTAAAACGTAGTCAATTTGAGCTTTATTGCTATTCGTTGCCAGCTGATATCCCTATTTTACAGACATAAAACATATTACGGAACAAAAAACTGCCACATTACAAATCTTTTTGACAGGACGAAGTCTGTCGGGTCCGCTAGTTGATAATAATTATTGTGATATGTTTTTTATTTCATGTGATACTCGTACTTTTCTTAGGAAGTTTGAACCAAATGTGCTTTGTTAATGTATAAAAGGTCTAATAAACTAAACCACTTTCATTAGACCCAGAAGATTCAAGTGATACAACATTTTCAAGTAGCACATGTATTTAGATAACTTAATGATTTATAATTGAATTCATCCAGTAAAAACAACAAAGCAAAGAAAACTAACACAAAAATAGCAAAACAAGGAGAAATGCGACCATGCAATAGGTTGCATTGTGTACAACGCTGCAATTATATATAGTGCCTCTTAAGCATTAACCCATTTAAACGAAGATTAATTATATAAACAAAGCAATATACAAGCAATGCAACAACAATTTTATCCAAGCGTGTCAAAAAATGAATTTGGGTTCAAATTGTTGTTCAATTGTCAAAGAATATAGGTATAGTTAGTATTAAATCTGCAAACTATGATTTCAAAACGCCTCAGATAAACTGTTTCAAAATCCTCAATCCATCTAAATATTTATAATGTGAAATTTCTATTTTCTAGACTAAAATATACTGAAAGGGCACCAAACATCGCGTGTACAAAGTTGACGCGATGTTTCTAGTTTCTAGTCGCTCGGAAACGATTATTGCTACGCCCGTTGACCGAAACTGATTGGTCTGTCTTCATCGTATTTTAAGTCCGAACGAACAGCTTGTTTGTACAAGTATCAAAAGGTAGACATAATATTATTTCTTTCAAGTTGAAAAATGTAGCACATAAATATTCAAACTAAATACGCTCCAAATGGAACACAAATCTATACGTTTTTATTAATGCTATCGATTATTTAAAGTAAGAAGCTAACTAAGGTCTTAATAAAAATGTACTCGTACCTTTGTATCAATATATACAAACGAAACACTCACACATGAAATTGCCGGTTCACTCATCTATTAACTCCACAATGCAGGGGCCAGCAGAGGCAATATCCTATATCAACTGGCGTTGAACCGTTGGTAATTCAGCCTTTATGAGGCCATATGTCCATTTGCAGAATTATTGTTCATTTGCTGACCCCTATCAGCTCACACGGGTAGGATTAAATCACTCTAGGCTACTTCTGGACGATTAAACACTAACTTATCATCCAGCCTGTGAGTTCTGCAATTTTGTTTTACATCCTGAATAGAATTTAACCTAACTCTAAATTTAACTAACGATATTTTATAATGTATGAATCACGTTTGATGTTAAAAACATCTATATTATGTAACTTTGACAGTAAATTGAAAACACTATGACCCAGCTTCTTAAGTCAAAAAGTAGGTGTATAACCAACTAAAGCTTCCTGTGTAGACCGCGTCAATTAGCTATTTCTAACTTCTACTGCGCCAGACGTTTCGCTCGTTTTCCAATGGAGCATCCTTCAAGTGGACTTGCTGAGACTGAGGATGCTCCATTGGAAACTATGTATAAGTTAGAAATAGCCAATTGACGCGGTCTACACCAGAAGCTTTAGTTAGTAATGACGCCGGCCGCTTAAGCCTAAGACTTAATTTAGGTTTATAACCATTCAAACTCTTAAAACATAATTTTAAAACTATGTACTAAGAGCTTCAAAATCCCTCAGTTTAATTCTCCAAAGGTAAAACAAAACCAGTACTAAAACATGCCATGTGCACATTTCAAACTAATATAGATTATAACGAGATATTGATTAATAACAGCTACGAATAATACCATTCATTGTTCCGTTGAACAAATAGTGAAAGACAACAGAGCTGCCGCGGGTTGTTCATTATATCGCATAACGAATGAATGAGTTGACCGATGAGTATTGTTGAGCAAATCAATTGTGCTGATATCATCATTACACCGTTGGTTGACATTTATTTTTAAAACCCTAAATTAGTTCAGGAGAAGAGCTTTGTTGTTTTTTCCAAGATGAAAACTTTTAAATCGTGAATCTTTGCATTGAATAACCTTGTCTACCATCAATTAAAGGTACTTTGAATTAGTGGTTACAATTATTTTGTTGTTGTGGGACTAATGAGTGTAGGTGCACCACTTGTTTACCTTTGACAGCTGGTATTCATAAAACAGGGATATTCAAAAAATGTCTTACTTTCAGACAACTCTACTTCATTAGTAGTTACTTAAAACATAAATTAAATACTAGTAAAAGAGCATTTTTCATGGTTTGTCCCATTAGTACACTTCCTCAAATGCTCAATATGTCCTCCTCTGACTGCTCAGCAAAAATCTAGCCGATAACCAAACTCTTCCCTTAAATCACGAAGCAAATATTGATTTATGGAATTGATTGCAGCTCTGATACGGCTGCGCAGGTCCACTAGATTTTTTAGCAAAAGGGGTACTTACACTTTTCCATAACATATCCTCACATGAAAAAGTCAAGACAAAATCACAAATCTACGAAAAACTTCGCTGAACCAAACTGATTGGTTTTTCAAAATTTCAAAACAGCTAACACGACCTCTCAATGTAGGCCTACGTAAACAAAACATTGGAATTACTTCTTTTCAACCACATATAAATTATTCAGAAAGCACTCTATACTATAAAAGTTACAGAATGATGAAAATAGGACATTCTTTTTAATAACCCTGTAGATTATGCTTTATAGACAGTATTTACTATTTCTTCAAAAGCTTGGCAAGGTGTGGGCTAATCTCAATGGCCAATTTGATATATTGACCAACTGGTGTGTTAAAATAGTGCTTGGCGTGGTTCGAAGATTGTAATTCAAATGTTCGCTCCATTTTTAAAATGAACGTGATTTCTTTTACAATAACACAGTTTACGTGAGTTTAACACACACAAACTGTTACTAAAATACGAAACAGAGTGGTGTGGTATAAATGCGTTCATGAATGTTTTAATTCTTGCTCAAAATGAGAGAAAAATAGGTCATTGCACACACGAACACATATTTGAATCATTGTGAGGGTGTCACGAAAAAATGAGATAAAATAATAAATTACGTAATGTTGAGTGATATTACCTTTCATAGCGATGACAGAGCTTGCGTTGCGTTCAAGTACAACCATGGAGAGATTTTATTCAGTGTTAATGTGACAGTATCAACAACAGATAACAGGAGATGTCCCGTTAAGGGTAGTTTAGTTACCGTAGAGCACAACATCGCAATGGGTTCTCACTTTTGAGGTCACTCTAACGGAAAATACCCCACTATAAATTGTAAGAACTTTATACGTGTCTTGAGGGGGCTAAAACTGTCCGTTACATTCTATAAGTTAAAAATTAGCAAAACCCAAGTTTAGTTGGAAATTATTTTTAAGATTTAAAAATTAAACTTTCACTTTGGTTTTGTTTTTAGTAATTAAAATGATCCGTTCAGTGGTTTTATATAAATATTTGCATTTTTTACTAGTTTTTAAGAAAAATATATACTTTTTTTGAACGATTAATCTTTTTATTTACAGTTTGCGTTATTCAACTTAGTAATTTGTAGTTTTAAAGCCATAGATGTAGCCTGTTATAACAACATGTTTTAGACCTTCGATTATGAAACCCTTGGTAAAGTCACGGAATGTCAAAATATAAACTTCAAATTACGGTACGTTTAAAATTAAAATACTTTGTTTCCCAATATACTGTTATTGTGTCCATACATTTGCAGTTATTTCACTCGTAATTCAACACACATCACGATTTAATTACGAGGGGTTCAATACAATTATGTCGATGCCTCTACCCCTCGTCCGTATTTGCATAGCAGACTGTTCACTCGACAATGCCCTGTTATGATAATATTCAATCAGCTGTAGACGAGGCATTGTTGATATTGAACATTGAACAGTTATGAGTGAGCCTGTGCATACTTCAATAATGAAGCCATTCTGTACGTTTATCAAACTATTCAACCGATGGTGCTTTACCTTTTCTACGTTCAACTGTATTTTATCGCAATTTAACAGTTTCAGCATTCTACGTAAACGTTAAAATAGATTAAAACTATATTTCAGGGATGGTAGCTGTTTCAATCAGTTGGTCCTTTAGTGTAAACACAGATAAATTTAGTAAATTAGTGTAACAGCTGTTTTTTCTAAACAATACAAACCACGCTACCTCGGCTGCGCTTCGGACATTAAACTTTAACTCCTAACAAAAGCTTCACTTTAAGCTCTATTTCATTGCGCTTCGTAAACATTACGTTTTTATTGTGTCAGCAAATTGAAATGATAAATGCTAGTAACTACTCCGTGCCGATTTTACAATTACGTACATTCAACGATAACTGGGGCCAGTTAGCGACTCGTTAATTAGTTACAGTCTGTTGTGTTTACGTTTTTACACGTCTTTTGGATCAGCCCATTGTTGAAAAGTTAAAAGAAGGTTGCGGCTTTGTTTCATTGATTTTAATTTTGTTAAGTGTAAAAATTGAAGTCCAGTGAAATTTTCGTAAGTTTACAAAAAATTGCTAATGACACCAAAACCTAAACAAAAACCTTGATACCAAACCGAAAACACAATTTTCGGCAAAACGCTTTTCTTACACCTACTTTTCTACAACGAAAAGGGTTTTAATAAAACAAACTTCATTTTTCTTGATTTTATCTAAAGTTTTTGCTCAATCAAATACAACTAATTTTAAGAAGACCGTCAGTATCAAGTATTTCATCGATACTTCTTATGACATACTTAGTATAAAACCTATCTTAAAAACAAGCTTTTTAACGCTTTTTTGACAGGGCCCCTCGTAAAGGAGCGCAAGGGTTCACAAAAAAAATAAACAAAGTCTTCATCAGTTGACTGAATTATCGCACCGATTGCATAGTATGAAAGTGGTCTAGTTTGCAAGATCCTCATTGTAAGCGTAAAGCTTAGAACAAGCTGTATATTATATAAAAGAACTTGTGATAAATTGGTATTAAAATACTTAAAACCACCATACGTTTTATTTATTTATACTAGTCAGAGAGTCACATTAGTCCCAAAACTAAAATAAAACCATATAAAAAATTTAAACTTACTAAAATTTGAATAAGCAACAATATTTATAAAAAATACTAAAATGCATCGACAAAAATCAACAACAGCCAACAAATTTAAAAACATTTCAACGAACATACGCTAAAACGATGAAAACTACAAATAACTAACAACAAAATATTCTAAGACTAAGACGCACCTGCAGCAAGGATATCCACAGAGTAGGCAGACGCAGGCGCACTAGACTGAGCGAAGGCACGCACTAGACTGAAGCTGTGGAGTGCGCACACTCACTCACTGACTGAAGGAAAGTAGGATACGGCACACTTGCTCCTCACTGACTGACCATCCACTGACCTTCTCACTGGCTCTGCTCTCACCTGTGCAGTGTAGCCATGCAGGAGCCAAGGGGCGACTCTACGAGACTCAGGGTTGTATTTGAGCTGTATGTTGTAATTAAGAAGATAGTGGTTAGTTTTAGACGTTGGGCTAGTAGCTCCGTAGGCAGAAAGGAGTGACATGATCAATCATACATTTTTAGACGTCGTCATTGTAATTTTAAAATCCTTTTTGAGACTAACGTCAGAATAACGTCGTTTTTAGGGGCTTAATAGGGATGAAGTTCACTTGTCTAAGCTTGAGGCGAGTCATCTTGAGACTTTGTGGTCCCACGGGATGGTCTCCCAGACAGAAGATAACCGGGGCAGTACAACAAACCTTTGGTTGACGTACAACAGGTTCACTACCCGCCCTACTTTAATCTAATCTAACGTCAGAGTAAAGACTCAAGGTATGAGCCAAACATGTGTTATACACTGAAAATATTTAACCAATACGAAGGTCAATTTTTGGCTTTCTTAGTACAACAAGAAACCCTTGAAACCCCTCATTATTTCTAAGTTTCAATAGGTAATTGGTAAAGTTTTACATTTTTCTCGTTATTCCTATATACTACATGACAAAAATAACGAAAGTAACACTTTCAGATTACTATATTTAATACATTTTTTTTTTCTTAAATAACAAAAAATCTCATGAGCTAAAATGTTTGCGTTATTTTATTGTATTGAAAAACTGCGTAATACTACAATTTCAAAAAAGCTTTATGTTGGCATTATGGCTAACATAAATATACTAGCCTACATTCCTAATAAAAAACTAAATAGCTCCAAATAGCCTAATGAATACCTCGTATATGAAGATATAAAAGCTAATTTTGCACTAACCTGTCATACAAAATAAGTTCACTCGGCGTATTTAATCAAATGGTGATGATGATCAAGTTGAAGTGTACACTATACTCGTACAGTTTAGTTTCATTTGGCGACAGCTTTTTAATGAGGAAGCTTTGTCAACGACAGAAGTAATACAGTTCCGGCTCAATAAATGCAAACTAATTTTACCTTATTGAAAACATTAAATAAAATGAATGTAAATTTCGAACTGTAATTATCTTTTTATATTTTCCCAGCGTATAGAAAGCTCTTGGTCTGTACGTACGTTTGTGGACCCAATGTAAGTGGAAAAGCCTGAGGCACTACGCAGATTGCTGAAACTGTACTTTAATACCATGAAGCTTCCGGCACGACAACATTCAAATCATAAAGAAATCATGATAGTCCTCATGAAGAGCCATCGGTTAAAGAATCAATGCCAATATATGTTTCGTCTACACATTCTGCATCTTTAAAACAAAGTTATGATATCTAAGTACAAATCATCTTTCCTTCTATCGACGTGTCATTGGTAAAAAGCTCTTTGATAAATGCTAACTACTTTTCTATTTTCAACTGTGTTACATGGCGTTAATATCACTTTTGCGGTACTTTAAGCGATACAACTACAATGCAATAATATATACGATAAAACTTTGTTCGGAAAAAACTAACACACATTTTAATTTAGGTCATAACATCCCTTGTTTTATTAAAGAATCAGTTATAGGCCTAAATAAATGCTATATGTATTATGTAGTTGATTATCAACAAATAAAAGCGTCGAAGTTCCTAAAAATACTTTTATCTAACTCGGTGACTCAAGTAGCAATATTTCCTCCCAGTTAACAGATACGTTTTAAATAAATCCAAAAGGTAAAAGACAAATATTAGAAAATGCAACAAACATTCAACAGCAGAGTCCAAGCACAATTTTGCTCCTTCCTGAGGAAATGACGGCGAGTGTAAAATGAGTGACAAGCGGCGCATCCGTTTCCGTCGTGTCCCGCCGAACAGAGCCGATCCAAGCCGAAGAGAAAGTGAATCCACAGAGTATCTTTGACCGTGAAACATCAACTGTTTTTTACCAGCTGTTCACCCAACTCAGTGACCACAGAGTATGGCTCTATTTTCCTCCACTTTTGGTTTTGTTTGTTATGAAACCACGACTCCTTTCACGTCGATTGCAGTGCGTTGCGGGATGTTGTCAAGCGCTTCTTACTGGTTGGGCAAGATGATCAATTTTCGGTCCATTGCTACACTGAAGAATGTGAAACTTTTATCTTGTAGAAAACCTAACACAATTAGTTAAATTAAAGGTGTTAAGACATTACATAGCTTAGACATATACAAAGAAACAATTATGCTTGCAAAGTAATAGTTATACAAGTAATCCGTCGTTGGTCCCAATTTAGGACCACGCGACTGGACGGTGTTTGAATCGGGACGAGTCGCCAGACACTGTAAACTTGATTTAATTTTGATCCCAGTGTTTATTACCAGGATCCTTTCAAAATATTGTATATTATTAAACTGTTTTTACAGCTAAAATAAAATTCGTTACGTCAATCAAATCTTACGCCACTTGAATCATAATAACTTATTAAGTGCGAAGATAAGATTAAGAGCTTAGTAAACATACTTTGTGTTATATGTCAAGCAGCTACAGAAATTCTCGCACAAAAAGGAAATTCCGCGTATAACTCCTTTTGACATGAATAATCCTAATGTGCACAACTCAGCTAATGTGTTTTGACATTCTGAGATCTCACAGAGTAGTGTCGTTAGGCAAAGGAAACATCTCATGTAAAGGATCAGATTTACACTCCAGCATTAGGCTGTAAGCTTTCCTAAGACTTAAGATGGATCAGCTTAGGCTTCTTAAATACCCTCGTTTTGCCAACGACAATTTCACTGTCTTTGTGATATTTGATGACTGGCAGTTTTCTGTGAATGAACCATAATGAAGTGTGCTGTTTTACAACGGTTTTAATGTGCACGATTATTATCGTTGAAATGTTACTAAAACTTGCTTGGTACAAGAAAGGGAGAAAAGTGAAGGCTTATCTAGGATAAGATAAATGGTAAAAACTATAATAACTTAAATCAATTGCCAAATACCATTAATTAAAAGATATTAGGAAAGTGTACATTGTGCAATAGTAAACAAATCACTCTAAATATAAACTTTGAAAGTCATTTTCCTAGCAATTTTCTTTTCGACCGTAGCTTTATGCACATCAACTGCGTATAAGCTCATCAAACTCTTATAGAAATTGCAGAAAAGTGAATTACAGATATTGTTCAATAAAACAAAATTCATGAGTAATCTTAAATCTGCCATTTTTAAAGTATAGGACCCTAAATAAGGTAAGGTTGAAAGCGAACACTTAACCATATACATACAGGTTCTTCTGAGGTTAAAATGTTATTACGGACTTATAACATTGTTTTAAGCGAACAAGAAGAACACGACGTTTTGAGATCTAGAATCTGATCACGTCGTCAGGTGAAAAACATAACAAAAAATATTAGAAAATGAGAAAGTCTAAAATTAATCAGTGGTACCTGATCAGTCACCCAACACCACGCAGTATAAGTCTTTTTGTTTTATAATTGTTTGTTTTACCTCTTTAGAATATATTTAGTTTTAACCAGTTTAAAACTGCAGGTACAACATCCAAAAAAGTTTTTAATATTCATTAATGTTAATTGTTTGTGTTATGTTCTAGGTTGCTTTTCCTGTGGGCTCAGATTCCATATCCCGAAGAGTCGTGTTCTTCTTGTTCATTGAAAAAGCTATGGAAAACGTCGCTAATAATATTTCAACCCGGCAAACTCTACCGTTGTAATGTTAAGGACAGACTTCGTAGTATTAAAGAAATATAGACATACATTAAGACGTCAAGAAACGAAGATTGAAATTCTACGGTCACGTAACAAGAATGTAATCTTTAATATTAAAACGCAATTTTTAGAATGTTACATAAGTCAAAGTAAGATGAAAGTAAAAAATAAATCTCGGCAGCTAATGAAGGTTTAAAAGTGGGAGGAATCATATAAACGGACATTTATGACGGAAAATAATTCAGGCAAAAAGTATTTGATCGGAAACTTGGTCAAAGGGAAGTTTCTAAAAGCGGATGAGTTGCCTTAGCCGATGAAAGATAAATAGGCCATTCCTAAAGGATGAAGCAGGTTTGGACACACAGAACTGCCAACTTCCTCAAAACTGCGTTAACTTTGCGTGGTCTGACCTGACTTTCTACGTAAATAATAATAATAATTCTTATTGGAATTATGAGATACATAACTTCCGTTTCATATAAGTAGTCCATAATATCTAGTTTCTAGCTCTATTTTAAAAGAACACTTATAATTTGTTTTCGTAGAAACGTTGGAAACTAAATAGGCTGTCCGGTCATCCACAACACAACTTACCTGAACACGACAAAGCCCCTATAGAGTTATTGCTTTCAGCGCACCCTGCATGCTGAACAGCTTGGGAGTACTTTTCCTGGAATCCCCATAAGTTGGTTTTGAAAGAGATAAAGTTGTATCAAATTATTTGAGGCTAAAGGTTTCCGATATCCATTCATCTTACCCCATTTACTTGGTAAAATCATAATATTAATAACAATAACTAGTTTTAATTAGTATTAAGGTTTTACTCTTCCTAACATGTTATAGTAAGAGCGGTTAATAAGTGTAAGCCAATTAGAAACACATTCTGGTATATTGCAATACGTACACAATTAAAACTATTTCTTCCTACACTGGTATTTATCTCATAAAAATCTTTGTTAACACTATAATACTCAAGATATTAAAACATCTGAATGTATAAAGGTTGCATTGCGACCAAAGAGCTCAAGTTTTGAAGTTTTCACACGAGCTGTATCGTGAAAAGTCTTTTCATATGCAAAGTGTGGACGGACGTGGAATAATAATATTGCGTCATCAGGGAGTTTTGCTTTATTTTCGCTTTATATGCGTATAACGCGTCCAACTCTTACTCAAACTACCTCTAAATCATTAACTTCTACTCGGAATTTTGAACAGAAGACAACTTTCAACAGAATATCCCTATTCCACGAATAAACCAGTTCGTCTACACAATTATAATTTAATTGTGTTATGTTACAAGCGTTTAAACTCATATAATTAGCATCATTATATTTTCATTTTAGTTGATAGCTTGTCTTTATGTTTTCAAAATTGTCCAAACATTTAAATTATAGTCTGACTTGAAGATTTATAATTACACAGTTGAAAGATTTCGTTGAATAAGGCGACATTAGACTCTTAAGAGCTGTTGAAGATGAGAATCAATTAAATGGAACTGAGTTCCAGTTTTAAGACATATTTGAATTGATTTTATCGCTTCGTAGCCTAAAGGTTCTGTTTATATTTCTTATATCCATACTATTCTCTAAGCTGGCATTCATAAACATAAGGACGTATCCTAAGGACTCCCAGGTTCTAACAAAAAGTTATTTATAATTAAATAAACTACAATAATGTTTGCCTTATTTTTACAGTTTAGTTTGAAATTAAGTTGAGACTGGTTAGCATTTTTTTTAAATTTCCTTGACCAAGAATAAAGCTATTTACTTTTCGTAAAACCCCTATATCCCAAAAGATATGATTATATGAAGGAAATGGTCTAAATACTCGGAAATGTTAATTAAACCTTTTAAACGTGAACTGGTTAAACGTTTTAAATCCACTTAATATAGCGTTTTACACATACTACACATATTTCATTGGTAAGCAACGATAAGAATATGATTCATAAATTTTAAGCTACTTTTAAATAATTATCAACTTTATCAATTTTTTATTGTTGTGCTAATTATTAAACTACTAAATTTGCAGTAAGTTCGTTTAGTAAATAAAATATTCATGAAACGGCAAGTTGCATTAGAACGACACGTGTACAACATTTCTAATTTTCAGTCACCAAAAAACGATTGTGCGGTCATCCGATTGTGAGTGAACATTTTACTGGTAACCAAGTTGCGAATAAACGCGGAAATTTAATCATCCCAGTGGAAGCTGTATCGTCGTTGATATGCATATTTCTCGCCTTATTCATATTTTACTGGCGCTAATTCATCCAGCTCTGCTGGGATTGCATGTTTTCATTTATTAACTAGCAGAAACTCTTTTATTATGAAAAAAGGCAGTTTTATTTTTAATTAATAAGTGCAATACTAATTACCGAATAAACAAGGAATTATTTAAAGGTAATTGCGAATTTGACAACTTTTATTTCATATTACAAGCTAATTGTCATTTTAAAACAGAATAGAAATCCGTCAAAGTAATCTAAATACGTTTGCAATTAACACGTTTCAAACTTTTATATCGGGAACTATTTATTGAAAACGCAAATTATTACAGCTAATTTAAGAAGCAAATTTTATTACACACAGTATAATAAATATCTCGTATACATAAGTATTTATGGGGTAATATATGTCTGCCTATGGAGCAGAAAGTAACTTTTATTATCAAAGTCTGTCATACTTTTGCTCCTATCGCTAAAAGCTTCACTTGAGAGCCTAGTGATGAAATATAATATAACAGTATCTCTATTGGAACAAAGTGGCTCAATTCAATAAACTTAAATCTACTAAAACTAAGTGTTTAAGAGCAAAGGAAAATCACTGGCTGTTAGAAAATAAAAGAGCCGTTGGCAGTTTTTATCCGAGTCACAATGTGCAAAGTCTTTTCATATGCAAAGTAGGGATGAACGCAGAATTTTTATTTCCCCTGTGAAGTTTTTTGTCTATTAACGAATTCCCGAGTTTCATACTAGGTTCACTCGTGCATATTTATCCTATATTATATACTTCAACTGAGCGTTCTAAAGACAAGATTAATCACGATAAGTTATTTTATACTTTACGTAGTTGTCAAAATAGTTATGATGTGCTTACTAACTAACTCCCTAGGAATAATTTTCAACGTAAAATCAGTACAATTGACAACTCATAACTCAATCAGAAAAATGAAGTATGTAAATTAAACAGCCAGCCCACATATGAAAATAGCCTAAATAACTAACAAACCCTAATAATTAACACAAAATTACATACTTAATCCACTTAATATGAAAACTCTTACGTTATTGAAATCTTGAAGTATGTCTAGCTCGAAGCACTTTTCAACATTGTCTTGTTGAAACATTAAATTGTTTATTAACACTTATTCTATTAAAAGTAAGGTAAAGTGCTCTTTAAACAAAAACACTATTCTTGATGTTTTCTCCATCTACTTTGTGGTAAGTCGAAATTATACAAAGCTATGCTTTACAACAATAATTTTTAATTTTTTAAGACATGTTTCGCTTCAGCATCATCAGTATAAACTACTGATCAGTATATTTTTATACTGTGACTAGCTATATCTTAAAAATAAAACTACTGTTAAAGTACAAAATGCTTTTTATAAAATACTATAATTAAACTAAGTAACTGTGTTATACTTTTAACTTTTCTGTTTGTTTGTATTCGTTTACACTTGTAATTGAGACTTATTATTTAGAGAGTATTCTTTATCAAGGTGGTCAAAATAATAAAATACAATTTTTACTGAAATTACAAATATGATGAATACATGTTGTTCAAATCAATTGAAAGATTTCCATTTCCATTTCGGTTTCCGTTTCAATGAAGTTTAACCACAGAACATCGTTCATGTGGGTTGTATTTGCTTTTAGTTGTATGAAATCTAATAATTCATTTAAGGGCACTTCGTTGGGTGTCTAAATGTGTATCCATTTAAATTCATAAACGTACAATAATTCAGAATCATCCACTTTACCACAAAATTATTTTAATTTGTTTACATATTTGTACTATTAAATAATAATTGTTGTAAACTAACAACGTTTACACGTCACTTTGATCCTTAGTGGTGGGTTTTCATCATAAAAGCATTATTTCTTAACTTCCGTTAACAATATACTGGTATCGGCGTATATGTCTTAAAACCCTTATTTCCTTTTGGATTTTAACTTTGCCGAAACTATATGAAAACATTTTATAATAATTATCAAAGTTGTCAAATACACTTTTCCTATACAACTGTAAGTCACCTGACTCTGGTTTCACCTCGACAAGAGAGTTGGTGCATCATTTCAAGTAGTTGGTAACTTTCACAATGATAGATACGCATAGGCACGCGTCTCCTCTGTGAGGTGTGATATAGTTTCTACCACATACTCGTGTGTAGCTGAGCAGTATAGGTCGTGACCTTGAATTATGTCTGATAATGACGATGTAAAACATGGGTTTCTTGAGGAACTTACTTACAATTTGCATTGGGTGTGTTAGGTGTGTCGGATCACTGCAGACCTCTTTTAAAGAAGGTCGGCATGCTGACGGTCCAAAGAGAGTTCATTCACATTAAACCCAACTTTTCGAAGTTGAGAAAAGAGCAGCTGTGGAACCAAAAGCCGAGAAGAGATCAACATTTCATTCTGTCGTCTGAGCTTGGCCAGAGATAGTTTTCTGTTCTCGTTATCAAGATATTAAATAACATACCGCCTGCAAAAAACGTTTACAAAGGTTTGAAAGGTGAACAGCTTCATACGGTCCTCAAGAAACAAATAAACGGCGATGGAAGAATAGCTTACCCTAGGGCAGACTTTTTAGGATAGTGTTTCAAAACCGTTCTGAATCTAGCACCACAATTTGTAAACTATATTAAACCTTTTAAATTTGACTATCTTATTACAAAGAGTAGTAATTTATATTAAACACAGTTTTAATTTATACAGAACATAAAAGCACGTTGCAATGTGGATCAACCGTGGACCCTTTCGTCCAAACTAACATTCTAACATACTTTCCCTCTTTACTAAATGTCTAGTTTATTCGTATACGATGCACAAAGTTTAGTTTATGGTAAATAAGTAAAACGGTTGTAAATATGTATTGCCGGTTTACCACTTTTCCAACTCTGATACTTATTAAAAATTACGAGTACATGCCCCTCGAAAGTATACAAGTTACAGCTAGTTCTCTTTAAAGGACTGAACTGGAAAATTCATTTTGCCATGCACCTTTAACTATTGGTATTGTAAAGGTAAGGTAAAACGTAGTGGACTAGATTTAATTTGTTTCTGTTCAGAGGGGAATAGAAACTATTGATATGTTTGATTGAAACCACCTTTAATCAAAAAGTTCAAACAAACAAGCAACTTTGAGCAATTATTGCTATACAAGTTGCCTTTGCTCTTTGAAGAAACGGTTCAGCACTTTTGATGTCACAAACGCTGTAACACAGGTGAATTGGATTCAGAGGAAGTTTATTGAGGTGTTGTTAAATGTATGATGGACTGTTTCTTGTAAATATTTCCTTTACTGATGGTTTTATAAAGATCAATGTGTTCTAAAATCAACATATGATGAGTTTCACAAGATTCTTCCGTTGGTAGTTTTTAAACTTGTGTCTCACTACTCATATTGTAAATATGATTATATCCAATTATGGATCTCAATTTGTATAAACGCCAAATAGCTAATTTTTTACTAAAGAAATTTGAAGACAAAAATATTTGAACCGAACCAGAACAAAATATTTTTGTCTTCAAATATCTTTAGTAATATATCCAGTCATAGTATTATTCAAAATTGCTTTTCAGTCTATGTTCAAGGATATTAGTCAAGCGAGTTTTACGTTTATGGTCAATATAAAATATATTCGTCACATATTGCAACTCCTCTTCATAAACCATCCCTCATACAACACCTGTTTTCACCAGCCGTCACAATCGCTGCTAAGCACAGTACGTAAACTGACTGGTAAAATTGACCAAAATATGTGCTTCTTCTCAAAACCACTTTCAAAATCAAACAAGAGAGTTCATCTACCGATGAAACTGAAGTTACAGTTACTTATGATTCCTGGTGAGTAGCAACGTGAAACGAAAGTGTTGGAGAAAGGAGCACCTTGGCCAAGTGTTTGCAGTTGGCGCACGTCCCGGCTTTTTGTTGGTTTCTTGTCCGATCAATGGAAACAAACAATTGTCGCTCGTGCCGTGGTCACTCTTTGCCCATCATTGTCTTTACCAACAACAGTGGTTTCTTTTGGTAAAATTGGAATATAAAGAAATATGTTAAAACACGAGTTATTTATTTTGATCGAAGCACAGTTTTATGTGTTTGAATGGATACTTTGATTAGAAAACCGGACTTTTCCGGCGATTTCAAGAAGAAAACTACTCCCTGAAGTGACCAGAAAATTCTAGTTTTCTAATTACATTGATCTCCGCTACTGTTATGAATTTTAAATCTAGCCTTGAATGGATACATTAAATGACATGCTATATCAGTGGTAACATTACCAGGCTTTCAAAGTCATTTAGTTAAGATATCAGAAAAATGGATACGGTGTTACCCTTGTCGCAGTATTTTGTGTATCTAGAAAGACAAAGAGACGAATATCATGACACTATCAGCAAGTACAAGAGTTGTCGTTGAAGAAAGAGACTTTGTCTTCTCAGATGTGTCTTCTTCACAACAACACCTTTTTGTAAAATCATAGTAAGTCACTTCTTAGATTTAACTTAGTCATAACTTATTGATTACTTCATTGCATTTGGTATAGGTATAGCAAACAAAATAATAAATCATCCAATCCATTCACAACACCTCTGTGTCTTACATCTGCACATTTTAGACAGTGAGGTTTTCCTCACACTAGGTCTACAGAAAACCTTCGAAATATAATTGAAAAACTATAGTTCTGAATAGAATACAATTGTATACACAAAAATACCCTTAAAAGTTATGTTTTTACAGAATTTGTGTGACCAGTGTCGGACTCTAAGGCTAGGCAAATAGAAACAGCAACTTTAGCAATGAATGAATTGAAGTTATCTCACAAACAATAAGGTTCACTTATTTTTTCAATGTACAGTTACAGTTGCGACTAAATTCAACATTGTACTATAAACAACAAAATAATAACTTACATAAGGAAAAATAATGTCAATAAATATACAAATAAACCTAAGCCCAGAAAAAAACTTGTATGTATTTGAGCTCACACCTCCGGATTAAGGCACTCAAGCCTACGTAGCAATATTGGTACAAATAATTTTTACATGAACAGACCATCCAACCTCGTAGCGATACTCAGTTTCAAATGTCCTAAACATTTCACAAAGCATTTCAAAAGCTTCATTGCCGATGGAAGTTCCTTTTTTAACTTTTTTAAGTAACTCTTGAACAATAGTTTATACATGCACGTCTTTCACTGTTAAGTTACATATTATAGTAAACGTATTTCACAATATAAAACAAGTCTTAAGTTCTGATGTCGTATTAAGTTTTGGTTATTTGATTACTTTGTTTTAAATTTGTATCATACCATTGATCTCACTATTCATCCATAATTTTTATTAATGTAATTCATCCCATTATTCATAAACAGCTGTATTCATTCCATTACTATGTCATTTCAAATCATAATAATAAAATATCAGTTCGGCCTTTTTGTTTCAAAATTTTTATTAAATGTACATGCAATAAAATTGTTACATTGTTTTAACATGTTAATGGCTAATTAAATGTTAAGGTAAATTAAATTGATGGCTAACTACATCATTTTGATTAATCATAAAGAATTCTAATGCCAGGCGACTCCTGGTGACTCGAAAGTCACGCAAAGCCATTGGTGAATCCCAATCGGTCGTATGACTATTAATTGATGACCAAATCCTGGGAACAGTCGGCCCTAGTTTGTAAAAGTACACCTCGCCATCCATTAAAAGCACTCATCACACTCGCTATTTATACCATAATTCACACTAGATCAGATGGTATCTCAGTTCAAGTGTTCTAAGCAATCTTTAGAACGACTGTGAAATGTTTCATATTGTTCAATGTAGTGTTATTATCCAAACGGAATTTAAGTACTGTTTGAGAGGTTTTATAAGTCAATGATCTTTGACTCAAAATAACTGCAATTTAGAGAACTTTCTAAAACGATGTAACAAAACGAATCAAAGCACCTAATTAAGAGGACAAGGAGTCGAGGTGAGATGAGAACGAAAGTAACAGCTGTTACTTGGATGTCGGTCGTTTGTTTGTTTACACTCAAGAGAACAAAAACCCAGTGATGAGCTTTGCAATCTGCCACCTCGCCAACTTTCGCCGCCTTTCATCCCTTGCGATCAAAACTTTCTTCAGCAAGACCTTCTTCAAATTAGGAGTTAATTGTTTATAATCTTTTTACAACTGTACTACTCAATATTTGTTGTTCAAAACAGTATTGAAGCTATCAAAATAATTTAAAAGTTATTGGTTCTATAAAATACTACATCTGCATTATTTTAACCTCCGGATTGTGTTTGAATTTGAACTAGTTATTATAATTCAGGAAATACAATATATGTAGTTTATTGCAATTGTTGTGAGCAGCTAAGCTATGTAAGAAAACAGACTACGGATATTAATAAAAATAAATATGAAGAAAAAAGTGTAGTCCGAACCGGAACTCGAACCCGGATCTTTCACTTGCCGGTTGGTTATGCTGACCACTACACCATCCGGCCCACCCTAATAACTACGGATATTAAAATACTTGTAAAAGCCTAAATTTGTTAAAAAAATTAAGCATATAGGTAACAAAGTGTTTCTAAACAATATATTTCAACTAAAGTTCTATCAAAATATTCTCATATTATGTAATTCACAGAAGTGACGGACAAAAACGATTACTAACCCCGTAAATAAAGGTTGTGCTGGTAATATTTATTTATTTCATTAACAACCATAAAATACCAAACTCAAGTAAATATCGTTTTCTAAAAATTAAACTAATTCAATGACATAACCTAATTTTCATCCTGACAATCTTTCAACTGTCAAAATGTATCGTAGCTTTTTACGATGTCAATACACAGGTACGTAGTAATAACCCAGTTTCGGGTTGAATTTAGCCTCACATGGAGGTAAATTATGTTAATTTCTCGTATTTAAAGTGGTCTGTGTTATCCACCGATATATCGAAAAAGCTTTTGACAGCAAACTTCAAAGACGAGCCTTCCCTATCCCCGGTTTTCATAGATGTCAGGGTGAAGCCACGTTTTCGTTAGTAAATTTTCGCTGATAACCTTAAGAAAATTATTTCGCCATTTCCTTGGTAATTCGCTTTTATGATCTAGTGTTAGTCTTGTTTCTTTCAGGATAATACTTTGATTCGACTAGTTTGTTGTCTTGTGGTTTTATCCTCAAGACTTAGCTCCGACTGACCACCTTCTGAATATAACCCATTAGTTACAAATTGGGTGATTTGAATAGAAGGAAAAGAAGTTCAAACCACAACACTCGGAATTGCATACTAGAAACAGGGGAAAACTTTGGCTGACTTTCTTGTCAACCTGGTGACTTCAGTTGTGTCTCTAATATGACAACCTCGCACGACAAACCCTATCTTGTTTTCCGTAATACTATTAAGCGCTCATTTTTATAAGAGGTGCCTTAGGCCATATTAAGTAGAATCGCCTGCATGATCCGTAAGTAAGACGCCATCAACAAATTTTTCAAAAGTATGATGACGGTTCTATCTTTGAATTGATAATTTTTAAATCTGGAGCCTTAGCTAACTGTATCCGGGTTAGTTCAGCAATACAAAGGGTGTAATTTACTCATATTTTGCTCGACTGGATGCACCCAACAACCGCACTGAGTGTTCCTGGGACCGCATCCGACTTAACATTGACAATTTCTGCCAAACCACAGGCAGTCACCCCGACCTGACTTTCTAACCCGCTAGGAAAGTTGTCAAAATAACAAGTAAGCCTATAGAATTGTTTAAACGCTACTGGCAATAGTTAAAACGTCAACAAAGTGGTTATACAACAAAATAACAATTATAAACAAACTATATGCTTCAGGTATAAAAATGATACTTAAAATAAAATATTTATCATTTAAATAATATCAGCTGGCTTCGGCTTGTTGTGGCTGTGAAATAGAGTGACGTAGTTAAACCCGTATTCCTGAACCGCAATTGGAACAGAAATTAGGTTAAATCAAGCTATTTCCGCATATATAAAATACAACTAAGTACACAGTACTTTTATGATGAGATGAAACTTGGTCTACTAATCGTTTTCCGCTAAAATTAAAACTAAATTTATACATTTTACTTTTATTATACAGAGTGTTGTTCATATACGCAGGGTTATTACAAATGATGTTCCTGATTTTGATTATAAATTTTACTAGGTAAAATTGCTCTTAGACGAATTTAATTGGTACCATTGTAAAGAAAACTCAAAGGTTTATTTACACTGGTTTTGGTACAATGTTGCTGGTTTTAAGTCAACTTTATTTGTAGGTGTTGTGTAATGCTTGAATTTGAAGACAATAAAGCTTGGTGCTGGATATTCATTAACCAATATTTTATTAGTGTCTAACCACTTTTTAGTGCCAGGTTCAATGAAAATCCTCTCAGTAACCACTCTATTCACTAGTAGTAATTGAATTTTAAAACAAATGGCGCATTAGTAAAAATATGTTCCTAATGGCTGCCTGGGACTGGATTGGGCGCGGAGTCTGAATGATGGTTCGAATCCAGTTCCAGGCGGCCATTAATAACATCTTTTACTAATTCGCCATTGTTCTCAATACTAAGATGACTAAGTGGTTACTAAGGATTTTCGTTAAACTCTGCACTACTCGTTGGACACTAATAAAACTATGATTAATGTGATAATCAACTTTGCTGTCTTTATTATCAAATTAAGTATTTACAACTGAATGACTTTAACAAGCTCATACTTAAACTCAGTGTAAATAAACTTTTTGGACCTCAATGTTGGTAAATTCTTCAAGATAATACAACCTGTAAAATGTATAATCAAAATCAGGAACATCATTATAATAACCTGCCTAGAAAACCATTTCAAGCATCTTAGTATACGGGGTGAACAAAGTTTACTCCACGAGCTCGAGTCTTTGAATTTCCTTTTAATTTAAAAGTAAGTTGTGTTAAACACTACTAGATATTAATCTGTGTATAATTAATAGAAACAATTTGCCATCCAATTTGTGTACCTTATTAGCCTAGGTTTACTAGGATACCAAAGGCAAAAATGTTTCTTATTTAAAAACGTACCAGTAACTGTATCACAAAAAAATACTCATAGTGTATTTATGACTAAGTTTCGCATAATTTAAAACATGAAAACCTTTTTATTTTATTGGAAATTATTGGAGATTCACAATACTGCTTGTGGCTACGTGTCGGCTATATTTATTATTGTAAACTAAAGTATTATTTCCGCTAATTCGACAAAAAAGCATATTTTTGTCACTGAAGAAATGAAAAATACTTTTGCAACGTCACATTAGGAAGACTTCTCTGTCAGTAAAGCTGAACAGTGAACAATGAACAGAGAGCTGGGGTTGAAAGAGTGAGCACTTGGTTGATTCTTGCAAAGTTTAATTCCCTTCACCCCGAGCTGGCCGGTTTAATTGAAACAGTTGCAAATTGAGTTGGCCTCTTGTGGAATCAAGCTTTACGGGTTTCATTTGTCTTTGCACTTAACATTTAGCAACCTCAACTCTTTTATTTTACACGTCATCATCGCGTGAGTTGAAGGGCTGAAGAGGTTTGTGGAAAGAGGTTGACTTATAATAGACTGACATTTGAATACAACTTGAATGCCTTCAGGATATAATAGAATATTTAAAAACTAAAATAAAACTGTATAGTTCGGGAAACCCTTCTTCAGCAAAAGAAATATACTCTACTATAATTAATCTAAATGACATTAGTACTAGTTTCCTTTTCAAAGCAGAAATACAATACGTTAGTGTTTTTCTAACACTTTATTTCCTAAATAGAGGTATCTTGTGCAAATTACCTGCATGAGAAATGAAACATTACAATGTCATAGCTCAAATACATAAAAATTATTAAATGATTTTAATCTAATTTATTATTTATAAAATTACTGATATTTAAAGACCTTTTGAGGTTTTACCTTTGTTCGGTTATCAATGTGTAAAGCCTCTTACAACTTCATTTCGGTTAGTTACTTGGGGTTTAATAAGTTGGGTTTTTTATTATCGTAGCTACAAAGATTGTACCTCAAAATGCATTAACTAAACTTCTAAAAACAGGATTATAAATAGTCCTGGACATTTGCGCATTCAACTGAGTACTGTACCAAGTCAAGTTACCTTCTAGTAGTGGTCGGTGTCTCAAATCAAAATATACGTACGCATTGTCTTAAATTCAATGTATACACAAGTTAAGGCTTTCCAGTGGCAGTTAGACTAAAGGACTGTATGTCCTTACAATGTAAGGACTTTATGTAATGCTAAGGACTAGGTGTCCACTGAGGAAGATACCCGTAGTTTGAATTGAAGAGTCGTCATTACACTATCATTAAAGATTATATTTAATTGACATCCTATTTTGACCTATTTACAAAAACAGAACCTAGGACTTCTCGCGACTACGCCAAATGTTCAGTGTCGCGCATGAGTCACATCTACTTCTACGTAGCTTCTACGTGACGGAATTGCCGGTTTCACTTCTACCATCACTATGTGACCTCCGGCTATTCAATAGCCAATGTCACATCACGTGACCTTGGCGTGAAGAATACAGAGTGAGGACGTGACCACTAACACTTTCCCTTGCCAGGACCTCTTTACTCACACTTTAGTGTTAATGCTGGATTAAAATAGACTTTTGGGTGGAATTCGTAATCACCGGTACTAGTGTCTTGTCGTCGATGTTGTCTCTAGGCCAAAATAATTACCTAATCAGCGTTTCAATACGTTAAGTTTGGTGCTGCCTGTTGATATATTTTTATTGAAAACACCAAACGCATAGACATCTAAAACACCTTTAAAACAAAAACAGCTTTTCAGTGGACAGGAATGTTTAGAAACACGTTCATAAAACGCGACTATTTTATTGTTTAGATAGAGGCTTTACTTGCTCGAATTTGTTTGAAGTATAAAATATACAAATTTTGAAGCTAAGATAACTATGGTTTGATATAGTCACTAATATACGCATTACTTTGAAATAATATCAGACAAAAACAAAACAAAAAACAATAAAATTGTCTTTCAAATGAAATATGAAGCAAAATTATATTACACTGACGTTGTTCTTTCTGATTAATTGTGTTTTTTAAGATCGCTGCCCAATGGTGCAAAGGTTTAATATAAACCTTTACATAAACTTCTAACTGTTATTTTACAATCAACCCTCCAGCCAAAGATACAAGTGGGTTGGGCCTAGAAGTGGCCACCAATTAATTACTATCCCAAACAATTGTTAATTAGTCAGCAAGAAAACTATCCAATCAGATAAAATAGTTGAATTAAATATGTAGTACAAAGTAAAACTAATCTTAATCAATCAAAAGTCAGAATAAAATAGTGTTGTGATAATAAGACATACAAGCAAATAAAAAGAAAGAACATTAAGATTAATTTCGGACCGTTATCTTGCCGAGAAATAAGTAATATAAATTCATAACCGTGCTGGGACTCATTACTGTAACGACTTAATACAATCATGTTGTTGTTTTAATTTGCATGTTATCACTTATTTTACTTACAAGCGTGCCTCACCGATTTCAACAATGATTAATGTTTCCCAGTATTGATTTACAAATACGCTGGCTTCTGTTGTAATTTTAACGGATGTTATGTTTAATCATTTTGCATTAGTTTTACTCAGAATATATTTAATTGAATATTACTCTTCATATAATATAGGAAAACTATATATTAATAAACTACATTATTTTAGGATTTGGTTAATAACGCAAATCTATGTAAAATCTCTATGTAACATACGTACGTACCTTGGTTTACCAGATATCCATTTTCTTTTTCAAATTCTACCTACATCTCCTGTGCCACTTATTTTGAAAGCTTTCTGAGCGTATGTAACTGGTCAAAGACATAAATCATTGTACGCCTGACTTTAGTTACTTAGCAACTGGTATTTCCGTGTGGCTTTCTGTTATTCTTTCCTCAAATGTAACAAATGCATCATGTTTATTGGTAACTCCTACCGGGGTTTCAGCGCAAAGGCTTCCCTTTCGATTTTGTCGGCAAGGGGAACATATCCTTTTCCGTCTCTGACAGGTCAACTCACTCTTCGTAAACTCTTCGCTGAGGTCCTGGTACACAATTTTAACTTGAACTTATTTTGCAACGTATTACACTCATGTTTGAATGGGATCTAGATGTTATTTGAAATTGTTTTAACAATTTAGCCAATCATGACGATTTCCATGAATGTAATGTTGTCTGCAAATAAAAATTTTATTCAGATTCTGACTCTCTCCATTCATGGTTCAACACAGTTGTAAGAGAACAATAGCAACAAGAATAGAAACTTGAAATAAGTAGGCTAGTGTTAAAACACGAAAATAATGTGTATTCAAAACTTATTTATGAAAGTTTGTTTGGGTCAAAAACGTTTGTTCAGAGGATGAATGAAGCAAGACCACTGTACTGTCAAACCTATGATGACGAAAAGTAAGATAGTGTGTGCGTAAAGGATAAGAAGTTTGATATAGGTTTGCGTTATTTAGTTTAAATGTACTAAAATTACTCTCGGGTTTAAATAACAAGACATTGTTACTGTTTGGTTCAAAGCCAACTCTCGTTGTACAATTTGATTAAATTAGTCAAAGACTAGTCACGTTCTGTTAACCCCAAGTAACATTAACCAAAGATGGGAAATTAATTGACTTGCCAGAAGTTTAACTCAAGTTTAGTTCAACTTAGTCTATTATGTCTTGAACTAGTTCTATATTGTGTTCCAAATATAATATAATACATTATGCATCCTACCAAATACCTTCCAGCACAATAATAGGTTTAGCTAACGTTACTGTTTGTAATATAATTATGTCGATGGTTAAGAGCACCCATCTACTATATCTATGGCAACCAATGTTTCGAGCTGCAGATTCTTAATAATCTCCAAAACTATAAACATGTGTAATGTATTTTCAACCCCAGTCCTAGGTCTCGGAAAAAGAACTGTTTTCAAATTAGGGAATAAGTCGAGGGTTTCATCACAGCGTAATGTTGAATTGCAAACATTGCAAAGCCTCTGAATGGTTTTTGTTTTCAGTTGACGAGCGATTTCGTAATTTCTTGTCGTATATTTTTAACACCCATAGACTGGTGTTTTGATGGATAGGACGCAGAGGTTCTCAGTTTTAAACGTTGCTTTTTAAGTTCAAAAATCTTTAAGAAAAAGGTTTATGTATTTCACAAACTATCTTTGAAATCAACTGAATCAACATATGCTTGAAATCAACTTGGATCTAACATCTTTTGTTTATGAGAATTGTGATATTTCAAAATGTAAAATAAGTTATTTTTATAGGCTACCAAATGAAGACACTTAAATGCACTTCAAGTTATTTGAATATGACGTTACATTTACGCACTTCAAACTTAAATAGAATATTTGACAACGACGTGGTTTTGTTAACTGCAACCTTTGTAAAGAGACTGAAATTCGCATATGAAAAGTTTTCTTCACACTTTATATATTCACATAGGACAATGTGTCAGTTTAGAAAAACAAACAATCCACACTAGAGGTACATTCAACTCAAGTCTGTCAATTTGACCTTTATAACTAAGTTAAGACTGAGTTCAAGAAGTTAGGTCAGCTTGGTCAAAGTCGATTACAGCTTCCGTTTCCGGATTTCAGCTGCAAGCTCTGCATCCGCCAGCTGTTTAATACTAGAAACTGCATAAGCTCTCGAGTTGTGTTCATCCGATTAACCAGCTGATAGTTATAAATTATAAAAGCAGAATTTTGGAACCTGTATTTTTATTGCTAGAATATTCAGGGGATCTGTAGGTTATCAGTATTATGAAACTGAGGAGACTAGCTTAAACATTCGAATTGGTATTAACCCTTCGTGCATGCACCGGTTTGTCAATGTAGGTCTGCGTTAGACATGTGATTTTGTCCACCACAAAAATTTGGAAACGCACTACTTCCTATTAGGAATGTAAAAAAGAGAGTGATATATGTAGAAAAGAGAGAGATATATAAAGAGTGCCTCTACGTTTTTGCATTTATAGGTGTGTTGCGAGGCCACGCCTTTAACCAAGCACAGAACAGTTCTGGAATGTTCCGACCATTGCGCTTTTGATGGCGCTCTTCAAATAACATTATTGTTATTAGATACGACATTTTCTAACCTCATTAAGTTACACGCTATTGTTTCCCAACGAAACAGGCGAAGTTTAACTCGCCTCTTTCTGTCCTCAACCACTTCTCATTTGAACGCAGCGTCAACGAGCCGTGGGAACGATGTGGCCTGCGGCCGCGGTAAATTGTTTGATGAAAGATGTGAACGCAATCAGCCACATGTTTACCAATCGCAATTGTCCCGCGGTGTTGTGTGATTGTGGACACAAGTCACTCGCAATGCCACAACTCATCGTTCACTGCTCATCTGCTAGGCTTGCAATATTTATCACGTTTCCAAAATCTATAAAATAGTCCTAGGGTACGCATAATGTTGTCGAAACTCTTCGCCACATTAAAATTAAATAGCCTGCCAATGGATTTCTACGGTATTAAAGCCCATCTCAAATGGGTCCCTTATTTGCTTTGTAAAGTGTAAATCGATAAAACTCGCACTTTGCAGGCGCCACCCAAAGCTCTTTAAGTTTTGGTAAAGAGAGAACTTTAACGACCAGTGTGTTACAATGAGCAGTAAAAGGGTAGCGTACCTATAGGCATCAATCTTTAACCCCGAAATTACCCCGCGTATAAGTATAATGTTTATGCCCACTTGAAATGCGTCCAGTAAATTTAAAGAAAGTAATTTAAAGTAAAATTTCTTAAAATCAAAAGCAGTTTTGGTAAATCTACAACCAATCCACCAAAAATAATACTGGTAGATTGAGATTAAAAGTTTCAATTTTTCTAATTTACAGTTACATTTGTTACAACTCCGGCGTTTGGGGGCTGTAACAATCTAAAATAACAATCAATCAGGTCACCGCACAGTGATCTTGAAACCAACGTCAGATTAGAATCAACTCTTTGTGCAACGAATTAATTATCACTGATTACAATCATAAAAGAGCGGAGGAAACAGTAACAAAATAATTAACAGCAACGTTTAATTTCCCCTTCATTAAAAATCCAGCGGGTAACAGAATTGATGGACAAATAAGCTTGAGAGAGCGAGTGAAGACTATTCATTCAGTGTTGAGGGTAATTTAGTTGGGCCAAGTTAGACTGAAGTTGTCAGAAACTCAGTCAATTACGACTGTACAGCAGTTAGCCTCTACTTAGTTGTGCAATTAAACTAAAGCAACAATTGGTTGACGCGAAACAGTTTCTTAGGGGTTGTAACTGAAACTTTGTAACTAAACTTTGCGTTTTTATTAGTACTACGTTTTTAGTTGAGAGAGATTTGAAGATTTGGCCCTGAAATTGTTTGGACATTCTCTTGGTAAACCTGTATATTAGTATAATTATCTAATGCATGGGAAGGTTTTACACCATTCTGTTTTTGCGGTGCGCTTAGCTATTATTGATAATTTTTATTACATTGATACATTTCAGAGCTTTCATGTGGGTTATAAGAAGTAACCATTTTTTTTCAAATTCGTTTATTAAAAAAAAGTACATTGTTAACAAGCAGTTTACACCTTATCTCTTCTAGAAAACTAATCGAGGAAATACTGAACCTAAAATTACACATTTTATTGTTTATTATTTGTTACAGCTTACATTGTAACTAAACACTGGCACGAAATAGCTCGTCATCGTATGAAATAGGAACCTTACAAGGTTAAGGTATTTATTAAGTATTGGATTTCTTCACGCTGAACACCACTGTTTCTGTTTACGAGTATAATAATTAATAAGCTCTTAATTTCTGCAAACTACAATTCCTTAGTTTTCAGCTCGTTTTTCAATATTTCGTGTCAAATATACTTGAAGAAACATATTTCATAACTTCAGGGTTTTTGGGCTGTACGATATAACTAATAAGTGATCACTACCACTTGAATGAAGACCGTGTAAAAACTAAGCTAGAGTTACTAACGGACGTTTCGGTGTTATTACAATCTATTATTCACAAGGCTAGTATTTGAATCTCTACGTGCAGTCGGTGGAGAATATGGGTCACATGTGTACGAAACTTCTAGACGGAATACATGAAAATTTACCTTTTATCATAATTTGTAACTACATTTTCCAACAGTTATCTTAGCTAAAGCAGTGCTTTTATCCCGAACCAATGAAAATTAGTTCTGACGACGGTTGTACCACATTTCTCAGTTAGTTGGGGAAGAACACCTTTCGGTTGAGGCACGTTAAGAGGCGTAGTACCGGTGTACTCAAATGTAAAGCGGTTGTAAAACTACTATCTAGAGAGATAAATATCGTTTTAATGATCTGGTTGGATCTAAAATGAAGCCGGAGTGGTTTTCTATTATTTTTATGTCACGTTTACGGTTGAACAAGTGCTGTAACCTCTCATACACTTCTAAGTGTTACCTTTCCTCAATCCCATTAGCTATCGATACATGTTTATTTGTTTCGGTTTCTAGGAACCTTAAACTAGCTAGGTTCTGTAGAGCTCAATAACAGTTGAATACGGGACGAAGTTGAAGCATAATCGACTAAGTTCGGTGCAACTTGGCTTGAACTTGGACAAAGTCAATTACTTCTTCCATTTTCAAATGTCAGCCGCATTCAAGTCTTGTCTTGCTTAAGGCTATAAGTCGATTCCAATCGCACTTTCTCACATACTCGATTATGTTATCCGTAACTGAGCGCTTATGCCAAGTCATGGAACTACCATAAATTGTATCACATATTTAATTTAGTTTCACATCTTTCAGTGGTAGTATCTTAGTTATGGAGAACTAAAAACCTTTTACGCCTGTCCCAATTTCTTAGTCGATGCTTCAAATCCAATATGCAAATTCAATACTAATTCTTTTTTTTTCAAAATGTTCAAAAATTTATTTATATGTAAACTTTACATTTTGTAAGGATAAGTTAAAAGTCTTTAACCATACCAAAACGTCATAGTTTATCAAAAAAGTAAATCCTGTCTTGTTAAATAAGGTTTACTTAGGATTAAAGTCCTCTTTTATATAATTTTTATAACTTACCTTAATTTCGTTAGAGTCAAACTAGGCAACGATTAATGATTAACAACATCGAATTTCACAACAATTGGATGAATCTCAATAGTATTATTAGTTACTGGGAAATCATAAAGATCTTGTAAAAGTGAACAGGTCACTAGTCACTATTCTTATGTACATGCTATTTATACTAATAGTTATACGAGTATATTTTTCATTGTTCTTTTAGTTTCTATGGAAACTATCTTTTGTTTTTTAACTTATTTTCATTTGGCGTTGATTCCAAAAATATAGAATAATAGTTTTGGTTTTAGTGATTTAGATTTTGTGTGCTATAATTAGTTATCAGTTTAAGTAACGTGTTATTTATGACATTTTAAGAAAATATATAACTCGTGTTAACACTAACACAGCAAAACAACTCAATATACAGCAAACTAGACATGTAAGTAAAATACCAACTCACGACGTAGGGATTTGGTGCTGTTGGTGAAATGGATTCTAAATAACTAGAGTACTTTCGTTTAATTAACGAAAATAAACTCCTCTAATTGACGGAGAAAATGTAACGACTGTGTAATTAAACCCTCAAACAAACTGTTACGGCTCTAAATGGACTTGGCAACGCACTCAAGCCAAAACCCCCAAGTTTAATACTTCGGCCTTCTTCTTTCTAAAGGAGGCTACTATACGGAACAATATTGTATTTGCTTCTGCACCTTTTCATATAATGTATAGACCTTTTAAACGAATCAAGGACCGTCATAATTTTTGGCAGCTGATACCAAAATTGGGACAAAAATTAAAATATTTTGCTTTTGTAATTTTGTAACAGCCTGAAGATGATAGCTTGCTATTGAAAGCGCTTGTGCAAAATAAAAATTATTTATATTGGCCTACTGTTTTAAATTTATTTCTATCAATTGCCAATATCTCCAGAAGAAGATCATCCCAATACTGTACTATAAAGTTCTAAAAAATCCGTAAAAATATTTACGTTTTGACAGCTTATACAGTACAAGTTTTAAAATGTAATGCTCTACAAAAATGGTTCTGAGCATTTTTATCGTATGACGCTCCCATACATGCCCCGCAGTCCACCATTCATCCTCTGGACCTGGCAAAATGGGGGTTTAAAGATTAAAAACAGTACATTTTATCAACAGTATTTTAGTGTTCTATCAATATACCAAAAATCCATTGGGTCGTTTTAAAATGGCAGCCAAAATAGTAATTTTTCAACATCAGCGCAATGAAAAGTCCGATTTTAATGAATTTGCGTCTTCCCTTCATGTTATACGAGGTATAACTTACCACAGAAGACCACGTAAGTCTGCGGCGTGAGGCCGAAGCGAGGATGTGAGTGGAGCAAACAGCCTTGTAACGCTCGTGATCTCATAAAAAGAAAGGATGTGGGCGTAGCGAACAGCCCCGTAACTCCTGTAGTAATAAATTCGTTTCACTTTTGCCAGAGGCGCTGCGTATCGGCCTTGTTATATTTATACTTGCAAACTTATTATTATTTTAGAAACAATAAAATAGTGAACATAAAGTAAACATTGTAAAAGTACCATCTGTTGTAAACTGGTTAGAACATATAACACAAACCTTTTTAGTTACAATTACAAAACATATGAAAATCGAGTGCTACGGTCAATGGGAGTGCCGTTTACTTCTAATTTATTGTACTGATTCAAAACAATCAACAATATAACATATAATTGCTATGGTAACTTTATAATTTTACAAATTAAAAGGATAATATTAACAATACAACGCATAATTTCTATGGCAACTCAAGACAACACTCTTACTATTAAGTAGCAATCCTCAACCCGCTGCGGTCTAACGTCTGCTAATAACACCCGATTAGGTCCCTTGGTTAGCAGAGGTTACTCCGTGGTTACCTGTCTTCTTCACGCTCGGGTTTGCGTTGACAACACCCGATTAGGTCCCTTGGTCGGTGGAAACGAGCGTCAAGGAGGTCGGGCTTGCACCGAGGATTGCTACCGGGTGACTTTGCTCCCCATTCACGAAAAAAGTGTGTTTTTCTTGGTTTTCACACCTCTAAAACAAAAACTAATTTTTAACCCGCTAAGCCCGGGACTCGGCAACGAAGAGGAGGAGGAGTATCATCCTCGTTAAAAAACTGGAGGTCATCTGGCCCGGATGGCGGTTTCTCTGTAAGGGCCCCTTGCCAGACTGACGACAAAATTGCCTGGGGTGGATCAGGGGACCAGTCAACTTCGGGAAGCTGCGAAACCTCGACTGGCAGTGAAGAGTGGTGACCAGAGATCTACAACGGACGATCTGACATAGGGGAGACTTGCCTCAGTGACATAGATGACAGCGAGGAAGGTGAAGATCATCAAAGATGATGAGATGAGGAGCAGTCGGATTATGTAAGTATTGAAACTTACGATGAGATCATAAAATTAGTTAACTAAAAATACATGTTTTGTGTGTGTTACAAAATTGTTGAACCAAAACAAAACTAACATATGATTCAATAAATAAATAACATAGATTAGTGTCCCCTCCCCACAGGTAGTTAAATAAAAGGCTATGAAAAGGCTGATTGCCACGTCCACAGCCTCGCTTCGGTCTTACTTCTTGATTTTCAGCGAGTAGTAGCATATCAATTCCACTATTGTCAGGTTGAGTAAAGTCTAGCTCTCTCGGAGTGGGTAAGTTGCTTCTTGAATAAGGTATTTTTGAGTGAACTACTTAAAGCTCTTCAAGTATGAAAAGCAGTTTTTAATAATCAATTATTGTTATCGAATTGTTTTTGGAAGAATGGTACCTACATTCATTCCGTCATAATTGTAAGATCCAGAACCAGGAACATGAAATGAGCACCGATTCCGACCTCTAGAACACGCTTTGAGCATTTTTCAACACTTAATATACATGTGCAGACTTTATATAAACTTGAGCAATATAATCATAATCTCTAAAGATCGCATTTTGTACCCGATTTTTGAAAAAAAATGTGGTAGGTACAAATCTTTGATTTGTAAATACCTTGGTCGACTTATTTAGCCAGCAAAACCGGACTACCGGAACCGCTCTTCTGGAGAGAAGAGGTTTTAACCAAAAAAGTGGTTTTAATGATCTAGAAACAGTAACTTTCATCCCATTTCAATGAAATTTATATACATATAAAAGAGTGTCTTGACTCATTCAGTCATGGTCAGACCCCAGCCCAAACCTAGACCTACAGACTTAAAATAAATTGTGCACACCAGTTTTCGGTAGTCCAAAACCACCCACTAAGAATCGGTTTTGAAACATTCAATTTTAAGAGAAATTTTACCACAATTTTCGGTTTTGTTGAGAGTAACGTACTATGGCTCTCGCAGTCAAACACCGAAAAGCACCGATCCGGTTTGCGTATGTGAATGTGACGGACATTAGTTGATATTTTACCGGTGGTTAAGCTCTTGGGTGTCCATCCAAAGTCTACGGGTTACATTGGTTCACTCTAACAATGTAAAAAAAACTCAAAAATACTTGAAAAATAATGTATTTAAATTAACTAAAATAAATTGGATAACACAATATTTTAAACCTATTTCTGCACGAGTTCGCCAAAAAGGTTGTACAAATGAAGTTTATCTTTACACTTTAGAGCCCTCTCTACCAATGTTTTATGGTTGTCTTCTTAAAGAGTACTGTACTAGGATAAAGTCAACTTCACAATCATGGTACTGTAAAGTATTGTATCCGTAGCGAAGCACGGGTAAACAGCTGTTATAGGATATATTGAAGCTCTACGCTTTGGGAGAGCTTAACTATTAGTCTAATATCCCTCACAGGCATTTCCATCTTCATCTGTT
The DNA here is from genome assembly GCA_018831715.1 of Matsumurasca onukii. NCBI lineage: Eukaryota > Metazoa > Arthropoda > Insecta > Hemiptera > Cicadellidae > Matsumurasca > Matsumurasca onukii. Next base: position 74,196,365 of record CM032058.1, on the reverse strand, counting down.
ATTTGAGTGGGATTTGTGTCATTTTGTCCAAATTTGTTAAAAACTTTTATTTTCCCCGTACAGGCTTACTTTTATTTCTTCATTAGCAAACGAACATGTAATTTAATGTAGTTTAGGAAAGTTAAATGTACTCTTAAAAATTATCGAAATAACTATCTGAGTTATGGTGATAGGCTCCACCACGGTGCCCAAAAAAAGGAATGTATGGGCTAATTTTAGGAATACGCATCCTAGACTTGATTTGACTAGATTTATCAGTAACACTTTATCTAAAATTAAAGTTAAACCCCCTTCTTATTCAAATAATTGATGAGAGTAGAAATACCTAAGCAGGATCTATATTTGACGTTGAGTAATTTAACCGTAACTTAATAATCTTAAGATCTTGCTTGTCCATTTTGGTACTATCAAAATAAAAGAAATGGTATAGACAGTAAGGAGACTTGACGAGCAAGACAGTATTGAGTAGGAGCTGATATGAGTCTGGTTTTGAGGCTTTGTAATTGGTTTTAGATCTGGAAACTTAGATCTGCTCCGACATCGAACACTTTCTTTGTCTGACACACGATAATTGAAAAGTGTCAGTAAAACGTCTGATTTTATATATGTTTCTTCAACAACAATAATTTGTTGAGCACTGTGTTTTGTTGTAATTTAGTTTTAAAGTTAAGTAAACGAAAACAAAGATTTGTTTGCCATTTAGTTATAAAATTTGCTTAACTGTTTGTTATTGCTTACAAAAATATCGGTCCTTTACGTGCTTACATGGTTTAAATAGTGGAATCCCAATCACCAGTAGAGTAAGGCTGAACAAAAGAAAATACAGTTCAAACCTACCAAGGTCAACTAAATGTAACTGAAGCGTAGTTGAGAAGATAAAGAAGATTCAGACGTAATAATTATTTAATGATTCTTTATTTAACTATTTGAATGTTTTATGAATAGCCTAACTGTGCCTGAAATAGGAGGTTCTACAGTGTAACTACTTGGTAGGCTCATGATAGAAAGTTTACCATTTGCAGGCGCGTTCTTTTTCTTGCAGGCGGTCAACTGCCATTGCAGCTGTCTTTGAAAATAATTGTAATTGTTGTGAAAATGCCTATAGTTACGAGATACGACACAAATAGTATGTATTAATCTTAACCGTAAAAGTTGTTCCACCATAAACGTCTCCTTTGTTTCTAAATGTAACCAATTTTACATAAACGCAATTTTAGTAAAATACTTATAAATACATAATGCAAATACAATACAGTCATTCGAAGATTATTTTCCGACGGATATATATTCGAGTACATACACAAATACAATAAATAGGTTATAGAAATATGTTTGGATGTACTAACTACGTTTTTTTGTAACTTCGTTTCAATGTTGCTGACAGTTTCGTATAAATGATTCTTTCATGTTAATTAAAACCAGGGTAATTTGGATTTTAATACGTATAGAAAATCAACTGCTGAAAATACAAAGCAGAGATGTAAACTTAAGTCACAACTTCTGTGACCCAATTTCAAAACACAATTCTGTAGAGCAAACGTGTTTAAAATGTCCAGAAACTGGCTTCAGCCCAAATAGAGTTAGGTTTACACGGTAGATTTGTCTGCTAGCATTGTTCAAGTCAAACCAGTTTTATCCTTTACTTCATCTTGTAGTTCAAACCACAGTTAGTTTTAGTTGATTTAAGGTATAAAGTTATACACGTTGAATTACAATTTATTTACTTTACGATACTCGTATTAAAAGTAAAACGTTTTGCTAAGAATACAAACATAGTTTTTTTCGTCAATATTCACAAATACGAGAGGGGTTTGGCCGCTTTATTACGTACGTTTTAGACGTAATTAAATAAAACTGAGGGCAAAATTTTTCTAAATAAAGGAGTGGCCAATTTGGCCAAATAACTCAAAGTAGGTGTTTCAAAGGGGTTTCTTAAGTAAAAATTCGAATTTAATGTAAACAATTTTGTTTTTGCAATAAAAACATTCTAAGTAAACAATAAAGCAATTTAGACTTTTTAAATATTGTTCATATCTCCATTTTTATATTGTCATAAAAACAAAACAAACGCCACGTAAAATTTTTTGAAGTGATAAGTTGAAGTAACTAATAGAACACTTGAAACTCTTAGTTTATGTGATGGGTAAAGTAAAATAAAAATGTATTTTAAAAGCCATCAGCATCGGTTGAAATAATCCGATTGAACTTTGTTAAACCAGATTGACAACAGGCTGTTTTTAATTTCACAAGCAGGACCGATTTCACACATACCGGATATAAATCACCATAAATAGATCCCACATAATTCATAATTGTAAAATTATCGTTGATTCTTAACACTCAAGGTCAGATTACAACATTTCATGGGAACGGTCTGGATCTTACCATGCTTACTGCATGATCAGTTCCAATTTGGCATTCGAAAACGGTAAGGGTCAGGAAAATTTCGTTTACCATTTTCACGTATTTCAGAACCTAAAATTTTTCGAACGTGTTATATACTCGTATTACTCGCCTTTCGCATGCTCATATATACGCAGTTTGCTTGGTTCAAATATGATATTTATGATCAGTACGTGTTGTAAATGGGCCATACATTTATAATGTTCTAATACCGATTTACGTTCCAAAACCGCTGAAACACTTGGTGTGGTGTAACATTACAACGTGACATTCAAACACGTTTTTGGTGTTGTTAAATTATTTTGTATCGTTCGTTATAAACCTCTTCACGTTTAAACAAAACAATACCTTTAAGAAGAAGAAACTAACTCAAGTAACTACTAAGTTACTAACTACTAGTAAGTACTAGCTCACACCGGAAGTTGTTCTTTCTTCACACTCAAATATACAGTAACCCTCTTTAGTGAATCTTCTCTTTCTCTAACTCAAGTAAGTTTTTAAAGTGTTACCGAACACAAATGCAATTGAGTTTAAGTAAGTTTAATAACTTACGTAGCCTTAGGAAAATAAACAGTGATATTGCATTATAAGTAAATTTTAATATAATCTTAATTGAAGTAATGGAATTGAAAATATATTATTCGTAAAATCTTAATTAAGGCTGGATAACGATTAAACAAAGCGGTTTTTGACTAATATGTCGTTGTTTTTGTAATTACAAAGCCAATTTATTTAGGTCACGCGGCTGTCGCGGAGTTCGAACCTGCAGCAGGGGCGATCCATAGTGCGTACTTAGTGTGATTTAGTGATGGGGAAGGTCCACCTTAAATACACGGGACCGGCACGGTTGGGAGTTGACGACGTAAGGAAGATTGATATAGATTTGATATAATTTGTTCTTTGTATAGAGGAGGAGGACGGATTGTTCGTTGTTTTCGAGTTTATTGCATATCCAATAGGATATTTCAATAGATGGCGTGTGAGAAAGTCACGACATAGGTAAAATATACAAAAACATGAAAAAGTGTAATAAAAAAACTGGGCCAGGCTTCAAAGTGTTAACAGAAGGTTTGTGAGCCTATAAGTTAGTTAAGGAGACAATTTTAAAATTATAAAGGTTTTATAAACACTCTGCACTGAATTGCCTATTAGTTCTCCCGTAATATTCTCATTGAATGGTTTCTTTATAACGTAATACATTCTCCGCTGGTGATAGTAGTGGTAACAGTAAGCACCTACAGGGTACGTTACCTTGTCTGTGTATATTGAGCCTGGGACTGAGGAAGTTAAAGACCAGCGGGAACAAATTTGAATATTTCCTTCCTAGTTTACCTTCCTGAAACACTTTCGTTAATTTGTGCAAAACCTCAAACCACCAACATCAGGCGAGCACTTAGAAACCCCTTTAAGTAGTTCCTATTTATAGGCAACATTTAGCGTTTTTCCTTCTGTTTGTTTAAGTACTATGTTACCACTTTTTAACCAGCTTTAAGTACCAGTTTTGATCAATCTGCGTTTTAACTGTGTAAAATGTTTAATTCTCATAATACTAAATTTAAGAGGGGGCCGGATAGAGTCCGAACGGCGTTCAAATGAAATAGGGAATTTAACATGGGAAAATTTTCAAACTGTATTTTACGTAGGTTAATGAACTAAATCGTGGAAGATTTTCTGGAGAAGCATAGTCATTAGTGCTGCTGCATATAAAAAGAAAAAATGAGTTTGGTTATAAAATATAATTTTAATTACTGTTTTCAAGTGCTATGTTCTTATGGAAAAATCCAATTTTTAGTTCAGAAGTACAGAATTAGTTTTATCACGAAAGTAAAAGTTTAAGTGTTTATATGAAGCAGCATCAATAGATCTATGCTTCCCCACAGAACATTTTCACATGTAAGTAAATTAACTTGCCTAAAACGTAGTTTGTAGTTTTTATCCCATGTTATAAGCGGTACTCTGAGTTGGATCTGCGGCCGCTCTATCCGGCCCCTCTTAAATGTGATAACTTTAAATATATTTTAGACGTCATCTCAACCACATACACGTTTGGTCCACAATTACCAATAACATAACATAACCATTTATTTTCATCTACAACAAGAATTGTGTAACAAACAAGAAGATTAAATGTGAGTATGGCAAAATCACCATCAAAGAACTTTGTACTTTAAACTATTATGAACTTTCATTTGTTTCAACAATAATCTAAGCGAATAACATTTTAGCTGTCTAGAGCAAACACTCCATTGCTGGCTGTATTTTACAGAAACGCTTCACAGTAAAACATTTCATCACCGTAATAACTGAAGCGTCCCAGTAACAAATTACTGTTGGAACCGATCCATTTTAACTGAGAATTAATCAAAACCGTGGGTGGCGTCAACACTTGGCCTGGATAGAGGTCCCATCGTGGCCCGTGCAACCATTCCCTGATTGGTTTATATAATAAAAATTAATTAATATTTTATAATACTCGTACCATTGTTGCCAATTAAGTAGAATTCTAGAAATTCGCTACAATATATTGTTTTTTGGCTCGTAAATATCGAATTTATAAAGCTTGTCGAAATATTCAAATTAGAAGTCGTTAAAATTAGAATACGTAACTTTTAGTTACGCATCAATTAAAGTACTTTATAAACGTTAAACTACACTTTCATGAATATTCTATTCTCATACCAACCTCCAAAATTAACAAACATAGTCGTACACGTATCTGACACAAGGCTTTCATACAGTTGTTGTCAAGAGTTCTTAAGTTTGCATAAATGAGTTCTTCTTTTGTCCCAATCCAAAAATGGTGTGATCTTTTTTTTTTTTACTTTAACATTCTGAGCTGAATCCGAATCCTCTTATCCAGAGATTTGTATCTCTTTGTATACGTGCCAAAAGATAACGAAGCCAGCTTTACTCACTGTTACAAAAATATTCCAACGACATGTTTGTCATATCTGTCAATAACAAGTGATTTCAAAACACTCGTTGTACAAACCCGATTAACCTGTTATTGTATGTTGCGTACATCCATAGTGTAGAACGTGACAAAGTAAACACTTTTAGTGGAATTTATTTCAATATTGCTTAAAATTTTACAATTTATATAGTAGCCCACACAATCCTAGCACAATCTAGTTTTCAAAAGCCTATACTATACTGTACTCTGTGTCACAATAAGCAATTACCTCTTGCTCTGAATCTGGTGTTGTAAAAGCAAAGTACCTCGTTTTCTTGAAAGCCACCCATCCACTTCATAAAACTCTTCATATTATAGCTTTGCATTAACTTGTATGTTTTGAGTTCACTGAGCTCTTGCATCAAATAGGCTGATGGCGTTAAATGGTTGCTAAACTAGATAATTCGGGTGACATATGCCTATAACGCTTTAACATGTTAAATTTCAACCATGCCGTAAATGCACAAATGAGTGATAAGGAGAAGGCCATATTAGAGAAGTGCGTGAGTAAAGGTAAAATTGTAAAAACTGTGCATTTAAGAGAAAGCGAGTGATGGCTACTCACTACTTAGCTTGCTTTCATTTATTCATACTCTTCACCTCTTCGCGCTTAGTGCATGAAATGTGCTTTCAACCACTGCCTGCCACACACACACACACACTGTAGCTTTGGTGTTCTATAATACATGGATGTTTTCAATACCTCTCTACATCTAACTACGGCCAGTCCAAATATATTAAAGAGTATATTTCTCCAATCAGGATCTGCCTGGGCGGTTTCTCCTCTTTTGGAAAGTGAAATAATTGGAAACTTACAAAATGGTGTTAAGGACACTAAATAGCCCACAGGAAACTTAACTAGTGTAAGACGCCTCCATCTTCTGCATTGGTTGTGCATAAATAGGGAGTTTTGTGTTCTCTGGTACAGTTGGTCAGTCTCATACACACCTGGGATTGGTCGGCCGCTGCTCCCTGCCTGCTCCAGGTTGCTGTTTGATTCTTTACGTTGTGATTTTACAGTTTTTAAAGAGTTTTAGTTGTTTAGTAGAAAAGGAAATATGTGGTTTGGTTGTATTGTACTGATCAGCGTATGCCGATTACTTTAGGCTAGCCCATTTTCTAACGCTTTGTTTTATGTTATAGATTGCATTTTACCTGAAGATGGGAACAAATTGCAGATCCCGAAACGTCGTGTTCCTTTTAAACACAAACAATGACAAATGTTAGCAATAATATTTTAAACTTAATATGTCTATTAGCTTAATTTAATAATTAATACCAACACTTTATACTTCATCCAGGAATTCATTTTATAACCGACGATATATTGTTGCTATTGCCGTGTTATTGTTTGTTAATTTAAGTGTGAATAATTGTGCCACATTGTGTTTTGTACCGTTCTAAGAGTACAGTCAGTAAATCCAATGGTATTTGCACCAATGTAATATAAATTTTAAACAGCGGTTTCTTAAGTGAAAATAATAGCTTTTACTCAACAAGTTTTACTCAAGTAGTTTTTGATCCCAATTGAGGTTTTCTGTTCCAATCAGTTATTCTTTGGAGATAAAATATTGTGACGATGGGTACCCCTGCCCATCGTCGTGTAGGGGAGTGGGGAGTTCTGAGCCTATGACGTAGGTGACCAGCGCCGCGGTAGCTGGCGTCAGCAGTCACAGCGCAGACAGTGATACGAGAGGTACACAACTCACGGAGCAGCAGAGCCTCAGCGACCACAGCCTACCCACCGCACGATTACCGCAGACGCATCAGCAGGACTGCGGGCAGAGCCCAGCAGTCAGCACAACCACAAGTGGTACGCGTCTTGCTGAGCAGCGGAGAAGCCGCAGCAGAGGTTCATCAGGCCAGCAGAGGTCGCAGCCAGGACGAGATCAACGTTGGTCTACGCAAGTGCACAGATAGGGCTAGGGCCATGTATTGGTAGGGTTGCAGCAGACGATAGCTCCCCGGGTAATTCAGAGAATAGGGAATAATCCAATAATTCATCCAAGGAATCGTTTATTTTTTATATTTGTTCATTTTTGGTTTAACTACCCCTCACAGCCAAGCGAGGTAAGCGAGTGATTTAAGTTTAAGGAACCCCCATTATTTAGTTTATAAATTGTTAGTTTGAGTACACAAGGAGGTGTACGTGACAATATACTATAATTAGAGAAGTGTATAATGTGTAGTTCCAAAATTTCAGATAAATGTTGTTCAATAGCTACCTGTTGGAAAGTCAGTAACAAGAACGAGTTCAAAGAAAGAAATCAATTCTCATACAGAGCAGAGAGCTTTCATCACTGTAAGCACTGAAGCGATTCAATAACAAATTGCTGCCGGAACCAATCCATGTTGTGAGCAGATATATCAAAACCAAATCAACAGTGTTATAAATGGCCCAATAGGAGTGCCCTTCCGACTCTGGCCATTTAGTGATTGGTTTGAGTTTAACCCTAGAGTAAAATGTGAGTATTGCAAAGTGTTTTATGTGTAACGTTTACAGTTAAAATTAAGACTTTTCAATAAAATGCAAACCGTATAGAAGTACATTATCAAATTGGACCCATATTTTCTGTACAGATCATACAAAACGAATGTTAAAAAAAACACGTTGACTGAAATCAATAACAGTTGTTCTCGTGAAATAACTCCTTGGATAGTTCAGATTACTCCGAACCAGTGAGTGGATTCCAGAACAGTTCTATCCATAGAATTTCTTAAGTGTTTTAACTGTTTGAGACATTAATTGTAGTTTACCACCGTTTAACCAACAAGTATTCATATTAAATTTATCATTAGTCAATTAACAATAATTTAGATTTCAATGTCAGGTTTTCACGTATTTTTCACATTAAAATTACAAGCAATAATTATAAAATTTAATTTGAAGTAATAATTGACATTAATTACTTAACAATGTTTTATATTTAAATGACAAGTTTATAAGGTATTATATTTCTGATTTTTTTCCAATAGAAGGTTCATAAACATGCACTAAAAGTATAACATTTTAGTAAGTGTATACAAATTATCAAAGTAATTTTAATTAAAACACACAGTTTAACACCGGCAAACAGTAAAATCTGAACTGTATTGAGGTTTTCTCTACAATTGTAGTGTTTGAGTCATTTCCCTCCAGCTTTTTACCTATCAAAGAAGAGTGATTGGTGTTAGCCCAAACATCGCTTACGGGCTCTACACTATCACAGGCATTTCGTTCTTCCATCATAGTTCAGCTTCAGGTATTATCGTTCTTCCTTAATAAAAATGCATATTAGCTGTCAATATCAATGTTGATTATTCTCACATGTGTCATACTGACGTGACAACTGTTTTCCGTTGTTCATATAAAGTAATGAAGCGATCAAAGAAAACAATAGTAATAGAGTAGGGATAGGTTACACCAAAGATAATTTTATGTTAAGTAAATTGGGCATAGATGCCAAATAGCTGAGGCAATAGAATCAATATAGTTGCGACAAAAGTGCTGCCGTTATCGTCTCCCCCACTCGAATTGCTCGGGTTTGTCTCATGCCGATGACTTAACTGTGACAAAGTCGTGCAATTTTCGATAACGAAAAAACTTGCTTGTGTCAGTGGCTCCACTTGAGACTCTTAAGAGAATCTCCTCGCAGCGCTATCTGTGCTTGGGCTACCGAACTATGTTCACATTCCTGCCTCAACCATGTGACATCTATGCGCAATCTAGCTACCATAACATAATCTTTGGTCAGGTTAGGCTATTATTAGTCCATCTTAATGTTCATTTAACAAATTAACATGAACTGTGTTTTCATTATTGAATACTTAGTCCAAACAGTGTTGTGTTCACAACCAGCTTAATTTACCACAAACAAACTGGTAGAATAGAAAGTATACTTTAAAACACAGTACTAGAAAACAAGTAACACTGTTTTCACTGTGGTTAAGAATCACATCGTAATCTGTGGGGTCTGCTTCTGTGTCAGCTGTCACAAACAACCAGTGTTGCCAACTGATACAAAGCTAAACCTTGTAACTGCAGCTGACTGCCCAGTGCCCAGCTGACACTAACTGTAATTTGATGCATCGATTCAACTCTAACACGGAGTTCAATGAATGTGACGTAATATTTCACGTCCAATCCTTAACCAAATAAGTGAGACCTCATCTTAACTAAATATCTTAACTTTGTGTCTCAATCGTAAACGCAGTGTACGTAATTTATTTACTTTTATTTGTATACCTGTATTGCCGTTACAATGGTTTTGAAGTATGTATAGCTCATACCGTTTACACACTAAAATTATTTACAATAAGTTTTAAGTTTTTAAGATAAAATTAGTTTTTACCGTTGATTTTAATAGTTCAACATGTTCAACTGTATCACTGCCTTAAAGAATACAAAAAGCCAAGAAAACACGTACCAAGTCCCTAATAATTATTATACTACAGATTTTAGTAGAATCTTCTCAACAACATATTTTGTTTTATTATTATACCGTATTTCATTCCAGTTTCCCGGCGAGTCACAATAACCAGAGTGGGAGGTCATGTTTGGTGTTTTACAACACTTTGTAAACATGAGCCTTAACCAACAACAACAAGAGTCATATAAACTTTTGACGATGGCGCTGTTCTGTACTTGTGGTGACATATGGAACTACACTGGCTTGCGTCAGAAGAGTTTTCACATAAATGTCGCATACAACCACTTTTGATCTTGTTATTTCAAGTATACTGATTTTTACATCGTTCCAGCTATCAATGAAGAATTTGTATACAATAAAGAGTTCGAACCTCGACCGTTGTTGTTTTTCTAAAGCGATAAACACATAAAATTTGAATAAACACATAAAATTTGAAAGCACCTTACACTGTCAATAATTACAGGTCAAACAAATGGCAAAAATGAACAATGAAAATTGAAAACAAGTTATTGGACTACAGCTCATCCAACATGAATAAAGTTCTGTACTGCCTATAAACGCTAAGGAAAAACTAATCAATTTTGGTTACTTAAAACCTAAGACTAAAAATCAAAAAGTAAATTTTTCACCCTCCGAATGCAAACCTAGCTGGTACTCGTGCGTACAAGCTATTTTCAAGTATAGTATTGCATACAATTTATTTCAAAATAACATTAATCTTAATCACAACATCTGCATATATTACGACTAAATAAAGATACCACGTTTTATGAGCCAACCTCGTGGCTAATAAACTTCTAACTCAGTTCGATCCGCATCTACAATGCATTGACTCCACTGTAAAGGCCACTTTATTGTAAAAGGCTATTGTAACACTTTACAGAGAACAATAGAGGTCAACAGCAGGTGCTAAGGCTAAACAATGGCGTATTCAAAGTGTTGCCTTTGTACATTGAACATTGTCCTAATCCACTCAGTATGTTTATCGTAAAGTCAAATAATCGAATTTATACAAGGTCCGGCAGTCAAACCTGACGGTTTTTAAAATGGGATAAATCAAAAAGTTGTTGAGATGTTTTAAAAATTATTTTTTTATTGTAAAGAGGAGAATTGGAAATTTAATATTCATAATAAAAAAGTACAAAAATAACTTATATAGCAAAAGATATGTCACTTAAATGATAACCCCCATTTTCTCTACACTGTACGAGTCTCTTGGAGAAGTCATGACTCATGACTCTCTGCAATGTTTTGCGCGGGATCTCGCCGAATGACGGTGTTTGAGTGGGGATAAGAAGTGGTGGGGACGTCTGGTCAGGTAACTTCTCCAACTAACTTCTCCAAGAGACTCGTACAGTGTAGAGAAAATGGGGATCATCATTGAAGTGACATAACTTTACTAATAAGTTATTTTCGTACTTTTCTATTATAAATATTAAATTTCTAATTCTCCTCTTTACAATAAAAAAATTGTTTTTAAAATATCGCAACAAATTGTTGATTTATTCCATTTTAAAACCGTCGTTCTAATATAAAAAATACCACAAGTATATATCCCAAAATCATATATTTAAGAAAGGGTGACATTCAATACATTTCATTTCATCAAAACATCTTGTTTTATTGGAATATTTATTGAATTGAATCCTTCGAAAAGTTGTTTCATAAGTAAATTGTTAATAAAAGGCATTGTACAAGTAACACAGCTAATAACACATTGGGTTTCCAACTGTCGGCAAAAGGCCTAATTTCTACAGAGACGAGGGTTTACTGCTGTCACGACTAAGGGCGGTTTGTAACGTCTCAACGATGTTTTTAATTCTAATATCATACTACAGATTATAATCCATAGCTAGAATAAAGCACATCACATACATTTATATAATGTAGTGTATGTAAAGCTGGGAGAGGTGTAATGCTTAGTGTCAATGATAAAAATTAGAGTTAACTTTGTCAACGTCCTCCACTACTATATAACATATTATAACCAAACAGCTGCCTACTTATTTACTCACTAAAGCTACTCTTCTATCGTATTCCAACCACCCGAGACAAAGTATCCTATCCAGAAGACATTCCTCTTAACGGAAACCACGCTGACTCGGACATGATAGCTCACGAGATTATTACAACTCAGATGTATCCTGTATTCTACTTTCACTATTGCATTCATCAAAACCCACCATGCTTGGAGCTTGTAATGCTTAAATATAAAGGTAAATGTTAAGGACTTGTTAAAAAAAGGAAAGCCTACAGTGATGGTTGAACGCGTATTTGATGGGAGTGCGTAACGAAAGACTATTACTCACTATTTTCATTCCGTTGTAAAACATAAGTACCTCATTTTCTTCAATGTCATTCCACCTTCACGAGATATAAAGCTGGCTTTGAACCCAGTGCTTCGTCATCGCTTCTGAAACAAATAGACCAACACAGTTTAACCAAACTGTAATATTCAGAGTCAATAATATTATTAGTTTTCCGGTTTTTACAATGGAAATTGTATGGCAAATTGCTAAGCATATATTAAATTGCTATGCTCTGACAACACCATCATTCAACTGAATGATACTCAACCTGTTTTCTTTCTAAACTGTAATAATGATTATCATTTTGTGATACACCCTGTCTTTACTTAAAACTTAATAGTATTAGTACAATAATTTACCAGAGTTTGAAATATAATTGCACAAGATGAAATGTCCACATATATATAAAAGACACTATATTTTATATATTTTTACTGTGTAATTTTCACATGTATATTTTCAATATCACATTTAACTATAACTTCAAAGAATAATTATGATATTCTTTTATCGCATTATTTTAACGAGGATGAAGGTAAACCAAGCAATATCGTCCTCCTACTTTACCGTTGGAGCGAAGTTTAATCAAAAACCTCATTACTCTTGCACTCAATAACGAGCAAAGGAAATGTTGAAACGTCGTAATTTCTTCGTTATTCTCGGTTCGAACTGTTTATTAGGTTCAACAAGAGATCAAAACAGCTGTTATACTTGCGTGTTCTTCTTATCCTTTCAGTCTGAAATACATTGGTTTAGTGTGTTTATAACGACAGACTTTAAATTAGTGTAGTTCCTCTCAAGGTAAAATAACGTTAACAAGTGTATTTTAATCTGTTATAAAATTTTACATAAATTGCATACATTTTCTGTGCAACAGACAGACAATTACATTTCATGGACAAACTATGAGCTAAACCGTATGTGGAATCGACCATTAAAGCAGTTGTTATATTTTGAAGCACAATTCTTCCTGAATGTAAAGCCTTAAGTTGTAGTGTCCTTGTTGTTGTAGTCCTTAGGCCCCGTTTACACTAGGCAATCGATCGTCGGCGACTAGTCGTCGGGGCAGTCGGCACCAATGTTATCCAATGTAGCCGTTTACACTATGGACGACTAGTCGGCGAGGCAGCAATTAGTCGGTGGTCAGTCTTTTCAGCAGCGACTGACACGGCGATTTGAAATCGTCCGGCCGACTGCAGAAGCATTGCGGCTTATGAGAGCGTTCACATTTAGCGACTAGTTGCTCACCGACTGCATGCGCAAGCACCCTCTTCCTCCCCTTTTTCATTTAATTTCAATTTCTTTATTCAGAAATAATCTCAATAATATTAACACAAATGTATTATATAAAATGCAAACAATAGTTTAATGGGTTAGATTTTAAAAAAATGTACATATTGCAAATGGAAGGTAAAATACCTAAAAACTGTTTTAACATTCATAATAATAAATAATTACATAATAATAATAACTAATAACAGTAAATGTTTATAACAAAAATATTTATAACAATAAAGAAATACGTTAGCTACAAGTGGTAATTTGACTCTAAAAAAGTCGGCACGAATTGTAGCGTAGCTTTGAAGTTACTCAGAATGTATCTAGGGTCAATTCAACGTATGACGTTATAGGATATTGCGACAGTTGATTGCATTGTGGAGTTGATGTATGTTAGATTGTATCTCTGATTGCCTACATCGGTAGATAGACTTACAAGAGGAACACTAATACAAGACGCAATACATATACGAGCAATCATAAGAGTACTTGAAATACGTCAAGGCAAAGTATAAATCATAATATGATATTCGCGAAATGATAAACATTTATCAAAGCTAAGTTAGGAATACAAAGTCCTCTCTACCACTCAACCTCGAGCATTACCTAGCGTCACCACATGGTCACATTACAAATTGTAAGTGTTGACTGCGGGGATCGAACTCGCGCCACCGGAGTGACGAGCTCCTGAATCGCGCGCGATACCAATCCGCCACGGATCCGCATCGTTATGTGCTCGATAGCGTGAATATAATTACTGAACTAATTATTCGCCTTGAATAATTGGTTCTAAATGCGCTAGCTATAGTTGAAACACTTTGGCCAGAGTCATTAGAAACAAGTAGGGCTTTCGATATAGACGCGGCATTGCCTATTTACAATATTTACACTACCACTGACACAAACCGTATAAGTTGAAAACAACTGAAAACAACACAGACAGGTTGCTGGAACAAATATAAAATTCATGTTTACTCATTATACAATTAAACTAAATATTTAACTATTTCTAAATTGATTTAGTACAGTGTTTATAATTTTCAGCTTTAAAATACAAGACTTTTGCATTGGCTTTCAGTATTTTCTTTCTGTATGAAAGCTATTTTAATCAATGAACGAGTCTCGTACATGAGCCCATAACTAAACCCGAATGAAACCTACGGCATTATACTCATATTAAGTCTTGGCTTGACAAATAATAGACCATTCCGAATCAAATCTTAGAAATAAAAAATATCCTAGCAGTTTAAAATGAAATATTGACCAAAACCTGATGTATTTCTTTAGACATGTGTTAGGGTGTGTCGGAATAGAGACGAAAGGCGTTAATACTTTGTTACGTCACTGACAGTTTGTTCGTTAACCACTTGACAGTTGACAGTTTGGACTTGTCAATCTTGATCAAACTGCAGATGTATTACGTCATATATCCTTGTAGATCCGTTCTTGTTTTGACCTTGTCAGGTTTTGACAGACTTTTCTGGTTATTTTGATAAACTCAATGGATTTAGCGATTTTCATTCTAAAACCATCAACTTTGATTCCGTGGAAATAAAGTATACTTACAGCTCTGAAGCCTCAATTTGAATGTGGATTATCAAAATTTATCTATTATTATTTTCTTATTTTTTATTTATTAAATTTATTTATTCTTCCTAGACTCGATTTTTGAAATCATGTAAAAATGTGATACATACTCGAACAGAAATTCATCACCTGAGAGAAGGATTTTTTATATCGAACCCTTTTAAATCCAAAAAATCGCGTGTGCAAAGGCGACAAGTTTCGTGGTTTCTAGCCACTCAAAAGTGTGTGATTCATTCACGTTCGTAGGCAAAGGTCATCAGCTGTTAGACCATCTACATCGTCATTGGCAAACTAATATCACCTTTAATGTAATTGTTTTAACAAGAATATTATTATTGAGTTGAATAATGTTGTGTATACATTACCAAAGCCAGTGTTTAAAGGCACAAACTAACAAATATTGCTTTGAAACCTTTTAAATCGTAATAAATATCTTAACAATAACTAATAAAAACTTTTAACAAAAAAAATTGAACCGACTTCAAAAACAATCCAAGTAAATGCTATAAAAAAGTGTGTGAAATAATTGGGTATTGCAATCCTGTATTGCTTTACATGATACATTTATAAACAATGGGTTACTGATGTGTTACGCGAACAATAATATTTATCATTTACACTACAGTAAGATATTACAGCTGTAACCATTTCATGGTAACCAATATGATTAATATTAATTTGCTAATACATATAAAAATACCATCAAATGCGCACACTATTTGCCATATTGTAGACTACAATTTAGAGGTTGTTATAATCTTCATTCACTTAAAAAAATATTAGAGTCGGTGCTGCTGAGGCAATATCTAAGAAGAAACAGCACCGACTCCAATAATTTTTAAGCGAATGAATATAACAACTCTAAATATGATCTAACTCATATATCAAATGATAATGCGCATTTGATAAACAGTACAAATATTGACCAACAGAATTGTATTATCGTGATTTTCATGAAAATGGTTAAAATACTAACTCTCTTACTATGTTCTCAATATTTGTTCGCATGTGTATAACAATATTAAGACGTATCATTTCTGGATCAAGACACATTCTATTTTGATATTTTTTAATCTTTATTTGAAGTCAGTTTTTTTTTTGGTAAAGTAATTCCAATCAGACAAATGTATAATAGGCGAGATGGTTTAACAAAAATACAGTAACAGCAAAGAAAATATCATTCAATTTTGAAGCTGTTAAATGATTTTGTACTTGTGGTGTAATGTAATCATATTATCTCGAACTTAGTAATTAAGTCATGAGTCTTGAAATTAAAGTAGTTGAATCATATAATATTTATTAAAAAAAGCTTTCAGCCAGTTTGGGAGGAAGCAGCCCTCTAATCGGACCCTAGGGTTGAGTCCTTCATCTATGTATCAATCGCTGGTTTGACGTGATTTTCTTCAGTACAAACTGAAGTAAATGTGTACTGAGTATAGCTGTGAGTACAGCTCTTCTAGGTAGACAATTAGACCGCTGCACTTAAGACACAAATCTGCTACACGGGAGTGGAAAGAATCGCCTGGATCAGTAACGCTTCGTCCATTTGGCCTCGAGGCCTTTGCTTATGGTATTAATGCAGATCATAGGCCGTTTGTTTTGGCATGCTCGAAGGATCAATTAAGTGATTGGCTTCGCTCGCGGTAGCGTTTTGCCGAACGGGTTATGGGGCATCAGGGTGACGATTTGGCTTATGGCTCGTTGATTACGAGCCTTCGATAAAACTCGCAGGAGTAGTTCAATCTGAAATGTAGTTTCGGTGCTTGGTCAAGCTAAAAGGACTAGGTGGTTCGCTCCTTTCGCATTGACGCTTCGTTGTTGCTGGCCTTTCATTTGCTTATGCCAGCTCACAAGATCATGTTTAGTTAGGTTTCGGCCCGTATCCTTATGACTTATGAGTAGTTTGCTCTTCCTTTAGCAAGTTTGCTATATTATGAGCCGTTTACATTGCTCATAGTAACGCGTCGTCCTTTAGGCAAATTAGTAAGAATTTATTTTGCTGTCACTTTTGTGTTTTCTAACTTTGCCTTTCCTTTAACTTAAAGTTTTAAAATATGTCGGGCGAGCTATTTTCTGAACTATTTATGAGTTAAAGTTTTTTTACATTGTACATAATTTATTAATGTTGAAATTAACACAAATGCAGTTCAGATTACAGGTGTTCACGCTTACCCTTAAAGTGTCTGATTGTTTAATTTTCTCCAGAAATATACTTATTTTTAAACGTATCAGGGTACAATTTTGGAGTAAAGTTATGTTCTGGACAGAAGGTACCATTATCATATCATATACATCCATCACATCGAAATGAAAACATCATCAGCTTAAAATTCGGAAAACCCGTGTAACGTAAAATGTATCGTTTTTAACAGTTCATAAAACATTTTATGGAAACCACGTTGTAGAAATTCAATTTTAATTAGCCTTGGCCTTAACTATTTTTATAACCTTCAAAGCGAGACCTATACCACTAAGCACGCATGAATTTTACGTTTCAACATGACATTTGGGCATTTTATACTTGTTTACAGAATCTATAAAAAGTTTAAAGCTATAAATACGTTTTTTTGTTTGAGACAGCTATTCACAGAATCTTATCATAACCAGGTTTATGATATTGAAAATAAAGTTTCTATGGCTATAAAACTAATACGAAATGCAAAAAAATTACGTGTTTTTTTAGCGAGGAGACCATAGCTCGGTAAATATGTGTGTAATTACAAATATATATATTTTTATAAGAAAATTAAATTTTACTGGCACAAAGTTCCTTTAAATCTTTAAAGTGTATATTTTGGCGTCTAGAACTCTGTAAATACAAACAAAGACATTTTTCGAGTATTTTTTAGACGAAAATATCTATTTATCTCAACAACACCCAAGATTTAGAAGAACTTAAGACTACTACCTTGTTAAAAATTTAATTCTACATCGAAATAGTGCTATAGAAATCCATTTCCGGTTCGAAATAGTGTTTTTACCACGCAAAACACGCAACAAGTACACACGGGTTTTGAGTTTTTTTGAGGTTTTTACTTTTTTTATATGAAATATAAGTCGATCAAAAAGATTTTAAATGGGACCACTATGGAGTTAAGATCTACAATCAAAGCAAACTGGGTGTAAAACGGTGCCCGCGTTCAAAAGTAATTCGTGAACAGACATAAAAAAAAAAAATCGCCAAAGTCAACTTGTATAACCTCCTCGTTTCACTGAGTCGGTAAAAATATAAAACGCTGTAACGCAGTTGAATGAAATTAAAGCTCAACTGGTATTCTGACAAATGTCCACCAATATACTGTACAACCAATGTAAAGGAAAGATTTACTAACACGTAATAGTTTTGTAAAAACACTTCACTTTTCCATTGAACAATTAATTATAAGGTGAAGGCATTAGTGGTGAGAGATTTAAAACGTGAAAGGTTTTATGGAAGTACCACTTTTAATGAGAGATGTTTAAAAACGTTATATAACTCCATGAATATAGTAGGTATGCATACACGTAATGTATATACAGAATCTATTGTCCCGTCTCTAACAGCTCAGTGTTCATAACTTACACAATGAGCTTACTATGAGCTCCCTTTGTTCAAAGTTTATTGTAGCCCAAGTGAGAATTAACTGTTATAATTCCTACGTGTCGAAATATAGTTTAGTTTAATATGTTCTCATCGAAATAAGAATCTTATAAATAATTTAATGTAATAAATTATAGAAACTGTTTGGCAACTGCTTTATTAGTATGAGTATCAATGTATGTGATAAGCCGATTATTTAGCTAAGTTTTGCTTTGACCATGTCAATCATTGTTTATTTTGTTACACTCAATTAAACATGATAATACGTATGGACTAGATTGAAGTGGAGGGAAAAGTCGAAGCTAAATTCAATACACAAAATTAAAATTCAATTCAATTCAATTTATTTATTGTTGAATCTTTAACAATAAGAACAATAGTAGAAATATTTATTAGTCATTAGTACAAAGTCTTTTGCGTTACAGTAAAACTGAAAAAAAAACGAATAAAACAAGTATTTAAATCAAACAAAGTAGACCTCTAGCAAGAGTTTAAAACCTTATGAATCTATTATCAATATATTGGATTTAATAAAGGCTCCTTGGCATACACAGTAGATATAATTACTTAAATAGGATAAAAGATTTAATCATCTATAATTAAACAGTTCAATTATGCGGTATAACTTTATTGATAACATGAGTAGATTTCCCTACTTGTATCCTTAATCGTTGTGTAATATTAAAGGAGCATTTCATTACTTAAATGGTACTTTATGTACCAAGGTCCAAATTGATATATTAATCTATTGTTTTAATTGATAACACCTGTTACTCAGCTACATGATCTTATATTGATTAGTGTTTTCCAAGTTTGTTAAAAATAAACATGCTAATTTTTTCATACAATTAACCTGTTGCATTTTAATGGTGTTGTACTTAAGTTAAAAAGAACCCAGGATTTAACTCTGAAAGCAAGTCAATAAAGAGGAAATGAAAAATCAAAAGAAAAATTAAAACGTCAAAATCTGTTAAGCCAAATCGAATGCAACAAAGTTCATTTCTAAAAGTTATAAAGAAACTACAGCGACGTGAATTCATAAGAAATGTTAAATGAACAAAGTTTTTGATAGAAAGCACTTTTCTATCTACGATCAGTGTGGTATTTGCTGTGCTTGACTAAATAAGTACTTTGATCTTGTATTTCATCAAACTCAACCAACACAATATATTGGGTACTTTCGAGGTTAAAAGATAGAATGGACTTTCTGATCCTTACTTTGCTTCGATAGGTTGGAAAAACTCTAGACTTGTTTACTGTTTATTATATTTTAGTAGAACATAAAAAGGTTTTTGAAGCGGTATTAGTCAAGATAATATTAAATTTGACATTTAATTTGGACACTAAACTTAATTTGAACTATTCAATCGGCATATATTATGATACCAATGTAAATTTATGCAAATAGGGTTTCAATCTAACAAGTACCTTTACCTTAACACACAATTATATCTATAGTTTTTTAACTACTTTCCTTAACCTTATTTCGTTCTGCTGTTCTAGCCAAAACAAGCGTGATCTTCAAGTCACGTGACAGGATTGAGGATGTCGCTCATTTATTATAATAAGAATACTGTGTGTTCCAAAACTGCCAGCAGATAGGAGTTTCCAAAAGTAAACTACACTTATGAAATATTGCTTTATAAAACTCGGTGAAAAGAAAAAAGAGTGAATTTTCTCCAATAAGTAATTACATTGAAAAAGATAGATACAGTTGTTTGTAAAACCATGTCATCTTATCCAGTAGTATTTGCAGTATAAATATAACAAAACAAAGTAACTCAGTTAGTTCCTGATAACGACACTGATAAGGCAATACAACAAGTGTTTAGCTAGGTACTAGCCACAACTGAAAATGTACCAACAATTGATATTTGAATGCTAGAGAAATAAAAACCAACTAAACATAGGAAGCTAGTCAACTTAAATGATTGATTCATCAATACACAATTAAAATACTATTAAACGTTAATTAGGCTGGCACTTATATTTGAATTGAAGTTTTGCATTAAATAAACAAGAAAGTTAATGTGGTTTTGTCATTTTATATAAAATAAAACTTTTGGGTGAACCACATAAAAGGTACGATCAAAGTAGCCTACCTGTTGGTTTCTTTTTATTGCTTTGCATCGTGTATATGTCCTTTTTTTATTAAAAACTGTTTTAGGCTTTTAAACTTTAACATTTAATTGTGTTGGGATTGTGGGTTGCTGTGATAGACTATATGAAAAATATATTTATAAGATTATTACGATTTTGTAGTTTGAGTTGTTTTATAAGGATTCAGCTTTAAGAGACTACCCAAGGTAAATGTTGTCAAAACATACAGACAAGATCTGAGTACGCTTCTAACAATGTTTGAGTTTGTACTGCATTTCCTTAACCACCCGTTTACTTGCCCTATTTATATCTACGACATCTTGAATAAATTATTTTAAATCCACTAACCTTAATAATGTCTTGAATATACTTTTAGTTTATTTTCAAACTCAAAATTGTCTCGTTTATTTTACAAATTTTACTGAAGTAATAAAGCTTTTCGATGAGGTTCATGGTTTTACATTAAATCACGTAAGATTGGAATATTAGGTGTGATGAATACATATTATTAAAATATATGATATAATTATTAAATTTTAATTTGCAATAAATACGCATAGTATAATTTAATTTTCAAAGAGCAAAACTTATTATATTTCGAGCATTTTCAATACTCTTCCAATACTCATTCATCAGATAAATAACACTAATAAAACAGTTTACAAACTATATATATATAACTATAATTTTTTAAATTTTCTTTAAGATTATCCCAAGTGTGTTTATATTTTACTTGGTTATAAAATGTTTATTTTCAAGTGTATTTCGTTAAAGAGGGTTTCTAACATTGAAACTTTGGTTAAAATATTTAAATATGGAAGTATTTCCCCAACATTTATAATTTATTCTGTGAATTTTTGACATTTATGTTGGACAATGTTTACTTTCTTCATGCACAACTTCCTTGTATACATTGGAAAAGGACTTTTGACAAAGTCTTTACAAACAATTTTGTAAATATTTTTGACATATTTACACTTGTAAGATATAATTTTTAATTTAATTTCTGGTTTGTCGAAAAGACGTAGAAATTTTAAATTTTTAGTAATATTGGATTTACTCTGAAATACTTTAACGTGGAATTTTAATATAGGTTAGAGGTTTTAGATTTCATTATTATGCTTTATTGAGTGGATGAGGTTAACATAAAAAAACTACCCCCTTGTATCAAAGTTTTTGGGGTGGTTATTTTGATTGTAATGAACATTATTTCTCTTTTCTTTTCATTTTATCTTTTAAATTATTTGATATTAAATTATTTCGAAGAAGCGTTTTTACTATGCCAATTTCTGTACATATTTTAATTATAATTGAAATTGAGGTATCTGTTACTGTTGCTTTCTTTACTATAAACGGAAAGTTTTATTTGGCTGAATGGTCGATAAGGAGGACATCTAAAATGTTAATATAATTTTTTTTTTGTCTTGTCAACTTCTATTTGTAAATAATTGTGACTTTGATATTACTGAGGTTTAATACTTAAGGAAATTGGTTAAAACATTTATTATATAATATGTTTTATAATAACATTTGTGTGGCTAGTGGGTAAAGTATATACCTTATAAACTATGAATGACTACTAATGAACTAAAGGGTTTTGTACATAATCAAACGACTTACATAAACCAAATAACCACAATCTTAAAGCACAACACTGATTACAAAGAATCGTTTAAACGCAAATTAATTAAACTAGAGAAAATCTAATGAATATCAGCTGCGTTTGACCCTTTACTTAATAAACATTATTTATGTGTTATTTTAATAATGCGTACTTGGATATGTAAAATACCTAACAAACAAACTTTGAAACGTTGAACAAGTAAAAGGCTTTGAATTTCCTGAAACATTGCAGAATATATTTCATTTTGGAAATATTTCCCAAACAGTATTTCAGGAATAGTCTCCGGAATTCAAGACAACTGCTGTTCGGACTAAAAGCTGAGATTTGTCTTACTTAGAGACAAGACGACTTCCCGTTGTTGTATTGTTGTAAATATAGAAGTACAGATCGTGCTTTTAAACATATTTTCATTACATAACACGGAGATAATCATTTTACAATTGAACAGATGTGAGTATTATTTATAAGATATCAGTACAATAAACCTAGTCTATAATTATTATAAACATTTTATAAAAACATATCTACCCAATATTGGAAAATACATTTAAACTTATTTGAAACCGTTTAGTACAAAGAAAGTTATTTAAACTAAATTTAATTAGCTGACATGTTAATACGAGTTAAACCAGGCCGACACACAATAGAAACACTAAAAGCATTGCTTGCATGGGTGAATCAGATTTCAAGCATTTGTTACTCTTATTCGTTACGCTCACAGCTTCGGTTCCGCCTCAGACTTACGTGCTCTTTTGCTACAAGTTGTATTTATTTGATTTTGTTACACGTGGAGGGAAAACGTATTTTTTAAAATTTTATTGGAATCCGACTACTCTGGTGCCTAATATTCCTCTTTCTTAACCATTTTATTAAGCTACTCAATGATTTTTTTGTCTTTGTACCTTGATGGATATTATTAAAAGCACATAATAATTTCATATTTCATTAAAATCGGATAAATTTACATACCATGAAATATTTGTTTGCCAAAACACCCACAAGAATACTTCCAGAGGGTACCTCGATGGTATTTGAAGTCCTTCTATGAACATCATTAAATTCATAATTAAGCCCTTTGAGGTGACATCTAAAGGGATTGCACTTGAAATGTTAAAAATTTATTCCTAACAACCCTTTGTAGAGAAAGTGCTTACACCTGTCAAGCATAATGCTAAACTTCTATAATCCCAAGTGTCGAACGTCACTCGATTAAAACCTTTGATTAAATATCATAAATATTCATTATTCGTTTATGAATGCAGATGATGTACAATTTATATACCGTACAAATGTATTATGACAGACAATTTAACTTTGATAATTCCCATCTACAAGGGGTTTCTAAGTATCGACGTTGTTTTGTTCACTTTAAAACTATGTTGTGGAGGAAACCCCATAAACGTGATTACAGGCTGAGGCATGTTTTTACTAAGTACAGTTTTTAAAATAAAACAAACGGTAGAGATTACATAATAATAATTTTTTTTATTTTACATGAAAGCCTGTACTTTAAACTATCTTTCTACATAATTGCCACAAGTATAGGCTAGTCAAATTAGACAAAAAAAAAGGGCAGTTAGAGGAAAGTTTAGGCACAGTCCTAATTCTTTTTGATCTTTATGTTTTTGGGTCGCTGAACACGAATTTGAGGTTTGCTGACAGATATTTTGGCCGGAACATTGTTTTTTTTGCAAAACAGTGAAAATTTTGTACTTGTTTTAGTCTTTGGCCTAAATCTCAGTAAATATGCATTTATCGAAAAATGTACCCAATATTAAATTAAAGTAAGAAGATTTACCACAAGTTTATATTTGACACTTTTTTCTCCGGCCAATATTTACGCCGCTAGAGCACATGGAAAACCATGCAAAATATTTCAATTATTGAAAATACGCCATACTTTGCTTTTTTATCCGGCTTTCATGGAAACAAGCCGTGTTACAATAATTTTGACTATTTATAAGCAATTTTTACAGGTTGGACATGAAACTTTTATTTTATACTATAATACTACAATATACAGGGTGGCCCATAAGTCAGTTGACCGACATGCATTCAATGAAATGTATGAATAATCGCTTTGTGCTGTATTCTTTTCCAATATGGGAAATATACTTTACAGTGTGAAAGTATCTATACACAGGGTAAAGTATGAGAAGCTTTGTGTGTCTGGTGTCTGGGGAAATGAACTGAGGCAAGCAAAGTATTGGAGAGAGTCTTGAGATCAGCAAATTTACGTAAAATAACGAGAACCGTATCATGTGTGGCACCAACATTGTTGGGGTAGAGGTAAAAATGAAGGTAAAGTTTGTCTTGTTTAACGAGACGAGGTTAGCATTACAAAGTCCTCTCTACCATTCAACCTCGACCTTTACCTAGCGTTACATTACAAATGTGTTATTTTAAGTGAATTTTTTGTTGAACTGACTAGAAATTGTGGTCAGTCAATTTTTCTTTATTACCATGTATGTATAAAATTTAAATATTTTGAGAAACAAACTTATTTAGTCATGTATTCATTTATTCAAAATGTAAGTGGTGACTGCGGGGATCGAAACCGTGGAAGCGGAGGTACTTGTTGAATTAGGTACAATCTACCAACTATGTAAAATTATCTTCTTGTTTTGACGTCGAAAGTAAGAGTAAGTACATTCTGATTTTACCTGGAACCAATGGTATAAAGCTCCTCTAGTGATTGCCTTGGCCTTAAGCTGAACCAGTAATCTTACTTCTATTTTTTCAACACTTTGTTTTTAAACTAAATAATTATAAAGTAGAAAAGAAATAAACTCTTTTATTTGTTCAACTTAGTTGAAAATTATAATGGTGTTATAGGATGTAGGAACGTGTTTGTAAAATTGAAAAGCCAATTGGATTAATCATGAAAACTCATTTTGAAAATACAAGGCCAATTTTGCTCGAAAACAAGCAACTTTTCTGATTATTACATTGTTTTACCGCGGTTTTCCCGGTAACTCACTTGGTTAAACATTTGTGAAACTGACATTGAAACAAACAGACACACACATTGTTTTGAGTTACATTTTTGTAACTGATATAGGTTACAATTTAAGATACATGTATGTTTTGATTGATGGGTTAATTTAAAAACAATTAAATAAAGGCATTTCTTTTTATTTAAGGTTTGTCTCTAAATAGTGTGACGTACTCTTAATGGAAGCTGTCATAAAGTGTGAAAAGAATCTACATAAACGTCAATTACCAGTAAACTGTCTAACCAAATGCGTTACATTATTGAGTTCATATTTATTTCAAACGCATATATTACGTTTTTCTGGCCTATAACGTTTTCATTTGCTTGTCAAATTGTTGAAATTGACTTCAACTGTATATTCATCAATGACTGTATATTCAACGAAACTGTCAGTTTATCGTCATCTAAACGTTTCATTTATTTATTTATCAATGATACTTGGATGATACTTTTTTTTTTACTTCTATTAGTTTTTATGATTTATTTTTCGGGGTAGTTATGTGTAACAACGACATAAGCGTCCCAGGAATACTTTACAATAACAACACGGTAGTGAAATACAGAAATACTATTAATCTAAATACCCTTACTTTATTTACAACTATAGTAGCAAATCACAAATACAGCAATTTATTCTTGGAAGGTAACATAGCACTTAATAGTTTTGGGTTTTGTAAAGTATTACAAATAAATTACAATTTTAACCACACATTTTTTGAAACAATTTTCATGTTTCTGTAACGTTAGCTCACATGTTTGTTTACTTTTACTATTGCCCAAAGAACTTATACAAAACTTAAACTCGTTTCTCGGAAAATGCACGAGATATCTATGGAATATTGTTGACTATTCTGTGATATGGTTTATTGTTGAGTTCAACCCATTTTCCGGTTTGACGCGGCCTTTGATACTCAATCAGCTGGAATGTTCCACACAGTTTGAGACTGACGTCACGTCACATCTCATTCCCACACTGTTCAGAGGAAACATCATGTGTGTTGTTAGGCAATTAAATATATCTTGGAGCATTCATCTATAGACCTGAATTGTGGATCCAAGAAAACAACAATTTAGTATAAGAAAAGTTTCAATTGTATAAATTTCACCGGAATACACAAGTACAAGTAGCTAACAATATGTTTAAAAATTATCACACACAAAAGAAAAATAGTCAAATAGACCCGACAACATTATTACATATTTTACACTATTTTTTAAAACTTCACTTTTTTGGTACAACCTAACGTAATCGGGAAGCTGGTTACAGTGAAAGATAAACGAAATGAGGCATGAATTCCTACATACTTGAGTGAGTCAAGCATTTCAAAGATAGTCTCGTACAAATGATTCCCATTTGTTCCCTTTGTTGATTTGATGGCCCGATTTTAAGAAATCCTCTACACTCACTCGTAACATATCTTGATTCTCACTAATATTCAGGTGGTTTACCGTAAATTCAATGTGTGATGACTGTTCAAGCTTTATGTTTTCAGTCTGTAATGAATGGGTACAGTTATTATAATTTATTGTAATGATCAAAATGAATGAAATAAGATCTTTTTATCCTGTGTTTTAATGAAGGAACATGTGAGTCAATCGGCGCAAAGATCTGGACGCTGTAGGAGGGTGTTCAAATTGTTTCCCAAGCCACATTTTCGCAAACGTATTGGGTTCTTTGTGACATATGGGCGGGCATTGTCGTGGTAAAATGACACCTTTAGTCAGCATGCTTCGCCTTTTGTTCTGGATAGCACGGCGGAACTCGCTCAGTGGTGATTGTGTCCCACGAAAGGCAAAACTCCACCAACAACACCCTTCCTGTCCCAAACACTGTGCACATGATTTTTGGGTGAATATCGTTGTTTGAACTTGTCTTTCCTGGGCGACTTTCCTTGTCATGAACATAGGAGCGGCCATCTTTAAACGCACTAACCCGTAATTCTTACTATTCTTCTCATAATGTTTTCTGCGTACACTGCCCTGATCTCTTTCACGATATACACATCGACTGCTTTCAGGCCTTTGGCATTGAGAAAATTAATCAGATCGAACTTCACAGTCGGTGGGACCTTTGATTGACGGAGACATTTTAAACGGTCACAGGCAAAAGCGTACGCGGGTGGGTTCCAACTCCTCTACCGAAAATTGAAAGTGATAGGGCATTCCAACTCCTCTACCGTAGAGAGAGGAAATAATTAAGAACGCTTGGGCACACCAGTTGACACGCACCTCAAAGCTGTCGCAATGGGTGGGAGGAGGGTGAGTGCATCGGCCATACACGAACATAATAAATAAATATGTTTTATTGCTTGAACATTTACAGTAATGCACTCATACCACTCTAGACCCTAGTTAATGCAGTGTCTCCCAATTAAATGCCAAGAACTCGTCTGTGTTATAGAATGCTTGAGAGATCAAAATAGCTTTCAGACGAGCTTTGAATGCAGGGCATATGGCGGAATCTGTTGACGAAATGAACTCCTGCCTGAGAAGGCAAACGTTCATGAACTACCGTTCTGTGTCTCCCAGTTCGGTAGTTGTCCCTGCCTCTAGTATCATAAGAGTGTATGTCACTACCTCTTATGGCATTACATTTTGAGTTGAAAAAAAGGCATGTCTCCAAAATATAGAGGCAAGGTAGTGTCAACAGTTTCAGATCTTTGAATGCTTCCCTACACGACTCTCTTCTACGCAATTTTGCGATTATTCTAACAGCTGGAAGAATGAACATTTTTTGAAAAGTTTGCGTTTGTGCAACCTCCCACAAAGTCAATCCGTAAGAGATGTGGGTAAATTACTCCGTAGTACGCCGTCATCAGTATCTGAGTCGGGCAATACTCTGATAGTTTCCTCAAAACATAGAGTAAACAATTCACTTAAAACTATTTTAACCCTTATGTATAAACAAAGGAAATTGAAACAACATACTTAATAGTTATACAGTATTTTATTTATGCCATGAAATATTGTTGTATTAATACGCCCTAATTATTTCAAAAACGTTTGCTAACTTTTTCACATATTCTTTACGAGTGATTGTTCCAGAAATGTAATCGCTTTTAGCGGCACTGAGCTCGTTAAGAGCTTGTTTTCGAGCTTTTCCTCCGGTTTTTTCTTGGGGGTTCGTTTATCGAGTTTATTTTCACATACACAAATGTTTGAGTATGGAAAAGTTCTTTGAAAAGTGTAAACATCAGGATGTGCATGGTAAAATTTCTTAGCAGAAGTGAGCATGGAAGGACTCGCATGGGTTTGTCGTTACACAGTCCTTTTCAAACGATGCCCAAATTTCGACTGGGAATAAGGCATCCCTTTCAAATAGTTCTCAACCAGATAGTTGCTAAATTTCACAATTTTGGTATTGTTGGGTAGTTCTGCCATAAAATCCTCCGAATAGGCGGCATGGACATCTTCCGGCTTCAGATACGGCAGTCCGAAGATTCGGCGTAACCAACTGCTTTGGCGCTTTTCTTCTTCACGTACTTCCCTCCTTGACTTTATTTTTATAGACGCTTGTCAAACCAAGATTTGGATTTTCCTATACACTTTGGCCAAACAAGTAAACAACATAAACAATATGCGGCGGAAAATAATACGCACGGAACAATGGGGGTTTGCCGAACTCCAAGGGTGACAGTCGGGGATTCCCCGTCAAACACCTCAGAGTCGGGTCCAAGAGCAGGGTACGTTTCAACTGGTGTGCCAGCGTTCTTAATTATTTCCTCTCTCTCTACGGTAGAGGAGTTGGAATACCCTATCACTTTCACTTTTCGGTAGAGGTTGAAACTCACCCAGCGCATCAGCTAAAATAACCGTACCGGTGTCTGGGCGTGACCAAAGAGATGCAGGTACACAACAACGAACATGCGCGGAACGCCGACGTAGCGTTACAGCGTAATTCAAAACGGTACTTACTTTAAAACACGCCTCGTAGTTGGCACTTTAGTAGTGTAGACAATGTCAAGGGCGTTTGGTTGTTAAATTCCGTCGCGAAAAGGTTTGTAGACTGACAGCCTTGAGCTTGACAGTTGTATCGCTGCATCTATCATGCCTGGTAAACTATGGAAGCAAACTATTTGAAGAGAAAACGAAACTACATTGTTTTGTGATGTAATTGCCCATTTTTTCGGAGATATACAAATTAGTTCAATTACATTAATCTACCCTTAACTAAATAAAGTATCGTTATTATAAAAAGTGAAAAATATACTACTTACTTAGCACTGAAACACGAACGAATTGCATGACCTACCTATACAAAATCACTTTCCAAAATTGTCATCTAAAACACAAATATCTTTACTCGGAAATCAAATATTTACGCAGTTTTACCAACTCAGCAAATTAACAACGCCGCAATTGCTGACATACAATACACAGTGATGCCACAACGCGTCAAATCTGATATCGGATCCGATTAAAGCTAACCGAACTGAAACCCCGTGACTGATAACGAATAAACAAACCTTGAGAGTCAGCAGGAATTTATATTGTTCGTCGTGTAACATGTTAAACAATTTAATAAATTTGCGGTTCTTTTACAGTCATAAGCAAAGATTTATTTAATTAAGAGTTTTACAAAAGGTATCAATGTAGATAACCAGTTAAGAAACATGAAAAGTAAGATGTTTTATTCCGTACGAAAAACTAAGAGCGCTTTTGTAGGGTACATTGAGAAGGTTTTAAGTTTATGTCGACTTGTTTTGCCATGAAAAAGATAGTACATAAATAGTTCTGAATAGTTGATTGATGTTATGCAACAGCTGGTGTTTTCTTCTTAATCTAACTTTCCTTTTACATATTTTTTATTTAGATTTTCTAAGATATCTATCTATACTATCCATATTTTTATATAAGACGTTTTTTTATCACCTGTATAGCTATACATATATTAGAAAGCAAACTTACCACAGAAAATTATATTATTATAGATTATCATGCATCCTTGTTCGTTTTACAAGAGTTCCACTATGCAATATATTTCAGAATTTTTTTTCAAACTTAATGAAATAGAAATAAATGTTATTAACCACTGACAAAGATGAGCCTTTGCATGGAGCTATAACAGAAATATATATAACAACACACAAAAACTAGTAATAATAAAGAGGTATAAGAAATATAAAACAAACATAAATAAGGAAAATATATGAAATAAAAGAAATAAAAATGAAGGAAAAATAAAGTTGAAACAAAAGTGAAACAATTAAATTTAGCCTTCACTAGTCCAATCTTCTCTGTCCATATCATCTTGTAAGAACTCATTTATGTGTAGTAAACTTTTCTTATTAAAATAATTTAAATTTCTTTTGAATTTCTTCATATTATCTTCTTTTTAATTTGTTCGGAAGTTGTTGAATAATTTAATACATATTGTACTTGGGAAATGTGTATAAAAGGAGGTGTTATGATTTGCAATTTTCAATTTGAAATTTTCTTGTCTTGCACTTAATACTTTAATTCGGATAAAAATATAGAAAAATTTTTGTTTAAAATACCTAATACATTCATAAATATAGATTGATGAAATGGAGGCTTGTACCTCGATACAACAGGTTGAGCAAACATACGCTCGTAAATTATACGTTTAACTTTATTTAGGTTTGGAAACTAACCTTAGGTCATGGTTTACCAACTTCATGTAGATGTTTAAATTTATTCTCGTTACGTGTAATTTGTTTCACTTTCAACTAGGTTTTGTCATTATATTCACATTATTAAATAATAAACAAACGAACGCTTAGAATAAACTCACCGCCCACTGCCTATTTAGGCTTGAAATTAGTTTTTAAATGAAAGCGATGTCGACGGATAAAAGCCATTAACCAGTGCAAACATGGATGTACTCTTGTATCATCGGTTATTTGGCCGATATGTACTTATTGTCGATTTGTTTGGCCTATATCAAGTATTGATCCTTGAGGAATATCACATAGTATATTTCTTTGGTGATGATAAACCTCCTTCGACTTTTGCTTTTGAGTTCGATTTTTTTATGGTTGACCCACTCAAAAGCAATTCCACGATTTACTTTCTGATCAGCAAAATGTCGTTCCTAAAGTGTGTGAAGGCTAAAATAAGTGTAAAATAATAATTAATGATGTAATTATTTATATTCAAACAAATGTTAGCCTATGAATAATCGCTTTGTGCCGTATGCTTTTCAATATGTTTGAAAATACTGGTCATGGTTGTGTAGATGTTTAAATTTATTCTCGTTACGTGTAATTGTTTTCACTTTCAACTAGGTTTTGTCATAAAATTCACAATATTACATAATAAACAAATGCTTTAGAATATTAACTCACCGCCCACTGCCTATTAAGGCTTGAAATTAGTTTTCAAATGAAAGCGATGTCGATGGATAAAAGCCATTAACCAGTGCAAACATGGATGTACTCGTATATCGGTTATTGCAGAAACGTGGTGTTGCAAGTTTTATCCGCTTGATCACGTGATCAGAGATATCTGTAAGTGCTGCTTGCCTCAATAGAACCAATGTTTGAGTTGGCAATCCACAACACGCGCTGATCAGCTGATCAGAATTCGCTTCTGTGTTGCAAATGTTGGTTTAGCTTCGCGGTGAAATTAATAATGCTTGTCTGCGCTTTTTGCGTATTAATGAATTACGTATTATGAATGCGAGATGAATTACGAGTATACGGAAATGTGATCGAGAAAACATTGACTGATTTTGCTTTTATTTACTTCGATGTAAAAAATGCTTTCTAAAGTGTGTGAAGGCTAAAATAAGTGTAAAATAAGAGTGTGATAATAAAATTATTTATATTCAAACAAATGTAGCCTATGAATAATCGCTTTGTGCCGTATGCTTTTCCAATATGTGAAATATACTTTACAGTGTGAAAGTGTCTATACACAGGTAAAGTATGAGAACTTTGTGTCTGGTGTCTGGGGAAATGAACCGAGGCTTAAAGCAAAGTATTGGAGAGAGCCTTGAGATCAGCAAATGTACGTGAAATAACAAGAAGACAATATCATGTGAGGCACCAGCATATTGTTGAGGTAGAGGTAAAAAAAATTGAAGGTAAAGTTTGTCTTGTTTAACGAGACGAGGTTAGCATTACAAAGTCCTCTCTACCATTCAAACTCGACCTTTACCTAGCGTTACATTACAATGTAAGTGGTGACTGCGGGGATCGAACCCGTGCCAGCGGGGGTACTTTTTGAATCAGGTAAACCACCAACTTGTAAAATTATCTTATAGTTTTTATGTGTGTTGAAGTAAGATTAAATACATTATGATCTTACCTGGAACCAATGGTATAAAGCTCTAACGTTTGCTCTTGGTTTAGCTGAACCAGTAATCTTACTTCTATTTTTTTTTCAACACTTGGTTTCAAACAAATATAAAGTAACAAATAAATAAACCTCTTTATTTGTTCAACTTAGTTGAAAATTATAATGGTGTTATAGGATGTAGGAACGTGTTTGTAAAATTGAAAAACTAATTGAATTAATCATGAAAACTCATTTTGAAAATACAAGGCCAAATTTGCTCGAAAACAAGCAACTTTACTGATTACTTCATTGTTTTTCACCGCGGTTTTCCCGGTAACTCACTTGGTTAAACATTTGTGAAACTGACATTTAATGATATAGGTTACAATTTAAGATACATGTATGATTTTATTTACGTTGGGTTAATTTGAAAACGATTTAATAAAGGCAATTGTATTTATTTAAGGTTTGTCTCTAAATAGTGTGACGTACTCTTAATGGAAGCTGTCATAAAGTGTGAAAAGAATCTACATAAACGTCAATTACCAGTAAACTGTCTAACCAAATGCGTTACATTATTGAGTTCATATTTATTTCAAACGCATATATTACGTTTTCTGGCCTATAACGTTTTCATTTGCTTGTCAAATTGTTGAAATTGACTTCAACTGTATATTCATCAATGACTGTATATTCAACGAAACTGTCAGTTTATCGGGTCATCTAAACGTTTCATTTATTTATTTATCAATGATACTTTATTTTTTTTACTTCTATTAGTTTTATGATTTATTTTTCGGGGTAGTTATGTGTAACAACGACATAAGCGTCCCAGGAATACTTTACAATAACAACACGGTAGTGAGATACAGATATATATCAATCTAAATATCCTTACTTTATTTACAACTATAGTAGCAAATCACAAATACAATTTATTCTTGGAAGGTAACATAACACTTAATAGTTTTGGGTTTGCAAAGTATTACAAATAAATTACAATTTTAACTACACATTTTTGAAACAATTTTCATGTTTCTGTAACGTAAGCTCACATGTTTGTTTACTTTTACTATTGCCCAAGAACTTATACAAAACTAAAACTCGTTTCTCGGAAAATGCACGAGATATCTATGGAATATCGTTGACTATTCTGTGATATGGTTTATTGTTGAGTTCAACCCATTTTCCAGTTTGACGCGGCCTTTGATACTCAATCAGCTGGAATGTTCCACACAGTTTGAGACTGACGTCACGCGTCATATCTCATTCCCACACTGTTCAGAGGAAACATCATGTGTGTTAGGCAATTAAATATATCTTGAGCATTCATCTATAGACCTGAATTGTGGATCCAAGAAAACAACAATTTAGTATAAGAAAAGTTTCGAATTGTACATTTCACCGGAATACACAAGTACAAGTAGCTAAGTCAACAATATGTTTAAAAATTATCACACAAAAGAAAATAGTCAAATAGACCCGACAACATTATTACATATTTTACACTATTTTTTAAAACTTCACTTTTTTGGTACAACCTAACGTAATCGGGAAGCTGGTTACAGTGAAAGATAAACGAAATGACGCATACTTGAGTGAGTCAAGCATTTCAAAGATAGTCTCGTACAAATGATTCCCATTTGTTCCCTTTGTTGATTTGATGGCCCGCCTTAAGAAATCCTCTACACTCACTCCAAACATATCTTGATTCTCACTAATATTCAGGTGGTTTACCGTAAATTCAATGTGTGATGACTGTTCAAGGCTTTATGTTTTCAGTCTGTAATGAAATGGGTACAGTTATTATAATTATTTATTGTAATGATCAAAATGAATGAAATAAGATCTTTTTATCCTGTGTTTTAATGTGTGTGTAGAGCCTCCTAAGTAATTGGTTTGCAAAGAAACTATGTGTGAAGAGTAACAATCATGAAACATTTTCTAAAAATCATAATTGTTCGTCCACTTTCATATTTACTAGAGTGGTTCCCTTCTATTGCATGATTCCTGCTATTGATTGACAGCTTCAAGCTGAAACTTAAACAACAACAAAGCAAGGAAACAATTAACATCTGAATAACAATCCGCCTTGTTAAGTGTACATCTTATTTAATGGTTTCTATTTTTTTTAATACCAACCTAAGGGATTTTTTAATTTTTGGTCGTTTTCAATGATTAATTTGTAATTACTCTACTTCAACGTTAATTTTATCTAGAAAACGCTTTGTTTTAAGGTTGAGCTAAAGTTATTATTTGATTTTTAATAAAACTCTCTAACTATTCGTTACCGCTTTTGTTTTATTAAACATTTAACTACTATAAATGTAACCGATTTAAAAACGCAACGACAATTTCAATTTATTTTGTAACCTGAATAACTACAATGTTGCTTGTCTCAAGTAATTTTACTGTTGTACATATTTTTAAACTGTAGTCAGATGGGAGCAAATGTTCTAAAGAACATGGTAGCGGTCAAATGAGGGCTTCTATCCTACAGCATTAGGCTTGGAGCCAACATACCAACAGCAACAACAAAATCACCATAATCGTTTAGGTAATAAAGTCTGTTTGAATTGAGGTTAAGTGGGAGTAAGGGCAAAACCTATTGTGTCTTGTTAGTAAAACACTTTTATATAATGTTCAAAATTATTTCATTGGACAGACTGGGCAAAATTTCATAAATATATTTACCAATAATCAAACTTGTTCTCCTGAACTTGAGTGCGTTTGGTAGCTACGACAACATTCAGAGGCAAAGGGGCTAGAGTCCTTCCGTTTAAAGATGATAAGCTCAATGGACCGGAGAAGCTCAAACCAAGTGGAACCCTTCCAAGTAGTTGACTTTGAAACCCATCCAACAGCCGCCAAAGGGGAGAGAAACTTACTCGTAAAGGGTGTGGCTCATTTGTGGAAAAGTAATGAAAACAAAACCGATTGGTAAAATAATTGGCGTTATTATGTACTCACAGTTTCTACAAAATTAAATTATACTCGTAAAAATTGGGTTTAAATTGTAATACAGCTGTTATATTTAAGAGTATTAGGTACTATTATGAGTTGCGTAAAATAATCCGTATCCTATTCAGAATATCAATCCTTCGTAGTAAGTTGCTAGCTTCACATTTTACTAAATATGTCTCTTAAGATTAGCTACACAAAGTATTCAGCCTGAAACTAAATATTTTGTTTCCACATTCCGAACAAAAAACTTTAACGGAGGGAAATCGTGAACCGGTAGTGTTTAGAGCTGAAAGCTGGAAGAAATTGAAAACAGTCCTAAGTGTATTGCTTATCACTCAAGTTTCTTCTCGCAGTCATCTTTGACTTTTTATTCAAGTCGTTTGAAAAAGAAATAGGTCAAGATTTCCCTGTAGTGTTTAACAGAACGACATAGTATACAGGGTGAGTTAAAAGTATGGATAAACCCT
Source organism: Matsumurasca onukii (assembly GCA_018831715.1). Lineage (NCBI taxonomy): Eukaryota > Metazoa > Arthropoda > Insecta > Hemiptera > Cicadellidae > Matsumurasca > Matsumurasca onukii. The sequence continues at coordinate 74,160,454 of CM032058.1, read as the reverse complement.
GTTATATTTTAAATGAATTAAGATAGGAAACTGAAACTCACGATACTTGACTTATGTATTTTATTCTCCAAGAAACATAGGGCAGCAACCATCCCTCTCCAGCGCACTCAGTTGGGAGCCATCATTTTGGCTTCCCCCAGGTCTTTTCTGCCATCTGTAACTCCCGGCTCAGTGTACTCCTCCAAGTTGTCTGAGGTCTACCCCGCCTTCTTTGTCCTTGGGGTTTCAGTCTAAGGCCATCTCTACCAATTCATTTTCTTCTTTCATGTTTTTCTTTTACCTTTTCTTGAGTGGAGTCTGAGATGTCCTGGTACACACATATACGTTCGATTTGGTTTCCAGCCATCGGACTTCCAGAATTGATCGAAGGCACTCGTTGATAAAGACTAGAATGGTTTTATCATTCCTGCTAGATTCCTTCCATTTGTTCCTTGAAATTTGTTTCTAGAAGTCTTAGCTTGACTCTTACGCTCAACTGTGAGAATCTTCAAATAGGGATAAGTTGTGCAAAGGTTCCTTTTGCTCTTTTTAGCCTACTGATAAAATCTTCATCTGTCCCACTTCGATTGGACCCTTCCTAAATAGCAGAACTGCTCAACTTGTTCTAGTTGGTTTCTTCTATACAAAGTGCTTCATCTGATATATTGTGTATTCTGAGATCTTAAGTTTTAAAATATTGATTTTCAATTTATTCCAGGCAAATTGACGGTACAACCTTTAGGGGAACATCTTCTTGAGTTAAACCGCGGCTTTAACTACCAATCTCAGTTAACTGACGTTGAGAAACCGGCCCTAAGAGTGTTCTAAGGATGGCTTAATTGTGCTATTAAATTATTTTAGTATAATCTTATATACCTTATTATTTATACATCATGCGATGTAAGCCAAGGAAAACTTGTTAATCACCGTGCTTCTCATTAGGGTTTGCATTTCTGTGGTATATTTAGCCTAATATATCATAACGTTGTACATGTTAGCTGTTTATGGTTAAAGTATTTGACCAAGGGCCGTTTTCAATCGCCAAAAACTAGCTATTTAACTAACCACCCGTTAAGGTGTTTACCGTCCGCAATGTTGACATTCTTACACAACGATGAGTGATAGGTTATTCATCCAATACAGATATTATTTTTCCATTATGTATTAAGTTTAACATGTATATATTATATTTAAGTAGTTAAACACCAACTGTAACACTAAAATGCAAAATCAAAACAGACTAAAACCTAACCTCAAAAAGTATCCAACTTTCCTATCGGTCGGCTGCCGGTTGAACTTTAACCGCCATGGTTAAGGCTGAATTGAAAAAATAATCCCTAAATAGTACATACGAGAGCAGCCATCTGTGATTCCTAACAGCGACGGAAACAACTACAATATTACATACAGGCACGAGAATAGTGTATCAATATTTGCGCATTCTGACATACTGCTATATACAGCAAGCTCATACTGCGTTTTTCCCATTGTATGTGGAACAAATAACGTACGTGGGCAATGGGTAATTGAATTTGCATTGCTATCTGTATATATACAAACACTACAAGCGTTAAACCTTCATGGAATGACAAAGTCACTAGTTAAATAAAATAAATAAATGGTTTATTGCGTTCAACATGTTAATACAAACGTCACTTTTAAAAGCTAAATTTTCCACGCACTCTAACATTGAAATCCCAGTCAGACATACATTTTGACATTCTCTCTCATTCATTCAATTGTACCACTCTATCCTGTAGTTAGTTTCATGTAGGTACCTCGGATTCTAAAGTTAAGGTTTACACAATTTTAAACATTAAACCATATTCAACTTTATGGACGATTTCAAAGCAATGCCTTTATCGTCAGTCTTAAAGTTTATATATATGTATATAACGACTCGGCATAATTGTTTGAAGCCTGTCAAGTTGTAAATATTGGTTTAATGTTTAAAATTGTGTGTTTTAATACATATTGGACATTACTGCTTAAGGTTTTAATGATAAATTGAACAGTTTGCATTGAACATTTCAACATGAAAACTCTTATAGGTTATAGTAAAACACACAAACACTTTCACTTTGAAATGGTTGTTATCAGTTAATAAGCGGAATGAAAACAAGACCGGCAATAACAGATAACGAGGGAGAGTTTGCCAAGCTAGTTTCAAACCTTGGCTAAACAGTTTAGTTGTACAGTTTGATTGTCTGAAGCTAGTAACCTTGAACATAAATGTTACTCAGTAGTAGTATTCAAACTTACAAAAGCACTGAAAACAAGTTGTGTTAATTAACTTTGGACGTTTTTCTTGCACGTTTTGACTTTATCGCAACGGTCAACGCGCAACAACCGTATTTGAAAATCCTGATAAATGATAATTGCCTGTCTTATTGATAATTGTAGATAATATTATTCTAACTGTGCAAGGTGGGTAAATATTGTTTTGATAGGCTGAAGATAAAATTCTAAAATACATAGTAGCTTTATAGTTACATAATAAGATGTTTATATTTTTATTCGCAATACTTTATATTGAGTTAGAAAGAAACTGTAGACAAATAAACATAAACCCTACTTCTACAGGTAATAAAATTCCCCCAGAAAAGTATCAAGTCGAAATTAAACATTAGTTGCCAATAATCAACCCATTCTGTAGAGAGAACTTGATGATAAATGTATTTTAGTTCACACTTAAATAATTTAAAAATTTGATTTGTCTGTAGTAGTCTAGACCAGGCTATCCGAATTAAAAGGTTTTTCTTGACGGGCATTATAAGAACGGGTTGGTTAAACAAACTATGAATTTTTAATCCATATCGGTGTTAAGGTTGTTGTTATTCTGATTGAGTAAAACATGTTTTATTTCCTCTGTGCTTAAACGTTGTGCAGTTATTATAACGTTTTTTGCAGAGCCAGTAAACATTAAATTGTACAATGATTTAGTAAAGTGTTTTATCCTTTGCTGGTTTATATAGTTTGCAGCTAAAGGAACCAATATTATCATATTCTTAACCCTAAAGCTATTTTAAAGCTTGTGTTTCTTTTCTACAAACTATCACTATCAAATATTTCTACAATTAGGGAATTCATTGTTTTATGTTAAACCCTAATTATAAATATTTTGGCTGGCGAAATACATTATAGATTTTAAAACAAGGAAGAAAACTGGTGTTTGGTAAAAAAGGTGCATTTACCGAAGTTATATCTGATTCAGATGTTATATTTTAACAGTTTGTTTTTGCCATTCTCTTTCCACTCGGATATAAATATCACAAAGTAGGCCTTTATCCTTAGTCTCATATTTATGACCCTGTTTACTCTCTTCTTTTCGCTTGACCACTTTTTGTAAACCAGTGTTGCAGTGTTATTGTGCCATTAGCTGTTACATGAATTGTTATAAAATGTAATGGCAACTTGTAAACAGTTTTAAATTACCGATGTTACCCACTTTGTTATACTAAAAGCTCAAGTGCTAAATATAGTACATTCAAAAAGTAAAATATCTCAAGAAATAACAAAGTCTAGTCAACTTTGGTATAGTTAAAAGCATTCGCAGCCGCTATTTGGAATGTGTAAAAGAACATTTGCTCATTTCCGAAATAAGCAAGAAAACAAATTAGATAGTCACTAAAGTTAGCCCGAATAACACCTTCGGACCAAATTTAATGATAAAACCCACGAACCAAGATATTGCTAAATTTCGACACGGATCAACTAAGCTATAAGTTAGTTGTACTTTGACATCATGGGGCTGTCATTACTCATTTATAATTTTATATAAAATATTAGTTTCATCTAATTGCTGTACTTTTCGAATTGACAATGATTACCTTTCGTCAAAACCAAGGTTGAGGAGGTAATAAAAATAAATGCTGCACTTCTATCATTTTACTGTGAGTATTTTATTTTTTATAACTTTGCTTTAAATTAAATTCCCTTCTGTTTTAATATTACCGCTAGAAAGGCTACAAAATACCTTTCAAAGAAGTCGTACTTCCGGAATAAGCTCTTTTTATGAAAGGCGATCACAAAATTAATGTTAATTGTATTCTGAGAACATATAGGACTTAGGTTTTCGTACAATTCACTTCCTCTTACTTATTTGACATCCCTTGTTATCAAAATTCTTGAATTACGTATTATGTCTTTAGGTCAAATGAGACGCTGCTCTAAACAACTTCAAATGATAACTTACGGTCAAATTTAATCCCTTACATGCCTCCTTTACTGAGATAATACACAGGAGATCAAAAGGTAGATAAAACCATGTTTTTGTAGGGTAAAAATTAAACATGATTTCCGTTAGTATGCAAATTTGACAAATTTGTTGGTAGTTTAAATGAATGTCAGTGCTACTGCAGTACTCAAGTTATTAGGTTTTAAAAATGGGACTAATGACAACCAGTTGCAATGAAAGGTTTTGGATTAAAATATGAACCTCAATATCCCCAGTTATAAAGAAAATGTTTACAGAGTAGTAAAGAAGATTAAACTCACAAAAAGGGTATAAAATTGATGAACTGGATCAAACCATAAGCTGTAATTGAAGTGCTCAAGGGCAGATAGATATTGCTGATTTAACTAGATATTTTAATAACGATGAAGTTAATCGATAACTCCTCAGCTTTGATCTAGTTGCTTTGATTATTGCTTTGTAACAGCGCAATACTCTTGATTATAGCAATAGCAAGTTTATTACTTATTATAACTAAATAATATTATAATTTATCACTTATTTATAATAAAATAAACTTGGTTACAACACGTAAAGCGTCAGTATGAGCTTTTGCGTGAGTAATGTTAGAAACACACAATTGCATTCTAACAAACAATAGTACATTGCTATCATATAGATATAGCCTAGGTAAGGGGTGCCAATTTGTGAAAATAAATATTTTAAATGTATTCTTCACTTAAAACAAGTAGTTATGTTGTCCTATACAATGTAATTGTGTGACAAATAGCAAAAAACAAAGGACAACTCACTACCAAAATATTAAAAGCATTGTTTTATACAACGTTCTTACCATACAAGTAGTATTTTTCGTCACTAAATCTTAAAGTGAATATTTTTATGGCGTGTTTAAGTTCTTTAAATTTTAACAAATCTTCGTCTTGTATTATACTTGTGTGCTATCAAAGCAAACCGATAAGAATTGTTCCAGTTGCCTACATCAAGGGGGATATTTTAAAGCATCGAGTGGGATGATTTAGCCTTATGAGTCTACAGCACTTTCTGTTATGTCCTACTCTGTTTATTACAGATTATTGATTAAACATCAGATTTTTTCAAAGTAGTTCATTTCTCAGCTTGAGAGATAAATTCCATCTGCATGAAAAATTATGTATAATTAGATGGTAATTCCCAAATGTAATACACGAGACAGCTCACTGAACTTAGAAGAGACTTTTGCATACTAGAACATTCAGTTTTAGAACTAAATCTTTCACCATCTTCACACTATAGTTAACTTTCAATAACACTTGCTGAAACTTAAAGAAGAACATATCAAGACTTATGACTATATCCTTGTACAGTAAACTCGTGTGATAATTTCAATATAAACTCTATTCCAATATACAAATAGTTTTGGTCAATACTCGAGTGTCTAAAGTATATGTTTACCGATTTAATCACAACATTGGCTCTGCAATGCAGCAGGAGAGTTTTCAATAAACAATCGCAACTCGAGATTCCGTAGGAAACATTTCATTACTGAGTTCAATATTTCATTCACCCTGCGACACAGTTTATTCGTGCTTTACTCAGATTTGGTTTCAACGCCAGTTATTTGTTTCATACAGCAGCGCATTTTCATTCTTGGAAACAGATAACATTTTCTTTGTGTGTCTATTCTCGTTTACCTTGAGACCTCCAAAGTTGTAAATTTTAAACGTTTTTGTTATGTCATCTCCGAAAATGATAAATTACAATCGTTCATATTCTAACCGATCTTATTACTATATTCCATCAATGCCTACGCCTTATTTGTTTTAAGTACAACCCTTTTTATTTACAATAGTTTCAAACCACTACATTTCAGAAATATAAATTATGTCTTATATTTAATACCAAAAGGTTTAAGTACATTTGTTTGTTTCACATTAACAAGTTTATTTCGGAAACTACTTTAATAAAATATAAACATAGCCATAAAAACTTTAAGTTCGTCAAAACTTTAACAATCGAGTGGCAAATACTCGTAGTGTACTCGTATCGTTTACAAATACTCGTATAGTATACTTTAACATATACTCATTATGGTATAGTTTAACATATACCCGTATGGTATGCTTTAACATATATAGTATAATTATATTTAACATATACCGTATAGTGTACATCTTGTGTTGATACTATTTCCTTTGTTACATAAATTTCTCCGCAGTATAAATTTGATTTGAAGAACAATACAAGTAAAGTACTTAAGGAAGTAAACTGAAAGAATGCGGTGCATTTCCAGGATTAAAACCTTCCAGTCACTGAGAGTTATTTATTGTCACTGCGGAAACAGAACTCATATTTACTGTTGTAAGGATGTTACCACGTATTTATGACGATGGCACAATTTCAGAGTTTGAATTTATATTGAGGTTTGTAAGTTATTACTTGAAAATACTTATAATAACACGTCTTAAGTATACACAAAAGGAACGACGTTTTGGGATCTGCAATCTGATCCCGTCTTCAGTTGAAAGGTAACCTCAGATATACGAGAAACACCAGTGTAAACTGACAATAACAAACAACATGTGTCGGTAAATAGCCGACACGTAGCCACAAGCACTAAAGTTGCTCAAAACTTGCTTCCGTAGTCCCCCGTTTAGGACTATTTTTTTGGTGTAGAGATTAGAAAGGTTGGTTTCATGTTCTCAAAGGTTATCCCTAGTTTTGTATAACCTGGTATCAATTAAAGTTGGTAACATAGGCCAGCGGATTATATTTTTCTACCTTTTCCGTGTGTAAGGTACATAGAGTTACTCGTACCCTATCATATAAACCCTCATTTGTTCGTTTCGGTTCATAAACAGCGTCGGAAACAGGGGGCTACGAAACCATGTTTTGCCACTTTTTGAGTGAGCGGAACAAAGTTGGAATATCACTACTAGCATTTCTCTTGACTGGGAAGGTCGGCGACACGCGCGACTCTTCAAAAACTGAGCCAAAAATACAACCCTATACTAGAGCATATGTTTTAAAAAGAAAACTTTCCACCTATTTATTCCTCGTTCACTGGAGAGAAACAATTAATACTCCGCTATTTCAGTGGTAAACATGGGGTCTTGCTTAGTTGACTAAGCCTCTTAACCCTGAGTAATTTGCACTTATTTAACGTTGTTGAAGGTCCCCATTCCCAAATAAGTCACTTTCAACTTTTGTAACATCTTGCTCTGCTTAATCTTCATATGACCGCAAACTCGTTGTTCTATGAAAAACGAGCTAGCCAGTAGTGACCATGTTCTTTGGTTTATTTTTTAACCAAAGGCAGAAATACTCACTTTTGTGTCCGTCGTTTTCCAAAAGAATTGTCGACTTAATGATGTTGGCCTACTTATTTCTTTCTAAACGTACATACAAAAGGTTAGTTTAGTTCTAATTTCTAGTCCCGCCTAAAAATTTAGGGTTTAAGATTGTATGAGAATGACTTTTGCTTGGATAGTAAAATAACCCCGAAGGAAAACTTTGCTTCAAAGTATTCAATATATAAATCCCATTTAAACCACTAGACAAAGTGCCAGAAAAGAAAAGGTGGTTTTGTATTTGAAAATGTAAACTTATTAACATAGAAATTTGATCAAAGTTGGAAATGTAAATTAAAATTGTATGTCTTAATCAAGAAGCAAAAATGAAGTTGTTTAATTGCAAAAAGTATTCCTCGGGCTGTAATTTCTTCAAACTGGGAAATGACCAGAAGACTTTGTTTAATCTCAGCTTGAATGTTTGGATTACTCTGAATACAAATTGAAATAAAAGATGAACTTTAATCAAAGGCCACTGCGCTTTGTTTTCACGTCAGACAGCTTCTGTTATAAAATATTAAATACAATAAAATAAGCTGCGTTTAAAATAATGACCTACATTAAGAAACCTTACATTACACCATTACAACATGATTAACGTATTAGTCTATCAACATCTTACAATGACTGTAACAAATAACATTAAATACTTTTACTTATATCTAATTTGTAATTGCCTAGCTATTTAAATATGTTAGATATTGTTTGTTAGATATTTGTTGACTTACTTTTGCCTGTGATTTCTCTAATAAACCTAACTGATCAGCTCAACAACAACCAGTTTAACCTACCGGTACAAAACTTAAACGTTTTAAATAAATACTTGACCGGAATAAACTTGTGTTTATTGGCATGGTTATAGTTATTTTATCAAACCTTTAATCTAAGCCATATAAAAATTGTTTGCTATTGTAAACCTATTGTAACTGCCACTTTTCATCAAATTATACATTCGCCTGGTGTCCCGTATAATATTAATGCAAAAACACTTTAAAATTAAAACCAGTGTTAGTCCAAGTCACTGAAAAATATTAAGAACATTAGCACACTTAATGTTAAAAGAGTTCAGCGTAAAATCTTAAAGCTAAAGAGTTGTACGTATTTAAAACACAAATGTGTTTTGTTAGCTTCTGATGCATCAAACATAATAAAGGTCTTTATTACCTTAAATTATATTGAATCAACAATATTTCACAAAAACATCCAAAACTGAGACCAATGAACCGTGTAACACAAAGGATAGCAATATATGTCACCATAAAGATAAAGATTGAAAACAGGTTCACAAACAAAGCTCTAATTTCAGTTCCTATCACGGTGTCTGACTAACTCGTTTGAGCTAGAGAAGGAAAAGGAAACCATCAGCTTATCGAAAAGATTACTGTAGAAAAACAAATTAGTCTACGGGGTGCATTACTCACTAAAAATAGTCGGCATCTCAAATAGTGATTTAGTGATTACAAATTAAATCAGAAGAGTAGACAATATTTTTAAAGTAAACAGGTTAACAGGAAATGTGATGATGACATGGTACTGTAAATTATCAGGAGACAGTTTGTTATAGTGTGTTTAAACACCACAATTAACACCTCGCTTTTCCTTATTGACACTATATCCACTAACTGTTTGTTTATCATCATTTTGCACTGTGAAAACTAAGTGATGGACATTCCATTCATTTGATAAGTGAACAAAAATCTCCTTTTTATTCATCATGGCGTAGCCTCAAACGAACACAAAATGGTTAATCATCCTTTGTCTCTTTTATAAAAGTTTATACTTGATTATTAAAAGTATATACGCTATTCATCATGTGATAGAGACGAGTCTCTGACATTTTTGGAAGAGATATTTCATCCAAGTAAAATATTACGCAGATTAGCTACAGAAACTGCAGGCTAAAATTAGTTCGCATATTTGTAAAGCTTAACCGTAATCATTAACCGTGGGTTTTTTAATCTTTACATTAAGTTGACTTCCTAGCTGTTTAGGTTTTATAAGCTAGGTTCTGAGGTTGAGGTTGTAATGGTATTCAATAAACAATGCGGTTGAAATAATTATACATTGAATACTATCAAAAGATGTCTTACGTATAAAGGGTGTCACAAAAATGTATAGCGCGCTATGCAGAACTGGATTTTACATACAAAAGTAAGTCGAAAATGACAAATAACATTTTTGTTTACGGCTTAATTTAGCCATTTTGTAAGTTTTAAAATAATTAATAATTCAAAACCCCTTTGAGATATTTTTGTCACTTGGTATTTGTTTTCCTAATAACATTTTCCAAAAATATTTTGTATCTAACTTATTAAACTTCAAAATGGCGGCCATTTAAAATTTTCAAAGTCAAATTCCAATTGGAATCCATTTGACTTTGAAATTTTTAAATGCCCGCCATTTTGAAATTTGATAAGTTAGTTAAAAATATTTTTGAAAATGTCATTAGGAAAACAATCAAGGTTTATACCAAGTCTCACAAAAATATCCCAAAGGGTTGTTGAGTTATTAATTATTTAAATATTTACAAAATGGCGGAAGACGGCTAAACTAAGCCGAAATCTAAAAAATGTTTTTGTCATTTTTGGCTTACTTTTGTATATGAAATTGGATTCTGCATAGCACGCTACACATTTTTGTGACACCCTGTATTAGATTACTGTTTATATTAAGTATCTAAAAATATAATATAATTTACTATTAAGAATACTTAGATTGCTAAAGCCCAAAGTTACATTTATTCAACAAAATTAATATAGCATGAATTGAATATAAGTTTTTGTTTTCAAATAAAAAGCTTTAACAAGCTTAATCAAATATACGATTTCATTTTTCAATGTAATTTAACATTTATTTAACCACAGCGGAAACGTATAACACATGGAACAGGAAAAGGAATAGTCAGTTATAAAGTATGTAAGAGTCGGTCAGCGTAAATCGTTGCCAGAAAATGTGGTTAGATGAAAAATACAGAAGCGCTTCAGGCAAACAAAATATTAAAATGTGTTTTATAACGTGTTTAGTAACAGTTTGCTAGCACCAGTTCTAAATGTAGTCGTTGCATCTAAACCCGTTTAAACGAAAGCTGTTAAATGATGTATAGAAACAACAATACTTGCTTGCTAACAAACTTAAACTGTTCGAGATTGAAATACGAGTATTGCTGTAAAACTCGGTTCCTTTGGTAGACGTTATGTACGTGATTTGCAGGTTATATGAGCAAGATTATATCGCAGTAGACAGTTCATTCAGTTCCCCAAGATTGTCTCGACATTGTCTTATCATTGTCTGGCATCAACAGTCAATGCCCTAACTCTTATGGCCAGCGAGGAAATTATACAGTAAAAATTACAGCTATTTACTCTTACCTAAAGTGAGGTTTCTGAAAGTTTCGAGCAATCTTATAATTTGTCCATTATTGTCCATTACTGACAAAGTATTGTGTTGGTCACTAAACTTCTCAATTTACTAGTAAGTTTTTGTTTACTTGCCACATGATAATATATAAAAAATGTATGCAAAGCAAAAGATTTTGAATTAATTTTACAATCGTTCACCTTTTATTTATAATGTTACACTTAAATCGTGGTGCAACAAAATATGCAAACAAGCTCACCTAAAACAGCTACCATGTAAACACACGGCTATAACAAAAATGAAATCCGTAGTTCAAAAATGTAACAAGCCCAAATGAGCAATCAACCATGTCCAAATTATTCAAGTCAAAGTTGAACAATAATTATGACTTGAAACCTTCATTTCTTAAATTGAAACTAAAGTTAACGCCGTTTGTACAAACAAAAATAAAACATTCTTAAAAATAAAACTATTCCAAAACAAATCTGACGTTGAGATTGAAGACAACGCTATTGCTATTTGAAAACTGTTTTAAATATGCGTATTTCCTTCTTGTATCTGCTTCACTCCCACTGTCCAACGTACAAACAACATTAGGACCGTTACCCTTTGATTATAAATATCGAACTAGGTAAATACTGACTGTATGATGCTGATAAAGAAACAGCTGTTATGTTCCAAATAATCTCATCACGTCAATTGCCCTTATGATGGGAAGGATTCCCAATAGCGGCTCGTAACAGTCCTGGCATTAGCAGCAATTCCGGCCGATCACTTCGGAAAATTGCTTCATTTGTCACTTTTCGTGGAAAGAATGACGGTCTTACTTTCTCCTATTACTAGTTTTAATTGCTTTTACTCATTTAAGTCTGATTTTTTGCAAAGAAACCACAATTATTTAAAACCATAGAAATGCTAGAGTATAAGAGCTACAGTGTTATTTTGGCTACACACCTCATTTTTTTAAATTTTAACTACTCTTAAATTTGTAATTATATTTCAATTTCTGATCGATCTTCTTCGATTTATTATTATTTTTATAAGTCCTCTTCTGTATTACATTTTGAAAGAAGTTCATACTATATTCAACTTAAACTTGGATGTTGGAAAATTGGTTGTACCGTAAAATGTAACTTATAAAGAAATCGGTGAAAATTTTAGAGAAATTAGGCTGCGTTAAATCAAAAAGTATTCAAAAGTGTTGATCTAACAGTGATTCATTGCCAACGTTATATATGTTTTAATATGTAGAAATTTTGCTGAACAATTTTCAATTGTGTTAATTGTGTCGTCAGCTAGGTACTGTCGTGTCCTAAACTTATCGGTCTCATCCATCATTTTGATAAGAGTTGTTTTAATTACAGCCTAGAGACAGAACTATCAGGAGAGAATTTGTTGAGCAAATTATTGTTAATGGTATTTTTTTAATTTATCGGTTCAAGATATACAAACTCAAACAATATCTACAAAAATGTATTGATTGAAAGTATAATACAGGGTGTATCAAAAAGAATCATCCGGTTTGTTATGTCTATATTTAATAAACTAATGAAGATATAAAAACCTAGTTTGTTTGTGCTGAGAGGAGAACTCAAAATGTGTTTTTACCATGTTATAGATGTTCAATATGCCCTCCCTTAGATGCACGGCATATGTCAATGCGGTAACCGATATCATCCCACACTGAAGCAAGCATGTCTTGAGTTACAGCCTGTACAGCTGCTCTTATGAGATCCCTCAGGTCATCCATTGTTGTTGGTAACGGGGGCACATACACTGAGTCTTTAATAATCCCCACAAGAAAAGTCACATACGGTGAGGTCCGGTGACCTTGGAGGCCAGTAATGACTCGCTCAACGTCAGCATCAGCCACTCGGGGGCGGCCCGGCGATTTGCCTTTACACAGACAACCTGTTTCTTGAAATTGTTCATGCCATCGCCTAATGCTTTGTGCTGTAAGAGGATCACAACCATACTTTATACGAAAGTCACGCTGAACAGTTATTACAGACTCGCACTGCGCAAAACGGAGAACACAAAATGCTTTCTGTTGTTTGGACGCCATCTTCACAAGAACTGAAATGTATATTACCTACCTTCTAAGTAAAATACTTTAGTGTAATAGCACATTTTAAAATGGTTTATTTATTATTCGATTTCGAACAATATCCAAACCAATTGTTGACCGCAGTTTTATACAAAGCCGATGCGTACTCTTGACCAATGTCACTCGAGGCGAACTCTTCTTCATTCAAGATAAAGATCTATTCTTGTTCACCAGACTGAAGAGGATTTATCTGACCAAGTTCTCTCTTTATCTTCCCACCACCTTCCATTCTGTCAGCACACATTTGTATCATTAATGAAACATATATTCTTGGCAATGGATGCATGATCTTAGTTTGAGTTATTCATTCGTGAATTTAACCTAACAGTTGCTTGAATAGGTAGAGCTAAAGGTACAGTACTTAATGGCTGCACAAAAATTGTGCAATACAATAGTTGTAAGTTATATGAAATCGAAAGAGCCATTTGATAATAACTCGAAAATCACAGTACAAGTTAAAAACAACTTAAAAAAGGAAATTGACCAAAAGTGGTACAATATGATGATGAACGTGTAATCTTAAAACTAAGCGATGAGCTGCAATGCCAATCAATGAGACAGTTACCGAACTTTTGGAGGAACTAGGTTAACATAACGCAAAATACAGTAAAATAACAGCAAAATACAGTAATTCCTGTGATAACCACTGAAATACTTAAGTCCTTAGATGCTTACTATATACATCTCTCGTAACATATTCTCGGATTTTTTCCTTAAAAAAAGTAAACCCAGATTACAAATAAATAGTCCATGTTTCTTCTCGGCTCCAAAATAAATTGGCATGAAACATTTCCGTCGGAAGAAAAGATGAAGGGATTGAGAAGGTTTTTACTGCGATCCTTCAATTTAGAAGGAAGCCCTGGGTTTCTAGATCATACGGCAGAAGAGGCATTGCAGATGAGATTTGTAGTGAATATCCGAGTCAGCTGAAATAAACCAAACTGAGAAAACTTCAAAGACATGATTGTTGATATCTTTATTGGATTAGTAACTATCAATTAATTATTTAAGAGACAAGATAGTTACCGGTATCGATTTATAGTTTTAACTTTCTCGAAGTATTTAAAAATATTCGTCATGGGATTAAACAAACGTATGAAAGTAAACAAAGTAAACCTATCAGGCCCAAAACCTCTTCGTATTCCTCTACTAAGAGTTTGTTTTCAAAATGGACTTATAGTATGTACTTTTAAAATAACATGGAAAGATCTACAAGCTTTCTCACATTCTGAGACCATGTTTAAATACAACGTCATCTTACAATTAAAAGATAAATTCTAGTATTTTAAAATGTTCTGCGGAGAACCGACTCTATGCGCATTTTGTTATTGGATGGTATGATAACTTAAAACAAAAACACGTACAATGTTAAAAGAAAGCATTAGATGTAGTGGTATTTAAAATGCAATTTTATTGTGAACGTGCAACCCTATAATTTCTCTACCCTGTAATACCGAAAATAACGTTTCTTGCATTTGAATATGAGCGACTCACGTCTCAACTCTTGCTGAATTGTACACGTACAACAATTAGTATCAAATTAAAAGAAATCCTATGGAGTAAATAAATCAGTTTGGCAGTTCTGGCAGTTAAGATCCATTATGGTTATTTTTTAAGGCTTTTAGATTTTAAGCCTACTAAAATTTACTTACGTAAAAACTAGTAAAATACAGCACAATTTAAAAGTTAGAGTTAAACGAAGGTAATAACTATAATATTAACACGAAGTTAGGTTGTGTATTAAAGCTCATTTTCAGAGAAAACAGTACACAAACAGTAAAATTAAAAGACATAAATTTTGTAGCAGTGCGGAGCCCCGTACAAAACAAAATGTCTGAACTCTACCAAAGTCCAATAAATACCATTGAATGCTGAAACCGACCCAAATACCGGCCATTTACAGTTAGATAACAATTCGAAATTCCATCATGCCTATCTACTGGTGTATTTTATTCACAAAACCTCTGCAGCCTTTCAAACATTTCTCAATATCATAGTTGTGGGTTTTATTCTAGAAGTAAATGTTTCATAGACGTATAATATTTGTAAAACATGAGTATATGATAGGGTCGTGATTAAACGTATCATAATATTCGAAGGGAACACTGGAGTCTGTCTGAAGGGTTTTCTGTAAGTAGGCCTACTCAGCACACTGTCCCTAAACCTTTCACTAACATCGATTGGCGCCGTAACATCTGGGCCTACAGACGCTTTTTTTAAATATACGTATAGTGTTCCCAACTATTGGTCAAAATAATCAATACATCGAAATGTTTTGTGTTTTGAGGATTCAATGATTCATTGTGAGTAGTAACTGAAGTTTTCATACAACGTTTCATTTCGAAAGGATTTTAGTCCTTTAAGGGAAAGGATTGTCTAAAACAAAGCAAGATTACCTGTAAAGTATATAAAAAACTGAAAACTCACTGTAACACTACAGACTAAAAGTCTACTGGTTTAACACTACGAACTTTAAAGAAAATACTAGACTTGTGGCTATGCTCGCAGAAATTAATAGCCTAGTTGATTTCTTAATTAAAGTACGGTATTGTATTTCGATCTGACATCATAAAGTTTCTGTTGGTCCTTGTAATGATTCCTGTAAAATTTTTACTCCTTATCACACTATTGACAACATAAATAACAATTAGTTTCCATACTTGCCATTATGTGAAGTCAACGTTACTATAAACTGTCATACATCATGTATGTTTGTTAAAAGGTATCGTTGGTGACTATTGTACAGCAAGTCAATTACATTACCAATCCATTTGTTTTCAACCTCGTTCATTTAACAACATTTATATTAACTTCAAAACACATTAATTGGTCTAAGTACACATTTCATTTGCAACTCATTAAACTAATTACATTAATCACTAAACTACAACGTTGTTTCAAATCCTTAGTTGAGGTCATAATTATCGTTTAAAACCATTTGAATCCAAACTAACCATTTAGAGAGCGGCAAGACCTACTTAAAGTATGGACATACACACAGAGTACATTGTACAAATAAAAGCTATTTGTATAATATAAAACTGTAGTTTGTCTTTGTTCTAGTTGAAATACATTGTCTGTGACTATTTATGTGAAATTAACTTATGTAAACTCATACTCGTATATAACACAAAAAATACTTATTTCTGCTTAGTTCATTGCATGTTCAATTTCAAATTACATTTTACAATATTCCTTATTTTCATTTCGAACTTAGCTACGTATTTTTGCGTTTTGCTACAGCTTCAACTTTTAAAACTTTGCGTGTTCCGTTATCACGTGCGTTACGATATTGTTTGCTATCCCCACTGCTTATTGGCTGCCATTTTGAAAGACCATAAATGGTATTCATCGTTTTTGGAATATTGCTGGGTTAATAATAGTATACATTTTAATTTAAAATAAATGATTATTTAACAAAACTCCTTTTTATTTAAAATAAAAACACACTAACAATTCAAAAGGAGACTTTCGGCATTCCGGTAATGTTGGCCGGAGACATTTACAAAATAATACATTTTTGGACCCATGTTTGGTCAAATGTTTTAGCTTAAGAACCCTTTTGTGAAGTTTGCCACTCTAATTTAGAATAATTACTACTACTTCTTAATTGCTTTTTAGCGTTTATACAAATTAAAATCTAATTTAGAATAATCCTATACATCAAAGGATAAATGTTGTCTTTAATATAGTAGTTCAATTGAGCCCCACACTCCCACTGGTTGGTCTGTTGTTGAGAACTTTACACACAGGGATCACACTAAAGCACGCACCACCACAGCCCCAAGTTTGTCTATTCAGACATAGTTATTCAGTTTGTGTGAAGCCGCAAGCGTCCAGCAATAAACTTGTGGCCGCAAACTTGTTTAACCCGCTCTGTAATATACTAACTTTTCCAATTCCATTGTCCACAGTCAGTTGAGGCTGATTTATGTATAGTTCTCAGCAAAGTTACACTCGCCGTTGAACAATGTGTTGAGTTACTGGAGCGTATGTGAGCCGAATTTAAATATGCTCTGAGTTTATTTATGTTTGTTGAAATCTATTCTAATGAATGTTTTAAACGTTATTTGTCAACTTTTGGCATTTTATCATCATGACATCAAAGCTACTCAGCCATAAGCCTTTCTTATAAAATCTATGCTATGCCAATTTCCAATGTTGCCTACGTCAACCTACTTTATACACGGAAAAATTAATTATATTAACACAAATTGTCCCTTTTAATTGTTTTGTTCTGAGCACATTGTAAAACGACAAGTTGAACTAGTATATGTTGTGTGAACAGCAATGGTCCTGGTTTTGATTCGTTATACATTTAGTCCTTTTAATGCGCAGTTGATAAGAAAATCGCTTTGTTTTTGCAAAATGTAAATTATTAAATTTAAACTGAGTTGAAAATAGTTTTGGTGGAATTTGAGAGTTTAGTCCCTGAATCGGAAACTAGTTTGAAAGTTTTATTTGATCATGAGAGTTCACACTCAACTATAATTAATATTTTCCAATGTTTCAAGTTCACCTACATAAAATTATTGGAGTTTTTCAAAAGCTTTACTGAGTCGGTTAACAATTTTTAAGCAAACCGACCGAATCCACTAAATGAGATTAATTAATCAATGTACGTTTGATAAATCTATAAATTATTGATTAATAGTCCCTATTCAGAAGCCCCATTATTTTTCTCCATTGAGAATCAACATATTGTTATATAAAAAAATTAGTTATTTATTATTATCAATATATTATATAATATATTAAATTATACTAGCCATTTTTATATTTGAAAGCTTTCTATAGCAATGTAATTGTTCACATTTATTGTATTCCCAACAACGCGGAAAACCACTCAGAATTTCTCATTTTTTGCAAAGAAAGAAGACTCATACAAGGAAACATGGACTAGGTTTAGAGGAGAAGCTTATAGTCGATGTCGACCGCTTCAATTGAGCAGAACGTCGGGTCTTTGAAGAACCTCTCCATCAACCCAGATATTTAGTCTTCTCAGCAACAAACTGGAATATTGTTTCTTCAGCTCAACATTGTCGATTTGTTCAACGCAAATGATGTAGTGGAACGTTTGGGAATACCTCAACTTTCAATAGAAAACGTCAGCCAAATAAAAAGAAATCCAGTTAAAGTGTTTGCCATGCAAAATTAATACGCGTTTTTCTTATGTTTTGTGAAATAATTTCCGTCCGCTGAAATTATTTTGATGTTTTGAATAATAGACAAACATCAAACTAATCACAGTAAACTTAAAGTACATTATTTCTGTACTTACTGTAATCTACTGATGATACTAACTCGCCTGTTTTCCCTTATCACTAACGAACACCAGACTCACTGCATCAAACGTTAACCACATAAACAATAAACATGATCATTAATTCTGACTCTGGTTAACACAGTCGGATGAGTTCATGAACATGGTAAATGAAGTGACTTTTCCAAGCGAGTAACCAATAAAACCCAATAAACCACAGAAATTTCAGTCACATTTCACTGTTAGCTAGCCCAGACTCGTTATTTGCGACCTATTGGAGTCTGCATCATCATATCGTTGTCTTGCATTTTTCATTACTGCTTGTTCATCTTAACAAAATATTGTTGAATGGTATTATAAACATCCATGAGCAAAATTGAAGAAAGAAAAGGTTTGGTATACATTTGGTTTATATTTCCAGATTGCAGGTACAGCTGTTGAACACTTATGACGGTACATTGTGCAGACGTTATTATTTGACAACTTGCAGTGCACCAATGACGTCTAAATATTAACATTAGATTTACAGACTTTTCAAAATTAACAACACTGAGATATATCACACATTTTAGCTTACCTCTCTTTGATAATATCTAAAAAAGTAATGGACCCACACGGTTCTTACAACGTCTCTTCCTTCAACTGCTTTTAAAATATTTCATATTTGTAAATCTTTTAAAAGCCAGTAGATGGCGCCAGTAAATATGTTAATTAGTCCTAGTAGATGTCAATGGTCTCCTAGGTGATTGAGGCAGCTAGAAATGCCTCAGACACAGGTTAGAGCCAAATTCCACAAATACTGTCTTCCACCTAATTTGAGCGGACAAAATCCGCAATACTTGACGTTGGTTTCTTAACAAACCTTTCTTTTCACGCGAGTTTCTTTTACTTGTAGCGTGTAGGGTAGTTGCACTCCTATAAGAGTAAAGTGCCTTATTTTTTAACCAGAATTATTAGTGTCAATGATACTCGTAATATCATGTTCTTTCCTCAGTACCGCATTGATATATTGCAATATCCACAAAATAAACAGTAGTAACTTAATCAGCTGTTAATGCTTGTAGATCATAATGTGACAACTTTTGATTGATCCCACGTTTTTGTGTGGATTGTTTTTGTCTTATTCGAGAATAGTGAAATCGACTTGGCTCGTAGTATTGTAGAAAAGGTACTTATCGTAGAGCACAGTTTTCGTTCATACGTGTGGGCTAAGCTTGGCACATGATCATTATTCTAGGAACCCTTTTTACAAAAACTCTAAAACGTACGCTCCTGACTATTATGTTTTAAAGGGTACTATGTATTATGAACTAAACAGCCGATATATATGAACTAAACTAACCTTATTCTGAACTTCGATAACCTTATACTAGAAAATCAATGTTTGCACGACTTTGGCATATTCTTGAACATACGAGTAAAAATGTCTCTTTCTAAGTGTAACTAAAAATCATACAGGATATATAGTATCTTAAACAACCAATCAAAAAAGAACGATTCAAATAGATCTACAAAGATATATTAACCATCTTGAAAGCAAAGTGTGAGTGTATAACATCTCATTTACAAAATGTATTTAATACAGTATGTATGCTTACTAGGTTTTATTTATTGGTATAGAGCCGTGTCCAGAACAAATTGTTGACTGCAGTTTTATACAAAGCCGATGCGTACTTTTGACCAATGTCTTCACTCGAGGCGAGCTCTTCCTCATTCAAGATAAAGATCTATTCTTGTTCACCAGACTGAGGAGGATTTATCTGACCAGGTTCTCTCTTTATCTTCCCACCACCTTTTTTGTCAGTACACAAACTTTATCATTGTTAAAACATATATTCTCGGCAATACATGTGTGATTTTAGTTTTGTTTTCGTTTATGTATGTGTGATTCATTAGTTTACTTACATGTTGCTGAAATAAGCATGGTACCTCCTAACTGCAAATAAATTTTGCACTGTGACAAAATATACACATGTAAGTAAAACGATAGTTTTTTTAAGTTATAGTAACAACCCAAAACCCATAATTCAAAGTGAATAAACAACTAAGATTAAGATTTTCTTAAACTAAGACACACAATAGGGTAACTTTTAAAAGTAAGTCATTGCCCATCAATGTACTCGTAGGAGACGTGTTAACAGATTTGTGTAGGGGAATCAGATTATAATATTGAATTAGCACAATAATTCCTGTAATAATCATAGACATACTAAGGTACGTACTTAAATACCTACGATATAGCCTACATCTCTCATGACTTATTCTCAATTGTTTCCTTATAAAAAGCTAACCCAGATACAAAATAAATAACCATGTTTCTCTCGGCTCGAAAATGAACTGGCATGAGAAATTCCCTTCAGAAAAGATGAAGGGATTGAAGAGACTTTTAGTACGATCCTTCAATTTAGAAGAAACCCTGGGTTTCTAGATCATGCGACAGAAGAGACATCGCAAATGAGATTTGTAGTGAATATCTGAGTCAGCTCAAATAAACTAAACTGGGAAACAGCAAAATGCATGATTGTTGATTTATTTATAGAATTGATTTATCTTACTAGACTGGATGTTTCAAATCTTCCAGTCTGCACTTTAAAGTATCCTTCAAAAAGTGTAAAACTACATGTGTTAGGTTCATAACCACTTTGTTTGCTGTGTTTACTACGAGTTTTTCTTTTATCCAAAGAAGACTTTTGTTTGAACTTTAAAAATTTCATACTAAGACATTTATGAAGTACTAAGAAATGTTTACTTACTTGAGAAAACAACGTTATCTTGCAGTTAAAATAAAAGATAAATTGCTCGTCCTGAATTTAGGACGGAGTACTGAGTCTACGCTCATTATTTTCATGGGATTGTATGATCTTTAAACAAGAAAACGTACGTTGTTGAAGGAGAAACTTGAGATATACGGGTATTTAAAATGCAATACCATTGTGAATGTGACCACGTGCTTGTTCACAGAACATGCCTTGCTCTATAACTTCTTTACATGAAAATTCCACGCGGAAAATAACGTGAAAATATTTATGTTATGTTAGCTACTTGTTATGTTAGCTACTTGTTATGTTAGTTAGGACATTATGTTGTAATTATGTTCACTAGGACAAAAAGGGTAAAAAGGCATTAAAAACACAAGCATTTGTCGAACAAAGTGGCAATACAAACTGAAACACTAAAACAACAGTTAGGTTTGTGTATCGCAACTTTATTTCTGCAGGAAAATACCCAAACGGAAAAATTAAGATACATGAATTTTTAAGCAATGCGGATCTCCGTATGAAACAACATTTCTGAACTCTACCAAACTCCTATAAATACCGATGAATGCTGAAACCAACCCAAATACCTGCCTTCAGACAATTGCAGTCGTATGTATTACGATTCAAAGTTCTATTACGGCTATCTGCTGGCATTTTAAAGCTAGGAGTTTTCTAACTTTAAATTATGCCGTATTTATTAGTTTGGTTGAAGAATAACCGTTTCAAAGACGTTAGGACTTTAGTGAAGTAATATTTATAAGCATATGAAAAGGTTGTGACAAAATGTATCTCATATTCAAAGCGATACTCGAGTGTGTCTGAAGTTGTACTCAGCACATGATCCCCAAACCTATCAATTGAACCTCAATAGGCGTTGTTACATCAGGGTCTAGACCTACAGACGGTTTATTCAACTATCAATACATTCTTTCGTAAAAACGTTCAACAAACCAACATGTTTATGCCAACCTTTGGAGGATTATTTTATTGTGTGACGATAACCAAACTGCCATCCATACATACAATCTTTCAAACCGGAAGGTTTTTAAAAGTTATACACAATATTCTCACAGAATAGAATAATTGATGTCCAAACTAAAGGGCTTAAACATTTCCCTTTTGTCTTAAAATCAGAAAATAAAATTGGTTTCCATAATAGGCCTAGTAACTATGCAGTAAACGTATTTTGAATTGAACTATTCTAAAGCCACTTAACAATAAGTGTTTGTCAAAATATGAAGTTAAGCTCTAAAGCACCACTGGCGTGAGTGAAAAGAACTTCACAGTTTTTGGGTGCCATTTTGAAACACGTGAAAGGATTTTCATGGTTTTTGGAATATTACTTAATAAAATTATTATTATTAATTATTAAAATACATGTTCGTTTTAATTTGTACTATTTTACTATTTTAGATAACTAAACCCTTACTTTTAGATAATTTGTAAAAAAAACTTTTAGTTGGGTTTGCCAACAAACTTACACAAGATATTTACATAAAAGTGCATTTTTGGCCCCATTTCGGTTAACCGTTTTCATTGTTTTGCTTTAAGAAAACTAAAAGTGTCATATTAAGAACACCCTGTATAACGGAACATAAATGCTGTCTTTAATATAGTAGTCTAATATTCAATTGAGCCCCACACTCCCACTGGTTGTTCTGTTGTTGAGAACTTTACACACAGGGATCACACTAAAGCACGCACCACCACAGCCCCAAGTTTGTCTATTCAGACATAGTTATTCAGTTTGTGTGAAGCCGCAAGCGTCCAGCAATAAACTTGTGGCCGCAAACTTGTTTAACCCGCTCTGTAATATACTAACTTTTCCAATTCCATTGTCCACAGTCAGTTGAGGCTGATTTATGTATAGTTCTCAGCAAAGTTACACTCGCCGTTGAACAATGTGTTGAGTTACTGGAGCGTATGTGAGCAGAATTTAAATATGCTCTGAGTTTATTTATGTTTATTGTAATCTATTCTAATGAATGTTTTAACACCACTCGCTATGTTTTGCACCACGACGTCAAACCTAGTCGGCCATTGCGTGATTCTAATTTATACTAGGCAAATTTCAATGTTGGTTTTTTGGTTCGTTGTATACATTACAAAATTAAATATATTAATACAAACTGATTTTTTTGCGCACAATTGAACGACAAGTAACAGACATATGTTTTATTATTCTCTTACCCATATTGAACTTCTTAAGTTTATTCGTTTTAATATAGTTATTATATGTTCTTTAAATGAGCATTGTAAAGAATATCATTTTAATTGAGCAAAATTCAAACAAAACTTAAAATTGATTCGAAACTAATTTTAGTTGGAGTATGACTTGTTTATCCACGGTTAATTCATACACTAGTTTAACGGATCTGAAATTTTAAGCTGACTATGAGAATTCCCATTCTCTAGCAAACTAATACTTTAAATGTTTCAATTTTTGTTATTTAAAATTATACACATGATTCAAAAGCTATCTGAGTCGCCTAACATTAATAATGCAGCGTTAATTAGACAAATCCATTATTAAACGTCTCATAATTGACTAAACAAATTACTAGTTAGTTTTAGAAGCCCTATTATTTTTTAACGTTTATTGAGAAGGAACAGTTTTTAATGTTCTAAAGAAATTAGTGATTTATTATGTATAATAATATTGTATAATAGTTACATATCTTACATATCTTGTATTCGCAACAATGCGAAGAAAATCTCAGAACTTCTCATGTTCCTTGAAGAATACTTGGATAAGGAAATAGGGATAAGGTTGCAAGGAGAAGTATATCGTCGATGTCGACCGCTTAAATTGAGCAGAACGACGGTTTCTTTGAAGAGCCTCTCTGTATGAATTCACGATATTTAGTCTTCTCAGAAATGTAATGTAATATTGCTTCCTCAGCAAGGGGGTTTCTCAAACAAAACTTCAATCTACTGATTAAACTACCGCACCTGTTTCCTTTATTGTTCATAAACAACAAGCTCACTGCAACAAAGGTTAACCAAATAGACAATAAACAAACTCACGCGTTCCGACTCTGGTTAACACAGTCAGTTGAGTTCATGAACATGGTCAATCAAGCGACTTTTCCAAGCGAGTAACCAATAAAACCCAATAAACCACGGAAATATCAGTTGCATTTCACTGTTAGCTAACACAGTGTCGTTTTTGCAAACTATTGGAGTTGAAATTGACGTTAAAGCTTCATGAATGAACAAGTTATAATAATGCTATAGTACAAATAACCCGACAGCTCAATTTCCTCACCCGTTTGTTTGCGTTATCGTATCATTGTGTTTTATTATTCAGTATTATTTGGCCAATTTAACTATGTAACTACGGAAACAAAAGTTGGAGAACATTAAAAAGCACTTTCAATTCCAATTCTGGTTTAACCTTTGCCTTTTCATTTGCCATATTCCAGATACACCGGTTAAATATTACGAAACTACAGTTCCAATCAAAGTGTGCACCCTTACCTTCTTACAACGGTCCTTCCTTCAAATGTTTTTTAGTGTACCATATACTCGTGTATATATTGGTAAGTCCTAAGATGGCAATAGTATACTAGGATAACCATAGTGATTTAAATAGCGAGAAATTCCTGATAAAGGGTAGGTATGTCACTCAAAGAAGTCTGTCATTCCACCCAGTTTGAGTGGACGAAAGCCGCAACTTTTGACGTTGGTTTCTTTCAAGAAGAACCTTCCTTTTTTCTTATGCTTCCTTACTTGAAAAGGAAAACGACTAGTTTAAAGGGATATAAAAACAATGAGTTCAATGTCTTCAAGACATGATGAGTGTCACAAAAATCTCTCAAGATATTTCATCTGTGGTGTGTTGTGTTGTTACGATATAAAAATGAGTAGTTTCGAAAATTTCGGATTTGTGGTAGTTTCTTGGAGTTTCTGTTGGGTTGGTTTAAGATCATAAAGACTTTTAAAGTAGGATGAAAACATATTACATTATCATTATGTTTTAAGACGGATTAAATCAAATTGCAAAAATATAACGTTCAAATGTATTGTTAAGTCTCATCGATCTCAAAATCGTTTGGACAGTAGCAAATTATTATTAGATATTATTTTGTTGATTTTTTCTTAAATAAAACACGCACAGGACGACCAAAGGTTTGAAAGTGCGGAGTAAAAAGCCGAGGCTGCGTGCCGAGTTCAAGAACAAAGGTGAAATTTAATTTACTCAAAAATTTAATTTGAAGTGAAATTGAAAATACTCAGTCTGATCCATGGCTCAACTGAACTTACCACTTGTAGTGATGCACTTACTTAAATAAAAATGCAGCTTTAATAGCCTTGTTACCAACTTAAACTATATTTGTTCAACATGACAAACCGGTTTTCTTCTTAGAAGAAGTATGTAATCCTTGTCTAAATCACGTCAGTTTTGTTCGATCTCCAATGAAGTATTGTATGAACATATTACATAAAGTAATGAACGTGTGCATGATTACGTTTCCTTAAATGAATTAATCATGAAAAATAGGGACACTTTTTTAAAAGAGCACATTTTTGAACAAATTATTTTTGACATACGTTTTGTTTACAAAATATTCTCTTTCACATTCCGCCTTCAGGAAGCGATTCACCGGAATATTCCACGCAGTTTAAGGTTTATTCTGACAATATTCCACCGAGCTCAGCAGAACAAGAAAATAACTTTACATCTCGTGAAACTGACAAACAATGTTGCAATCAGACGTCGTCTGTTAAACAACACAACGTACTCATATACCTACGTAATACTTTGTTTAACATACTCATTTGAAATTGACACCGTTTAAATGTTAATTTAAAGTGATTCTTACCTTACGGTTCGGCCTGTAGATCCCATTTCGTAGCGGTTGTGCTACATCATCAGTGAAGGTCTATTAACATAACAAAACAAAAGCCTTTAACACTACACAATCACTTTGTATCACTATTTACACTCGCACTCGTTCACGGGCCACGGTCTGCGAGTGTGGGGGATGGTGGTGAAACAGCATGGGCAGGGCCCGGGTGAACTTATACTTGTTCTGAAGACGTTTTCTAGGCCAGGGGTGGGTCGAGCTGGAGTGGAAGGCTCTATTCTGTTAGGATTTGGTAACAACTGTATAGTGGGATCTACAGCCTTAACCGAAAGGTAAAATCATTTTGAAAAAGGTCCTACTACAAGGAATGTAAAACATTTTAAAGTTAAAGTATAAGCTACATTTTATAAAATTGTTGAAAAACTTAATTGATTGTTAACTGATATGAGGGTAGCACTAAGTGTACGCTTTTTAGTCACTCAACTACTTGAACATTAATAAACTTTACGTTTTTACCAGGTTACTAAGTATTTTTATTCAAGTAGGTGCGTCACTGCGATTGGTGGACTCAGCTTGATCACGTATCAGGCTGAGTAAATAAGATTTCGAACTTACAAACTTTTTCTTTGACCTCGGCGTTAGCTTTTCACCGCACTTTTCAACCTTTGGCTTCCCTTGGTCTTCCAGCCCACGTTTTATTTAAGAGGAAGATAATATCAACGAAATATTAACATCTTTGCACACAGGGGGCGAATCGGCTGTTAAGTTCATAATACATAGTACCCTTTAAAACATAATAGTCAGGAGCGTACGTTTTAGAGTTTTGTAAAAGGGTTCCTAGAATAATGATCATGTGCCAAGCTTAGCCCACACGTATGAACCAAAACTGTGCTCTACGATAAGTACCTTTTCTACAATACTACGAGCCAAGTCGATTTCACTATTCTCGAATAAAACAAAAACAATCCACACAAAAACGTGGCATCAATCAAAAGTTGTCATTATGATCTACAAGCATTAACAGCTGATTAAGTTACTACTGTTTATTTTGTGGATATTGCAATATATCAATGCGGTACTGAGGAAAGAACATGATATTACGAGTATCATTGACACTAATAATTCTGGTTAAAAATAAGGCACTTTACTCTTATAGGAGTGCAACTACCCTACACGCTACAAGTAAAAGAAACTCGCGTGAAAAGAAAGGTTTGTTAAGAAACCAACGTCAAAGTATTGCGGATTTTGTCCGCTCAAATTAGGTGGAATGACAGTCTTTGTGGAATTTGGCTCTAACCTTTGTCTGAGGAATTTTTAGCTGCCTCAATCACCTAGTAGACTATTGACATCTACTAGGACTAATTAACATATTTACTGGCGCCATCCACTGGCGTTTAACAGATTTACAAATATGTTATATTTTAAAAGCAGTTGAAGGAAGAGCC
Source organism: Matsumurasca onukii (assembly GCA_018831715.1). NCBI lineage: Eukaryota > Metazoa > Arthropoda > Insecta > Hemiptera > Cicadellidae > Matsumurasca > Matsumurasca onukii. The sequence continues at coordinate 74,133,212 of CM032058.1, read as the reverse complement.
GTTGTAAGAACCG